>OY754330.1:104210365-105410365 GCA_963573305.1 Pyrrhosoma nymphula | reverse complement strand
TTTGGAAAAAGAATAACTCGGTCAACGATACGTACACAATTAATCAAACAGACTTATCAAATGTAGAATCAGTTAAATTCTTAGGTGTAACCCTTACTCAGGACCTGTCTTGGGGGAAACACGTTCGGGAAATCTGCGGACAGGCTAGTCGAAAATTGGGATTTATCAAAAGAATATTAGGAAAATGCGACGAGAAAGTTAAAGAGTGATGTTATTTTTCACTCATGAGACCTCACTTGGAGTACGCCGCTAGCATATGGGACCCTTACGAAGTTGGGCTAATCTCTGAAATAGATAGAATACAACGGAGAGCTGCAAGATTTGTGAAAAGTTGTTACGATAAACTTAGCAATGTTACCGAATTGTTGAAGAAATTAGGGTGGGAATCTCTAACTGATCGTAGGGAGAAATACAGGTTAACTCTTTTGGCCTGCGCCTAGCGCCAGGGGGAGCGTGCGAGGTTCTGATTTGTTCTGGGACGAGTGCTGCATGCCTGGTGTGTAATCACCCCGTGCCACACACCCTAGTGGTGGCTTGCACGGTACATCGTAGATGTAGATGTAGATGAGGTAAAATGTGGAGAGTACAAACTCTGCAGGCTTATTCAATTACTTATATTGATGCAGTATTCAAAAATAGAATAAATGGGCTTAGCTTACCAAATTTAAAGTCTCTTGACGTTCAAGATCACAAAATCCCAGCATGGTAGTCTAAAAAATGCTCTGGCGGGCGATCTTTTCCCTTCAAGCGTCAAAAACGTTCTGAGAGCATCATGGCGATCATGGCTAGCGTCCTCTTCCAAACCCTGCTCCTCCGTCCTCCGAAGCTAGCGTCCCTCTCGCCTAGTTCTCAACATCTGGAAACCATTGACTGGAGCCCATCTTCCCCCCTTACCAGCAAACTGAAGTGATCCGAAACTCTGCTTGCCTCTGCAGGTTGCGTGTGCCCAAAGGGCCGTGGGCACTGCCGGGACCGGAGGGAGGGAGTGCATTCCTCTGACATCGAAAATGCAGGTGGTCAAGGGACGGGAGGGTGAGATATCTGGTAAAAAAAACCTTAAGCCTTCATTAAGGAAGTTTGGGAGAAGACGAAAGGGAGAAACTGAGTAAAAGGTCAAGGACCAAAAATTTTGATGTGAATCATCGTCGCTACATTTTTGCAATCGTTACTGTCGAGGTAATTTTTAATCGGCGTGTAATTGGTCAGTGATAATGTGGATTACTCTGTTTTTTTATTGTTTTAAACTTCATGACCAGTTGTTCACAATAGGTTATTCTGACTATTTGTTTCAACCCCTATCCCTAAGGCTTATTCTGAAGTCGGATCGCTACTAGAAAGATTTTCCGCCTAATATATTTCACGATTTACAAAAGCTTTATCGCAAACAATCTTCTAAATATCGAGCGTCGCAGCTGACATACCGGCTGGCATACCGATATCGGTTGAGAACCGCAACTGACTGACTTTATTATTATTATTTACTAAATTATTTTATCGCTTTGGAGCGTATCGCCCGATATATCAGTTGTCACACCTATATATGCCATGCCAATTGTTATGCCATGGCTAGTCCCGGTATTTTAAAAATACGCAAAATATTATTCACTGGGAAAGTAAACCCATTTCCGATTTAATCGGTTATTTTATGCATAATTACACCTGTCGGTCACCTCACTCTATTCGAAGCTCCGAGAATTCTTATACTGGTATATTTTAACACTTTGATATGACTACAATTATGTACCCACGTGTACATAATTGTTGTCATACATTTATATGAGGATTTTAAAATTATTTCAAAATAATTTTCCAATTATTTCTAAAAAATTTTAATATGTTTAAAATAGTTTTAAAATAATTTTCAAACTAATTTATGAAATAAAATTAACACATTCTTATACTATGAAATGTAAAAAAAAACTTTTCATGCAAAACATGTCTCATCATTTCCTACATATGCATATATATCTATGTTAAATCAAGCAAAATGAGATGACAGGAAACGGAACTTTAAAAGAACATTACCTCATACATTATTTTAAAATCTTGAAAAAGTCACGAATTTAGCCATATTAAGACATTTTTATTTTAAAATTATTTGAAATAATTTTAAAATAATTTTTCAATATTATTTTGGTACTCGGGAAGCTATAATGTAATTTTAGTGGTTCTTCGGGTTTCCGACCGGGTCAAACTCTCCATTTCTGCTGACTTTTCTGCGGACGATGCCCTGAAGATGATGAACGACTCATTCATCGAAACGTCGGCAGAAATGGAGAGTTTGATCCGGTCGGAAACCCGAAGAGCCACCACTATCGCCACTTGCCGAGAAAGCCTTAGATCTATCATAATGTAATTTGTTGACGAAGAAGCAGAGTATGTCAATTTGTGCTATATTTTACAGTTATTTATCCATTTCAGAGAAGCATGGAACGTGTGGTCAAATCCAGTGAAGTATAATTAGTGGAGGAGATGGTTTAATTAATTAATTGTTAAATTAATCTGAAAAAATCTGTTCTTGCCGTCTGTGCTTCCTCGGGCGTTAATTAAAATTTGATAGCCGTCTCATAGCCGTCCAACATCACCTCAATTGTCTCCATGGTCACTTTCAACCAAAGATTATGCTTTCAACTTCCGCGGGCCGAGGGGTCTACGCATCAACTACATCAGAAATTTTTGATGCCTTGATACGCGCTTCAGTTTTTTGCCGGAAATGCTCGCTCCGGGGCTGCTTTAAAGCGCTCCAAAGCGCGATTCGAAACGACCTGAAGCGCTTTGATGCGCATCATGCGTGATTCGGAACGCACCCCAGGTATAGATTTAAAAAAAATAGCAAGCTGGCGTGGTAAATGATTTATGTTCACACTTGGAACTAAAATTCACAGAAAATATGCTTCAGTTATTTCAAACGTCCAGGCAAAAACTAAGTCTTGAAAGATTTGAACGACGGATGGTTTCGCTAAAGTCCCAGGCATAAAACGTTAAAAAAGACCATGGTAATCATCATTTCATCGTTTGAAATTCTGCCAATTGGTTATTAAGTTTTCGGGTTGACCCTATGTTTGGCCCAATACTAACACCCATTCACTCAGTTGTATGATATTTTCAAGGTCTATTACTCTTCATTTTCCTTGCGTTAAATATATGGTTAGGTCCAAGTGTTTCCTCTCTCCCCCTAGATTTGACTGAAACAAATATTCTTTCTCCCTTTCCTGTGAATATCCAATATTTTCTCATCTGACAATGAGAATCATTATTTATGCATCTTCCATCAATTATTCCCGCCGATACGGAATCTGCGCCGCTAGCTTCCTTTCCTTCTCTAAACCATCTTCTTTAGTCTACCTTGCTTCCCTGCTCACCCTCTCTTTTCCTTTTCTACTTCCCAATTCCAAAAGCCTCTTCACATCATCAGCCAATGAATAACTGTCTCTTCCCGCGAATTTGATTACTCGGAACATAGTGATGGCGAAACTTGGTGGCGGTCACCTGCGCAAAGCGCGACGTCAAGAAGGGGAAGGCTCATGTGGTAGGGGTTGACTTAGGAGTGAAGATGATAGGACAGCACATGGTAAGCAACGCTGCCAACATAATTTCGTGACAACATTTACCTAGAGATGGCGGGAAATGTCAGCAATACGTTCCACGACAATGTTTACCATCCAAACAAATTTGGAAAAAAACGTGGTATTATCCGCAACCCATCGGAGAAACCCATCTAAATAATTATATTAGGATTCATAGAGAGCAATAAAGTTACTGAGAATAACATGGCATTTTGAAGTTGACACTTATATTTTGGGACCTTGGGAACAGTGGGTAGTCAAACGTTGATGCTACCTTTCTCCCCCGTGCAGAGCCAGATCGTAGGGAATGGACTTGTTCACGGAAAACGGCCTTCTATTTTTCGCAACCACTATACACAGTGATACGTTCCATATTTAAGTTTTATCCTTTTTTTGTTTACTCAGGCTTCCATGGCCAACGCTCATGTTGTTGTCCACGGTTTCCCAATGAATTCATCATCAGCAGTCAGCTTTTCCGAAATTTCGTAGAAATTGTCACAGGAAAAAATCGGCCTGGGCCGGGAATCGAAAGGTTAATCCGTTCCCTCAAGCCAGTCCGTGGGTCAATTCCCGGTCAAGGCCAATTTTTTCCTATGGCAATTTCTACGAAATTTCATCGCCCTGTTTGCGGCAGGCATGAATATCTTCATTGTTCAAAATTAGTTTTGCTGCAGCTCTTCACTCCTCTTTCCGTTTCATTATTACATACCTAGTCGTCACTTTAACATCCTTTATCATTTTCTGGATGTATTCCATCATTGGTCTAGTTATTTTCCCTTCCGTTATTGAAGTTGAACACTTTTTGTGGATCCGGGGTAATCTCGTGAAAGCCAAGCACGTAACTCCCGTCTCCTGGAGTCGTTGAGTAGTTTCGTGATTACGCATGTGCATGCGCTTCGAATTAATTCTCAATACTGTCACTAGATGGATATGGTGTGAATTCATATTAATATTTGAAGTGTATGTGTATTTCATGTAATTATCCTTAATGTTTAAATATAATTTTCATATTCATACGTTCAAAAATGTTATTTTTTAACATTTTTGGTTAATTATTTATAGTACAGTGTATTCCCCACTGCCATTAATATTCATTCTCAGAGTTCCTCTTCTGTTGGCCGTCCCGCGACGGTCACACCTTTAGTTTTCATTAGTTAGTTAATCTTTTGATAATGAAACCCAAGAGAGGAGTTTTTGGGTCCAGGTTTGCATATTATCGTCCTGCTTAAATTTCTCCTGAGATAATTAGCCTGGACGCCTCAGCGTCAAACATGCTGTGAGAAAGTTCTTACAGGATATATGAAATGAAGTTAGAAGGTAGGGGATCTAGCGCCATCAACCTCCGTCATATTTATACCCTTTTGGGATATTATTAGGAAACTTACTAAGGAGATGTGTCACGTGGGTGAAAGTAAGAGTCAAGGGTGAGTTTAAGCGAGAATGATTGGAGTGTGAGCACTCACGGTTGATGATCTTCGACGTACGGGACTGGACGAGGCTCACGCGCATGAGGTTAATAATATCCCTTTGTTTCAGAGTAACTGGCTGGAAAGGAAGGGCATTCACGTGTCGTCCTTCATCGGATCCGACGTTAAAACTTCCCTCGTTGGCGCACTTCAAAACAATGATCACGAACCAGTGGGCCGCCAACGACTTGAAGGGTCAGAGGTTGCTGTTCGTGCCAATCAATGGCCTTCAGATTCACTTTTAAATTATGCTTTTTTCATGATCCAAAGTCGAGGATGCTGCAAAAGTTCATAGCCAGTCACAATACTCAATTCTTTCCATAAATGTTGGGGGAAACGCAGTAAATTGCCACAACCTTTTAATAAACATCGACTATGATTTCGACGCAACTTCAATTTCAAGGAGACTACAGGTGGGCTGCCAAAACTACGCCTACCTCGTGCGTTTAGGCAATGCCTTTTTAGACAGCGTCCAGCCGCGTTTCATATTTAGCCAGCTAAAATGTTGCTCTACCCCCAAATACGGAGACCACGTTATAAAGTCTAAAACAGGCGCAGACCGATAGACTCATTCAGGCATATACGCGAATTTTGATAGATGTCCGCGATTCTCACTTAGACACTATCTGAATAGCCTAGAAAACAATTCTCAAATGTGGCGGAATAGCAGCATCCATTAGTCGTTGTCTAGACGACGTACAAGCTAAAAACCCGTAATATGAAGTGAAGCTCGGCGTTTAGCCCTTGCCCAACTTAGCTAACGCCTAAAATTCGTTTTTTCAGTCAATAGCACTATGTGTCAAGTAGCACGGCCTGTACCTATTATGCATACATTCTACTGTATTCCTCCATTTTTATTGCTGGAAACGCTTAATGCATTGGAAGGCTTGTAAGTACGTGTTATCAAAACCGCCATCTCGCAATACTAAGGCACATAAGCTTGTAGATGGATTTCTGACACTTTCAGTAAATCTTGTTACTCGATCATTTTTGGAGCTGAGCGAAATTTTGTTCCCGCTTGTAATAATATGCTGTAATTATTACATGGCATAAGCTAGATAAGCATAGTTATTTTTTACTCCGAATATACCTATATCCGGTACGAAAAATTATTTTTATAGAAAAATTGTCGTTCACGTTATAATGAACGCTCTTATTTCTTCTCTTAGATTATTTCAATGGAACGAAGCCATTTCTATTTTCATAAAACGAAATACTTATAATTACTAATTCAAAATACCGATAGGGTAGGAATTTTAGGATTAGGGATTTTTCACTTGAAAAAGGGAAGTAGTTAAAAATGCACCGTATTGGAAAATGACAATGTCAGGCCAGTCAAGCCTTTCAAGTATTCAGTTCAAAGATCGGCTGGCCGGATACCTCCAATTCGTCCTCATAAAATGCTAATTCTCTTTGTAATATTTTCTCTTTTTTTTATTCCAATTCATTGAGTCTGTATTGTCCCTTGATACTATTGAGGGTTAATCCGTTTAAGGTTCCTTCTGTTATTATCATATTCAGTACCTTTTGTCTCAACGCATTCCCAGTTTATGGGATGCCCTTTTTATTGTAATTCAGCTGAGTTTCTCGTCCACTTTTGTATTGTCATATTCATGGATCTTATAATTTCATTTTCATAAATTACATTTCTTCTTTCCATTCAGTCCTGATCTTCCACCTTGAGAACCCATTTTTAAGGGCACTTATTCTTGTTATGCTCGTCGCTTTGTGTTCTCCTGTGGTCCATAAGTATCTCACTACGTATTTTGAACTTGCATCTTGCGCATTTGTTTACTACATTCTCTGTTAATGCTTTAAATGCTTGATCTGTGGTATTAGAATAGATTTTTTGGATAACTAAACCACTTCTTAAAATAATAATACATTCAACGTACTTCATATGCATTTGGTGACTGCAAAATCTGAAAATGTGGGGCTTATGTGAATTAATTTTTAATGAAAACTATTGACTAGAAATTTTGCTCCAGAAAGAGAGTTATTCATTGTACTTAGTTTAAGAATAACATTTAATCTATTAAAGGTTATGGAATTTAGCAGGTTAATTTTTTTTGTCGAGTGCTTTTGTCTTTTCAATATTTCGTCTACTTTTTTATTTAGCTTTGTATTGAGGCACTGATGTGTCCATTCAACCATTATATTTTGCAATATTTACTCTCGAAAATCAGTTGAAGTGTCCGGTATCATTTCTTTGCCGGAAACTTTAATAGTCTATCAATCAGTTTCTTTATTTCATTTTTTCACGATCTTTAACCCTCAGCTTACTTTTAGAAGTGAAATGGTCAGTCCGCTGAGGACAGAACCCAGGCATCGTCTCATAGCAAATTCAAAGAACTGCGGAACTGGCCGCGCAGTAACATTAACTGAGTCACCCGCTGATGGTCACAAAACCGTGTCATGGATCTGGCGAGGTACATTAGCAAATCATTATTTTTACAAATTTTTGGCGAAATTCACCAGGAACGTTTTGGAAATACGGAATACCCGAAGGAACTTTTGAGCATGCAGTCCATTTTATTTTTACAATGATTCGTAAATTTCTTCCTCAACGCCGGGGATGAGTCAGGGAACGCCCTTAGGTCACCTCAAACCCCATCTTTATTTATTTCGTGCTTAGCGTGCAGGGAATTCACGAAACGTGCTACCGGAAATAATGAGGTATGTTACCTCCTGTACGCTTGGTTTACCCTGAAGCGATTCTCCATCTTCCTTCTCTCCTGCAAGGTCTTTTCCTCCATTACCATGTAATTTATTCTAAAAACCTAAGGCTTTTCACTGTTACTTCTACCCATTTTCACTTTTCTGCGTTGCCCTCATCCTTCTCATTCATTTTCTAGCATTTTATCCCGTCTTGGGTGCTTGTAATCTCCTTCCCTATCTCTCTAGTCTTCCACAATGGCTCTGCTCATCCTTTTCCATGGCCTTAATGCCCTGCAATCCTCCCACCCCCCCTTCCATCCCTCCGCCACTTCCCGCCACCGTTCAGACTCTTCGTTTTCTCCCCTTGGTTTATGTGGGCCCTAGGGCAACACCCTTTTTCTAATATGTTCTATTGCTTCTCTCTTCTTCCTCGTTCTTTCCTTATCAAAGGTATTTATCCTTACTTGAATGTAATTTATCAATTTAATAAGGGTTTTCTTTGTTAATAAATCTTGTTATCTTTTTTTTAATCCACGATATTTATTTTTCGGACAAAGATCCTTCCAAGTTCATACGCGTTAAAATATTTCGATTTTCCACAGTGCATATAACGGCCATTGCCAAAAATAAAATTAAAACAAACCCGAAAGATGATTTTTGTGATAAATTTGAAGAAGCGGTCTTTCTTGGACCTTTAATTATCAAGCCTGGCTACGGTGGACACCATGTCAAATTTTCTCACGGGATAAACAGGCAAAATAGCTAAAAAAGAGTTAATGATGCAGAATAACATTACTAACATGTAGAATAAAATTACTATTATTACTAACATCAAAAACGCCAACATGTATTAATATAAAATGCCAATAGTGGTTAACTGAAGGTTCTTTTTCTTGTCACAAAGAATCAATTGATTACTACTATCTTCGCATTTCTTCAAGATAGACACGTTTTTCATTTATGATATTTTCTTTACTTATCTCTATTTGTCTATTTTATATTTTCAAAGTATTATTATGTTGTTAATTTTAATTGCTATATTTTTGTATTCATTCCGAATCTGTATATGAACCAGATGGCGTAGGTTATGATAGCCGATGGAGAATCTGCATTCGCCGTATTAGGACGGGTGCGGCTGAGGTGGCGTTGCTATTAAACGTGCATTCTGAAGAAATGGTAAGGGAAGCTTGGGGGAGATGAAGGTAGGTATAAAGATAGGAAGGGATCTAATTAATTCAGTGAGATTTGCAGATGATCGAGCACTGGTTTGTCAGTCTGCCAAGGGGGACCAATGCAATCAATGATGAATGCGTTAGAGGTGCAGTACGAAAGGTATGTGATGACGATAAAATCACAAGAAGACAAAAGTGATGACATTTTCCTGAAGTAAGAAGGTTGGGCTGAATATAATGGTGGGATGGCACAAGAAAGAGCAGGTCAAGAGGGCAAGGGGTTTACGTATCTGGGTAATATTTTGGAGGAAAATTTGTTTAGTGGTAGGTATATCAGATGCAGAATTGGCGTGGCTAAAGAAGCATTTTCAAAGAGAAAGAAATTGGTGAGGGGATGGGTCTTAGAAGAGACATTAAGAAAAGGCTGGTGAAAACTCTAATACGGAGCGTGGTGCGGCATGGGTCGGAAACTTGGTTATTGCGAACGTAGGATGCACGTAGACTTGAGGCGTTCGAGATGTGGGTTTGGAGAAGGATGAAGAGGGTGAGCTGGGTGGTAAGGAAGACGAACGAGGAGGTACTGGATATAATTGGAGAGTAGAGAAAGCTGGTTTTGGAGGTTTGGAGAAGGCAGAAGGAGTGGAAGGAGGAATTTTTGAGATGAGACGACATGTTGAAGAGGGTAATAGGGGGGAGAACACTGGGGAAGCGTGGAAAAGGAAGGAAGAGGTAGCAATTCTAGACGAAACTGGAAGAGGTAGGAGATATGAGGAATTTAAGAGGAATCTATTGGCGGGACATCCTTATTTGGGAAAATCAGACAATGTTTCAGAAATTTGGGTGCCGGAGGAGAACTGTCCAATAAACTACCAATCAGCTGGTAGAATTAAAAAAAATATTTTTGTGAAAATATTTTTGTAAAAAATATTTTTTATGTGCTCATTAGAAACCTGGGACCGTCTCTTCGATGGTGAGACGACGGAGGTTGACACTGGGATAGCAAGCCAATGAAAAGAAATATGCTGATATTTAAAATGCCTCTTTTTGTAATCCTTGATGTGATTTCACAGCTGACGCAACGAAGACCTGTCAATTTTCATTTCTGGAAAAAAATACTCTCTAATTGCACTCAATTAATTTGAAATTAATATGGATATGTGTCTATCTTGCCGGTGAAAGTACAAATGGAGCGCTAAGATCAATAAAGTGTGGAATAGAAGTGCGTCACATACAAGCAAGCAAACGTGCGTTCAAGTTATATTAGCGTTCGCAGTAGATAAAATTAGATTTTCTCTAACATATTCGAATTTTTCTCGCAAAATCCACGTTATTGCATTTCTTTCACAAAAGTTGAAAAAAATCAGCGTCCTTAACGATGGTATATTTTATTCACTTTATCTCTGTCTTCTCTTGATTTACTTGATCAAACAGGAGACGAAAATGCATGACAGGTCATTCCTTGATTTCATTTCCTTGTGAATCAGGAAGGACCTCAGTCTTGTTGTGAGAGAATTCATCCCAAGGGCTGAATAAATACCAAATCAATTCGTTCTCCGCCGCTCACCCACTTGCCTTCTCTTTCTCTCTCCATCTCCTTGCTCTTTCTACTCCCACTGTCATCCTTTCACTCACTCACACACTATAAACTCCTTCCCTAACCTTCCCATTTTACCCTCATTATCCGCAAGGGGGCTGATGGAAGGCCCGGAGGCGTACTGAGGGAGATAGAGGAGGCTGAGGGCGTTGTAGCAGGGGTTTGGTCGTTGCCGCTTCGCCTATCTCACCCGCCCACCCACCCGAGTGAGGAACACATAGTTTCCCAGTTCCAGCCTCGGGCTCCTTCCAGAATCCCATGGGAGAGTCACCCAATCCTCGCCCATCACTCTCCCTCCCCTTCTCCCAGCTACCCCACCCTCTTCTACCCACATACTAACACCCTCTGCCATTTAAAGCACGTGAAAAAGGGAGGTTCTCGCTCCTCTCTCTCTCTCCCTCTCAAGTCTCCCGAGGCGAAACCTTAGATCGACCCTCGAATCCTTCTTCTTACTTCGTCTTCCTCACGCTCTGCCCCTGAAAAAAACACCTTTTCTCGCATGCACGCACGCGCGTATATAAAAGCGTCGCCACGCGGAAGAGATGGGGAACGAAGTACCAAAGGGCAAACTTGGTCGAGTTTCCCAAAAGGGCTAAAATTTCTCGAAAAACATTTAGACACGGAAACTCTAGGAATCGACCTTTCAACTGGAGAAAGAACACGAAGGGAGAGGAGGCCAAAGAATGACCCTATATGAGTATTCTATTTCATATTTATGCGTGGGAAATAATGCGTCGGAAATGTGTAGGAAATAATGCGTGCATGTAAGGAAAAGACATTGTAACAAATTATAACGCTTGGTGCTTTCGCACAGTTGTTTAATAAATCGATTGCCGTTTCAGCGCAAGAGGGTCATTATCAAGACTACCAGTCTCCGTACCGTAGTCTTAATAATGTCTCCGTAACAGTAAACACTATTCTACCGTGTGGAAAAGTACAAATTTTTAAGAGTATTTTCAATATGCTGAAATTCCAATTAAACCTTTTCTGTAAATCTTTGAAGGAAAGAAAAGCAGTAATAATTAACCATGCGAATACATTACTGCTCATTCTTTCAGAAAGGGGACGGATATGTAGAGAATAAACTGATAATTGATCCGCACTCATCGATCATGAGTACGGATATTTAGAGACACATATCAGTGCAAAAGGCAAATATTTTAACTATGGAAAATAACCTAAGCAATAATACTGGTCTTGCTCCTGATGGTGAATGTTAGTAAAACCGTGCGTCGTACATGTTTACTATTTTGGTAGAAAATTTCTATCGCTTAAATTATAACCTATAATGGATACGCTCCTCTCCATAAAATTTGAAACTCGACAAAACTTGGTAAGCTTTGAAATTTTTATGATAAGTGGTTCTTCTCATAAAATCATAAAATAATCACAAAAATCACGAAAAATGAAGCTCCTCATTTTGAAGACTGAACTTTGGGTACTTACATGAACACCTTAAAACATGCGCTGACATTGCAGCAAAAAATAATAAGGGCTATTGGATCAAAAGACTACTACGCTCCCTCATATCCATCGTTTTTGTCTTTGTTACCACTCAGACATTTGTATTTTTTTAAGGTCCTGCGAATATTTCATGCCAGAAGTGGAAATATGCCAGGCGTCGAAGGAAAATGTATACATAGCTCTAGATATGAATTGGTTATATAATGCCCAATGTAAAAATAACCTTGTATAAAAGATCATTTTTGTAAATGGGTCCGAAAATATTCGATTTATTGCCTAAAATAATAAAAATATGTAAATGGGTCAAAAGATTTTTAATAATGATCAAAGAATAGCTTCATTCTTATGAAACTGTAGAATGTATTTTTCTGATTTTGTGTTTATTAAAAATAAAAGTGTGTTATTGAACAGCAAACCAAAATGTAAATGACATCCATAATATATTGAAGTAGGTTCAATACATGTCATAAACTTTGGAGCCCACTTAAAGCTTCCGCAGATAATATTTTAATAAATAAAATATTTCATCAGTGGAATTTATTGAAAGCCATATTACATCTTCTTCGGTTATCACGATCGCAGAAATATAATGTAACCTTCACTCCCCATAAATGGCTGAATTCAAAGGGGAATGATGATTGCCTGACGCATGCCATCGTTGATTTTCGTATCACTCCCTGTTACCGAGTACTGCTGAAAGTGAAAGTGGTCTACATCGTAGGCGAAGTTAGCGATTTTCTTTTCTTTCCGATGCGATTAGTTTCAATTTTACAAAAAAAAATTTTCCCCATCTTTAAGGCGCCAAATTAAGAAAACAGGATTATTTTTTCCACTGCTATCAATTGAGGTGTATTATTCTTCCCCCATGACTAATGGCACCAAGGGGTCGTCAGTTTAACGCCCAATCTGACGGACGGAGTACGTCACTGGAGATACTCTCCACACAGCACCCAATTAGGGATCGATATTCCGCTGATAAATCTCCTCTACAGCAGGTCAATTATGGCAAAATTATACAGCGAGAAATTAAATTAATATACCTTGGTATAGAGCTACCTGGATATAGTGATGTGGAATCAGAAGTTAGCCAATCCCCAACACAATCACACAATAGTTCTACGCCGCTTTAGCAATGCTTAATGATGGTAATAGCTCAGAGAAGGCTTAAAAGCTCGTAATTCACAGAGTGCGTCTCCTCGGTAAGGGAGGAAACCGTTTAGTCAGCCTCATATCCTTTTTTTAATCGTTCCCTGCTGACCCATCCCCTTCACTTCCCGCCTCTTTATCCTCCGGTCCTTCTTCTCCCAAGGCACACCCAACCCTTTTTATTCTCCCTCTCTCTGACAAGTTGTGTGCTATCCCTTTCTCCGACCCACTCAACCCTCTACCCCCGCACCCTCATTTCTCACCTCCTAAGACCTCTTTTAACCCCTTGCGACCTCTATCTCTTCCACGCCTCACACATCTATTACTACCACCTTCTCCTTCTATCTCCACCTTTTTCTCTCGCCCTTACCCTGATCTGCACTCGTCTAGTCTCTCGCTATTTTCCCTCTTCCTCTCCCTACCTAAACGCATCACTGCTTTCGCGCCATGCCACACCCTCACCGCCTCATATATCTACTCACTTTATCTTTTTTTGGCTTCGAGTTTCCACTATCAGCCATTTTCCTTCCATTAAATATACAAAACTTCACACTTAAAACTTGTGCATTCCGGGACTAGCCACAGTATTGCCTTTCACGGAGTAACCAGCAAGTTCATATTTATTCATTATGGTGGTCTACCGGTTAAGGTAGGTTCAAAGATCAAAGTCAATAAAAGTCATATAGGTTTTTTTATGTGCAGGGCCGAATCTAACTATAATTATTCTTTCTTCATTTTAGCATACTCAAGTGCCAAAATTCTGCAGAGGAAAAATCATTCGCCGTGACAAGGGTTTGTTCCCGGATTACTCGATATCACGCCAATTTCTGTAGCCAGTTAAGCCACCGAGGCGTCATTTTCATTAATCAATTTTTATAGACTTTTTCCTCGGTGGAATTTTTGCATTCACACGTTATTGGTTAGAATATCACTAACTTTCTTTCTTTCTTTTAAAAGAAGTTTTTGGTTATATACTTGAAGTTGGAGCATAGGGAAGACGATTTAGCAGAGAGCACTTCCGGTATTTTTGTTGGCTTGAGTTGTCAACTCCCATCATGAGGACCCGAGTTCGATTTACAGCTGTGGCATTGATTATTCTAGGGAAACGTGGTTAATATTTGAGTGCTGTGCGAGGAACACTTCAAATGCAGCCCTTCGTCCGTTGGATGGGACATTAAACCGTGGTTCCCTTGGTGACTGTTGTTAAGAGTAGACGAACGATGGCACCGGGTTTCACTCAACTCTATCTCCATTTCTTGAATAATTCTTCCTTTAGCTACTAACCCACCAATTCTAAATGGCGAAAATGGCATTAGCTGTTCAGCATGCTCTATCTATGAATGTATTATTACAGCTATTATTTGGTACTCCACTCTTGGTAAGTATAGATGGAAGTGAGTGAAATTCTCATAGATTTTTACATGTGTAGGGCCCAAATTTCCAATGACATTTTCTGATAATAATTCCAATCCGATAATAATTATTTCTCCAGCTCAGTATACGTCTTACCCTTATTCATCCCGTCCATAAAACCCACGATACTTCTTCTCCATCGCCATATACCCAACATCCCACCCAGGGGCGGTGTGAGTGCTCAGGGGCCCGGGCCGCTGCACGTCCAGAGGGGCCCGGTTTTTGTGACCCCCTTTCCCCCTTTCTGAAAAACAATTGTGCGTTAGAAAAGCGTTAAACTACAATTTCATATGTATTTATGTATATTATGACAAAATTGTACTTTCACTCACAGATGTTTGGTCTGCTGGCTGTTCGAAGTTGGGGCCCGGCCAGAAATCTAGTGCGTGGCCCGGGGCCCGGGCGGGAATCCCCACCTTCCCGCCCTGACCACGCCGCCCCTGACCCCACCCTCTATCACAGCCTTAAGCAACCCTTCGCCCCTAATTACTTCCTCCAACTACCGACTTTGCCTCCTCCTAATCTCATCCAGAAATTTCCTTTCTTCACACTATGCCAAGCCTCTTTCGTCTTCCTGTAGGTGTGTCTAAAGTCAGTCAAATTGTAAAATTTTAATCGGCGACAGATCATAAGTATGGGTGTGGAGTCCACCAGCCTTTTTTTCCAGCCGAACTTAAAGGAATAACAAGGCCACGCTCATCAGCAGCTGAAGTTAATTTCCCTCTCCTGGCTAAGGAGTTACGATAAGTGAGCGTCAAACCATGCCCACCACGAAAGAAGCAGTCCACGGAGAGAAAGAAGAGAGAAAGAGAGAGGGGAATAATAGAGGCCATAATCCGAGTTAATTACATCCTTTTTCACCACGCGAGTGTGAAGGACTAAATGCCAGCTGGGATGTGCGGGTTTGGTTGCCCGGGGGAGTCCTCCAGGCCATCGCCGAGGGAGAAAAGATAGAGCTTGCGGAAAAATATCACCCACTTTAACTCCACCTCCACCAGTACCTCCCATTTTCCCCCGCGCCACGTGAAATTGAGAAAATCCAGCCTCATTCATGATGAGATGAAGCACTATGAAGAGGATAAAAGCGGGATAGAGCTGGTCGGGGAAGGCAATGTTAATAATCTGTATTTAAAAAAAGGAAAATACTGATATTTACTGCCTGATCTCGATATCAGTAGAACCAATGAATGTATTACAAAAGAAATTTACCTCGCTGTTCAAGGATCAAGCAAGGATCCTCGATATCTTCTCTGTCGCGTCTGCTGCGTACGGAATTGTGGCGTACGTCATCACTTATTTGTCCTCCTCGGTTCTTTTAGGAGCTGTGTGTCACAGCACTTTCCTTCTTGGTGATTTCCTTGAGAACCTTGCTCCTGGAATATCCTTTCTTCTCCATGGCAGCCGCTAGATGTTCTTTAGCTGCAGCTTTAGCTGCATGGCAGCCGCTAGATGCTAGATGTCGGAGATAGTGCACGATTGGTGTAGCAGAGTTTTCAGAGGGGAGTTCTTCTGGAGCGGGTGGTGTGATGCACCGTTCATAACCTGGTCGGTGTGGGTTTTCTTCCTATACACCGAATGACCCAGGGTACCCTATGGTCGTTTCTTGACCAGTACGTCAAGGAAGGGTATCTGTCCCTTTTCTTCCGTTTCCATCTTGAACCTGATGGCGGAATGCGGTGTGTTCAAATGATTAAGGATTACTGCCAGTTCTTCCTTCCCATGTGGCCAAACGATGAATGAAGGCCAGATGGAATGATTCCATGGCCTTCTGCTCAAATTTATCTATGTAGATATTTGCTACGACCGTAGATAGTGGTGACCCCATTGTAGCTCCTTCCTTTTGCTGGAAGTAGCGGTTGTTTCATTGGAAATACGAATTTCTGAGGAAGAACACGATTAATTCTGGTTAGTCCTTGAATAGACCCTTTGAAGTGAGGCCCTTGATGATTTAGATGGTTTTTCACTCTTTTAGGCAAGGGGCCGTTATATTATATGACGCCTGTGGTGTGCTAACAGTTAACTTCCAGCCAGGAAACCCGTCGCCGGTTTTTGGGTTGTGAACAGATATTAATGGTTAATTTGAAAGTTTATTATTGGAAACATGTCCATAAAAGTTAAAAGGGTGAGGAAGAGAGATTAGGTACTAGTATCTCCTTAATAACAATCCCAGTGCGTTCGCGGCGTTATTGGTTATGTTCCATTTCGTGGCGTGATTTGAGGTTTGACTGCCAAAAATTAATCCTGACGCACTGCCCTTGATATACGAAACCCATAATTTTACCCACTCTCACGGATCCCAATAAAATTATTTTATCCCTCGCAGAACTTTCTTGGAGGCAAAGGGGTTTCACTCAGATCGTAAAACACCATGGCCAGTCCGTATTCATCTTGCATCCTTTTGAGAATTCATTATGGCAGGAGATATATCGGCCAAACACCCCAGACCTTTCCGTTTTCATCTCTAAAGTCCAAATTACCTCTTCCTTCTCAATATCTTACCCACCATTAAGATACCTCCCACCTTTCACCTTACTACCTTTCTCCTTGTCTAACCCGACAAATGAGTGATTCAAATCGTGAATATGAAGAGCGTGTAAACGCCATCTGTTGTAAACGCCACCGCTATCAATTGGACACCGAAAGTAAGTTCATTGCAACTTCTATAATATAGGTTCACGTTCAGTGTTGGTGCCGGACTTCCTTCTGGGTTTCCACATTCGGAAAACAAAATACTTCCAGAAAGTAGACACTGATTGAAAACTTTAATGTCGACCCATAGTCTGAATGCTATTAGAATGACAATTAGATTGAATGATAGAAAAATATTTTTGACCTAGAAAGCCGGTGCACGAGTTGGAAACCTGAATCAAGCGCTACGAACGAAAAGAATCTACCATCGAACTCCGTAAAAGCCTACAAATGAATACTAAATGTGCTCACTAAGTTCATCCTTGGTAATGAATGGTCCTCGTTGCAGTTTATGCTAAAAAATTGTTACTCCTGAAATATTAATGGACATACCTCTTATTGCAATTGTCTAAATGACTTCTTAGAATGAATGGTTTTAAATGGCTTCTCTTCCAGTATCATTTTCGGCTTTTTCTACCTCCCACTCTTCTTGTTTGTTTTTTTTCTACTCTACTTTGCTTAGATATGCAACCTAATATTTTGGGAAGAGAGTAATTGAACAATGCAGGTAGTACCCGAATGTTACCAATGTCGTTTCCTCGAAATGTCAGAATTTCAGAATTGGATTCTAGTAAGATATGCATCATAACTTTGACGCAAAGGAGTGGGTTCGCTATGGGATATATATGTAGAATTTTGATCGTTTAACAAGACCCCGCGGATTGTCTTGTACCAGGGAGACTTCGCAACAGAGTAAATTTGAGACGGTGGAATCTGAGGTAATGTGCTCGAGATAAGTTCTATATTTTTTTAAAGTGGCAGCCGCATATATCTGCATCCAGTTCATTTTTGTTACAAAAATAGTGTTTTCTCTTCCATCTGTATGTACTCTGCATAAGATAAGTGCGTGTTCCTCAGTCCCTCTTTTCTGCCACTCATTCAAGTTTTTCAAACCTGTCTGTCTGAAATGCGAGACGAAAAATCTTCCGAAGCATGGGAATATCTCTCCTCGTCTTTGGCTTCAAATTATTGCATACACCCAATAATCTCTTTTTTTTATATCCTACGGATTCAAAATTTAAGTTGCATATCGTCGGCTGTCACCAATCTGAAGATTAGTTTTCTGTATACCTCCACTACACTCTCTCTTCAGGCAACCCCATATTTCCTTCGTAAATTCTTCTGTTGACGTATTTCACAACGTTATTTTTGCATACCATCCTTCTCCTTTCTCGATGATTAATTTCATTTATTGCTCCTTCGATTTGTTTGCTCGTTACAGTTATTAGGAAGATTTTTATGTCTACGAATGTGTCCTGTAATATTTTTCTTCTGGTTTGTAGAGTTTTCATTTAACATCTCTTCTCCCCAGTTATTCGTAGAACTAATCCGTTCTTCCTTCTGTCTAACTGTGTTATCATAATTCTTCTGTTACACCAAGTTCCCTTCGTTTCCAATTTTTGAATGTTCTGCTGCCGTTATTTACACTTCAATGTCATATTCATAATCGAAATAATAACGCTTAAGAAAGTGCTTCCTACCTCTCAAGTTTGCGTTGCTAGCTTATAGTAAACACTTGCTCAAATAGAATTTAAAATGCAAAATAATGTAAAACCCTGGTATAATCTTGGAGGTGGTGCTTACAAACTATTCTTCTTCTATTCCACTCACTGGATGTAATCCAACATTTCCAAAATAAAATAAGTTATATGATTGAAAAGAGGTTTTGAGTGAGTATTGCTGGTTTCCCATATTATTTTTATTGTTTGCCAGCTGGTATGTTTATAAAACGATTGTGAAGGTATAAGATCAACTTTAATACACCTTTTCGGAATAAGAGTCTTGCGTTGTTTGGTCATGGAATACGAAATTTTAAAAAACCGGTGTTGGTAAAGTCATGTTTTTTTTAACTCTTACTTTTAATTGAGGCATTTTTACGTAGGTTTTGACATTGTATCTGGAAGCTATATCGTATTTTAGGCATTGGGCGAATTTTTCGTTCCCCGTTCGGTGATTGTGTTTGTTTTTATTTGATGTTTCTGCCCTATCTTTCCTGTTTTTTATATTTTTCATATCCTCTTCCAAGCAAGGATAGGGTGAGAAGGTGGAGGGTGTTTTAGAAAATATGAGCTGATGGCGAAGAAATGCAGGATGACTTAAAGACAACGGAGGACAAATTCCGGAATTCGGTGTACTCCATGAAATATCATTTCATTATTACTGCTATGCATGTATTAAAAAAAGGAGCCTTCGGAGGAAACTCATTCCATTTTCTACAATTTACTACTCTCCCGGGGGCGCCTGCCCGAATACCTTCGCTCTGCTCTTGCTTAGACTCTCCAGAGACGAGAAATTACCCTATGTTCACCCACTCCATATCAAAGTGCTTGGAATTTCTATGCGAATATAATGGTTGACCTTCTTTGCCCAGAAGATGAAAAATTCCATCTTCTGTGACTACAACCACGGATGAAATGTTTTTTTCCGCTTTTAGGTCACTCATTGCGAAAAAAGCAATCCATAAAATCATGGCTGACTATTTTTAGAGCCAATAATTATATATTTGCTTGCCATGGAAAATAGTTAGAAATTCAATTAGAAAGATGCCTCATTTAGTAATCATACGCAACCACCTTACTAAAACTCTTCAATGTATTTATAGGGTTATTGCAAACAGTAAACAATTTGTCCCTTAGATTAACTTTCATATATAAGTTTAAGGTGGCCAAATACCTTAGTAATTCACTGGTTTAACCCAACATTATTATTACAAAATCCCTAATGAGATGTGGAAGAAACATGGCTTTTCATAAGTAGCAAAAGATTAGCTTTGTCAGAGCCTCTACGGCTTACAAACGTCTGCGATGACATGGGGAAGAAATTGGCATAGTGGTAAAATAATTATGCGTGTGGCTCTAAATTCCGATGATTAATCTGTTAACTTCTAAAAAAAATGTCCCTAACCAAGGTTTCGAGAAGGAATTACGGCTTGCTCAAACATGGGATTTTCCTCTAACGACAGAAGTTATTACAAATCCCAAGCTCTTAATCCCAGTGGGGATTAAAAGAATCCACTACACTTTGTTTGGGCGGCCCTTGTGTTCCGCATTTTAGGTGCTGACGGCATTGTCGAATGGTGTTGTGTAAATTATGCTGCGATGAGCACAATCGGGAAGGATCGTTCACTTAATGCTTTTGAAAGATGCTTTTCGATAGATTGCGAAAACTTCCAAATTCCGTGCTAGATCTACATCAAGAACAAAAGACCGAATTCTGAATTAGGTTACATTTACCATAAATGCGAGGGCTTGACCATGCGATTCATGGCACTGAAAGTGTAATCCGTGATGATCGTGGACCGTTAGGCAAATGTTTGTTTCGAGTTCAGAGCGACATCATGGATATTTACGATGAGGAGATGATTGCCCCCATTAGTCCTTGGATACCCAAGATGTAAAGATATATCCTACTGAAAAGTCGTAAGCGACGACACTCTTGACCAAAAACAATCTCAACGCCAATGTATATACCTATGTTCACCGTCGTGAATTCATAGACTTGACCCGGATTCAAGTCAGTATTTCTGGTCATGACAGTATCTTCAGGAGCTTGTTCAGGTCACTTATGGCAGCCAATTGCCCCACGAAGACAACTTTATTTACTCTGAATCTGTTTGGGTTTTATGCGAACAAGAATTTTCCAGTAGAATTTAACGTAATCCGGATAATTTACCATTAACGCAACAACGTACAAATAGGTTCCCGTGAATTTGCACGCCTAAGGTTATACTCCCGATTCCCGGTCTCGATTGATCAGAATTTCGGAGATCTCATTTTCCGAAATGACATTTGGTATACTTCATCATAAATCTTGACCGATATAGGTACTAAAAATATGAACGAGTATAATCCCAAATGTTTGTTATTTTTTCTGTGTACATCAAGATATCTAAGATTTTTCGGTAATAGGAAATTTATATCACCTAAATCATCTGTTATGTTAGATATCAAAGAAAAAACAGAATAGGTTACATATTTTCGTGAATACATCCTGTATTTATGCTCAATATAATAATAAACTTATAATCCTAATAACATTTGTAGTTGCTATTCCCTGTTGCAATTTATATTCTGTTATCAAGCAATTATGGTAAACCCTAAATTTGCGTGTAACTCAGTCCCTCATGGAACCTCCAATCGCGGCTTTTCCCGTGTGTGGAACATTTTTACATCCCGTTCTATCATTCAGCATCAGTTATTGTTGTTCTACCTGATTGACGAGCGTTATTTTCATTATTATTCTGCTCTGTGGTGGAGATGTCTATGTTTTTTGCCTTAGAGATGAGCTCCCGAATAAAATATTTTATTTGTAATATATTTTAATATTACAAACTGTTTTTTAATTCAAACATCGGAGAATTTTATTAAAAATTGTGAAAATTGTTCACCATCATCTACATCAACGAAATACCACGCAAAACACTTCCAGGGTGTCTAGCACGGGGACATTCCACGCTAGGCATGTAATGATTGTCCATGGTCAAGCAATACACGCTGCCCCCGCACCTAAGCGCAAACAAAAAAGTGGTGAGGAGAAGTATGACGGGTATGCCAGAAACTAGGAAAGTGCTACGTTGGCGTACATTGTAAAATGCGGTACACGAGTTAGGATACTACTAACGATTAGTATTACTAATAATATTAATTCATGAATATTATAAGATACCAATTCAGCAAGGAAACAAAATCATGCGAAACATTTCAAGCAAGATGAGGCAAAAGATGTTATTAGAAAATATACATTTTTACTTAACTTGGAATTATTATCCAGTCATAATTTCTGTTTTTATTTTTTTGGTCATTCCTTCAAAAAACTTAGCATGTAAAATTCAGTTATGTAAACGTGCCACGCTATGCATCTTGCACCATTACTAATGTATGAGTTGATGTGCTTTGGACCCTGCGAGTAAGCAAGAATTTTGCTTGGAACAAACAGCGCAAATGCATGATTTGAAACGATTGAAAGAAAATAAAACAGAAAATGTCGTTGATAGAATGTTTTATGGAAAAAATATGACATGCTGTTTGAGTTCTGTATTTATACGTATTTACCGGTTTAGAGTATAAAAGCGTTTTTATTCCTCGTAGAGACGAAACGAAATGCTTATACAACGGTGAATGTCCCTGATGTATAAGCAGTTTTATTCGGATTGTTATCCACTCTAATATAATTTTGGGATGATGTATTCAAATGTTGCAGAATTGAGCCCATCTAGACTGAAATGGGTGCCTTCCCCTATAACGGTCATTGCCATATAACGGTTATTCCCCTATAACGGCTACTGATCGAAAACAATACGCAAACACTGCTAAATATGCTTTAAGTAGTCGAAAAATGGAATTTAAATTCCTTCATTTGCCATGAATTGAATTACAGCCGAGTACAAGGGAAAATCATTGAAACCATAGGCCATAAGCAAAGAAACTTTAAAGGTAACCGATTTTTATAACAAATTGAAAACTAGTGTATTTCACATGAGTGATAGAAGATCCTGTTCTCATTAATTGAAGCGTTTCTCCAGGTGTGCTTTTATTTATTGAATTATTGTTTATGGGAGCACACTAGTCTTCACTAATAAATTTTCAATTTTTAAGCAAAATGTCATTGCTAGTAAATCCCAACTCTCTTGTATGAAAGCTGACGTGATGGGAACTTTAAGTACGGTTTGATTCTAACGATTTTTTGTGATTGGCAGATGGCAATACGCTTTCATCTCTCCACTCATTCAAAAGTTTCATAAACGATTCGAGGTGGATTGGTTTCGTAATTTATTCTTTCAATGACCCACGTCAACAATTGTGCGCGCCCACCCACATTCGGATAGTGGTTCCTAAAATGATTATGATAGTATCGCTCAATCTCGTGGAAATATTGCCAAAATGTAGCGCTCGGGTATTTTAATCCGAGGCAACATTTTCGAATGATTAAAATTCGCTTCGTTGAGCTGGAACTCTTAGGGAGCCATTTTGGGACTGCGCGATAACACGTAACAACACATGCTGCTTTTTTATTAACTATGCGCGTTTGTTTGAGTAACAGCATTCAGCATTTGATTGATTTCAAAAATAATTTTAATTTCAACACGACTCACTTACATGCACAGTGCTGTCATGCAAAATCAGGAAGCGGAAGATTATCTTCTCTGCAGCAAATAACAGTCAGTTACTTTCAAATTAGTTTTAACACTTGAATGGCATTCTTAAACTCTGATAAAGCCTCCGTCCAAGATGATGAAATATCGATTTTTATAAGTCGACGAGCGAAATCCCGGACGAAAAATTAATCTTTTGTTCGCAATAGTTTCCATTTTTCTGAAAATATTATTATGTCGATATTGTTTCGTAGGTGAAATGTTTCAGGGAGGTAGACTTTACATATTTAGTAATTTCCTGTGTAATGCTATCACTACAATGACCGCCTATACGATATGACGTGATACTCCTTTTTGCTCCTCTTCACTGAGGACCCCACTCAGTGTAAAATAGTTTTCATCAGAGATGACCTTTGATCCTCTCGGCTCCCAAGCCAGCATTCTAATGAATCTCTTTCCCGTGAAGAGTTCAATGCGTTTCATGTCATTAATGTAGAAACTGCGGATTTGAGATATTAATGACCTCGTTCTATGATTGAGCTGTCCACTATTAACTTGGATTGATTTGTATTTTTATTATTTTTCAAGAATAAACAGAAAGTGCTGAAGTATCTCCAGAACATATCAGGTAAAAATATTTATTCTGCAAGACATTTTCACCTGACTTTCGTCTCATAGTCTGTGCTCTGATCTGCAATTTCAGTGAAAATTGATACAAATTAAAATATTTGTAATATCCATTGTAAAGGAGGAACAATCTTTGAAATGAGTTTCACAACAGTTTAAAATCAGTTGAAAAAGAGTAATTTGACATGTTTACCAGTTGGATATCAACTCAAATAAAAATGAGTTGAAAAATAGTTTGAAAATGGGCCGGACACGTGAGTCAAAATTTGTTCCAAAAGAGACGATCAAGAAATAATGGGATGAAAATCTAAGAAAATCAATCTAAATTCAGTTGAAAATCAGAAAATTCCTGCGAGTTTCAAACCATTATAAAATCTTTTTTTTTGCAGATATTTTTACTTGAGTGGATACCATAACTCGAAAATGTGCTTTTTCTTCTCTGAGATTTCAAGTTATAACTTAACTTAAATAACATCCGTTATAATTATTATAGCTTCCCAAGAGATAAGATGCTCGTTGAAAATTCATAAAGCTTATACTTAACATTCTTCTCGATATCGATTCCTAGACAATTTTTAAATTGCCTACAATACCAATCACGATGGCTTGCAAATGAGCTTTTCGCTTATATATTTTGCAAAGAGTTCAAGATTATTCTTGCTCTTTCTTTTTTTCCAATATTCCTCCCCTTTGCTATTTACTTCTGTATACCATTATCCCATAAAATATGTCCAATCTTAGCGGTCTTCCTCTTTCTCATTTCTCTCAGTATTCTTCTTTTTTCTCCAATCTTCCTTCAATCTTCCTCCAATCACTTCCTATATTTTATCCCTCCATGCAATCTTCTCCATTATTCGCCACAGCCATGATTCAAATTCGTCCAAATAATACTCCCTCCCTCTTCTTCTAATTGTAAGTCTACGTTGTGCATAGATACAGCACAAACCTACATTAGAATATTTTTGAAAATATTTTTCAAAATAACTATTCAAAGTCAAAATTCCATCCATCTTCCTCAATTATTCCGCCAATAATGTTTTTGAACGGAAAAATATACAGAAAAGAGGAAGGCCAAGGGATGGGACTTATAGGCCAAATAAAGGCCAATTAGAGAATGTAGCTCATAAAAAGAACTACCAGGCAGTATGGGAACTAGCGTTAGATAGATATGGATGAAGGGCTGCAGTCAACCAATCTTAGGATTGAACGACAAATGATGGTAATGGATGTGTTTTGCCCAAATATTCAATTTTTACTTCTTTATTCCATTTCCATGGAGTTCAGCATTCTCATAGGTTATTCGTTTTCTTTCTCTTCCAGAATTGACATGCCGTTGCCTCCTTTGTTCATCCGAATTGTGACTGTGCGTGAAATTTGCCCACTCCGATACCAGAGCCGTGAGAGTTCACCGAGCCTCAGGGACGTGCACGGGCGGAGTAGGTCATCTCCTTTAAAAGCTTCACGGAAATTGACGCGGATAGCCTTTTGTACGACCCCATAATTGCGTTAGAAGGGTTGGGGGAGGAGAACGTGTTGTGTCGGGGGAATCAACCTGTGGCGTTCAATATTTATTCCGCTTAGTCGGCTGCGAGGGCCTAGTTGCGAAAACATCCGCTCCGCATGGGCGCGAACGCCATTGCCCGCCGCATGATCTTGCGGACCGTCGTCTCCCCGCGGTGATTGCCTCGGCCTTAGGTAAGCTTGGATCCCCAATGAGCGAATGTACGCTATCTGCCTTCCATCGGTTTTCACTGCAGACAATTCCGTGGTCGAAGTAGTAATTTGGTGCTGATAGATTCGTGTGCATAGATAACATTATTACATTCCTCAATCATGAGCAATTCAGTGCGTTACGTCTTATTTTTTTTGCGTTAACTTCCCTCCTCCTCGAGGAATTTTTTTCACGTGCGAGATATGTAGGTTAAGTACTGAGGCAGGGAGTGGTAAATAGTCTGGTTGAAAAATTAATTGCTTCTCTCATCCAGAAGTGATCGTGAAATTCATGCTTAATTCACGTTTATCGCCGTAGGAAGCAAAATGCCGTTTATGTACATGCATATAATGGTTCGACTTTCGAATGGTTTGAGGACTAGCTGACACCTTTTATGAATTCGGCAATGTGCCGAGACAATCGATGATTTTTGCTTTCAACAAAAGTCAATGAAGTATCCTAGTAAATTTGATTCAGTGTAGATAAACATACAGTTATCATACTCAGGGCATTATTATTCATTGTTGAATTTGATAATGATTATTTTAAAACTAATTGCATCAAATCAACTAATTCTTCTTTTGAGGAGGTTCTGTACCTTTGACACAGCTGAAAATGAATCTACTAATAACAATATATTATATATATGCGCAATTTTTGCCTTCAGTTCTATACATTGTATTTATTCCAAAAGAAAAAACATATACAAAATGGACGAATTCTAACCGCCTTGCTCTGGGTGGTGAACATAGCTCACTCGAACCCGTGATTGTAGGGTTGGCAGGGTAGGGCCCGAATCCTACCACCACCTATTCTGACACTAGTTGGCTTTGCACTCTAATTAGCCGATGCATATGCTTTCTTATTCGGAATTTATGATGGCCCATTTTTCAACAAATTGAGGAGAATTCCACTTAGACATTTAATACATTAAGTTTTATCAGCGTTAGGAAAAGGAGAAACATTGTTTTTCCCTATTTTCTCCCCATCAATTTCTACTCATGAGCGCAGCAGCTTATGCTAAGAAACTTAATGATGAATAAATTAAGGCGAAGTGTCTTCATTGGCCTCTCGTGTTTTCGCTTCTGCCACGAGTTCAAGAAATATTTCGTCGGCTGTTTGGTGCATTGGCTGGATGCAACAATTAATTGATAAGCTCCAAAGCTATGATTCTTTTAAGTTAGTGAATTCCATCAATCATCAAATTTTTTTCTTCGCACAACAAAGTTTTTCCGTGATGTTTCTGTTATTTTGATTCAAATGTGACCACAGCGTAAGAGGACATGAGTGCTCACAAAATATGGAAACCTGCTAGCTTCCTGAGGTATTTTCTCCCATAAGGATAGCTAATATTTACCGCCTCCGGCCAAATTGGATACCATCTTCCTGGAAAAATGAATGAGCAAAATAAGGGCCGTATTAAAAAAAGGCGGTGTTACTTAACACAACGGCTGGCTGGAAAATTTTGGCAAAACATGCTTTTGATTTCAATGACTAATTTGAAACAGGCTAATGTTGCAAGAGCGTTGGATTCCTCAGTTGCGGCGGAGTAAAGCAAGGGTAATCCATCCCTTTAGCGTCTACGCTCTGGGTAGAATGGAGGTGCATGAGTTTTTGATCATATTCACAATTCGATGCGAGATTCTGGGTTCCCGCTGAGCAGGCAGGACCATAGTTATATTTGCAGCTCTTCGTTTATCCTTCGCCACCCATTCTGTTACATGAATAGATGTGTCTGAGACACATAATAGTGGAGTAAATTTAGTTCGGGCAACACCCTTATTTTGTTACGGTTGAAGAGTTAAAATCAATTTTCCACAAATAAAAGTTTTTAAAAGACTTAATTACGACCTAGGTTTCTATGTTTTACACATTATCTTCAGGTGAATCTTCGGAATTCACCCTTATTTTGGTTATCTTCTTTGGTGAGATTATATTTAACTGAAAAAACGATTGCTGGCATGGAGAAAATACGGAGTTGGTATGGAAACATCTCAGTGGGAAAATACTGAAAAATAATGCTGAACTAAAAGATATGCGGTAATATGTATTAACTTGAATATCATTCTAATATAAGTTCCTTTTTCGGTGGAATCAATGGATTCGTGTTCATTTTGTCTTGAAATTCATGTTGAATGTAAAATTCATTTGTTAATGTTAATTTAATTTTACTTTTTTAATTGTTTTCCCGTATCATCCCGGGTTATACCACCCGATTTCGTTCAATAGGAGTAGAAAGAATAGGTGGATCTTGCTAGTAAAGATCGTGACGACAGGGATAGGAAAACGTGCAAGGGAGATGGGAACAAAAGATGGCTAGGGTGCCTCCAGCTATCTCCCCCGCACAGGAGTAACTCGTGACCTCCGACTACTCATGTACGCTTGATTCGCCCTAATTGACATAGAATTCTCCGCTGGCTATTGTCACCTAGCCAGCGTAGTTTTTCTATACATATACTCGTCCATTCCGTACGTGTTACTCAAATGTGCCATTCCTTCTCCTTCTGTTCTTTTCAGCATTTCCTCTTCGCCATCTTCATCGTCCGCCTCTTCGCCGCCGTCGTCGGCGGGGCGCTGCCGACGGGCCGTCGACATGGGGTCCGGCGGCGCGGCGGCTGGTGGCGTCGGGGCGAGCGGCAAGGACTCCGCGACGTCCTGCGCGGCGTCGGCTGCGCGGCTTGAGAGGGCCATCCGGCAGAACGACACGGCCCGGGTCAAGAAGGCGTTGGATCTACACCACGACAAGTTCCAGGTGAAACATTTATGGATGATTTTAGAGATAGCACATTTGTTTCAAATAGAGTCATTTTAAGTTGAGACATTCGTACAATAAGTGTTGTAGAAAAATTCGATTATTGCATTGGTGGCATAACTTATTAGACCTAATAAATTGTGTTAACTTGTGAACCCCAAATAGGTAACGAGGATGGTGGGATTCTTAAGAACCATTTTGAGGAGCAATTACTTGATAGAAGAATAATTATTTGACGATTAACTAGTTTTCTTATTTAAGTACTCAAGAGTATTCTTATTCAAGTACTTAGTATTCAAGACTCCTTATTTTGTTTATAAGTAATACCATATTGGAGTTTTAGCGAGCGGTAAGAGAATGAGCAAAATGATCGGGTTTCATATCTATATGGAGAAAATATATGACAGCGATAGTTCCTGCGACTCGCATTTATTATGAATCCTAAAACGATATGGATGTCTTAAGTATTGATTCCATTGATCAAAAAGATTTTATATGTTTTTATATATTTCCTATATTATTTCTTCTATGCTTTCTTAATGTTCGTGCATCAGGCCATTAGACCGGTCTTCTTTAGTTCTTTACGAAATAATAACATCAACTTCACTTGTAATATGATATAGGGATACTAGGTAGGGATATCGTTAATAATAAAATGGCGGAGCTATAACAAAGCTTCGCTCCGAATACAATTTAAGTGTTACGTTTATTTCGTCGTCTCTTGTACAATTTTAACATTGGACTGATTACCATTTCCCGTTATCGTTCGCGGCTGCGTGTACGTGGTGATTTGCATGCCCACAGGCGCTGGGGGTCCTGGTAAGTTTTTGTTTACGACGGACAAATTCACTCGGTGACGCTGCCTGGACAAGTAAATAATAAGTGCGTTTTTCGTAAAATAACCCTACTGCCTTCACATTGTTTTCCTCTTTCCTCGTTTTTAACTTTAAATGTTCAGTGGCAACATTTCCTTTTTTTATTTCCTTAAAAGCTATTCGAACTCCGCCAACCTAACATATTCCTCTCTACCACGGTCTTATTATTTTGTTATCCCATCCGAATAGCTCCAAAACTCTTCTGTCATATTATTCTCCTCATCCATCATGCCATTCCTTTCCTTATTCGTCTTCCACTTTATCTGTCGCACTTTCTACGTTATTCTCCGTGACCACACGCCTCTCAAACGCCGGTAGCCTATTCTCGGCCCCTTTCCTCAGAGTCGAGGTGCCTCGGTCATAAAACGCTGCACTCCATATTAGACCCTACGCCAGTCTTTTCTTAGCATTCCTACACAAGGTCTATGTCCTCAGTTCTCTGCTATTAGTGAACGCCTTCTTTGCTAACAGAATATTTCTTCCAGTTTTCTTGCTTACTGCTACGCCCATTCTAGCGGATGAAATTAAATATTTGGATGTTATCATTACCTGGGGCCTATCCTGGGGAGAACGCATTTGAAGAATTACTGATACTAATTACAAGAACTAGTATTGTTCAAATTGGACGCTAGGCAATTTCATTTTATTATTTTTATTTCCTTTTTGCACTCAATCCATCCCCCTATATCCATCTACCTTCCGCTATCCGAAAATCCTCCCAGTTTTTCATGTTTCTGGGCAGGTTTTAAAAGGAACGTAATTATATGTAATTCTTTCCATGTTTCAAAGTGTGGGAGACATCATCCGAGTAATTTTATTAAAAATCAAGAAGACTTTATTCAGAAATGATATATTTATTAATAAAATAGTATTTATAAAATTCCTGAAAAAAAGATTATCTCATTAGAACGTACAAAAGGTTTATGTATCCCTTGATTTCATGTATATAATGAGTAAACGGAAAAAAACAAAAATGCGCGAAGAATGTAAAATGTAACAAAAAACAAAGTTGTGTTTTAATATCCGATAAAAGGTGTAAATCTTCATATTTTATGTAATTTATCACTGAGTGAATGGTGAGAGAGAAAGGGGGTGACGAGAAAGTCCTAAGTGAATGTGGTGAAAGGCACTCATAAGAGGAAGAATGTTAGGAATCTAAAGAATAGGAGGACGCGTATGATGTAATATATTATTGTAACCGAAGCAAAAGATGTTTGAGAGCATACGGCAGTGTGTAGGAAATTATGAAAGCAGATCCAGCTTTTCAAGCCTATCACGGAGAAATAAACTTTTTTTTTATTGTACCTTTCAAAAGGGAAATGTGTGGTGGGTATGTATGCATACAATACTTATTAGATGATTAAGAAAAACATGTGTTTTAATTTGAATTTTTTTAAATATACCTTGTTTTCTATTTTTTTACAACGAGTCTGTCAGACGTCACGCTATGGCCGGTGTTCCAAAAAGTGTCGCGAGTGCTGAAGTGTTCTCCTTTTCTCACTTCCAAGTCCTTATTCCTTTTTCCTACTGTTTCCCTTTTTCATGGCTGGTACCCTAGCACCACCTACCGCATGTGACTCTTGTGATCCATAGCCTGCTAGGGTAGATACTCTTATCTACCGACTTCTCGAAAAATACAATGAGAGATATTCAACTTTGTTAACGCTTAGACATGCTACCTTACCTTAAATATTCTAGTCACAAGGGAGCGCGACGTGTTTGCGCCTGCCGTTCCACTTCCCTTTGTGACTCCCGAAAAACTCTTCTACCTTGCACCATCTTCGCAAACTGCTCGCTTTTATTACATGACGCCTCTGCAGTAAAATCTCTGAAGCCGTATGGGGGAAAGGTTCAAGTTGCACTCTGTTGAGAGAGGTAAAAGAAATGTGGAGTTCCAATTTATTCGCGCAGATGTGTAAGTTTTGTATCGTAGTGGTTTATTTTGTCATTTCATCCGTCCATACTTCGTCTTTTGCTTCTGCCCTCTTTCTCTCTTGCATCGCATATCCTTTTTTGTGACTTTTCTCTCGCTCGTGCAGTAACAAGCCGAATTGTCTTCTCTCAAGGTATTCAGAGTGCGACCAATCAAGGTAGCAGTGTTTACTTGAGTTAGAAACAAATGAATGTGTAATGTAGTTTATATCCTTCTGTGCCCTCGCGTATTCTGATATGGCATCAGTGACTGTCTGCAATAAAGGAGAAATTTGATTTGTGATATGTGATTCAAGTTCTCGCATGCTGACATCGCTCGTTCAAATAAATGGAATTTTTTTTCGCGTTTACAAAGGTATGAAAAATTACATTTTATTAAGTGTTTTTATCTTATTTGGCTGCATATTTTCATACGGTATCAAAGCTCAATGCCAGGGATTAAAATGATCGTTTATGTAGCCCGATCTAGGGAGAGTTAACGAAAAATAGTGGGTTTTAAAATTATTGAGTTACTAAGGATTTATTTATTTATAATTTTAGTCAAGTGTATTAGTCATAAAAATTATATGATTTGTAAGTAAACAATTATTTGGAGATAATATTTACACTCAGACTTAATTTGATATGAGATGTAATTCTCCACATTCTATTTCATGCTCACCCAATTCACCAAAACATATTGCTAAAGGATGGATGCCTATTGACGGTGCTGATTTGTTAAATTTTTCACAAATTAAAGCAATCATTAGTTGAGAGGAATCGTAATATTCATAATAAAAACTGCACAAAACAACCTGACACATTAGACCCTGTAATTTTTTCTTAAATAATTAAGGGTTCGTTCCCGCAAAATATATCTCTTGTGTTACTTGCCCAATCCATTGCAATATTTTTATCATCAATTGTCTCTGTATATTACTTGCTCGCCAATATTTAAAGATGAAAGATTGCATTGAAATTGTCTGACCTGGGGAACGAAGGACTTTGGACGCGAGATGATCATGTGTCCATTCTGGGGTGGGATCACGGTTCTTTTTTTCGCGCTGTCTTTATCGTTATCCGAAGTGCGAACCGCTGTAGAAGGAAAATACTCACAGATATTCTCCTTATAACGCACTTAAGCAAATAAAACTAGTAATTTTAAGCACCACACAACATTAAAATAATAGCAATGACGTTTTTTGTCTCATGGGCACTATTAAATAATGACGATAACGCGTTATTTGAGAACCGTGAATGTGCCCCTAGGCGTTGCCGCTACTCTGTCGCTATTGAAAAGCCAATGTCCATTGAACTGAATGAACTTCCAAAGAGCTGAGCATGCTTACATCGCAGAAATTCAAGAAAATAATGCGTATTGTTCAGATTATTATAGCCCCAACATATTTTCACTATGTTGAAATTGCTAAGTTCCATGTCATTTTATATGTGAAATATGCAATTCATAAATAGGTATATAAAAAGTCATCTTTGTCGTTGCAATAAAATTACGATGTGGTGTGGTCCTCATGTTTTTTACCTCACCCTCATCGCAACACTATCCACGTACCCCGCGAGAAACTAAAGCAACTTCATTCACATAGATCCCAGAAGTTTCACAACGAGAAAAAAATCTAGGAGAGGGATGTAATCCGTCCGAGGGATTTTAAAAGCGTGGTCGTAATTACTCAAGTCCAAGACATTTTAAGCCTCAAACGTGTGTCGAACAGGTGGAGGGATTAAAACTCCGAGGAATGAAAGAGAGCCTTCACAAGGGTTTCATCAAGTGCAGCGGACATCCATTTGTCCGCTGCCGCAGCAGCAGCTGAGAGCTGGGTTGCATCTAACATTACTCCCAGGCGCCTCCCAGCTTGATCATCACCATTTCCGCGCGAAGGTGTAAAGGAAGGCTTGAAGGCGTTAAACTCCGCGATCCCCACCCCCAAGAGCTGGCTGGAGAGGACAATTTTCACACAGCCGGGAGAGCGCGTGTGTAGCAGTTTCATTACCCTTCTTCTTCGTCTGACGCTCTGTCTTTTTTCTTCACTGCCGACCTAAAAACAAAATTGTGTAGTGTATTTGGCACCCTCCTCGGAAGGAAATATAGTGCTTTGTGTGCGACATACCCCTGGAGATAGGTGTATTCATTCATCACCCTAGGTCTTTCCTCAACTATCTTTCTTCTTTGCTGCTCCAACTCATCTTCCGGCTCTCTTTAAGTCTTTTTTCTCTCGTCAATATTGATTTTCTCGCTCGCTATTCCGTGGAAAGATTTCTGTTTTACATATTACGGCTATTCTGTTTTACATATTACGGAAGTGCGTCACGACACTCATCGAGATGTCTGTGTGGGAAACCAAACCTAAAAACGGAGGAAATTTCAAATAATTTGTTGAACTCCAATTTTTGTTTCCTATAATGACATTAAATGAAGTTCACCAAGTCATTTTTCATTTCCTCCGTGATGGTTTACTTCCAAAAAAAGGCTGATGCCCTTTCCTCTGTCTTACTTAACTTCCTTAACACTTAGATGACTCTGCTAAACCCGTTTTCTACTTCTCCACCTAATACTTCATATTTCTCTTTCGAAAAACCGCCGTTTCAACTTTTTCGTCACTCGTTAGGTACGTTTTAATATTTCTGTCGTGCGTCCCTGACCAATTGTAATAAAAGAATCTATGTTTTTGTACCAAGACTTTTTTATAAGCTCTATCAATGTTGTGTCTGTGTTAATTTAGAATCATAAATCATCACCTTTTATTTGATGAAAGAATATATCGAAAGTACGATGAATGGAACGATGTGATCTCAGCATTTTGGGGTTTACATCTGTGTATGTTGTTTTGACAAACAGTAGTTTGAGATCCTTGACCTGAGGATGCCGGCAGGCAAGCTGGCGAAATTGTTCTATTTATATACACCTTAAATGGACGTCAACCCGAAAATTCTGAAATAATTTTCCACGAAAACCTGCGAAGGAACAATGAAACTATGTGCTCTGGTAAAACGTTTGGGTCGTAGATACACAGGCTCTTTGGTCGTCACTGACGAATTATTTGTTGACAGCTGACGGACTCGGTCAACGTCCGTGCTGAAGAAGGAATATTTTTTAACTCAAGGTAATTAAAAACTGCATCACCAGTGATGGAAGAAGCAAGAAGGACATCGTGAGCAGAATAACCCAACCAAAGAAGGCGTTCTATCGGACAAGGAGTCTGCTGAGAGCTGGTAACATAAGCCTGGAATTAAGGAAGCTCTTTATTAGAAGACATATTTGAAGCATTATCTTATATGGCAGTGGAGCCTGGACAATAACAGCAGCAGAGCAAAGGAGATTGGAAGCAATGGAGATGTGATATCACTGAAGAATGATGATGATTAAATGGACGTAGATAATCACTAACGAGAAATTCCAGAGAGAAAGAGAGAAAAAACTGGAGAGAAAACAAACATAATGAAAACTCTGTGAAAAAGGAGAGACAAAATTATTGGACAAATTTTACGACACAGCAGCCTAATGAAAACAATCATGAAAGGAGAGATAAATGGGAAGACGGATAAAGATAGAGGAAGACCAAGAATGGAATGCATCAAGCATATCATGTAATATGTCAAGATAAACAATTCATTCGGAATGAATCGATTGACAGAGAAAAAAGTGGAGTGTAAAGTTTCTGTAAACCAATATTCGATTTGTTAAGTATTGATGATGAGTTAAATACTTTAAAACATCCGTGCTTGTCAATTTTACGTAAAAAATAAACACATTAAAAAAATTCGCGGATGAGGTCATCGAAGTAGTATATTCTTACCAAGCGCGCATCGAGAACGCTCCTACTCTGTTTTTAAGTGCAAATGGATTGAAAACACTGTAAATCAAGTGCGCCGGTGTGTATTAAAGCGAGTAGAACAATACCTATTTATTTATTTGAAAATTGTATACTTCCAGCAGTGATACCAATTCAAAATATTTCCAATGACAAACCTAAATTAAGTAATACATGACACAAAAAGAAAAGAGGCTTACGCAATATCGTCCAGCAAAAAAAAGAGGAGCAATAGTTAGAGTTAATTTTTAAGAGAGTGGGATAAAGCTTTGTTGGCGAAGATGTTGGATGCTAAATAAATTCGTCCTTATCGAAAGCAAAATTTCGAATATTTTGTCTCCTCTTACATTTCACTCTTATTCATCATCTTAATATCCTTATCCTGAGTGGAGAAATATCCGCCCGTGGGGGTGGGGTCGAACCTACGACCTTCGGGATAGTTTGGGAGAACTTTACCCCGTCGTCACCGAAGCCAAGTTTCGTCGTAATTCTTTGTCACCGAGTTGAGGTCATTCCATTCGGTCGATGTAGTACGGAAGGAAATTCAGCGGAGAGGAGAGACGGAATAAAGTTAGCCTTTATTTAGTGATATTAAAATAATATAGTGACATTTTAATCGAAGATCAGGTACCGATAAGAAAAATTGAACGGATACCTATATTTTAAAGCCTGAATAAATCTGGAATTGGACTGGAGTGAACGCGTAAAAGTAAGTACTTTCTTTTCCTCTTAATATTGCCTCGTGAAGAATATTTAGCAAGCGAATTGACCGTTGCGTGCACGTCCCCCAGAATTAAGTTCCTGTTTGATTCAAAGCCCATCTCGGAAACATAGCCATCCACTCTTGAAACCTTGGAGACCCATTACGAATTCACCGTATGGAAGGGGCGAGTATGCATTTACTATTCCTGGGTCACCTGCGGTTTCCCATAATGTTATGGCGTCCAGGAAATCGATCCTTTTCAGCTTTCAGGTGAGGCGCTGTTCTGAAGGCGTCCGTCAGTAATGAAGCTGAGGCACTACAATTCATAGGTGGGCATACCGCTCACCGGTGAGCAATGGCTTATGGATTTCTGCTCAATTTAGTGGAAGAATAGGAGGATTTTAGGCATGAGAGTTTAGAGGTTGAGGAGTTGGGATCAGTGGCGTAGCTAAGGGTGGGAGGAGGGGTCAGTCCCATCCAGGTGGCAACTCGGCCGGGGCGCCATTTCCGCCATTAATGAAATATTTTAAACTCTTTTTAAAGAACACATTGATCGTTCCACGTTTATTTGACAGCATGGGGCTTTTGTAGAGCGCTGTTTCCAAACTTACGTTCCGTGTGCACTTCCTTGACCACAATGGTTGCCATTCCATGTACCGCGCTAAACTGCTGTACTTTTGATAGTAATATTCGCGTAGTGAAAGACTCCTAGATGTGCAGTTAGTTAACCTTATTGCATTATGTTATTTTTCCCGCTGCTATTGGCAACAATGCACCTCCTGTCTAATGGAGATTTACATAGGAAACGAATTCCCCAGAAGAACCCATACTGTCTGCCATATGTGGAACGCTCAGTACCCACATACATACCCATAATGCCTTTCTCTTTCGGGGTAAATAAATTCTAATAACTTATCTGTTGCTGTTATGGCCAGAAAACTTATTCTCTTTCAATAATTTACTTCATAGTGCCCTATCCTTACATGCCTCTTTCGCTCCAGTTTCACCCATGCATTGCTCGGTACACGATGTTCTATTCTTGAGACTCCAAATATTCCTCCTTTTTATGAATGTCTTCCACCGCGTTTACCCTTTACTTCCTCGGTCTGTCTCTTACTCTCACACCATTCGGATTTTTTTGGTGATTGGTTGCTGAGTGGGAGACGGCATCTACTGATTCGAAATTTTAGCTATCGCGATTACTCAAGTCTGGGGTTAGAATGAAGCAGAGGAAAGATTTGCAAGGATTTTTGCTGCCTTATGCCTGCCTGCCTTATGTGACAGTATGTCATTGAAATTTACGAAAAGTAATATATTGTGCAAACTTCGCCTTATGAAGAAACAAATCTCATATTTATACTGATTCCAAAATATCATCCTCTTCCCGCAAAACTTTTCCATATGTTTTTCTTGGAAGTAAAAGCCGTTTGTTTACAATGATATTTGGTGCGCCTCGCGCCCAGGAGAGTCATTAAAAATAAATAAGATTCACAAATTGTGTCATGAACATAACGGTGTGTAGTTATAGTTTTATAAAATGTTTCTTATCGTTGTACCAATCATAAAATGTTGTAGTTTGTGCGTAGGTACGGCGTGAAGCAAATGGATCAACTACAGGCCTTAAATGAGTATATTTAAATTCAAATTGTCAAAATTGGCGGAAAAAATACCCAGTCGTGCAAATATTATTAGCATAGGATGGATGATCTTTTGCATCCACTTCTCAATGAGAAGTGTTAGGGCTAAAGTAGTCTCTTTCTACCGCGAATATTCCCTCTTAGAAAACCTAAAGGAACTAGGAGAGAGCCCATGCTTAGATGTAAGACTGACTCAGTGGAAGAAGATAAATGGCATACGGACATCGTATTCCGAATTCGTAAATATGCCTCTCAGTAAAATGGAAGCGGAACATTGTGAGAGTGCAATTAAGGCTAATTTCGGTGGAAGAGTCAATTACCTACGAACTTGGTCTTCCCGGGGGAGTATGTTAGAGTCAGAATGGGACTACTAGTGTCTCAAACCTTCCTTACCAACATTAAAATGCTCACTCTGCTATCTACCCCAACTGCCTAGCTCGCCATGCCCTTAATCCAATATTTAAGGATGGCTTCTTCGATGAATTGTGAACGATAACAGCGTATTTTGATTCAGTTTTTTTTGCATCGTAAACATTGCCAAAAACCGCCTTGCTGACAATTTCCCACCCTGTCAATTTTAATGCAGCTGTATTGGTAGCGCTGCCTGCCGTGTGATGTCCTACTTCCTCCCCTCCTTACCAACCACTTCCACACAAGCCATGTCTATCACTATCACAAGACTTACCCTCTTTGACGTCAAGCTTCGCTCAGGAGGCTGCCACTAAGTTTGGCTACCACTATTAAAGGCAGTTGATAAATCTCCAAAAGGAAGATACGAATTTTTATGGAGGAAAACGAAGCCACAAAATCTCCGAATATAATTTTCGACTGACTCCGTCCACATTAAAATTCGTGTTTTTCCTTTTTGAATCATCAGCCGCCCAATTCCATTGGGAGTCTCCCTGAGACTCCCCCCTTAACCCACCCCAGTAACCATTCTACCAGGAAGTGCCGCTCACTACTACTCCAAGTCGACTCTCCTCCCCCTCCATTACGGTAATGAGTTTCTCTGAGTCGCTCATTGTTTCCCCGGCCATAATTAGATACGTTCTCCCAACAAACACTCCCCTCCCAACCAACGAATGAATAATAGTGGGAGGGTGAGTTTAAAATAAAAATGCTGCTAGAAATACTAGTTACCACATCCTAAGAATCACTGGACGCCGAAAGAAGAATACTTTGCAGTTTTCCACTGTGATATGTATTTAACGCGACTGGTATTGATGCTTTAAATCATTAACAAGCCGGGAAGGTATGGTTAAGATGGTATAAAACATCGATAACCTCGTTATTTTAACTATTAATATAAATTAATAAAGGTGTAAAGTATGGAACAAGAGGACTAAGACTGATAATTATCATAATAGAACGAAAAGTAGTAATATCGAGCTATCAAGGTGTAATAATTTGCGTTCGCTGTTTTTTCTTGTTGGAGCATATAAGAACATTGAATGCAAGTAATCGTACCTTTTAAATGGCAGACATTTGTCGAAACCAAGGTAAGGAGTAAAAACTTAGGAACATTTAGTATTTAAACAAATTAAGTGTTAATTCATTACATTTCTCTTAAACCACCATTCACCTATTTTAGCACCGACTTAGTGGGAAATTCTAAGAAGTCCGAACGACGACGAAGAACCCGACGATTACTTTCCTGCAGCTGTTTACTCCACTCTATTACCACCTAACAGCACTAAGATAAATATTTATTGCAATTTGTTTGCTGCTTTACATCGTTAAGAAGACGACATTAGATGATGATGTAAAACATCTAGAATATCGACTGAATAGTAATGTATAACATTGAAAAAGGTTGCATTAAAAATTTATCACAATGGAATACTGCGAAGAGTTCTTCTTTCGTCATGTCACGTAAGTCATGAGACAACATAGTTAGCCAAAAGATGTTTGACAGTGCTGCGTGAACAAGTGTAATCATTTCAACGTAGATATTAGGATAGTCTATGCGAGATTTTTCTTTAGTTATACCATGGAAACATGCTCAAATTTTATTTTAAATTATTATTAGAAGTAGCAATGAGTACGAAGAAAATCTATTCTAATTTAAGAAATGGCTCTTCGATTATGCAGAAAACGGCTGAACCAATTTAGTTGGTTTTCGTGTCATTTGTTTGTATAGAATCACACATATCTGGATAACCCTTAATTTCCATTTCAGATACAGGTTAATTGTAAATTGAAAAAATATAAACACGCCTTGACTCAAACTCATAAGCCCCATGTTAAAAATACATCCGCATAGCTACCGTCAAAAATGTTGTACTTTAGCACAGATGTTTATACTTTGTAAACATTAGTAGCGCTATTTCGGTATTAGACCATTAAACGTGAAATAACCTACACAAAATATGTGTAAATAAAATCTATGCTAATATCTAGTATTTGCACGACTGGGTATTTTTTCCTCCAATTTTGAAGGGTTATCAGACAGTAATGTAATATTATTATACATCCGATCAAGTTCCAAACTGAATCCCGCATTTTATCTCGGGAGGCCTCTCATTCATTTGCGTCAATTTTTAAGGCAATTAAATGTTTATTTCTTTTAGTAGTAGAGCTTTCCGTTCTCATATGTAGCAAATAAGCACTTCATAAAACGAGCTGCAGAATGTTCATGACAAATTTTCAAGCGTCTCTCTGTTGGTTTTCACTAAGTTATTTTCTCGATAATCCATAACCACTGCTTTTTAAACCATGTATTTAAGTATTTAAACTTTTCATGCGTCATTCGGCTGAAACAGTCCTTCTAAATTGAAATATCCATTAATACGTTAACATATGTAATTTAACCTCAGTGAAAGATGTATCTACGTTTTCCAGTTTCTGCAATTTTTCATTTTATGTTCTATAAACCCAAGTCAACCCAAGAGCATTAATCTTTTCTTTTAAACGTTATATCATCAAATTTCATTAGTAAATGCAGATGTTGTTTTTCATCCTCTTAATGTACTTAGGTATGACGGAGAGCAATAGACTACTTTTTCCTTTACTGGATCCCTAGTTTTATTCAATTCTGCTCATATACACTGATAAATCTACAGTATAAAGCAAAAAGAAGTTTAATGATAGTAAATATTTCATTATTTAAGTTCCTGGAATCGTTTTTTATTTCGTCAGATGAATTGAAGTCGTCAGCTTTTTCTCATCGGCTACTTCGTTCTTTAATGACAACCGCTGAAAAAAGATTTAAAACCTAATAAATAATACTAAGTTTATTTCACACTTTATTGAGCAACTCGATGAGAATGAAGGAGGGAGGAAAAATAGTAACCAAATTTTCAAAGAAGTTAGACAAAGATGCAACCTACTTTTACCTCCACTTTTAGACATATACCTTGAAGGAAGGAATCCCAAGGAATAGGAATCAAAAGAATTAATATGAATGGGGAAAACAACGTAAAACATTTCGCTGATGATATTGCAGTCACAGCAGAGAAAACAGTTGACCTGCTATCAGCCTTGACCACAATGGATCGAGTACTAAAAGGTTATAACATGAAGATTAACAGAGAGAAAACTTAGTTTTTAGAAGTATGTAGAGAACCCAGCAAGTGGGGAGAAGCTGAAAACAAATGTAAGAAACATAATAGAAGGAAAAATACAAGTGAAGGCCCCTCGAGGAAAAACGAGGGACAAATGCACGGGCCAGCTTAAGCGGGACACAAAAAAGATGAGCTGCAACGACATTTAAGAGTAAGGGGAATTAAAGTAGAATTGAAAGCTGCAGTCATATTGAAATATTTTTTCGAATCTCTGACTCGGGATGGCACCTTGATATTTGTTAACAGCCATTATAAAAATATGAAATGTATTATCTCGTGTTGATAATAAACTCTTTTCATAATATGTTATCGGAGTATTGCAAAACGCATATCATGTGCCATAAAGCTACGTGTTAAAATAACGTTTAACTGCCAAAAAAATACCAAATCAGTAAAGTGCGATTTTCTTTAATCTTATCTGTAGAGATCACTAATATAAACGCGTATACAGTTTCACGAAAATCGCGTCAGCCTCCTTAGTAGAACGATTTTGGCGTAGGTAGAGTTAGTCGTTACGAACAAGTGCATAATCCTTTTTGACCGAAGATTATCCAGACGTGGACATCTTCGAATGAAAACTCTTTTCGACAACTCGTTGACAGAATCAAGTCGGCAAATCTAATTCCCTTACCTCGAAAGAGAATCTATGTTCTAACTAGAAAGCTTTTTTTATTTATTCGTTGGGATAGGATATATTTTTTCATTCATGACGATTCCTGTTTATATTCTCCGTGAATTAAGAGTTGTTGTCTTTTCATCACATTTGACGCTCGTCCGTGTTATGAAACCCAGCTTAGGAAAAGCTTCGGATGTTTTTCTGTAATTAAAATTTTGATTCAGTGAGAATGGGAGTGAGTAGGGCGATGTTCGTTTCCGAAATTCTCTGCGGCCTAAGGGGTCTTTTGTAGAAGGTAGGAAAATCTCCCTCTTTTAACAAGCGCTTGAGATCTGTGATCCGTCAAGCGTGATTGGCTTCCGTTCTGATTGATTCCAAATAGCCCAAGCTTGTCCGAGGCTAAGATCCCCAGTTTTATTCAGTTATGCTCATATATACTGATAAATCGGCAGTATAAAGCACAAGAGAAGTTTAATGATAATAAATATTTAATTATGTAAAAACTATAATGAATAATAAATAAGTGTGTAGAAATATATTTGCTAAAGCACTGTGTATATACTTGGAAAGTCCAGGTACCTGCTGCTGTCTGAATTTATCCGCAGTCATATGATAGAAAAAATAGCATTTCCGTAAAAATTGGCTAATTACATAGTAATTTACTGGTCAAAATGAAACATCCATTCTAAATACAATTTAATAACAAAATTACTATATTTTGCTGAGAAAGCAGCAATTCCGAGACCATTTTTTGTAACTATCACAAATTTATTTACTTTTTTATATTTGCACTCTTTTGGCCGCAAATACAATAAGCATCTTTTGTACAATGCTAATTATTGCTTATAAAATGAAGTATTTCCCTTATTTACTGTTACCTATGGCGAGCATGTGTACGTATTACGAAGTATTATAAGGATTACGTTCATATCCCAATGCTTCCTGTACGCTTCCATGTTTCACAACTAGATTTTTTTCTTACTGAGAAATGTTGAGGCCGAACACGGCCGAAAACTGAGTGATAAAGTTTAACTACTAAGGTAATAACACAAATTCTTTGTGTTATTACCTTAGTTGTCTTGTAGTTAATGTTGAATGATATTTGGTAGGGTATTAAGGGAAGTGATTGACAATTGATTCGATACTGTTCGCTATTTAATATGGGTCGGCAGGAGGGGAAGAGAGGACTTTTTGGGAAGCGTATGAAGGATGGAGATAACCTGGGCATCGCCGTTAGCTTAAGGCTCAATTTACGCGATTCTTACGTCAGTGCTGAAAATCGAGAATCTGAAACAGTATTCTTTAAAATGTGCCGTTTGAAGGGTTTTATCGTAAGAGATGAATGAATTGAATTCAATTATCAGAATTGACAACAGAATTGAATATAATACTTATATTCCATCCGATTCTTGAATCCAATGACCCATCGCGGGCAAACAGGCGAGACGTGTGTTTTGAGAGTATACCGGCGGTAGAGTTGTACTTCATGAAAATAATCTTCGGAGGAATTCTGTGAACTGTAATGGAGAAAATGCGCTTGTGGACTATTGGATGTGGTTGACTGTAGCTTGTTTAGAATGTTTATTGACATTATGGTGGTACTTACATACATTAGCAATAGGGTATAGTTTATTCAGGGTTGCATAGTTCAGAAAATGCCTAGACAGCGCACCCATGTGCTGAAATCAGTATCGTGTAAACATTATACTCCGAGGCATCGAATTCGATTTAAGTTCCATATGCGGTTTCGGGTTTTCGGCGCTGATATCAGTGCTAATTTAAGTGCACATCGAAGCGTCGGCCACCATAGTTTAATGTCCCATTCGTCTTGCAGAGTACTGCTCTATAAATGCAAGTCTCCACTTCGCACCCGAGCATTTATCGGAAAAGAAATTAAAAGCTTTGCCAGTGTTGAAACTCAAACACTGAGTCCTCTTGTCGTAATATGTTATCACTCATTTTTCCCATACTACTCTTGATTTTTTTGCCTATCATTTTAGTTACCTTCCAAGGAAAATAAGGACGTACCATTCGACCCTGTAGTCTTTCTTCCATTTACTCCCCTCAATTTTTCCAGCGATCCTCTTCTGTCGAAAGCATATTGGGTGATCCTTTACCTTAATCCAAATTATACCGATTCGTTGGGATTTCATTTTTTCCCAACGAACGACAAGCGCATTCGATTTTTAATGTGCGACGCCAGAGGCCATTCGAATGATTTCACCCTCGACCTTTTTTTGCGTTCATTTTTTCCCTCCAGCTGTCGTCATTTGGAAGGGGGGGGGGGCATCCGTTCGGGCGAGCTCTTCAAACTCCACTTGTCATCTTCTCTGCTAATTCCACCCTCACGGGCTGCCGCACCTCAATCCCTTTTCACGCAAATGTACAAAATATCGAAATGGAGTTTTACAGATACTTATCGCGCATTTTTGCAATGGCAATGTCCTAATATATTCCTCTAGTGATACATTTCATTCAAAAGTGGGGATATGAAGAACATGTACTCATTTTCAGCCGGAGAAAGATTAGCATTCACATTGTATTGGTAATTTGATTATTTGGTAAGACGAGCAACATCTAAAGTCGATTGCGCCATTAAACATAGTTGGGCATGATTTCTGGTGGAATATAGGGAGACTCGGCGTCGACATCAACCTGATATAAACGAGAGGCGCCACAGAATATTTAACCATTCATTTATGGTTTAACGCCCTATCCGATGGACGATGTGATGTGCATGAAATTCCTCCCAAATGGCATCCAAGTAAGGATTCGAATACCATCAAAAATCTCCACCACTGCCGGGATTCAAATTAGGGTTCATTGGGATGAGTACTCAGTACTCTAGCCACCACATTAACCCTGGAAAATCTCTAAACAAATGCCGTCTGAAAAAGGAGGCAATCTTTGAAAGATTCCCGGAGTGAATAATGTGTTGTCGGGACTGCTCTCTGAAAAGCTGTACGTAAGTTTAGTTACGTTTTCTGGACACTAACGATACAGAAAATGATAAAAATTTTCTCGATATTCCAACCGGGATAGTGATTCCATTGTTTCCGACGTTTCGCGGTCAGACACGTTCCTCGTCGCCAGAGATAGTATGATGCTGCCATAAATATTTCCACTTTATTATATTAATCCTAGTTCCTACTTGAAAAGTACCAAAGCTATGCATATTTATACTGAGTTTAATGTGTGGGTGAATGAAGAGGATTTTGTAACAAGGAATGTGTGCTATAAATGTGGTTATAGGTATGCTGTAAATATTTTATATCTTGTGAGTGGAACGTAAGACATTTTCACTATATGTAACTTAAACTGTATTTTGGAATAGCTTTGTGCTAACTAAACGCTATTATTATATATGCTGGGGGTAAATGCTCAGATGTCCCACCATTGGTATGGAGTTGGTACCACCAAACCCCACCATTGGTACCACCAAAATCATCCGGTCACTCACCCGGTTGGAAACCCAAGAAAACTTTATCAAGACAGTACGCAGGAAAGAACCAGAACCGATTGTTGTTAAAAGTTCAAGTTTTCCTACGTCAAAGTATATTGCTAATATGTTGGATCCCATTTCTTCAGATGCCACTGCGTGTATCATAGTTTAGGTGACTGCAGTCTCTCCTCCGTTTCAGGAGGCGCCTTCAGGTCTTTCCTCCAGTAACGGAGTAAAAAACTGTCGTCACCCCAACGCTGACACACGCAGTTGCACCTGAAGAAATTAGGTTCCAAAATTTCAAGCCACTGCAGAAGCTTTCCCTCCAACTATAATGTTAATTGTTATAACACACAATATTAACTATACTCCCTCCTTAAAAGCTATGATTGATTAGCATGTATAACTATCAAAGTGCCTATGTATGATTGAAAGTTATGTTTGTATCTTTCTATTTCACCAAAGTATTTCTTTAGAATCCTAACTCTCATTATCTACCGCTGATTTGTTTCCATATTCTACGACCACTCCCCTCCCCAACCTTTGTCATCCTCTCCGTCACTCACCCCTTCCTTAGGGTTGGATTACAATCAACGTATCCTGACGTGACGGAAACGGACGGACAAAGTTCGTTTATTTTTATTTAGCGGAGCCAAGTACGATGGCTGGACTTTGACGGCGCCATTGACGGACGATGAGCGAACCTTGTCAAAGTTAAATTTTTCCGTCTCGCCCCGTCAACATCAGCCAATCAGAGGAAGGTTTTGTTAAATTTTCACAAAGTTTCAATTTCAGATTGTCCATCTTACTTTCTAAATTTTCAAAAAAACATAATTAACCCTCAAGACTAGTTAGTATTTTTGTACTTATATTTTGATTTAAAAATGTAAAAATGATAAACTACTTCGAAGCAGTTTAGAAAAACGGTCAACGATTGGCGCTGATACTCCCATCAATCGTAAAAACTCTTCCTTGATGGGAAGACTACGAAAAGCTGAATGCCACCGTCCGTTTCCGTCGCGTCAGGAAACGTTGATTGTAGTCCCACCGTAACTCCTATTCCCAACGCATCCCTCCCTTACCACCTTTATCAAGCCCCCCGTATTTCCCCTCCCCGTCGCCCCTTCTCCCCTTCAGTTCTCCCACTCCAGCTGGAAACCCCTTCGTGCCATAAAAGGCATCGCACTCCCGATCGATAAGTCAATCAGCCAATTTATAACTCCCCGCCCTCTCCCCCGGCTTGCTATCACTCTCACCCCCTTATCACTCCCATTTTCTCATATCTCTTCCTCTTCTCTCTCTAACTCTCATCCCTTCGCAGGTGGACCTCCACGGGAGCCTCCTCGACAAGTCATCCTGCGAGACGCAGAGTCAAGAGGCGGAGATTCTCATCCGAAAGTCGAAGACGCTCATAGAAAGGTAAGCAGTTGTGTACGTGAGTTCGGTATACGGGGTGGACGAATCGATTGGTTAGTGTTGTGTGCACTTCTTGAATTCATTTTGATTCAAGTGTCTAACTGCAGCCCAAGCTTTCTCAATATTTGTTTTTTACTATCGCCCCCCACTTTAATGACATATGAGACAAAATATTTCCTCATCGCCCCCATGAAATTTTAAACAAGAAACACCTTATATTTAATTCCTGATCCTTATTATGTGTTCCTGCGTTCCTTATATTATTATAATTATTACTAAAGGTGACCTACCGGTTAAATGTAGCTTTAGACGGAGGAAAGAACACTTATACTAAACTTTTACAGAGTCGGGTTCTTTTTCTCGATTTCCTTCTCCAACTTGGTATGCGTACTAACTTTGTTCATGCCATCCATGATTTATATTTTTTCTCATCCCCTTTTCTGCTTTATCCAGCATCCTCTTTTATCCATGGTCTTTAGGATTAGGTCTCTCTACCCCCTTAATTGTTCCAACCCTATTCGTCCTAATCTCCTCCAGATGGTTCCCCTCTTCACCTATCAAGTCAAGCACTTCATAGTTCGTCTTTCATTCTGTTCATGGCACTCATTCCATTCTCCTCCACACCCACGTAAAGTGCCTGCAACTTATTCTTTCTCTTTTCGTAGAGTCGAGGTTTCAGCACTATACAACACTATACTGATTATAATTTTCCCTGCTGCAGCTAAAAAAAGTTAGAACCGAGTGTCATGATATTGGCAATGGTAGCAAGAAATGTCTTATCATAGATTATCTTAGTTAGACTTAGTTTTATTTTTCGGGCCACATTTCCCCCAATTATTCTTGTACTGACACTAGTGTTAGAGCAAAAGATGAGATTAAGAAAAGGCAAAGTCAAAGCGTTTTTTTACGTTACGTAAATCACACACGAGATTTTATTTACGTCATTCTCGTCAAAAAAGATTTAAACAAGATGTTTCCTTTTCCAAGACGTAGCATGATAACAAAATAAAGGCACTAATCCGTCTCATATTTACCAAGTCAAAAACATGTTATACCAAATTATAGCCAACAAATGCATAAGTTGGATACAAATAGCGTTACTGTACTTACAGCATTTGTCAGTAAAGCTATCGATGCATTTGTGTTTTATTATAGTTTAACGAACTCATTGAATCGTTATAATTTTACTCGAGAAATAAGTAATTAAAGCAGCTAAAATTTACCATTACAGTTGCATCAATGCATTACCCCTGTGGTTTATGCCATTTAGAATCTCTAAGGTATGTTTATCTCTTCAATAGAGGAAAATACAACGAGAATATCACAAGGTACACCATCGTTCTCACGATTGGCGCAAATTTTCTGAGAAATGAATGCATTATGTCCACCTTAACTTATTTATCGCTTTACTTATAGTGCAGAGACATTTCAAAAGGATACTTAAAAAATGTTTCCCTTTTCCAATTAAAGGAGCCACTTTATATCGTATGTATCTACATGACTGCTCGGTAGCGTGATCCATAATTGGCTCCCAGCCTCGGTATCGAAAAAGCACTTGCTTGTGTTCTAATTATCCGGGATATTCAAAATTTCGGTAGAACTAAACAGAAAGAGTTGAAGCAGCCTTGTCGAGCTGGCGGTTGTTCCGACCAGATGGTTGACCCTCCGAGGCATCACAACTCAAGGAAAAGTGACAGTTGATTTATCAGAGACATGCGAATTTCACGCGATGCTCGGAAAGCTGAAGAATTTGAGGGACGTTGAAGTTTCTCGCGTGATCATCCTTTTCAATTTTTTAAGAATATTGGAAAAGGAATGACAGGCGGATGATGTCAGAATGTGTAATGTAAGGTTTTTCCAGTTTGAGAGCTCTGTCGAAGTTACTCTCGAAACCTCTCATTTCGGAAAGGATATTTCAAAATAGTAGGAAGTTTTTATGCCTACTCCTTGATTCCGTTACATTATTAATGATTTAGTCATTGAAGGAGAAAGCTTTAGGGAGTTGGATTCCTCTCAGACCTAATTAGGTTTCCAATAATTATGTATTTATTAAATTCGATAATCCTGATCCGATATTCTAAAAATTAAAGTAAACAGAACTAAGCGAGAAATTAAAAAGAGTTGTAACAAATGACATGGAGTTATGGCACATGAGACCTAAGTAATATCCCCTTCCGTAGAGTATGGTTATAGAATTTATTAGGTACAGAAAGCTACAATTAAATTTAGCGAGTAGCACGAGTAGTCCTTGATATGCGCATATAGGTCTTCGTTTGTTCAGCTTTGAGGATTTTTCCGAAAGACCTCAGCGCTCACCTCGAGAAATTATACTATTACCTTCATGCAAATATTTTTTGGTGCAAGCCCGTATGTGATGCATAATAGATCAACAGGACTCTGTTTAACCAATGGGTAAAGTGTTGAAATATGTATTCAGCTTACATGGCCAGCAAAAGGGGCTACAATTAAACTGCACAATTTTACCTCGCAAATAAAGTTAGTGGGTCACACGCTATTCCGCTACCTTATTTGGTGTCATTTTCCTCTTTCCTTGTGAAAAGGTGAAACCGTAATGCTTGCCACACGTTTGATTTCGTCGACTTTGAGCTCACAGTGCGAGTAAATTTATCTACCTCCTCGTGCCAGCGAGGAAATTCACAGTGCTTCTTCCACACAACATAGCAAATTAGGTACGACCAGTCGGATTTTGTAAAAGTATATTTCGGTCCATGAGGATCAGACACCCTTCCCACTAAAATTTTGAATTTATTTCAGAGAAATGGGACACCATAGGAAAAGGGTATATTTTTAATCCTTAATAAATTTATGATTTACGTTAAAGTATTCTTTTTTATTAATATGTGTACATAATTTTGGAACATAATAAAGCCGTGAATATTGCTTTCTCCCAAAAATTAGCGTTGCAAAGATCGTTGGAAAAATCGTCAATCACACTTCATTCGCAATTGCACTCTGGGAGAGTTTCATAATGTCTGCTTAGCGTTTCACAATACAGCGTTGCCTTTACGTTAGCTTCAAGTTAACTGAGAGTTTCGGGTTTGTACATTACTTCAAACTATCAGTTGGTTGACGAGAGCGTTGTCGATGGAAAATGTTTTAGCAACGGTTTTAACACCAGTAGAGCAATTTCATTACTTGGTTAGTACGCTAAAAGAAAATTGGCATAGTAGCTAATACATTAGGAGGTGAATAGCGTTAGCGAAGGAGACGTTTAGTAATAGAAGGGTGCTGATGAAGGGGACCGTGGATAAGGATATAAAGAATAGCGTTGGTGTAGAGCGTTGATATGGTATGTGGTGTTGTATGGGGCAGAAACGTGAACTATGAGAAAGAACGACGAGAACAGTCTACGGACGTTCAAGATGCTGGTGTGGAGGAGAATGGAGAAGGTGGACGGAAAGGAAGACAAATGAGGTTTTTTCTGACATGGTTGTTGAGGAGAGGAAACTTCTGGATGAGATTAGGTGAATGCAGGGTAGGTGGTTTAAAGAGGTAATTAGGGGCGATTGATTGCTCAAGGCCCTTATAGTGGGATGTTGCTGGGCAAGCGGGGAAGGAGAAGAAAGAGAATAGATTTAATAGACGGAATGTAGTAGCGTAGGATGTCCTCTGAGATGAAGAAAGAAATATCAGATATATAGAAAGTATATTGGGCCCTGCACGTGTAAAAAACAAGGATTTTCTCTGATTTCTAGTAAAACCTAACTTGAACTGTTAGATTACTTTAATGAATGAATAAATTTATACCGATAAAATATTTATCTAGAGATTATGAAAACGGGCCTCAACACCTTAAACACTCACAAATTTGCTCCTGGTTTCCTATAATTCCCCTAGGATTTTTTTCCCGTTTTGTATTTAATATAGTGCCCCCCCTAACCTCTTGATGAAACCCGGACTGCGTCGCAGGCATTAGGGCACTTATAAAAGGTTTTTCGGAAATGAAATCATCGTCGTGTTTACAAGTTGTGTATTCCATTTAACTCGACTTGCTGAGCCTTTTCTGGATCGCTGTGGCCTGGAAACGTCGGAGTGAAAAGTGGAGTAGGAATGCGCCGGTTGAATGAAAAACAAAATTGATAAATGAATCCAAATTACATGGATGAAAAGCACTTCGGCCTTCTCACTTAATATATCCTCTGAATGTGTGATTTTACAAATTAGGCCTCAAAAATGTTTCTCGTGTTGGAGCGAGTAACCGCAATCCTATTGGGGTATGAGTACGCGCGAGTTTCGTGGAAATCAGGAAATCACGTGCCAAAACACATTCCTGTTAGTTCAAATTTCTCACAACTCTCTGGCATTGCGCTCGTTTTATTTAATAAACTCATCCAAATTCCCGACCCTTCCAACTTTGGCGCTGCGTCAAGAGTTAGATATACCAAACTCGCACTGCTTCCGAGGGTGATGGATACATTCTTGGAAATTCAACTCTTGGTGAAGGATCGCAGTTTTTTAAATTTAATTAAGTTTTGCATCTTAATAAAGTTCAAGGTACACATTTTAATTTTGCCTTTGCTGATGAGATAATGCATGTATTTTGCAGTTATTTTTTTATAGTTTCTGCAAATTTACTGAAGGAATCCAAATAGCATGAATTTTCGCTGACGTAGGCCTCCTGAATTAGTTTTCTATGCCAAAATTGGCGTATTTCTTTCAATTATTATTTCACAATTGGATACTTATTTCACCCATAGTGAAAATGTTTTCAAGATTAGCAGGAATTGATAACAATGCTAAATATGAAGAAATTGCCTCAGGAAAAAATCAGCTTGCGAATCGAACCTAAGACCTCTGGATTTCTGGGCCAATGCGCAGACCACTACGCTACCCAGGCTCCCTGATTCCCGTGGCAATTTAGGAGGATATTAGGGAACTGGACATTAAGCCATTGTGGTATGTCAAAGAAGGCAACACACGGGAGCAGAGGACTTCAAAGAAGTCACAACCAATGCGGTCGCATCCTATAACAGCACTTGTGCCGTGCTAGGCCACGTATGAAGATATAAGCCTGGGTAGCGTGGTGGTCTGCGCATTGCCTCGGCAATTCTAAGGTTCGTGGTTCGATTCTCGGTCTAGGCCGATTTTTTCCTGTGGTAATTTCTACGTATGTTATCACCATATTTGCGGCAGTTATAAATATGTTCATGCTAAATGCTTGTCAAGGTAAATTTTTATCTGACTGTCGGATGTTCATCGTGAGGAATAAAACCAGAGTATTTTAAACTGTTTTCATTACCAGTGTTAACCAATCTGGGTTTCAGCAACAATTTCTACAACAGCTATTTCCACTTGATTATAACACATGGGCGAATATTTCACGTATAGTCCTGCCTGAGAAACTCTTATGCTATCTTTAATTGTCATTTTATCTTGCATCAGATCTAGGGACCCCGCAAAATTTCTATAAGGGAAGGATAGGTACCACCCATTTATATTCTCCCGTAATGTTACTATCTTTGAATTTTATACAAATTGTACTGCTGGATGCCGAAACGCATTGGAATGCCTTTTATTTTCTCGTCCTTATATCTCATTACTGGCTAGAGTTTACCAATTTTAACTCCTTTCAGTTACAGTTCCGCGTAGAAACTCGGGAAAAATAATCATGCTTACATAAATTTTCAAGTATTTGTAACTATTATTCTTCAATAATATTTAAAATGCTACGAGTTACGAGTCATTCACATATTTTTTCTCCTTTGTATAACTTTTCAACATCGATGAAAGATTTATGACTCTTGAGACGGTCAAGTAATGAAGGATTATTGATTTTCCTAAATAAAAATATTCTTGCGGCCTATAATAGATTCATTTCAATTCACACTGGCAACTGATACTTTTAACCTTACTTCAAACGGAAGAGCTGCAATACTCAACCCTTGATCACGTTGTCAAACATTTTTCAATCTTTCTTTATTAATTATCAAAAAACACATTTTCTAATGGTACACATAGGGAATGGATATTTATGCCTGTGTTTGAAATCACGATTAAAAGGTCTTCACGAGACACGACGCCAAAGAAGCTATCGCTATAATCAACTATAATGTAATCTAAATACAGAAAAAAATTGCATGAAAGTGCGGGAAGGAGAGAAAGAATGTTCAATATGAAATCATTTTTATTTTTATTAAATCCGTAATTAATAATGAAACCCGCTGAATATTTTTGAATTCGTACTTTATTTTAAATTACTAAATGTTTCAGCTTTCCAAATTTTGTTTTTAATTTTTGTAGCTTTATTATAGGTTTTAAGGAGCTCGATAAGTGTTAGTACATTTTAATATTTTTTATAAATGGAAATTCTGTTGTTTGCGACTTGATTTATTCTTCCCGAAGAGAATAATTGGATATAATGCTTTTAAATGGAAAGAAACCTATCATAAAGTTTTATCTTTAAATAATTAATGTAACTCAAGCAAAACTACTCTTCGGTTAGAAATACATTTTTCTTTTTTAAAATACGATTGAAAAATTAATTGGTTCCGCTGTAATTGGATTCCTGAAGGCATTCGCCAAGGGAATTTTAAAACAGAAAGCATGGTTTCGGGGATGCACATGCTTATAAAACTTGACGATATCAACTTTCCATTGACTTGCCCAACTCAGGGACCATCTCAATTTGTATTATTAACAGAAAGTATTGGAGCATTAAATTACAGTTTTGAAATGAAAAGGTTTCCATGTTCAAATAAATATGATATTGCATTTCATTTATATTGCTCGCAGCTGGCGCTTTGCTTCCGTTACAAGAGAAAGTTGCACAGGTAATTAAATTACAGACTAACATAGGGCTAATATAGCGATTCAATGCACTGAAGGTATGTATGTAGCTGAGTAAAATAGGAAGCGAAATTTGGCTCAGGATTCATATTATGTTTTTATACACTGGAGTATAAAATTTCCCAAAGCATATATCATTCATTGCGGTATTCATTGCTCAAATTTCAAGTGAATTAATTTATATTGTTACCATTCCAAAGTACTTGAAATGGGGCTGAATAATGTGTATCACAATTGTACAATGATTAGAGTGCTAGGAAATTCTTAATCTTTACCATTTTAGTCAAAACTCTACATTGTGTATTATCGTTTTTTCTATGTATTTTTCCTCCTAATAATTCATTTAATCCATTCTCTGAATTAAGCTTGCAAACTTTAGCGCACTATTACGATTGCACATGATGTGGTAGTCACAGTCGCAGTCACCGGCACCCGGATATCTCAATTGCCAGTCAGGTGTGTTAGCCAGTTACTTATTCATTTATATAAATAATTCATTCCTTCATTCATAAAATTACCTTTGAGCGGCTAACATACCTAACCGGCCATTGGGAGATTTGGGTACGTATCTCTGTCATCTCAAATTATTTTTTGGCGCATTTTGCCCACTTAAACGTATATTTTAGCGCGCTTGCCAAAATTGGAGCACAAATTAATGCGGGGCAAAATAATTAGCAATATCATGAACATCCTGTAACTAACCGCAATAGTAATTAATTCAGAAAACGTTATCAATAGCTATATTGAATAATGGATTTGGCAATTTCATTATTTGGTTTACCTGCCAAATTAAATCAAATGTTTATGCAAAATAGTTTCTGTATGTTAAATACTTTCGGAATATCTCCTGAGCACCCCATAAATCGGAATAACTTAGGGACGCATGAATCAATACTTTAGGTATAGCACTAATTTTTCCTATCTAATTAGTATATTTTTCAAAGAAATTACAAATTTATTTACGAATGGATGTGGATTTTTTTAACTATAGTGGTAAGTTGCCTTATCTTGAGTTTTCGTACGCATTCTGCTCATGCAACTAGTCTTCGTCAAAATTAGCTTCCTACAACTCTTATTTTCTTAAACATTTTGTGCCATTCCATTTTTTATTTAATAATATTCGACGATTATTAGAGGTTTTTGTTCTTGCAATAAAAATTAATATGATAAGCTGATTTTTCTGTAGATATTGTCCTTCTTTATCTTGAATGTAGGGGGATGTGTGAAATTTATCATAATTGAGCTTTGAATCTGGCCTATCTATAATGATATAGACCAACTTTTAATAGCTAGGTTGTTCGTCGATGCTCAAAATTAGGACTATCTTAGCTGCGTTGGCCGTAACTCTCCAAAGACCAAATGCATGTAAATAGGTAATTATCTTAAATATAAGACGTTGAAAGGCAAGTAAATTAACAACAGACCCTTTAAAGTGCACTGATGATGTGGTTAGCCTTTTATGAGCTGAAGAAAAAAATTAATCGTGGAAAGTGATATAATTCTGAAATATATCAAAGACTCTGGTTGATAAAGCACCCATAAAAAAATGAATTCAATTGATTGAAATCTGAAAGCGGGAATTTTTTAATGTCTGGCGTAAATTTTTGATTGAATGGATATGGACTGGTAAAGCATGGCGTCACGAAAAATTGGTTATAATGGTATTCATTTCCAAATAAATGCGAGGTCAGTGCTATATAAAATGAAAAATATTGCTGGAAAGTAATTCGACGCTACGACTTTTCCAGTGAATTGGGACAAATATCGTTTAATATTTTCTACCTCGATTGCTGGACTGAAAGTTTAATTATCTTTCTTTGTTAAAGGAGCAATTAATTTTATCTGGCAATATAATTGCGTAATTTCCTGAATGTATATGCTGCGATTGGCGTATGCCTATTCAACGTCTAGTAAAAAAACTTGATACATGTATTTTAGCCATGAAGAAAAACTTCATTTGTTAAATACTTCAATGATTATTCGAAAAACCATATTCATCAAAAAATTTTATCTCCGACATACTTTACCGGCCAATTATTATTTTTAAGCGCCTCCACTAGTTGACTGCCTGTTTAGTTATTCTATAGGTCTCGGTTTTTCCTAAAAATAACGTTAGTTTGTTGATATAAATTATCACTGTGAGCTTTTTCATAAATTTAATTAATTGAACGCCATCAAAATCCGCACGAAATGTGATATATGTATTGCTCCACACGAATTGTTAGTTTATTGTACTTACTATCCACGATTGCATTGTTCCTTCAGCTCATGCATCATTCTCCCACGGTAGAAGTTCATCAAATCTTGGCTTTATGTGCAATTGAATAATGAGAGTTAGTTAAGTCACTTTCGAAATTTATTGATCTTTCACTATCACAAAATAAACTGAATTTGATACTGTTGAATGATCATCATAAAATCTATGAGTATCATTAAATCATGGTACAAGATATTCCATTTATATAATGCCTATTTTACGTAACGTTTACGGTTTCTAGAAGTTTTTCGAGATCATAAACAAAATCGATACATTTGGATACTCCACGATGTCAATACAAGGAAGAATTTTTACAAATTCATAGTGATGAAATGAAATGGCGGGTTGAACAGTGCTTTTAACAGGAGATATAAACATGAGCAGATGATAGCTTACTTGTTGTCTCAATTTTGAACCGTAGAGACAGGATTTAGAATTCCTTAAACATCCATTTTCCCTTCATCAAACTGTATTTCTTGCTTAGCTTATCAAAGTAATGAGGTTTGTTCGCCGGTTTTTTTAAAATGCGTATCTGATAAAACGTAGTAGTTTGTATAATAATTAAGAAAAAAAAATTACGCATCGGATTTTCATGAAAATAGTCCTAACGGTATATATTTTCTGTATTTTATATTTACTTATTGTATTGTTACTTTGATGAAAAAATTAAGTATATTTTCCAGAATATTCAAAACTTAGTTAGCTCATTGATATATTTTATCTTGTGAAGAATGGAAAAATTAGAAAAAATCTTGTAGATGAGGAAGTAAAATAATAGTATAAGTTATGAATGAAGAGAAAGCTCAAGGATGAAAATTATAGATTTTTAGAGAGAGAGCAGAGTGGTTGTAGTTGCAAAGTCATTTGTTTGCTGAAGACTAATATATAAGGCTGAATGTTTGTTGAATTGGTAGAAAAAAAGAAACTAATTGACTGGAAGATGAAATCCAGGATGCCAAAGGAGATGAAATCCTGGAGAATCAGCACTATGGGGGAGGAAATGAGATACATAAAATAGAATGAGCGCCCTACCAGAGAAATCTCTATGGAGGTGCTACCGACGATGAGTGTAATATTTTTTAGGCAGGTGCCATCTAAGTATATGTCTATATTCACAAGGCATCTACTTATTTTGTGGATAAAAAAGATAAAATCTTGAGATTTAGAATGATAAATTATTAGATAAATTAGGTTAGGCGGTTCTGTAGCTGGCAGAGGATCCCAAGGTTTCCCGTATGCTTTCCTGCAGTGTGCTATACTCCACGCGAGGGTCAGCGTAGTGTACTGTGGTAACCCTCTACAACTCTCATTCAATATGCATTCACTATTCTTCTCTCTCTCTCTCTTGGCATGTCTATGGTCAATTATCCGTTAAAATATTTTTTTAAGAATGAAAGGGAATCAATTTTTTATATACTTCCTCACACAGTTCCTACACATCGGATGAGTGTTCAAACCCGAAGGTTCGCTGGTGAAATGAAAAAACAATATGTAGCCATATTGTAACGCAGGTCAAAACAGCAATGAAGCCGATAGTAAATTGGTGTGAACTCATATCCAAAACGGAGTTCCTTTTCAAGGTTCAGCATGATAAATTTCAATCGCTTTGTCCAATCCCACTTGTGTTCAACATCTAATTGTGTCTAATAACAATTTAGAAGGTGCAATTTTCCACAGATAAAAATTTTTATTCGATCCGGGTTTCGATGCACTGCATCATCATCAGGTACATAAATTTGTAAATCAAGGTATATATACAAGAGAAGGTGGATGGGGGAGGTTAGGAAAGTGGAGGGAGGGAGTGGGGAAGGGGAAATATTTTCAAGGGGTGAGGGAGTATTACTTACGCAAGAATACAATTAAAATTTGAAATTTGAAAAACCAAAAGTTCGTTGGGGTGATGTCCCGCGGCGTGTCGAGGGGGGAGGGGAAAGGAAAAGGGACAAGCATTGAATAAATAGACACTTTGTCGCTGGTTACTGGGGACTTTTGTGAGGTAGGCAACAGCAATTTCACACTATGTATAAAACCAAAAGGGTTCTTTGATTTGCATCTTCTAAATTGTTATTATGTTCAAATTTCCACAACATCGCGCCTAATACCTCCCTTTTTGTGTCTAATTGTGTCATTTTCAAGGCTACAAAGTAAAGTGATTTTCATATTTTAAATTCACCTATTGCAACTTAAATTACTAATGTTGATATAACCTCAAGAGACGTTGAGTTCGATCGATGAATTTTAAGAACGTAAGTAGAATTGTATGTACCAAGTGAATTCTTTTTATCATGCTTAACATTACTAATTTTTACCAAGTCAATTTTTGCTTCCTTCAATTTAATTCCTTTTCAAGATAAGCGCAACCATAATTTAAAATATTTGATTGCCAGACTCTGCAAAGCTAATTGCTTTTTCTTTTCAGTCCATACCTACATACTTAATGATTTTCCATCTCATATTGCTGTGATTGCCGATTTTCGGTCTTCTGAGTCATTAATTCAACTTTCCCGCAAGGTTTTATTACCTGATCAATTCGTATTAGGAAAAGTGAATAAATCTGTCACTGATGCAATAATTAAAACTTTGTAACCATCTTGTTAAAAGCTGTCACTGTTAAACTGTGAAGTCGGAAAGAGTAGCTTGTTTTGTAAATAAGTATTTTTTTTAATAGGAAAGTATCATATGTTGTGGCCAAGCCCCGTTGTGACATGAAATATTGGTGGTTTTGATCTTTTGTTTTTAGATTTCACGAACAAGGGAAGGAATAATTATATTTCCTAGAAAAATCTGAAATTTTTATTATCCCCGCTAAATATTACTCATGCAATGACTGCGTGTCCAATACACCCTCTCTTCTCCTTAATATTCGCCTACCCCCTAACTCCAAATCACGCACCATCCAAGGTGACGTATCTTAATCTTAACCTTTGACACCTCCGTCTTCCCCGACCTTACTCTCCTTCTGCATTCGTTTTCTTTAACAACACCTCTCACCTCAGTCCCCCACTTCTCCTCCCTGTCTTCCAATTTGGTATATGAAGGCCCACTAACCTTAGTGAAAAACATCTTTAAAATGGTACGTATTGCCTAAAACCTCGTCGGTATTCGAAAAATTTAAAGTGCGGAATATTATCTTCTCTTCTTTTATTCAGTCTGCTTGAAATTTAACATTTTTTAGAAATACCTGCACATACCTAGAACATAACTATTTGATTGTGGTCACAGCGCTAAGGCTTTGACTCCTTTTGATAAGAATGCCGAAGAGGACCCGGTACGTAAAAATCGCCAGGCCGGCTTTCACTAGTTCAGGCTCGTGAGAATTTGTTTTAAATGGTTGCTTTCATTGAGAGCACTCATTAATTTAATTTACAAGTACCAATGACCTCAACTTTAGCACCACAATATGCACATAAAGTTAGTAGTACATTTATCAATTTTAATTTTATTTATCAATTTTTCAACTCATTTAAGAAAATCACATTGCACTGTGCACCTTCATCAGGTTTTACTGTTAACTTATATTTGTTATCAACTAGAATCGTTTCAAACCATTCTTTTGTATGAAAGTTATTACTATGATTCTTTTTTGATCTTTCATCGTCTACCAATTCCACAAATAACGAATCTAAATTTGATTTGTCAACTGTATTCACATTACGCTTTTCACAAACTTTCGCAAATTGAATTCTACCGTTACAAAACATACAGAATGTACCATATTTAGGACAATCTCTTGGCTTATGCTGCCTACCACATCTTTAAAGTTGTAACGCTGCTGTCTATGCTGCATGACATCACTTCTGGGTATTTGAATATTTTTCCTGGATCCGTATGACGATTGGCCTTCTTGTTCGGACCTGCCATTTTTTTTATTTTGTTGAGTCGACTTCTTTTCTGCATCATGTTTATTTTGCATTGATGATTTTTTCTGTCTGATCTGATCTCATTTACTTTGATATCATTTTCCATTGTTTTAATTTGAACATCTGCTAATTCGGCTGCTTTGCATATCGTAACATATTTTTCTAATGTTGAATTATCTTCACGAGTAATATATTTTTAAAATCATTATCTCATATTACGCATACGATTCTATCTTTAATAAAACTGTCATTCAAAGTTTTGAAATCATATGACGCGCTTGGTTTTTTTATATCAGTGAAAAAACTTGTAATTGTAAAACTTTCACCAATGTTTTGCACGCGCGAAAAAAAATGACGCTCGACACTTTCATTTCATTTAGGTGTGCAGAAATCTTCAAAGGCTTGGTATACACTATTAAGTTTGTTTTTCTGTTCATCCTTGAGTCCAAGAGTTTCAAATTTTTCAATGGCTTCGTCACCAGCAACATGCGAAAGGACTGCTACCTTTCTTTCCTCAGATTTAGATTCAAGGTCTGTAGCTTTGAGATAAATCTCGAATTTCTGCCGCCACCTTTTCCAGTTTTCTTTCACATTACCTTCAAAAGAGAGTGCTGAAGGGGATCTCATTGAACTTTCAATGGTGATCCCTCCTTGGTTTAGCTCTCGATAGGAAGAATTTCCTTTGTTCACATGTGTTTGCAATCACACAAGTTGTAGTCTTTTTTCGAGCTACTCAACACGAGTGACTACACAACAATACTCTCACATAACCAAACTCAAACAGACTGCACCATGTATGCTTATCGTTACTAGGTCCGTGGTAAGTGAAGTAAGACACACGTTGACTATAGAGAACTATTTTATTAACTATGGAGTAAGGTACAATGCTTGTGTCAGCCGCGCAAGCCAGACGTCAACTGAGCTGGTTACCGAGCTGACCACACATAACCACATATGGTGCTACTATAAGTATGTGACATCATGAGACAGGCACGTAACGTATTCACATTTTAGGAGGCAACGTCTCCCCGCTCCCATTACGGTCGCTAGTTAAGTGTTATGGTGGTAAAAATCCAGCTCTGGGCGAGACTTAAACTGTTACTCACTGATTCGCCCTGAGTAAATTTTACAAAGTGGATTTACTCGGCTCCCAAGGCCTTCGCCTACGCAGAGGTAGGCGTCGAGAAGCAGAAATTTACGGCTCCAGTTCGATGTTGGTAAGCAACCTGCGATTTGATCGTACTTCTAGTTCTCATTTGGGATAATTATCTCACGTGCGTAATGAGTGCCAGGGATTAGGAATTTAATCGCAATGCGTAAACGATTATATTGTCAAGCTTGATTAGATAAAGAATAGGGTTAGGTACTTAAATCAACTGTTAACATTACTAATCGCATAGTAAATATATAGAGTACATAAAAAATATGGCAAAGAAAGTACAATAAAGAATGAGCGTCTAAACCAGCTTTTTTCATGCTACTACAATATTTTGACAGAAGCTTTTCATCTGCATTTGAGATTACCTACTTCTTTGAAAATAGCTGACGGAAGTGTATTCCTTCATGTTTTGCTCTTCTTTTTTTAGGTCTATTGTCGCTATTCACCGATGGCATACTTGTGCAATGTGAATCCACTATATTCTCATTTTCTCGTAATTTATCCTGTCTTAATTTATCAACTTCGGCTACACATAATGACGAACTGCTGAAGAAGGAAATGGTTTCGGCTAGTCTTCGGCCATATATAGTCTTGTATTGCTTAGCCCACGTGAACAAGTGGTAACGAGTTTAAGAAGAAAAACAATTTCTGGAAATGGTTAGAAACTAGGGTATATGTTTAATAGGTATGTAATTGTATTTTTGTGACTACTCGACCACCATAGCTCGAGCGTAAGTACAGGCGTAAGTACAACCGCGGGTGGCACCTACCCGAAGGTTTAATCCGTGGGATACTGCGGAGTTGGGAAGCGTAAAGGGTATGGGGGTAAAGGTTATATAGGCGCCCCAACCTCATGTAGGAGGATTGGACCCCTATGCAAAACCTGGTATTTGATCTCCCAAGGGGTGGTAAGACAAACACAATTAGTGTGAGTGTCGGTATTGACCCCTTGAGCCCGAAGCCAGTGCCACTCTCAGTCAGCGGAAGGCGGTGAGGCGATCCAGGCGCACCCGAGGATGCGATGACTCACCGTTCCGCCCTCCGCGCTGAAGCTCCGCGCCTTCAAGGCGGTGCTTGGCGGTTGCAAGGCGCTTAGCTCATCAGACTCCAACCGTGGGCCCGCCCCCCATAGGAGTACCGGGCCCAACAATCTTTTCCCGAAAAGCCAGTGGACCTCACTTTGGCGGAATCCCCATCGCCAGAACCCATTCGGCTGCCGCGAACGGCACTCAGTGTGCGCCACGAGAAGGAAAGCTCGAATGATAAATGTTTATAACAATGATAATTACGACAGCGGGAATCAAATACATTTGAATCGTGAAGCTGACATACTCAATAGAGAAATTCTCTATTGAGTATGGGTAGCAAATTCTGCCACGAATGATTAAGAGTAGAAATTAATGACATTTTTTTTAGATATTATGCTAAACAAACTTATGAATATCTTAACCTCATTGGCTAAAAATAAAAAAAAAATCATAATTACGTATTTCTGCCTTGTTGGGGTTTTGTTTGGCTGCAAAATAAATTATTCATTTCATATTAGTTTTGTTTACCAATACAACCCATTGCGTTTCTCTACCAAAGTTATTGCGGGATTTTTTTCACCCAGGATCGAGGACCTGAAATTAAGCCTGAATTGTGGATTTCCCTGGAGTTTAGGTGATACATATGCAATAAGTGCTGAAAGTCTTTATTAAAAACCATTAGAGTATACCGGAGGATTACAAAAAAACAAAATATTAGGAATCGGTCTAGGCAATTAATTCATTGTTAAAATTACTAAAGATGTAAATACTATAGAATATAAGTATAAATTGCAGTACATAAGGTAAAGGAGGCTGTTCGTAAGCATCAGCAGATATCACGCAATTACTATACTCTGACTCGCCATTTAAAAATATAATACGTATATTATTTTGGTTGCGTGACAGAGCCTGATGATGTATCACACAAGTGGAAGGCTCAGTGCTCAGTGGGAAAAGTGAAATTTGAGAAAACGCCTATATTTTCCTCCTTTAAATCAGCTGTTCTCAGTGCTCTCGAGAAATACTGCCTACGAAGAGGCAGATATTTGAACTTCGGGTTTGACTCTCTCTTACTCTAAAACAATATACGACTCTAGCCATCCTGTAGAATTGTTGGTTGAAAAATTGAAAAAAATGAAATCGGCCCACTTCTTTTCACACTGAGCCCTCCAAATATTGATTGGACGAGCATTGCCTGTTGAACTTACTCAGCTTAAAAATATGTTATAAGATTTAAAACCACAAATTTCTTCACGATCGTGGATAATAAATGGATAGCGCGCGAGAAAATGTTTCCCAAAGGTCTCGGGTGGGAGGAGAAAAATGGAGATTCGTGATCTGAACGAAGCGCGGGGGAATATTGGTGAGAACGGGGGGGGGGAAATGGAGGGGGTCCGAGCGATGAGGTCGGAAGAGGAAAGTGATGTTGGTTGCCAGGGAATCGGGGATAACTAATGGAAACGACATCTCAACGTAGGAGGAGGAAATATGTTGTCCGTGAGAACGACGCTGTAAATTTTTGGGGATAAGTGACGAGGGAAAGAGGTCGGAGTGGCCTAATGGAAAATGGTAGTGCAGGGGATAAATACATTTATTTACAGCGAATAAAGTAATCCTTTGAATTAAGTTATCACTTCTAATGATAGCCCTGAAAAGACTTATTGCATTCCTCTCTCTCCTTTGATAAGACGCCGTTTATTTGACGTCTCTTTCCGTGTGAACGTCGTTCAATTACGTTGAAATTAAAATATAATTCTGAAAAGTCAATGGCATTGTAAAAAAAGTCAAAAAGTATGTAAAATTTTACATTCTACTGATGGAAATATATTTATTAACCATGTCAAAATTAATTGATACAAAGAGTCGAGATCAACTTAATTTTTGGGTTGGAATGGGTACATAATGTCGAGTTGAGGGGTCAAAATAGAGTAGCAAAAATAATGACTTTTATGGATTACAGCGGAATGCACAGGAATATTAGGAGTCTTAAGAATAGGAGAGCATATATGAAGGTGTGCATAAATATGGCAGAAGCAAAGGAGGTTTGCATAGATATGGGGAAAATTAATAAATTCGAAGCCAGTTTTCTAGGTCTAACGCCGAGAAATCCTTTGTCATTCTAAATGAAGTAAATGTACTGTGATTGTTGTAAATGTAGGTGTTTTCAAAAAATCAAAATTATATAACACCAAATTATAATTAATTATACTTAATTGGACGATGTCTGTTTTTATTGCAGGCTGTTTTGTTCTTTGTGAAGTGCACCATTTCTTAAAACAATCTTTATGATAGGATTGGCAGTAGATCTATTATTTTTGTGAGTTTGAAATTATCATGTGTTTATTTTTTATTGCGTGATTCACCATAGCACATAATTGAATTTTGGATTTTATTGAAATTTTATGCTGAGGAATTCTATTTTTCAGATATTGTCACAATCTTTACATGGTATGAAATAAACGACGTTATTTTTCTATTCCTTAGGAGTTTAAGATTTTAATTTCGAATTTATGAGCTTGTATTGGGTTTCATAGTTCCTGTGTGCTATTTTACTATCCATATTTTTGAACACTCATGCTATTTTTCCTGATGGACCTTTTATATAAATGACTCATCGATACTTATTATGTTGTAATGTTCGAGAAATTTGTTGTGTTGATGGATTTTTGTTTCTGTAAAGATTAGTTTTTATTAGAATAAATTATGGAGTTAATTAGGTTTTTGGGGAAATGGTTTTCTTATAAAATATTCTCAGATATTTTTAAATTTGTATTGTGGATTTCAGTGAAATATTTCACTCAGATTTAGAGCTCTGCATTTGAGAGGTAGTTATTTGTTAATTTTTTGTTTTGAAGGGTTGAGGGATTAGAAATTTAAGTATTTATCAGCCTTATGAGATTTCTTCCATCCATCAGTATATCGTCATTGTGCCATCAGGAGTTTTAATTTGTCCTTGACGAAGCAAAAATTTGGATACAAATCTTAGGCGAAAAATAAATAAAGCCATGAATTAATTAGCTCGTAGGCTTCCGCGGATGTAGTGTTGTCTGTTTCTTTTTTCGGGATTCATTCCGCGATGTTAAAATTGTAAAAAACAATATTTCTCTGGTCCTCCTGCCAGCTTCATCAGGTTAACTGAATCTGTTTCAGTTAACCTGATGAAGCTGGCAGGAGGACCAGAGAAATATTGTTTTTTACAATTTTAACATCGCGGAATGAACCCCGAAAAAAGAAACAGTCAATCAATTAATTAATTGTTTAGCCTATACCTCCAGGAGAAAAACAATAACTATGAATTATAATAGGTCGTGCAAAGAATCATCTGAATGTATACCATTATAATAATTTTTATACCATTATTGTGAAAGAATGCTTATCACTGATGCGTACTTGTTTCATGAATTTAAGTTAAAAATAAAAGGAATGCTGAAACCCTCATGAGTTTAACTCCACTTTACAGTTTTTGTATAAACACTGTTAAGAAATATTTTTTAGAAATTGAGCTAGCTACTCGGGAAACGGCTGATTGGATTAATATGGTGGCTAGAGTTTTGGCTCCTCATCCCGCGAGACCGGGTTCAGAACCCAGAAGTGACGGAGAGTTTTTAGAGAAATCTCCATCCCTAATTGAGTACAATATGGAGAGAATATCAAACGCAGTACACCGTCAATTGGATGAGACGTTCACATGTCTTGGCATCTTTCATTATGATGAGACTACTGTCGACGCCACCCCTCCATTCCCAAATTATCCGTGGCCTAACCAACCGACCAATCATGTTACTACTAATACAGGGTAGGTCGTTGCGAATCGTAATCGATTCGATATATAGTTTTGGTTGATCGCTGAGACGTAGTTTGGAATACATCAGGATTGGTACGGAGTGTGTTGTGTGTTTGATACTCGGGCGAGTTTAGTAAATCAATAAGGATCAGTTGAGTCCCATTCACACCAGCCACACGGCTCAGTGTGCGGTATTTGAATGCAACAGCAATGCGAGGAAACATTTGTGGGAAGAGAATTGTTTATGGTATCACAGTGTTATGCCAGGCGAAGTGGGTTCAGGTCTGGTGGAGATGTTGGCAGTGTAGATTAGTTTTCTAACTACGGAAGCCTAGACTATACCAATCACGGTTTCAATTAATATTTTAAAATGATTAAAAAACAGTCCAACATATTTATGCGGAAAGGAATGCGAATGGGGAAGTGCTGGGCATGTATTGGTTAAGGAGAGTAACCTTTTGGAGGAAATTGGGAGAATGCAGAATAGGGAGTTGAAACTAGAAATAAGAGAGAAGGCCGCGATAGAGAGGAGGATGTTGGGTAAGTGAAGAAAGAGAATGAACTTTATGGATGGGATAAAGAGAAGAGGAACATGTGCCGAGCTGATGAACGAAATAGAGAAGGGAATCAAAGACCTCCAGTGGTAAACCATTAGTATAGGTATTCCTACTTCATTATAAACCTACCTTTACCAGTAGACCACACCTATAAATTATAATAACATATTTCATTACTTTGTGCCTCGCATTCTGCATTTTATGGAGTGAATCATCTCTCTGGAAAGTTTCTCGTTACCTAAATTCGTTTAATGTTTTATAATCCTGTGGATTGATGATTGTGGTCCGTAGATATTAGGTATATATTTGACGTTGTGTTTCTTACAAATATAAGTCAATCTGTTTTCATGTCCGTATTCTACCCAGCGATCCAACACATGAGCGTATGAAATGGCGTTTTGTTACCAAACATTGAAAATTAATTGACAGATAGAAGGGGAGATGAACTATCGTAGTGGGAAATAAGTCAGGAGTGCATTTCAAGAGACTGCATGCGACGCTGCAGATAATATAATCAGTGTATTTGCACTTAATACCGGAGGGAATGTCCCTGTTGAATCGGCAATGCTTTTTACAAACGCTAACGAGTCTGAAATAATGGCTGAACGAAGTTCCCGGAGAGGGAATGCATCGCGGTTTTCAGGAATATTAAGTAGCGTACGCTTCATCAATGTTTTTTACTAACTATCAAACAACCTACTTCCAACAATAGTGTAATACTTCTCAGGGATAATCCATTATAAATTTGAGATTTATCATTTAAAAATATCATGCGCTTTATTTTTCCACAGGTAGTAAAAGAATTGTTTGCCAATGGAAGCGAAAATTGCGGTGCACAATTGTTTTCTCCTCCTAACGGTATTATATGGAAGCAAAACCTGGGTATGTGAGGAAAATCATATGAGCCGGCTAAATGCAATGGGAATGGGGTAGCTGAGAAGTGTTTTCTGCAGATGTGGAAGGGTTAGGGTTAGGCGCGATAGGGTTAGGAATGAGTGGGTGATGAAAGGATGTCGGTAAGATGCTACTGTAATGGAAATATAGGAAAGCACTATGATTCGTTGGTCTGGCCATTTGCAGAGAATGGATGAAAGTCGAATAAAGAAACAGATTTTTCATAGGGAAGTAAATGATGTGAAAGACAGGGTTTGACTAAGAAAGTTACGGGAGAATGTGATGGAAGAGTTTCTTTAGAGAAGGATTTTAGGAGCTCTGAGAATGAAAGAACGTGTATGAAGGAATGCATGGATGTAACAAAAGTGAGAGAGGCATTCATGGATAGGGCAGCGTGAAGGAAATGATAAAATGAGAGCCAGTGTACTAGGTCTAACATCAATAACTAAGTTCATTGACTGTGCCTGCTCAGAAAATGAATGGCGTGATGATGTGTATGTAGTAAAAGAAGTCACCATTTTGCAATCACTTCCCATGCAAGTAGATTCACTATTAACGAAGAGTCTATTTTTTTAATATGACGCGTGCACCTAAGACTCTTCATGAATATGAAGTGAATGCAAGCCTTCCGTTTTACTGTGCACGCAGAGTTCATCTTCCGAACCCTGGTTAGGATGACGGCTCTTCGCATGTCGCTCGTCGTTCGTCGGAGGAGAATGTTAGATGGCGTGGCCAACATCTTGAGACGCTAGCACCGTGCAGTTGACGTTTGAAGGATTGATGGTCGTAGCGCTGTATCTTCCCAGGGTAATGGGCGTACGTAGACCCCGAGTTGCGCTGTCGGAGCTATGCAAATGCATCTCTACAATACGGGGATTTGTTAAGTGGCGGGTGTTGAAGGGCGGAATGAAGAGGTGGCGGTAGAGAGCATTGGAGTCTTTCAACTTCCTCTCCCCAAATCTTCGTCTCATAGAGAGATTTTTATATAATCCCAGTAAGTTTTTGTATCCTGATAAATTTTCTCAATTTCTTGTGGAATGTTCCTCCTTCCTTTCACAAAAGTACTGGATCTGTCATATGTGTAAGCTGTATAGCATGCACTTGTTGAGCTTCAGTTTTCACTTACTGCTAGGATCTATATTTTGGAATCACAGGCGGTGTGAAAACAAATTTGACACCTTTTATTATTTAAATTAATCATAAGCATGCAAAGGCTGAAAGATTACAAGCAATAGCTTAAACGAATACATGGCTAATTTTTAAAGTCTGATTTCTTAGGACACAACATCAATTTATGTATCTGTTTTCCAATAGTATAAATTTTGTTATATTTTTTCTTCTTTCAGGAGATATAGGTCTATAAATTTTTAAATGTATTTATTCTCTTTTCCGACGTTTCGCATGTGTATGCATGCTTCTTCAGGGCTCAGGGAGAGTTCCCTCTGAAATCTAAAGAGAATAAATATTTTTCAAATTTATAGACCCATATCTCTTGAATGAAGAAAAAATAATGTATTATTTAAAAGAGGTCATGAATAAGAATCATCTTATTATAAATTTTTGTTTTTAAAGCTATCTACATTCCTCCTTTAGCACATTATATATGTTATCTACATTCCTTCGAATATTCCATTGTAAAGCATATCGTGTAAATTTACGGATTTATTCAAATCCGTTAATTATTAAAGCAATGGGATCTATGAACTGCCGTAATTTAAAATGTAAAGCGATGCCATTTTTTTGCTTAAGGATCCAGATTTCTTAGCTATGCGCTTGAAAGGAAAGGACGTCTTAAGAAAATATTAAAGGCGTGTATGGAATTTAATGAATATCCAAGCAGAAGAGCCTTCCTCTCGCTCAAAAAATATAAGGTCACACATAATTAAATTCCGATTCGGCGCGTGCGGTTGCATTCATTAAATATTTTCATCCACCTGATGAATTTATTGTTTCGTGACAATATTCGATGCCGAGGAAAAGATAACGGAAGGAGTCCCACTTACTTATCTCGGGAATTTCGTAGAAAGGGTTAAGTATGGAGGGTTGCCGCCTTCACAGGATGCATCTTGATGATGGAGTTTTATTTTCCTCGGGGGGGCCTCTGAGATCGCGACAAGCTAGTACTTTTGGCTTGTAATAAGGATTCCTCAAAGGTCAAACCTCCAAAATTTGCAGTGTACCAGTGCCAAGAGTGGATCTGGCATCTGCGATTTTAGCATGGACCGACGAGCGTATTACCTACCAATATGTATGGTCTGTTAAATTTGTGTCGTCAAATTTTCCTGCGTATTTAGCATGAAATTCACTTTTATTTGGAAAAGAATACCTTGGTAACCAATTTTTCGTGATTTCATGCTTTACCAGTCCTTTCAGTTTCTATAAAAATGAGAAATCGCACATTTCGTTAGTTTCTCTCTATTATATATTTTGCTCCATATATTTTTATCCATAGCTGCTGGATAGCATGAAGCAAAATGATTTTTAATGAAGCACATTGAGATGGACTTTGTGAGTCCTTTTTCATAACAATGGCACCAAATGCTTCACCGAATCTACTAAACTAACGATTTTTAACGTACTAGAAATTGGTAATTGATTTTTTGATCGATCTAATCTTCAGGTACATTGAAAATATTTGGAGATGACAGGTTTATTTATACTATATGGGAAGTTGCTATGGGAGGGGTGAGGTTTGTTTAGCAGGGATGGGAAGGGGGGTGTTGGGAGGGTAATGAGTAATAAAGGTGGTTGTTAGGGTTATGATATTGAGGAGGCGGTTTCTTTGTAGGCTAATCTCCCGATTTTCTAAAAAGACACCACCTTCTCAATGACATAACCTTTCCTAACCCCTCCTATAGCAACTTCCTATAGTATACGAGTACATAAACCTGTCTTCTCCAAGATTTTTTAATGTACCTGAAGATGGCTTGACAGCCGAAACCGGTCGTTCTTTTTCTAATACACAGTGGATTGTAACTATTTACGGTATGTAATCATATTTCCATATAGTTTGTTTTTTTCTTCTGAATTGTCTGATTAATATACCATAAAAAGTGTTCTGGGAATTAAAACCTGTAATTATGTTTCGTAGGAACATTCATTGTGTCCTGAAAATCGAACAAAAAGGGGTCGAACAGGAGATAATTTCATGATGAGAAAACCACCTTTGTTAATTCCACAAACTATCTTACGCTGGCACGACTTATGCCACAGTGTGGTGAAACGCGCGTCGTGCCAGCGTAAGAAAGTTTGTGGAATTAACAGAGGTGGTTTTCTCATCATGGATATCCATAATTTCCACGAGGTCAGGCCTGAGATCATCAGTTTTATTAGGAGATAATTTATTTACATGAAAATTAGCTAGTAAAATCTAAGCATGTAAGGTATTTAACAATCCTTAAAGTTTGAATGTTGTACTACATTTCGATTTTTAGTTTTATGCCGACAAATATTCATACACATACACACACTGTACGTTATTTATAAGATTATCATTTCATATAATCAAATTTCTGAGATAACTCATTACGGGTATTCCCACTCCCAAGTCCCCACGTGCGATTAATGGCTGATAAATAGTACCTGCGTTTAGCTCGTCTCATTGATTCTTAAACCAATAAAGGTCTCTCCCGCTGACATTCAATGGGCACCATCATCTTCCCCTCATTAATATTATTTAGCATTATTTCTGGACCCATATTGTAATAATCTTACGAAATAGGTGGTTTTATATGCCATTTGTTATTTATCTACTTCTGAAATATCTATATTGTCATATAAAATATTCTCGAAATTAAACCTCAAATTTCATATCACGAACTTTTTTAGCCGAGAAAATGTAAAATGCTCAGCATTAGCCTAGTCCCTTTATGCATTATCGTTGCAATTAATTCGCAGCATCCCGTGTGAAGCCGGGTACATCTGCTACTATCATATACATTCGTGTAAAATAACATCTTGTCTCTTGTCTCTGTGGCTATACGAAGGTATTGGTTTCTTGTGCTGATAAACTGATAGCACTTGCGATTATTTTTGCTTTTAACTCAGCGGATTGAACATGGCTGTTTACCAACAATACCGAATCACTTGTACACTAAATAGTTATCCGAACTTAACATTTCCGGATGCTTAGTTCCCCTCTTTGTCAGGTTTGTGGATACGAAACTTGTGGGAACTAAATAAAGATATGCTTCCCACTTTACAAGCATTTAAAATTTTACACCTCACTGCTTTGGGTATTCAAACAGAATGTAAAAATTATGCTGACCTCGTATATCAACTTTCTTTATATGGCGGAGCTATCATCCGTCTTTCGTTTACACTTAAGGTTTATACTCCGACGTGAATTTTCGTTTGAACCAGTGCCCAAAAATACTAATTGCTGAGCATTGCATTACATCATGGAACGAATCGAGACTGTACCAAAAATAAAGTCATAAGGCTGTTGAAATTATTCATTCTGTAACATGTAATTGTACGTTATTCCAGCATGGAATGAAATTCAGTAGTAGATATTGCGTAATAGTGGTTTGGCTTTCTTTTACAAATATTATCCAGAGACGATGACGTGGGTTATACAAGTGTGGCATTTCATGGAAGAGTGGGAGATTGAAATTTATTTTGCCTCTCAAACAATTCTTTTGACGATGAAGCTTCCTCTGATTTTCCCCCATTATTTTCCTCTCCCTTATTATGAAGGGAACGAGATGAATTCCCAATTTCCCTAGAGTTTAATTTTTTATATTTTCATTCTGATGGTGTTTGCTTTGTTTCTTTTTTTGCCCTTTCTACCGCTTTTTATTTATAAAAAAATTATATAATTTTTCCTTCGCATTTCCATTTTATGAGGTCAAGAAGGGACTTCGAATATTTTCCCTCTTGCTTGTTTCATTTATTTTTTGAACGTCTAATTGTGGGCTCCCGTGTAAACCGGAGCGCAAGATAACCATCGGAATGTTGAGCACTTCGCTGAATTAATACCGTTTCCTTGATAAAATTATGGTAATTACGGGCACAGAAAAATTTTCACCTCCTCTCTCCCGTGGCCTACTTCCTGTGGCAAGCGAAGGGGAATTTTTTAACGGAGAAGGTTTACTTGAGATATAATGGCGGTTTTCGTTTCGAAGGGTGGTAGGGGGGATCCGACGAAGTTCTCTTGAGGTAGGTTAAAGGGGTCAATAAGCCAAGCATCCAACGCGAGCATGTGGATTCACATTCTTTCGGCACATCGCTTCACTTCATTTTCTATGTACCCAAAATTCAACTCCCGTTCGCTCTCAAGTTTTCTTCAGTGGAGGCTTTCATACAAAACCTCAAAAAAAGAGTAGCAAGAAGAGTAAAATTTTAAAAAAGCGCACCGATTCGAGGAAACCACGTCATCTGGATTTTGAAAATGATATTTCATTTTTTCTCTGTTTGAACTTCGACATATAGCAATAATGCGGAAGAGATATATAACGAATCTTTCTTGGGGCTCGTTCGCTGAGCAAAAAATGCACGTCGCAAACTTTGAATGAGGTACTTATACATGCTGTTAAGTGAGTATTTGAATGTGTCAGTAATTTTGGAAAAGCGTAATGATTTACAGTGCATGCGCAATTTCTGATAATGTCTGCTAGTCATTTAAATTTATTAGTTTGTCTACCATCCTGAAAGTTGTGTGAAAGAGTAAATCAATTAGTTGCGAGGTCAGTAATTAACTAATTTGGTTTTCGTCAATGAAATGTTTTCTTATTTTGTAAAAACTAAACGCAGACATTCAAACTTTTTTCCGTTCCAATTGGCATGTCAAGTCAAGTTACTCGTCAGGGCCTCTCAACTATCATTCTTGTTTGTTTCCCAAAAATAAAACCTTCCTGTCAGAATTGGTGTAGGGACTTTGTGCTAGAAGCAAACTTATGCAATAAAAATTGAATTATATTATTTGTTATTTTTCATAAAATGGCAACAGTCATTCTCCTAAATTCTCGTGATGGCTCCAGCCTCACCATTACCCTTAAATTTTAAAATTACATAATTCTGGATTTAAAAATACTGTTTCCTGGAGCTATACCTTAAGCACCTTATCCATCAAACAATACAGAACAAGTCAAACACTCCCTGTCATTGCGAGAAGAAGCTACGATAATTCAAAGTATCTCGGGTATTAGTTACATAGCAATGATTATCATTGCTGTGCCAGAGCTATAAAATGAACATATCACTGCTATAATCCACGCAACAGATGCCGGCACACCAAGTTTTTACATAGCGTAAGAGAAAAAACGACGTTGATTGTATTTTTGGGCAATAGTTACAAAAGTGCTCAAAATAACCATTATCACACTCTATTCATCTGCTCAAGAAAAACTTTTTCATGGATCTGACTCAATCATTCCTCCGTCGGTGAGCTCAAGAACTGAAATATATTTCCTTAACGTCGGTGACTGTGTATGCAAACTTCTAACTCAACTTCATCCAACTTTGGATGAAGTATCGGTGATGAAAAAAAGAAAACGAACGTATCGCTTGAAAAAATAAACAGTGAAGCGTTTGAGGGTGAGTTTCTTCGGAGTCGCAGTGGGGTCTAATCGAATTTCAATTACTGGGGAAAATCTTCGGTAGGGGAGCTTTCGAGGATATAAAAGTCCTAAAAAATTCACTTCTCCAAGCGCCTCCCGTCAAGGAAAGCTCTCTTTATCGTGCTCCTTATTCACTCCGCATCAGCTCAGTTTAGTTTTGTTTAGTCAATCTGCCATTTCTTTTCGTTTCAACTCCCGTTGTTGAACTTTCAAGCGGTTACCGGCTCGCTCGCGTTTTGGCTGACTCTATGACTCCAAATGCATGAGTTCCAACATGATGTTGTCAATTTATTGCCTTTGGGGGGAAAGCGTTTGGCTCTTCTTTTCACAACTCCGTGCTTTGCTTCCTTTATTCTTTACGTTAAAGTATAAATATCTAAAAATTGAAATTCCGTTTGCTTGAACGCTTTAGACTTTCCAACTCCTTGATTGATTCGAACAAAACTTGGCTCATACGTTTCTTCGGAGCCAGAAGGATAAATAGGTTATATTAAAGAGACTCCTGGGCCCTTATGTTTCCAAAAATGGATGTTGTATAAGAAAAGCATTGAGTTTTGTGCAGTGGTTTCTTTTTAACTTCTTTTTTCTTAATTCTTAAACCTATTCTCTTTCATCCCCATCCCTGCTTGCCCAATATAATACCGTCTATCACGGTCTTAAGCAACCCTTTGCCCCTAATTACATATTCCAACCACCGACCCTGCTTCCCCCAACCTCATGAAGAAGTTTCCTTTCCTCGCCAACCATGTCAAGATCTTCTTTATTTATCTTCCTTTCCGTCCATCGAACCTTCTCCAACCAGGCCTGCAGTCTATTCTCGTCCTCCTCTCTCAGATCCTACGTTTCTGCTCCGTACAACGCTACACTTCCTATCAATCTGTTCACTACCCTCCTATTTATATCCTTACCCAAGGCCCTCGACATCTGCCCCATTCTATTATTGCCAATGATTAACAATGAATCATTCGGTAGTACCTGATGGCATTCCTCGAACTTTTGCTGGCTCAAGTTACGTTCAAAACGATCTTAAAAGTTTAGACGCCACTAGAGAGAAGACTCCGTGGGTAAGTTAAAGATTCATCCATGCAGACGAAAGCGCGCGTGCCGAGAGAACGTTGCTGCTATTGATGTTTGAGCCAGGACAACGCCCCTCCCTCTCACAACCACGAAGCTGAGAGAGAGGGAAGATGGCACCGATCCTCTTGTATGGCCCCGCCCATATCTTCTCTCTCCTCTGCCCCAGGTGTAATATGTTGTGATGAAAAATCGCGGTGGAATGCTGGATTTTTTTAGAGCGGAAAACTTTTTAGCTTAAGTTATCGCAGTTTTATCGAGCGCCGCGGGCCACTGAATCCACCTCCCCCTCCCTCCGTTCCTCTGCTCTTCCCCTTTCTTCGCCTCCCTTCACCAGCTCAGGGTAAGAAAAAAAGGGTTGCCTCATCGTTCGATCCTCTACCCCCGCACAAGCCTCCTCTTAGTCCTCTCTCTCTCTATGAGGACCGTTTTCATACTCTTACAAACGTCGCTATTCACTAGCTAACTCCCGTCCCTTCTCTAATCCTCCTACAGTTTTCATACTAACTCCCTGCCTTCATCCCACATTGACCCTTCTGTGCTCGCTTGGTGTCTGACGCATGGGCGTATTTACGGGGGACAAACGGGAGTGGGCCCCCCCTTCCAGGAACAACTTTGTATATGCTACCTTGGTACCTACAGTAGCATATGACAAAGGTCATAAACTAAATACCTTAAAATAGTTTTTAAAAAGGGCTAGAAAATACAATTTTGCTGTATTAATTTTCAAATATTTCCTGAATCCCAATTAGGCTGAGCCTAGACCCTATTAAAATTATTTAGTCTCGCCTCTCTACAGGCGTTTTATAAGTATTCCGTATGCAATTGAACAATGGACATTTTTGGCCTGGCATAGAAGTTATGTTTCTTGTACTCGAAACTAATATGTGTCCCGAGGGTTACTATCCCAGGTGAAGCAACCAGTATAACTTCGGTGGAAAACCTTTTTTTTGTGTTATTGTTTAGCTGAACGTTTATGAAATATAAGAGAATAGATGAAGAGATTAAAAGGCGTGTAAATGCCAGTAAGAAAGTTGTAGGTAGTATGTGGACCATATCTAGGATTGAGTGCTTGTCTAGGGAAGCAAAAATCGCAGTGTACAAAAGTGTTCTCCTCCAGACGTTATTATGTGGCAAGGGAACATGGGTATGACAGGATAAGCAGAATCAGCTAAATTGAGAACCTGAGAAGAGTTTGCGGGAAAAGTGGAACGAATGGAGCTAGGAATGAGTGGGTGACGAAAGAACTAGGTTTGGATGCTCCAGTAGTGGACATATATGAAAAGAGTTTGCTTCGTTGGTTTAAGAGGTGGAGAATGGGATAGAGTCGAATAACAAAGCAGATATATGGCAGTAGAGTGAGTGGTGTGTGAGAAATAAGTAGACCACGAAATTTATGAGTGAATGTGCTAGAAGACACTCTAAAGAGAATGAATTTTAGGAATATTAAGAATAAGAGATCGTGTATGAAGCAGTGGTAGTGTGAAAGGATAAGGCATTTGAAGGAAATAATTAAAGCCATTAGGGAGCCAGTTTCCTAGGGCTAACGGCAATAACTAAATTCACTGACTTTGCCTGCCTACCCCGAAATGGAAACCATGCATGCGTGCATACATGCGTAAATCGTGCATACATGCGTGCATGGCATGCACGAATGTAGACTATCGTTCTTGTTTGTCGTTCCGGAATGAGAGCCCCTGGGGTTGAATATTCCGCCCGTCCGATGAGACGTTCAACTTTAGTCTCCTTTTTCGCCTCCTTTTGAGAGCAGTCTGCAACCGGCTATGGTTTACCGTCACTGCTTCATACGACATTCGAAGTCATTCCTATTCCGTGGTACTCTCCTTCTTTGATGTTGTCCTCAGCCGTATAAAATGTTTTCCCTTACGACTGCTCTAACGCAGACAGTGCAGTGCTTATAGCGTAGAGAACAGTCGCCTTCACCACAGTTGGCCTGAGATTAGTTTTGAGCTTGGCCTTTTGTCGCGACTAATTCCAACGCTTCAATGGATGGATATGCTTATGCCAAAAGGCGCCTAAAGGCTACGCGCCTGGTAGAGGAGGATTCCGTGTCAGCGGCTAGTAGTGTGTGAGCTGCACCAACTCTCATTTGCATGGTTTTATGTGCGTACTTCGGGAAGCCCAGAATTTCCAAACTACCAGGCGACAAAGGTCTTTGCCCCTCATCGGAATTCGTAATCCATGAAGGCGATGGAACGTTACTGGAGATCGCTGAAAACTGAATGCGTGGGCGTCGCGTCGGGCGGCCACTCACTTACATTGGAATTTTCTAGATTTTAAAGGAGACGCAAAGGACTTGATTCTGTATTAATGGAACTGTCGGCGCCCCCTGATAAGCACCTTTCGTAGCCGCAAGTCACTTTAATTATTAAATAAAATCTTCGTTGGATGGAAATATCTTGTCTACTGCCGGATGGGAGTGGTAATAATGATTTCTTGGCAGTTAAAGTTCTCCGCTGTTAGTTTTTAGCGTGCTTAGGTCCAATTAATGGTGTCCCTTATCACAAAAACTGAGCAAAGCCGGTTATCATACATATATTTACATGCATTTTTTACCGTTTTTAATGCCTAATATATTCCCAGATTCCTGAATGGAATCGATTTTGTGAAACTAAATTCGATGTTCTTGTATTGCGTGCTTCCCCCAGTGATATTTATTTGATACTGAAAGACAATATTTGTCATGTTTAAGTATCATCTCCTTAAGTTACGGAGCTTAAATTTTTACATTCATTCATTGCTAGGAACGGCTATGGCATGAAAGTATTTGCATAGTATGGAAAAAAAGAAGGAAGACTGAAAAGAAGATGAAGAAATGGCTGGTGATCGGAAGAGGTGGAGGCAGTTCATTGAGGCCCCGACGCCAATGGCATTAACAGGAAATAAGAAGAAGAGTCTTTAGAAAACAGTCATTCATTCATCATTAAATTAGTTTTCCTTCGAGAAGAGATAATTCTCAGAAAAAATAGATCTTTAATCGTGACATTATTTCTTCGCAGACGTTTCGCAATGATATATTTACTTCTTCAGGGCTACAATGAATCCACAGAATTTACAAAATTGATAGTTTTCATTTGGTACGATATTTTTTTGAAATTATATTTTTTAAACTTTTACTCTTATGGCTATCTCTTCGGAAAGTGAGTGTGGTTATTTTTCGGAAGTAAAAGAAGAAGTTTAAAATTATAAATTGATCATTCAATTTGCGCTGTGGAGTTTCCGTTATGCCTTACTTATCAGTACTCTACTTGTGACAACTTTTGTCCTTTAAATGTGATTTGTGAAAGGAAACAAGGATTTGGAAAATACCTAATTATTTAAAATTTTGTAATTGCGTAACCTGAAGAGTTTCGCATGATTATAGTGGCATGGTTATAATTGCTCGGTTGTAAGGGTTCTTCGTAATGTGTTTCAATATTTGCAATATTGATTCATCTGTGTGTTTGGCATAATGCGCGCCGCAGTTTGCATCGATGAGGAGCTTAGTTTTTTCTTCTCGAATGCCAATTCGTTTTTGGCCAAGTTTGCGTTGAATTAAAATGGTTGGTTAAGTTCATGAAGATGAATTGGATGCCAATGCTTGTGAAGCAACGGGATAAGTAAACTGGAAAACAAGAGCTGTGTGCAACCATGAAACGATAAAAAAATGAAAATTCATGTGTCGACAGTGTGCGCATCACATGCATTTTTGTAATGCATGCAAGGCTCAATATGTTCCAACTTGGCGATGATCCCTCCCCTCATTAAATCCTGGCACGATTTGAAATTCTCATTTCTCAATTCCCCTTTAAATGAGCTTGTTTTCTCTTCATTTATGTTTTTCGATGGAGGCTGTTTGAAGACACATTTACGGATAATTTAAAGATTTAAATTTTTCATTTACTTGTAGGCAGGTATGTGAATAGAAATATCGTGTCGTGTATATGTCTATTGCTCCCCATTACTTGGGAGTCTTCCTCTAAAAGATAGGCAATACCTCACTCTCCTTTAAGTGGACATTATGGAGAGACTCTACTGCATTAGACTAGATCCCCAGAGTGAGGGCTCGAATAGTCTACTCAGGAGAGCCTGGATCCCTTGACTTGGGCGCGCCAGCAAGTTCGATAGGGAACTTTCAACCCCCCGCCCCCCCTAACTTACTCTCTCCCACCCCCCTCCTATTCCTCTCCCTAACGGGCTTTATGCCAAAGCTCCGCTTGAAATTTATGCCTTGGAAGGTGCCTTAATGTATGTACCACCATTCTCCATTTCCGATATCTAATATCCAAGTAGGCCGTTTCTTGCCCAGGCTTCCTGCCCTTAACTCCCCGCTTCCTTATGGCCACCTGATTCCGGGAGGACCTAATTCTCAAGCATCTGCTGCCAAGGCGTTACAACTTGTTCGATGCTCCTCTATCACTTTCTATGCTGGAGAATCGTTATTTTATTTTTTACTTCGGTGAAATTCACGTGCTGTTTCCTTCGCTCAATTAAAGTATGTTTTGACAGCGACAATGCACTACTGATCCCTTTACAAGAATATTACCTGTCAGTATCGAGCTTAGAAGCTCATATTCCATATAATAAGCGGAGAAAAGTGGGATGTTTTGCTGCTTCCAATCCGGAATCAACTTATTCTATTTACATGAACTTTTCAGCATTATCAATTCGTACTTGGCAAGAACATTACTTTTCAGTTTATAAGTACACAATTCCAAAATAATAAGCCGGGTAAAGCGGGAATTTTTTGGCTACTTCCATTCCGGAATCAACTTATTCTATTTATATGATCCTTTCAGCTGCATCAGTTCGTCCTTGATTAGACGTAAGAAGTACATACTACATTAGATCTTATTTCAGGTCCTAAGCACTGTTTCGAAATTAAAAAGAGCTCGCTACAGCACCTCTTAAGCCTTATTCGATGAAAATGATGTCAACATTTTATCATTGAAGAAATCATTTACAATTTTATACTTGCATAATGAATACGTCGATATTTGATAAACCTATATATTGATGCGTATTAAGTAAGCATACGGCCATAAATGATCCTGATGATTCTTCTCTAGAATCACATCCTGGGAGCCTATAAAACTTGCCAACAGCTTTAGAAATAATGTAGAAAAAGTATTGCACGAATATTACTCGTTATTTTTGTATTTTAAATGTATATATTCTTAAGTCAAATATTCTCGTCAACTTAAGTTTTTTCAGTGTGTTTCATATCGAATTATTGCTTTCAGTTAACAATAATAGTATTTATTTAATGCTTAAAGGCGAGCATTAGCCAACTCTCCTGTCGTATTTTCCAGGCAATATTGGAGCATTGAAAAAATAATTTGAATGAATTATTTCATGATGACGTCCAAAGAGGGGTAATATTTATGTCAATCGATAGTAAAAACCCGATAAATATCCTCCTACTGCGGAGATCTCTCTTGATATATATTTTATTGTTGTATCATTTTAATATTGGATATTTTAATGGGTCATATCTAATGCTCGTTTACAGACTCGACGGGGGCGAGACGGACAGCGGCGTGGTCGGTGGCTACACGGGCTGGCCGCAGGAGATAGACTGGAAAGAGGAGGAACCCGTGCCCGCAATCTTCTCCAACGCCCTCCACGTGGCCGTCGACTGCGGTTCTATCGACGTCGTCCGCCTCCTCCTCAAGTACGGCCTCGAGCCCGACCAGGGGGGCCGGCCTCCACCTCCTGCCCCCGCCGTCCCCACATCCACTACAGCCGACACCGCCTTCACCTTCGACCCGCCCCCAGAAGAGGAGCAGGAGAAGGCGGCCGGGGCGTCGCCCGGCTCCCGCCAGCGGACCCGCGGGGGCCCGGCCCGCAGGCAGAGGTCGCTCTCGCTCGAGGGCACCGAGGTATCGGACAGCCTCACCCTCGTGCCCACGTCCTCCTCGTCTTCGGCCCCCGCGTCCTCCTTCTCTGGGCACACCATCCTGCACCACCTCCAGCACCACCACCACCTGCATAAGCCGCACCAGCAGCCCGCCACCGCTACATCGGCGGCGCGGCAGTGGCTCCGGGACCGGAGAAGCGCCTCGCTCAAGTCCAGCCCGCTGTTGTCTTTCCGGCGCTCATCCTCGCACAAGGTAAAGTTGGTAGTAAGCATCTTAGTTAAGTTGTCCAATCATTGCAATGATATGACACGAAATCGCGCGAACAGATACAACGGCATACACCAAGGGGGTGGAATTCTCTATGAAAAATCTATGGTAGTGTGACTTGCTAACACACCTGACCAGCAATTGAGAGATCCGGGTTAGAATTCTGGTCAAGTCAAAATACTTTTCGTAGAGAATTTCATCCCCTTGGTGTGTATCTAGATTTAGGTTTATATACTCTAAGTTGCATTATGTGAGTCCTCACAAGGGTGGTAAGTAGTTCTTAAATTTAACTTGTCACGACGACCAATGCCATTTCGCTGCAAAGTTTGTATATACATCCGCATGTATATTTTTATCCGCTGACTGCGGATTTTCGCTTTGCACCACAATCTCAAAATTTTTTTTCCATCAGCTTCGGAGAAAGAGTGTATCCACTGAGTTTTTGTATTTACAGTGGTAAATCTACTACCATGTAACAACAGTTTAAAAATAGTTTGCAATTTCTGCGTAAAACAGTGGAAATTGTTATTATTTACAAAAATTCTGAGCATAATTTTTTAATACTTGGCATATACCATAAGAGAAACTTATAATAATTCAACGCAGTGAAAGGGTTAATATTTGCCACTTTCTGACAGGGTTGACAGCACTTGGAGGGTATTTTTTGCCACCCATTTTTTGCAACATTCAACCCATGGTAAATCCCTGCCCAACAATGCATAAATTTGGTTACTGTGCCCGAGCAGGTGTTTCCATTATGGCTAGTCTTTGCTGTACAAGTTATTCTAGGGTGATAAAAAATTGTTTTCAATATTTTCAGTTTTGTGCTTAGAATCCTATTGAAGTAGTCCTGCATTTTTTGTGCTGAATACGGTATTTATTGCGAAAAGATAGGCTCCACTGCCACTATTGAAGTAATAACGTCTAGTGTCTGAGCTTTTCTGCACTTATTGATAGGTTTACGAAACATAATAGTGAACTACTTATTAATGACACTAATGTGCAAGTGGTCGCGAGAGTTCAAAATTCTTACGGCTGATACCCATAGGTAGGTACCACTATGCTTTCATTGTTATTATCAATCTTACCATACTTAACTGCATCCTTTCCGAAAATCTGCTTCGTGGAGCCCTTGGGGTAGATAATACTAGACGCTAACACTTTGCAACACAAACATTTGTTGGGTCTCCTTGACAAACTGTTGCTTCAAAAAGGGCTCCATAGCTAAGAATGTTTGGGAACCGCTGCTTAAATGCAAAATGAAAATTGAATTCACCATAATTTTATTAGAATAATATTAGATTCAATTTATTAGGTAGAATTTGCCTGAGTGTGAATCTACCTGGACCGGAAATCGAACTACGGACCTTTGGTTGACCGGGTCAATGCGCAGATCGCCAAGAATAATCCTGTAACATCTGGAAAAAATGTGGTTCAATTCCTGGCCCAGGTGATTTTTTTCCGGAGGCGATTTCTTCATAGTTTTATCGCCGGTGTCGGCAGAAGTGAAATATCTTCATACGTAGCTAATGACGGCATTAGTGATGTTACAGGATTTATCTTCGCGGTTAGTGGCTTCTTGGAAACTCATGTTCCCTAACAAGTGCGATCCTTGATTGACCATAGGGGCCTGACATCTAGTTCCCCGCAAATCCTTCCCACAAATGCCTCAGTACAGGAAGTCTGCGTTGCGTGGTGGTCTGCGAATTGGCCCGGCAGGCCAAGGTCCGTGGCTTGACCCCCGCACTATGTGGAGTTTTTTCTTAGGCAATGGCTACGTAATTTCTACGCCGGAGTCGGCAGTGAAAGTTATATAGCTTTTAATTTAGTATTTTCATTACATTTCCGTATTAAGTGATCATAAGCTTTTCCGGCCTAGGGTTCGGTCCCGTTTTTGCCGAATTAGAAGGGTCTACTGAACTCCAAATTAATTTCGATGGCTGAGCGGGATCAGGTGTTTTCATCATTGCCACACGGATAGGAGTTTATGGTTCGTATTTTCATAAATTTAATGCGAGTTCAAGCGAACGCAATCCTGCAGTGTTAAGCCCATTTCACTCGATACTTAATCCAGCAAAAGCTCGAGGTTACTCTCCAGCATGAGAGATTTCCCGTATTGTGTAATATAGAACCAGCATGCTTGATAACAAGCATAATCGCTATCATACTGGCTGAGCTACTTTATTTCCTAATTTAAGCGGTAGTAGTTTGCTGCTAGCTCCGAGTAGGTTTTTAAGAGGGAGAAAAAGACAACTTTTACAAATAATACTGAAATTTATTGAAAGTCGACCCGGGTTTCGACGCGGGTTCACATCATCATCAGGCTAATCCACGCACATAATCATCAGGCTAATCAAATAATCCACAGGGGAAAAGGAAGCCTCAGTAGTTTAACTGGTTAAAGCACTCGGCGCGAAATCGAGGGATCCGGGTTTAAATCCCGGTCAAGGCGAATGATTTTTCTCCGGTGGAATATCGCACTTCTGTGCACTTGCGGGTGACTCCGTAAAGGTTACTACCGTGGCTAGTCCCAGTTTCCTCAAAATTGGCCAAGAGCGAACACCTCCTTGTGTTCTATGTATGGCTTTATCCTCGCGGACTGTGGCGCTTAGCGCACGACTTGGGCTGCTAATGACATCATATGTGTAGCATTCCTGACCACCATGCTCCTATTAAGCCACCAAATAATCCACAGGGGAGAAGAACGCCTCGGTAGCTTAACTGGTTAAAGCACTCGGCGTGAAATCGAGGGATCCAGGTTCAAATCCCGGTCAAGGCGAATGATTTTTCTCCAGTAGAATATCGCACCCCTATAAAATTGCTGGGAGGGTAAGTTATTCAAGAATACAGTGAAAATACGGAAGCTGGAGGAGAGAAATATGGCATTTGGGAATGTATGGAGATTGGCCAAAGATAAGAAGATTAAAAAATGGATTTATTGCTGGACATGTCTTTGTTAATGAAACTTTTGGGAAAACCGACTGTCGAGAAATTACAGGAAAGGCTATTCCAGGGGTATACTAAATTCGGTCGGTGGAATACATGATCAGAAATGGCATGTGCATCCCATTAGTCTGAGTGGTCAAACCTGCCATGGTATTGAGGGAGTCTGATTAATTTCTTATTGTTAGAAGTAATCAGAGGTCCTCAGTACCATCTCAGACTTTATTTTCATCAATACAAACTTTTCTACGACACATGTTGGTACGGTCACAAGAGTTGACTTGAAGTCGCCTTATGCATGAGTAGTTACAATGAATGTTATGGGAGGTCATCCTAATATTAATGCTTGAGCTCTTACTTTCGTGAAAGAAGCAGCACTTCATATATCAGTAGTTATAGGCAGTAAACGTTCAGTTTTTAACCGATTACTTACGACCGCTACTTTAAGCACAAGTCAATATCTTGACCTATTGAAAGCTTGGTATCCCAATGGTTAGAGCATTGAACTTCTAACAGGAGCTTCTCAGAGCTTCTATCTTCTCATCTCAATCTGCTATCTCAGAGCTCCTCACTATCAGCTTCACTCACTCTGTGAGATTCTTATGGGTTCAAGACCTTTCTTGTAAACCAAAAGGAAAGGAACCAGGGCGATGCCCGTGGGAAGGGTTAATTTTCTCGGCCATTGGAGCTAGGTATGAATTGTGGCATAGGGCATTGTTCTAGCGGGCGAGGGAGCGTTTGGAGTCAGTTGAGTATTTCACGCCTGGTGTGGAAATACCCCATGCCACACTCTCTGGAGGTTGCTTGCATTTGACGTCGTTCATGTAGATGTTTTTTTTAAATCTAATAGTGCAAAATGATCACCGCTCTCGAAATTCTTTGATAGTTTGGATATCTCTATTATTACCTCTTCCATCTCTTTCAAGGTCCCGGAGCTACATGAACCGGAGTCGCCGCCGCCCCCGGAGGATGTCCCGGAGGAAGAGGACGGAGAAGACGAGGAGGAGGATGAAGAGCCCTCGGTGCCACCCCCGAAACAGAACACGGACAAGGGAATCTTCGCCGAGCTGCGGCGCAGCAGCGAGATCTTCAAGAGCATTCTGCTGAACCTGTCGGTGGGGAGGGAGGCGGATGGTGGGAGCAGCGGAGGTGGCGCGGGGGCCCCCGGAGGCAGCGGTTCGGCCTCCCTGGGGGCCTGCAAGGGGGCCAAGGGAGACGACGGGGGGCTGGTGGACCTGGCAAGTCTCCTGGCCGCCCACGAGCGTCGGAGGCTTGCCTCGGCGGAGAACACTAGCGGGGAGGAGGAGGGAGGGGGGCCTTTCGGAGGTGGAGGGTCCGGGGGCAGCGACGGTTCGGAAGAGGGCGGCGGGAGTCGGCAGACGTCGTCCCCGGGAAGGGCAGATGGGGAGGTGCTGTTGAAGGTGGGGACACGTGTCCGGACGGAGGCATCGGCGGGCATCGCCGGTGTCTACACCCGGGCACGCCTCTTTGCCCTACCGCCCTTGTTCCTCGCCTGCACCAAGGGAGACGCGAGGATGGTCAGGCTATTGCTGAGGTGAGTACCAGCTTCCTGATCCTGATCCTTAATTTTGTTCAGTCGAGTACTCTGGTTCTGCATGTTCGTGCGTTTAATTGATATATCGTGTCCCACGTCTTTGCTCTCTTTGGTGATATTTTTATGCTGTGGAATCTCTATACTTTTTGAACTCGAATGAAAAATCAAAAATCAATACCCAGGTGCTAAATTTGCTTTAACGGGAACAGCATAATAGGCTTGGGCAAAAAATATCGATACATCAAAAACTCGATATCTTTTTTAAAATCTATCGATAATTATCGTCGATATTTTTCATGTCGATATATCATAAATTGATTTTTTTCCGAGTATCAAATTCGATATATTTGTTTAGCACGTCACCGTTGTAAAGTTGTTTCTCCAGCTGCGGTGTCTAGTGCTATAACGAAAATAAATGATGATATTCGCTTAGAACATGGGGGAATGGGACAACGTTCTCCAGAAGTACAATCTGCACAAACAGAACGAGAAAACGCTGATAGAAGTTCAATTTGGTCCAGACATGAACACCTATTATCTCTTAGCACTACTACGCAAGAGGTTCCTAGCTCTGGCTCTGGCCCTAATGAGCTGAAGCAGTATCTGAACCAACCACTACTGGAGAGGAAATCAGATCCAATAAAGTTTTGGGTGAACTGCCGACAGTTCACACCGGTTCTTTTGGGAATTGCGCTGAAGTACTTAATATGCCAAGCATCATCTGTTCCATCCGAAAGAGTGGCTTCTGCAGTTAACTTGGTGGACAACAGGAGTAGATTAACGGGGGAACATGTAAAACAGAGAGTTCTTCTGATGTCAATATCAGACAAATAATGGTTTGATTGATTAAATATGATCGTAAAAATAAAAAAAATAAAAGATTCTTTTATTACTTCTACATGTCCATAATTTTACAAATTTTACTTCAACATTTTTTATATATTTTGGTGATACTTTAAGGAACCACTTGTTTTGGAAAAAATTATCGATATATCAAAATATCGATTATTTTGGCTTGATAACTATCGATAGTTTTTTTAAATATTGATAGGATATTTATCGATATACTTTTTTTACTTGCCCATCCCTACAGCATAACCTTTCGTAAGCGTTGTCCATCACCTTCGTGTTCTTTTAAATATTATTAATTTTGTTACTCTACAATTTACCGTTGCTCATTCATCTTCGTCGTTCAAACTGTTCATCCTATTTCATTTCTCGATTTGCAGTAGAATACCAATAGCGGAATAAGCTTGTTTCATGAATCAAACGTTTAAAGCTAAATTAATCTCGTGATATGGTTCTTCTCCTATTTCCGATTCTGTGCCTTTTGAGGAGGAATTATATATATATATATATATATATATATATATATATATATATATATATATATTCCTCTTCTGTGAACGTAATTCCTTCTCTGCCGGTGGGTGAAAACGCCCTGTCGCCATCTCTCGGTGAACTTTACGGGCTACTGTTGGGGGTGTTTGATTCATATAAACCTCCCGCCGATTCCATTACTTACAAGACTAGATAACTTAGTGGTTCAGAGCATCCGGCGCGACTTCGGAAGGCCCGTGGTTCAATTCCCGGTCTAGTCGAATTTTTTTCACTGTGAATCGGCCATCATACCATCTTCTCACCACCATTGGACTTCACAATTTTGTGTGTTTCCTATTCTCTTTCTTTCAACCTCTGTTTGAACTAAATTATGATATATATATACTTATTATATTATATATATATATATATATATATATATATATATATATATATATAAATTCAGACTTACAGGAGGTAGGAGAAAGAGGAAAAGATAAAGAATTCGTTCTTACGGGAACGTTTCGAACCAGTTGGTCCTTCGTCAGCTCTAGACATTTTATATGTATATATATATACATATAAAATGCCACATATTATTCTGAAACAATATTTTCGTTTCTCGGTTACGACTATCCCGAATCCCTTTTTACGATCATTTCAGTCTTAAAATGACCTAGGTTTAGAATGTAGTTCATATAATATGTCCTTTTCGTGTCTCAAAATGAGTTTCGTCAACCATTTTACAGGTGGCTTTTAGCCTAGTTGAGTAGTCATTGATTAGTCAATATTTATGAAGGCATATGTCCAGTCAAGAGGTTCTGTAGCCCTTTTGTCATGGTAGCTCTAGGTTAATGTTTATCTTTTACTAATTTTAAATTCTATCGCTAATATTGTTTATCTATTGCTGTCCTTTCCTTTACTCAATATGAGGTTCGTCAATCTTCTGCCGGATGACTTTCAGTGTAGTTATAGGTAAGTCTTGTCCTAATATTTATGAAGGCGCAGACTAAACTAAGGAGATCTGTAGTCCATCTGTCTAGGTAGTTGAACGGGAAAAAGCTATTAATCCGCGGATGGCTGGCAAAGGGAATTGACAATTTTAAACTTTCATCTTTTCATCGCTGGAGATCGGCGTCACTGGGATTAATTCAACTGATGCTCAATAGAGGAAGCGAAAGAGCCATAACGGAATTGTAAAGGGTTTTGTATCGCATTAATCCTCTCCAATCACCAGACCGTAAGCCCTGCATTCCCTCTCCCGAGCTCATCCGGGGCTGCGAAGTCAATGTTATTCCCAGTCGCTTGAACGAAAGCGATGGCTTCACTGGCGCGTGAGAGATTACATTTCATTCTCTTTAACCCAAGCCATTTTAATTTGCTCGTCTCCGTGAAAAGTGCCAGTCAAAACGTCACTGATAATATTGTAGTCTGTTCTCTATTGTCGGAGGACAACAGAGCCGAAGCTCACCAAGGTTAATGATTAAAATGTTTTACGAAAACGGGAGGGAGTATAATCATTGTTTTCAAGAGAATCGTGGTGGATGAGAATAAAGAGATCAATTGAAAATGACATGTCCCGCCTGCGCTTTTATCTGAAACGTGACGGACAATTTGGGACATCTGTTTCGGATTTCTGCTTTAATTGGTATTTAAAGTATGCGTAGGAGCAATCGTCTACTTATTGAAGCGCAAAGCATGGTGGACCTCAATGTGTTTGCTTCCATAACACTGTAATTGTTACGCGCACAACGCATTAGAGTTTAACGATTAAATTTTAATTCTTATGGTATGCTAAGCATTGGTAGATCCTGCCACGCCATCGCCGACAAACAGAGCAGGCCCCACCTCCGCTACTCCTTTTACGTGTCATTATTTTATCTTTGCTTATCTTTGTGTACCAGTTAGTCTCTTATAAGTTCCGCATACCCTCATAATCCCCTTATGCTGCACAGAGGAGCCGATTCCGAGAATATTGACAATGTGAAGGCATTGTTCAATCAATTCGGAAACTCGTGATAAGGTTGCTAATTAATAATGTATGATCAGAATTGGCAAAAAATTATACTTTGGCACATAAAAATGGCATATCACTTTTGCAAAAATGATTACTTAAAAGTTCTTGATGTCGCCGATTACGAACTTGATTACGCGTCGCCCAAATTGATACATATTCTCTTTTTTCATTTATTATCCTAGGTTCTTCACTTTTGAGCACTTTCTTAAATATACCGTTCATTCTCAGTACTGAATCTCTACCACCACTTCCCTCTCTCCGTAACCGTTGCTAACGCTGAATGGCATATTTTACGACTGCTTATGATTTGACGAAAATGTTCCTCGTGTGACATGGTTTTAAAATATTTTTGACAACTCTTTTATTTTGAAAAAACGTTTTGAGCACAATTCTTAACCGTGAGATATGCACTTAAGAGATAATTATGATAGACGATCTCATTGGAGTTCTCCGCTGATAAATGTGTAATGCGAATGGTTTTCTATGTTTTATATCGTTTTCAAACCTCAAGCCCAAAGAGTTATTGGCAATTATGTAAAATATTGAAACTGGTCGCATAAAATCATTAATCAGTGGAAATCTGCAAAGAGTTCTTCTTTCATCACGTATACGTTCTACCACCTCTGTCCGGAGACAACGTAATTGAAGTAAACGTACCTACGGCGAAAGACCGAGAGGTACAGTCCTTTATAATTGTCAGTTGCAAAACGACTCGCCGGCGAATCAGACAATATTTACTCGAGCTCCACACACTGCTGCAGTCATCGAAGGAAGAAGACCGGAACGCTATCAGTATTAGCTGAAGGTTTGGCAAACCGGAGGGGCGGAAGGAGACAGCTTTCCGTTATTAAGTGCGTACGACGAGCAACGGAAATTAAATAGGATTCCTCAACGATGGGGGTCGTGGTGGCCTAGTGGGTGGAGCGCTGGGCTACCGCCCCGGGACCGAGGGTCTTGGCTTCAAATCCGGGTGAAGCCTCTCTAGACACCCCCTTCGAAAATCCTCGCGGTGCGACTGGCTGTATTTCAGAGCTTCGTAGAAAATCGCGGGTGGCCCAGGGAAAGTAACTAGCCCCCTTACCCTTAAAGTGTGAATTTTACACGCCAATGGCTTAGTTGGGGTGAGATCTACTCTCACTTATCAAAACCAATCTTCGGGTTGAAACACTGAGTGAGTGATTCCTCAACGCACCTTAAATGTGCATATATTTTTTTCAATCCGAGTGGAAATGAGGCAAGAAAGACGTCCCACCACGGCAAACGTTGAGGGATGATGCCCTGAGTTACGAGAAAAAAAAGCAAGAAGAGCTGTGCAACCAATGAAAAATAAGCGAAAGTTCCTCGCGTAATTTCTGGACAACGGTAGCGCCATTTCTCGACTCTGTCCACACGCGATATCCTCGTTCCAGAATGTTGTTCGTATATTTCATTCTCGGTGGACGAAGGCGGGAAATGTTCCGACACAAGAAACAAGGATAGCGGAAAAAAATGAACCGTGTGACTCATCCCAGCAGGAAAGTCCCACCTTGGATTCGCTGATTATTTTCTATGGACATCGTCGTTGGCTACCTTGGGGAGGGAAAAGGTTTCCATGTCGAAAATAAATCATCAAATGAAAAAAAGTGGAAGAAATCCCCACCTTTTTAATTGCTTCCTATCCACCTCTCTCTCTCTCTCCCTCACACTCAGCCAAATAGGTTGTTGCGTTCAACGAAGGTGTGGCCGAGACTAGGGATTGCGTGTCTTGAGACTCACGCCTTAAAATGGAATGGAAGAAGTAGCGTGCTTTGGTGATGGAAGACGACACGGTCTCCCACTTTCTCCGTATCCTTCTTTCTTCTTCCTTATTATTTTTTTAAATATGGTGTGCACGGAAGCGAGCTCGTTCATCCTCTCCTTCGTGAGCCGTGAGCCATCAACACGGTGCGTGGGGGTATTTGTAAAATAAAAATGAGCATATTTTAAGGTAGATTGAGGGAAATACTTTCTCTAATTTAATTAAAACCGCGATCGAATTTTATGTTAAACTCAAGCAGCTATGAGCAGCACGAATGAAATGTAGCAGATAATAATAATTAGGAGAAAAACTTTTTTTATATGACTGTAATTCTCAAGTAATTTACATGAATGTACTGGCTGGAGGATTTAGCTTGGCTTAATGGTTTAAGGTACTTATATATTGACTCTTTTAGTTTTTGCTATATATATATTGATGATATTTTATTTCATATCCGAAAAGTATTCGTGCAATGGTCGCTCAGCAACGTAAATGGTAGATTGATGTTGCTGAGGCTCTATTCGTTTGTATACGTGGTGATGTACCTATGTGAGTGTAATATTCCTGCAAAAATTCCGTTCCGTTAAAAAAATAAAGTCGATACTGCATTTCTTATTTATCATTGCTGGTAATCGAAGAAACCTAAACGTAAATTGGAGTGTAACTCGTTATCAGAAACGAGGAAGTGAAGAGAGAAATAGATATGTATAAATCATATGGAGCATTAATCGGAAGACGAGGTCCATAGGCCATACTTTAAAACATGTAACGCAAATATCTGAGGGGCATTATAGAAGGGAAAGTTCCACTGCGAATACTGAGGGTCAAATGCATGGGCCAACGAAAGCGGGACATGAAACAGAAGAGAAATAAGGGCACTAACGAGTTATCAAGGGACAGAGAAGAATCGAGTGTTGCCGTCAACCAGGATTGAATGACAAATGATGATGCAACTAATTCTCAGCTCAAAGTTAAGATTTAAGTTATAGATCAATCCAAATTTTCAATAAAGCAAAGGAAATTTGACATTTGTATTAATTTCGGTCATCCAAGTAAGCATCAAAAGGGAGAGTTAAAATCTCGTAACACGTGGTCTCCTGGATGGTCTCCTGGTTGGTCTCCTGGATGGTCTCCAGGATGGTCTCCTGGATGGTCTCCTGGATGGTCTCTCTCTTCGGTCTGGATGACCGAAATGCGTGTTTAGGGTCGAAATTTCTTTGCCTTCATTTAAACAATTTGGATGGATCATTAATTTCAATTTACTTGTCAATTGCTCTCTTCTTGAATTAAAAAGTTTAGATCCAAGCCTACTTTTTTGGTGTAAAATGTTTCAGTGCTCGTTTTGCATCAATAGCATCAGAAAACTACTAATTAAGTAACCATTTTTTTTTTAATTTTTTATATATTTTTTATTTAAGCCTCAGCAATTATCCTTCTAAGACAAACCGTGAAACCAAACCTGTCCTTCTTGCATGACATTTCTGAAAAGTATTCTCACTTTATACTGCATCAGGTTAACTGACCTAGATGGGTTTTAATGACCGCTTTCATAAGTTAACCTGCACCTAATCGATTTAAGAAGTAGTTTGTTGCGCATTGTTTATTCGATATTTTTACTGCCTAAATGTCAGAGAGCAGTATCAAGGTCAGTTTGCAAAAAGATTTTTTACACTGAACTGTTATAACAGTTTTCCACTTTTATTTTGCAATATGCTGTAGTTTTAGTGGAAAAATAATATCTTCGTCGATGACACATGTGATCAAAATAACTGTTTCAAATATTTCTTACCAAGGATCGCTCAAAGACAACAAATATATCCCTACCGACTTTCATTGCGAGGAGAAATGTGATTCAGACGAAATCCTTCTTTTAAATCCCCAGTCTTACTCTCCTTTACACCTAAAGAATTCTTTACGTGGTCGATGTGAATCATGTTCCCAGAGGATATATCCAATAATTTTTTTCCTCCACATCGCCAATAAACGATTTAAAGGCGAGTTTTGCTCAGGGTATTTGCTCCCTCGTCGGTACTCGAGAAAAAAATTAAACTGGAGAAGTTCGAGGAGGATGAGTGCGTCTCTTATGTATGGCGGGGTCGTAGTTTGACTCAGAAAACCTCCCCGGTGGCCTTTCCTGGCAATTTCCCAAACATTCCCGAGGTCTTTCTTCCTTCCTCCGTCCTCCGATTACCTTCCCGTTTTACCGCTCAGCCAGACCGCTCTTATCTCTGGCTCGCATTCCACTCCACTGTTCCAAAGTTCCTCCCTCCCCCCTCCCACGGAAACCTTGCCATTTTTTTTCTCCCCCCTGTATATTTATTGCGTGTGCAGAAAGAAATCCCTAGGGGGATGAAAAAAAAATTTCACCTCTCCCCCCCCCCCCCCATCCTAGCATTTGGTAAACCGCCCGACGAATTAAATTAAATTCATCTCTCTCTCAGAAATCCGCATCGTCATAATCCAATTGCTTCCCTTACTACCACTTGGAATGAGTGGTGGTGAAATTTCAAGAAATCCCTCTCTCTCTCCCTTGAAAGCGCAATATCTCTCCCCCTTTCCTGCCCCCTCCCCCCCCCCCCCAAATTGCATTGCATCACTCCGGATTCTACTCAGCCAGCAGCAGCGTTCGTGGTCTAATGAAATCCCGTCGTGCACTCGGAAACCTTTAGTCGGGAAGTCAGTTGAAGGCCACGCACTGCCTGGGACAGGTGGGAAAAAAAATTGCCAGCTCTAGCAGCGAATTCCCTGCATGTGAGCTCCCATGTCTCTGCGTGCCTTTTTCGAAAAAAAAAACTTTGCTGAAAAATCAGCTTTTGCCATCCCTAGCTTTTGCGTGAGTGGTTCTCGTGTTGGAAATGAGAGTTTGAACAATATGTCACTCGACCTTTAATTTGGTCGTAGTGATGCAAAAGGTTTAGCATTAGATTGTAGGCCTGGAGGGTGGGGTACAATATGGGCTCTAGTCATCGCATCTGTCTATGGTAACCTCTCCGCATGTGACACATAAGTGGATTCAAATGAAGAGATACTATTAATCCTGGTAGCTGACCCCGTCAAAAGTAGAGCAGTGGCCACTCTTTCTTTAGGATCCCGTTCCGAAATTATGATCAGTTCTCGAATTCCGTTTCTTTTTAGTGTAAAAACCTTTACTTAATTCCATTTTTTTTATTTTAAAATGTGCTATTTTACATAAAATATATGGGTAGGTATATTCATATTGACTAAATGCGCTAGTGTGTAGTTGAGGGATGTGGCCGATTATCATTATTGTTAGCGTAGGCTATCCCATCTCTCTGCGTATCGATTAATGTAGCAAAAGGTAGAAGTGAATTAAAATCATCTAGATTCTTACAGGCACAGACCCCACAATTTTTTTCGTCATCTCAGCTTACGTCTGAAGCGGATTATCTTTCCCCTCCTTCCCCGCTTTCCCAGTATCCGCCCCTCGATCACAGAATTCAGTATACTCTCGCCCCTAATTACCTGTTCCAACCACCTTCTCTGCCTCCCCTTAATCTCCTTCAGAAATTTCCTCTCCTCACCCACCATGCCAAGCACTTCCTCGTCCGTCTTATTATCCGTCCACCTCACTTTCTCCATTCTCCTCCACGCTCACATCTTAAACGTCAGCAGCCTATTCTTGTCAGATTTTCTCCTAGTCCACATTTCATTACCAAACAACGCTTCTCCTCGTTTTAAATTCTTCACCAGACTACTACTAATTGTTATTTCCTCTCGAGCCGCAGTGCTGGTTACGAAAAAATTAGAACCAAACGTATGATTTCTAGTGATTGCGATAACGGTAGGAACATGAGAGAACAACAGGAAAAATGAGAGATGATGGCACTGTTCATGCACGGCTGAGTGTGTAGTAGTAGTAGTGTAGTTGCTCAGTAGAATGCCAAGTAAATCCAAACCAAATAACATAAATATAATCTAAATCACTTCTCTCGGAAAAAGAATTTTGATCTGCGAACGTATTTCCGCGTGTCGTCTCATATTCCATACCTGTGTCCCATGTGGGTACTAATCATTTCTCCAAAATCTCCTTCCAGGTGGTATCTTTGCTCGCAGGCGTAATCAAAAGTTCCTTATAATTTCTCGCAGCGCTCTTGAGTTTCGGCGTCGGTTCCTCGAGACTACGTTTGTCCGTTTACCTGCCCGGCCGCAAACTGAAATTCGATAAGGATCGTTGTTCTGGTGCGAAATGCACACGCCCTCTTTCCTTTGGGTTTCATTCCGTTTCCTTTTGTCTTTTTTTCCCGTCTCTTGGAACTGGAATTCTCGCTCGGCACAAAAACTCTCCCTCACACACGCGCTCTCTCCTGTTTCACTCACATTTCCCAGTGGAAAATTAGAAGGTAGGAGGAAGAGGAGGAGAAAACGATTACTTTCAATTCTCCACCGCCTTTCTCCCTTTTCCGCGATTTAATATTGATGTAAGCGCTCCTCAGAATTTCTGCCGACGAAATTTTCCGCTCTCCTCCCCGATGTCTTTTCCCCTCCCTCCTTCTCTCTCTCCCTCTTGTGCGTATCGGTCGTCGTCGTCGTCTCCCTATCCCTTTCCTTCCGGTGGCGCTATCATATCTCCCCGCGTGTGTGGCTCGACGACCTCAGGGGAGCTAATTTTTTCTACCTTCTCGTATCTCCGTCCTTCCCTACCGGCCGCTGTTCCTTTTTTTACGTCCCTCTTCATACTCCTCTCTTTTTGTCTTCTTTGCAGTTTACCTTTTTTTCGCTCTTTTTCTCTCTCTCCCTCTCTTTCTTTCTACTCCTCGTTATTTCTTCCTTTTTAAGTCTCTCCTCCTCCCCATCATCCGAGATTGCGTTGCCGTGTTCGTTCTGCTGAGTTTCATTTCCCTGCCCTCTACTACATTACCCTCCCCCTATATCGTTTCATCCTCATTTCTCCGCTCTATATCGAGACCATCCAGCAAGGGCTTACCCGATGCGTATCGTCCGATACCGAATTCATTAATAGCACTTATAGAGACAATATTTTTGAAAGAAAACCGTATGGTCTTTCTGGTACAGTTTTTAAATTCAAATATCTCTCCCATATCTTCCCCTTATCATTTCTCTGATCGTTATCGAGGTCATTCAGCTAGAACTAGACCTATGAATATCGTCCAGTGCCGATATTTTCGATAACACTGGTCAGCATAACTTATTCAATGAAGATATAATGGCGTTACCTTCTGAAATTAAGTATGTGATTACATATTTTCCTTCTGGTAGGGTTTTTCGCAGATTTTTTATTTTTTCTACTTAAATTAAAATTTAATTAGAAGGTAGGATGGTTGGAATTAGGAAGTCTTAAAAGATCATGATAACTTTTTATAGTCTGTTACTGTCTTTTGGTTTAATAATTAAATCAAATTGAATAATGATAGACTTCTAACATACGAAAATATTTTTTAAAAATACTGTTCGTGTAGCATTTAGTATTTGAGAATAATATCCTTGTCATAAGAAGATGTTTGGATGAATATGATGTTTATATAAAAGGTAGGTTTTTTAGTCTACACGACTTATAACTATTTGGGTAGGTACTTTACCGGTTAAGGTAGATGTAAATGGAATAGAATATGCCCAAGAAAAAACTAAATATTTGTGAAATTTCTCGCCTTTCATTTAAACTTCACTTCGTATCGCTAGTTTCGGATCAGCAAGTAAATTATCGAATCAACTGGTATCGGACCAGCATTACTTCAGACTCTCATACGCTGCCACTTTAAATAGTTTCAGTTTTCTTTTTCCCATTTTCCTTGCTAGCGTTGCGAACAACACGGTAATTAACGTGGAGTGTCTACTTCGTGTTTCTACGCCTCATACTTAGGCCAGCGCACTCTCTTCCATCCGGATAAAATTTCGAGAGCCATCTAGCTGGAATTCCTTCCATGCGGAAATGTGAACCGCGTCGCATACATTTAAATGGTCTTTGTCTCGGACTGAGTTCCTTGCGTTGCCTTGATTTTCTCGATCGTCGCTTCGAGGGGAGAAAGTCCAATTAAATCCAGTAAACCGATCTCCTGTTGTAAGCGGCGTGTAGTATCTAGTTATCTTTCCAAAGTAGAATTCGGTCTCGCGATAACGAGGAAACCCTGCTGAAAATAAGATAAAATTTACGCTGAGGAATATCATGCTGTAATTAATTCACTTTTGATTGTAAGAGTGTCAATAGCACGATGTATATTTCCGCCAAAAGTTATCAAGTTACGACTAGTTTAAACACATGGGCATCATCATCTGCTATTCTAGAACGTATCTCTAATGTCCCTCTTCGCGTACCAGATTTGTAATTCTTCCTTCAACCAAATGTTCTGCGCGGCCTCGAGAACACGCCAAGATATTTGCTACAGCGGAGCAATAATGTTCATTTGCATCTACGTATTGCCATACCATTTCTAATGAAAAAGGGAAACTGTTTGTAAAATGTGATTCGGTTAAAATCGTTGCACTACGATAGCACATCTTATGATCTAATTGCAGTCTAGCTTCAGTTCATCGGTATTGTTTCAGTAATAGGCAAGGGGAATAGTCACGCCAGACTAGTGGAAACTGCCCATTTTTTTCGCATATTTTCTGGCTAGTATATTTAGCAAGAAAATTCGAGTTGACCTTGCACCATAATGTTGATATTTAGATATTTTTTAATGTTTAAATAGCATGCGAAATGACAGAAATAAAGCTCCACTTTTTTAAAGGTTTATTTTATCTTTTCTATTCATAAATATATACATTTATTATTTATTTTTTTGCTTAAATTCAAACATTCCATTCACCTATTTAAATATATTTTGTGCCCGTGTGAAATAGGGTGTGCCGTTCACATCGCCAGTTCACATTGCGTGTGCATCTACCGTGAATTTAAAGTTGAAGAATTGTGTTGTACTCGCCAAGGACATAGGGAATCCGTATGACTATCGCCGACTTCGTCCTTTCATTCGGAAAATATTTATTATTTTCCGAATATTATTTTTATTTATTATTATTATTATATTTCATAATTTTTTTCATATTTGATAGTCAAAATGTACAAATAATCCTCAAAAATACTGATAAACATTGCTTCAAGACAGTTGATTACGTTTCATGGTACAGTGAAAAAGTAAGATGGAGTTTCTGGAAATTAAAAGATGTAAATAATGTAAAAAAGCTCTCATTTGTTTGGCTGCTGTTTACATAATGTGACGAAAAAAATTAACTTTGAGAGGTTCTCTCCATGTCCGTTGATGGCGAGCTGTCAACGTCCGGCCAACCTTAATAGGCTCCGCTACATAACAATCACTAAACTTCGCGTACGCCACCGTCCGTTTCCGTCACGTCAGGAAACGTAACCGCGAAAAATACGAACTCATTTGTGTAGACCCAGGTTTTCATCACATATGGCTATTGTGGCGTAGAATATAGAAGCGTCTTATAGACCGCTAATCGTGGTGTTGTCGATTTTGCTCCCAGAGATGTTTTCTCAAGTTCTCAGAAAAGGTTCCCAGGTGCACCTATATTTTTTCCACTCTGCATCCAATCTTTTCTTCTTCCTTTCTCTTCCCGCTACCTCATTCTCTCTCTGCTTTCTCTCGCACAATCTCTCTCTCTCTCTCTCTCTCTCTCTCTCTTTTTCTTCCATTCGACTTTCTCTTTTAGAAGAGATATAAACTAAGGAGCGGAGGTATAAAAGAAGATCTCCAATTTTTTGGCTCAGTTCCTTCTTTTCCCCTCTTTCGCCAGTTTAAAACCCTTTATTTCTTTCCTTACGTACAAGGCCAAAAGGGAGACCATCTCCTTCTTCATTTTGCCTTTAGCTTAACTCCTTACGATTTGTATTAAGTACTTGAACTTGCCGAATATCATCGAGGCCAAATTTGCGTGTACGTACTCGTCTGCGACACGACGCAAGGAATCGTGATAGGGTGTGCTACGAATCAATCCATGAATCATTATTATTAATTTATAAGTAATCTACTGGTTGAGGTGAGTTTGAATGGAATAGAGAACACATCCTTTAGATTTTTACAGGAGCAGGCTTCCATCCCCTTACGCGATTTCTTTCATCATCCCAAACCACTTCCGCTAGTCCGCGAGCACATTAAGATCGTTAAGAGTTCAGACAGTTCCTCCGAAGACTAGTTAAGTAGATTCCAGCTCCACCACCAGTATTCTTTCGAAACACTCGACTCGCCTGATTGCCTGTGATTGGTCGTTGGATAAAAAATCAGACGGAAAATAAGTACCGTGCTCATTTTTGTTATTCATACCGATAATCAAAATCAATTCTTTCCACTGATACGATAAAATCTTTCACACAGCACGGGTATATTATAGTTCCAAAGAAAGAGTAGCGCAGAGTTTATTAGGCGTTGTGCGTAGAAAAAACATGAACTCTGGGGAATGGTAAAGGGAATGTGCTGCCGGTGTTTTAGATGGATGTGGAGGAGAATGGAGAAGGGGCGATGGACGGAAAGGAAGACGAACGAGGAAGTGCTCAGCATTGTGGGCGAAGAGAAGGTGCAGATGGAAGAGATAGTTGGTTTCAACGTGCAAAGAAGGGGGGACGCTGATTAACGGGAGAAAGTTAGGAATTGAGGTGAAAGAAAGGCAATAGCCTTCATGGATGAAATGATGAGAGGTAGGGCGTATGAAGATCTGTAATACCAATCGTGTATGGAGACAAGAGTCTGCGCTGGTAAGGATTTGGTGGAGGTAACCCTTTTTTCTTCAAACCCGTAAACAGGTGAATCAACTCAACTAATAATTATGTCAGTGACGAAGACTATAAGCAACCCAAAGTTTTGTTTGGGAGGAGACAGGAATTCAGTTTATATTACCATATAATATTTCATGTTGCTCATGAGGTTAAACCCAACAGTTTTTAGAGCAATGCGGCGCAGGACGTATTGATTTTGAGGACGAGATTACACCTTTTCCATAATTTTTTCGGGTGAATTTCAGAGCAACCTTGAGTGAACCTTTTCCCATACAGCGTATAAATATAAATCTCCGCTGGTCAAAAAAACGTCATAAAACTAATTTCAATTCACACTTCACAAAAGGAGAAGCGCCACTGCTAAGCATTAATCTTGGCCCACTCCGGAGGTAATAAACCGGTTTGCACATCCCGGTGCGAAAAGTGATGACAGGATTCCAAAGAGAAAAATAAAAGCGGATGAATAGATGGTGCAGGCCGTCATTTTCCGGGATATCATTAATGCCTGCTCGGATGTGCTTAATTACTCTACATCATACTCGTAATATTTCACGGGAAAATCCTATTTTCTATCTCAGGAAGGTCAGTATGATTCGTATTCGTTTACGATCCCATGACGAACTTCCTCTTACCACCCAGAGTTTGTCTTTTTTTAATCCGCCGGCAGTTTTGTATCTCTCTCGCGGAAATTTAGCCCATTTTTCGCGCCGTCGAAAAACAAATTTACGGACGCAAGCCTTCATTTTCCTCTCCTCATTTGCTGTCGTTCCCTTGAAGGAAATAACACGTTGAGCTCATCAAATTTCTAGACCTATCCGTTAATTGAGGAATGCAGACACCGTCGATGCATTCCTCGGTCAAACGATCTATGTTTTTTTTCATGTCTTTTATCGTAATATTCTTCTTTCTCTCATCACTATGTTTACTCTTATTTAGTTGTTTCTATTGAATATTTCGTCAACTTCATGAAGGGCTATTTCGTTGACTCAATGAGTATGACTCCGGAAGGGTTGAAGGCTATCTACATGTTGAAGAAGTAGCTATCAATATCAAGCAATTACTTTTCCGCTTGCTATTTAATTATCTCTCTTTGTTATTTCCCTCCTATCATGAACATTTTGTTTACTATCTCGGCCCGTTCTTTGATTACTTTCTGATATTCAATATGCTGTCGCCATGTGGTGGGTGTGTCGTTAGACCAGGTATTTTGTCGACATTTGAAGGAAAACCGATTTTTGTATCCTTTCGGCCGACTGTGGCCGGCCATGTTAATTCGAATCAGGAAATTCCATCCTTGAATTTCTCCTTCATCATCTCACTCTGCTCTCTCCTCCTCTCCTCTGTCTATACCGTTTGGATACTAGTTTTTGTTCTATCTCGGAAACCCTTGGCGGCCTCTGTCCTGGATTTGAAGGCTTCCCTATCGCACACCTCCGTTTCCTGCACTCCCATTTCCTCCATGTCTCTTTGCACCTCCTGAAACCAGCGTTCCTTGGTATTCTACTTCTCAAATAGTTTTTTAAAATTTTGTTATCTTATCTAAGCCATTCGGTAGATCGTATTTTAATGATGGTGTTTGATATATTTTCCATCTAGTCGTATTGTTCCTCGTTTCCTCGCCTTCTATATGAGCCGTCATTTAATTTTCGAAGTTCTAGTAACTCTCTCAGAATTTTCCTCCTAATTAATTCCAAACCCTTGATCCATCATATCTTTGTTAAAGTCATACAATCGGCAACATGCAGTGCTCTGGGTCTATTAAAGTTTGGCAATGTCTTCATTTCACATTAATGGATAGATTTTCCTTAAGGAATATGAGGAAGGCCTATGTTAAATGGGAAATATTTTACTCTCGGGAAAGTTTAATCATGTATTTTTCCTACGGGATGATTATTTTTTGACTCGTAAGGTTGTCAATTAAGATTAATGAATCGCTTAATTCACAAGCATTTGAAGTTTTGTGTGAGAGACGTTTTAATCCTAAAATTATAATTCTCCAATAAGTTTGAGAAAATAGTGTTTAATCGAAAAAATGCGTCGTATTTACTGGTCCTTTAGTTTCTCTTGGAATTGGATAAATATGTTTTTTTTGTCTTTTCTAAAAATTTGGTCCTGCGTTTTCACAGCCAACTGCGTTAAAAATAGGAGTGAAAAGTGAACTTCTAAGTGGAGAGGAAACAAAACTTAAACTTTATTTGAAAATAATTTGAGTTGAATATCTGCTGAGAAATTTATTGGCAACCATCAAGCTTATTTTATTAATGCATTGGAAATAAATGCTAATGGGTTTCGTTGGACAGAATGTAATTTTAATCAGTGTTTCACGAAAAGCTCGTCTTTTTTTACATTTTTTACGTGGTAAAGTATGCATAGAAATAATTTCATCGTAATCTTCCTCATAACAGCGCACATTGCAAACGTAACCGTAATTACTTTTAAAAATTTCACTAGCTCGAATGTATGATGCCATTGTTTTCTTTAAATCGGTATTGTTTTCATTTTTTACTTTTTCCTTTGAACACGGCTTATCGTTTACGATGACCTGTTTTCTGTAATATATTCCTCGAGTTCATCCAGTTGCATGCATTAGAACGAATTGAACCAGCATGCTGATATCGATGAATTCGTCATTTGATCTGTTTGTTGATTATGCCATTTGCTGTGTTTCTGCCTCGTTGAATCTCAACTCCCGGCCAAAAACACCTGGATAGGTATTAAAGCTCAGGCGTTGAAGTGAAATTCAATGCGCAAGGCTAACGTATTTTCCCTTTGGATAAGTCCTCTCATTATTTGAAATGAAACTCATCGAATGCTATTTGCTCTTTTCGTGTTTAAATCTTTTCATTTTTTGCTCGGAAGTTGTACCTCTGCATGCTCCATAATTATTTTCAGCATCGTCATAATCCAGATGTATTTGTAGACTCTACCAAATGATTGAATGAAATGTATATAGACTTATGACTGAGCGCGTTTGGTTAAGCATTTAGCCTTTTCAAAAGGAGAGAATTTTGGAACGACAGGCAGCAAAATATCTACCAATTTCGTCATTTATTCGATTATAATTCATACTGTGTGGATGTAAGGACAACGGAGGACGATGAATTTATATATTCTTTCGCATTCAATTTCCCCTCGGACAAGAAGGAATCAACTGGAAAGTAGAGGTGTCTTTCATTAATAGTATCACCAAATACATTGATTCCAAGATAATTCTAGTTATCTGTTTTTCTTTGTTACTCTTTTGAGGAAATCATGCTCGTTAATGGGATACTCGAATATGAGACCAGTTTTCTTACTGCTAAAGACAACCATTTTGTCCGAAAGTTAGCCCAGTCATAATCACTTTTTAAAAAATTAGCATTTGACGCGTGTTCGCTCGCGCTTTAGGTTTTTCTAGAAACCAAAATTTTGGAGCATTCTAAGTCATTTGCAACATTGAAGCAACAGTTATTCAAATACTTTCCGAATTACTATTGAAATGGTTTTCCGGAACTTCTCCCAGGCAATCCGAGTCCTTGCTTCCAGGTGGGCTGATGAGTTTATTAGGAAATTCAAGTTCATTGTTGCTTTTTTATCATACCTATTCTCAGATTTCAGCATCCCTTGTCTCTTTGCATTTTTTCACACCTCCATAGTGCGAAGCAAGGAGAAAGGATACAAGTTTTAAAAATAAGTAGAAGTATGGATGTAGATTTCTAGCGCAAACGTTAGGAATGTCAAGTAAATTCGTCTTGTATGTAAAGTACTGAAATTAATTTAACTTGATATTCAACACCATTTATGAAGGTTATAGTGAAGAAAAACTAATTGATTAAAAACTATTAGCTATAAATTATAGACGCTATGGATTAAAAACTATAGCGTCGTTCACAATAACCGTATGCGTCGTTACGTATTTGCAGTTGACGACTTAAGAGATGGAAAAACACTGCCTTAAACACATATGATCTTCATGTAAACATTGAGTTTTGATCTTATCAAAAATAATTTGCCTGTATTGAACAAAATCAAGTATTCATACACCTTTCTTATATTTACCTCGTTTTACGTCACTGAAAGCAATTCTCCCGGGTGGTGAAAATTCCTCCCTGACAGCACTCAAATCCACCTCCATCGGATTGGCAGAATAAGACTCCGCTGCCAACGGAGCTGACATTTGTGTAAATAAATGTAGAAAATCACTTTATCATGTTGTTTCTGTTTTTGAACGAAAAAAATTTTTCTAACGTTTCGCTCGTTTCTCTGTGATCCTTTCCAGGTATGGGGCGTCCGCTAACTCCCGAGACCCTATGCCACCCGGCCTTGGCAACACGCCCCTGCACCTCTGCGCTGCGAGGTCCCCCGTCGCTTGGGACTGCGCGCTTGAGTTGCTGGAGGCGGGCGCCAAGGTGGCCGCGGTCAACGCCCGGGGAGTCGCGCCGGCCCACGTCGCCCCGGGCCTCCCGCGACTCCAGGCACAGATGCTGGCCGACTGCTGGGCGGGCCTCACGGCGGCCCCCGACCAGGTGGGTGGCGGTAACCAAGAGGCTAAGGCCCCTACAAGGGCAAGGACAGAGTCGGCAGACGACTCGGCGGTGTCACAAAAGGACGGGGCCAGCGTGTCGGGCCCCCAAGCGGCCTCGGACGCCGTGCTGTCCGGGTCAGTGCAGAGCAGAGGGAGCATGGACATGAACGGCAAGGTGAGTGGAATGTTATATTGGCTTTCGATTCGATGATAATGAGTGTGTCCTCAACAAGATGAATCTAATGGATTCACTATTTTTTCATTTTGACATTGCTTTTGGCTCATCATTTACCTCTCTTGATTTCTCAAATCAATCTCTCATCATACTAATACGGTAAATACTAAAATATAAGTAGCTAGCAGGTGCGGTGCGGTGAAAATAGCTCTAAAAAGAACATACACTTAAATATTCCGAAATATTGGCCAGTAAAATCCGGTCTGGAACAAATCTCTGATAGAGACTTCAGGGTACTAGTGACTCTCAGCAGTGTCACTAAAACAGGATTTCTGAAAAGAAAGGACAGTTACTTGGAGTGGGTTGGTCATTTGAGGGAGGTTACCGACAACTGTGGTAAACTTTGCGCCATTTAGAACAGGTGATTGGGTTGGTAAGGGAAGGATTATTTTAAGAATGGAGCAACGGTGGAGAAAAACCCGACGTCAGCAGTGTCACTAGGACACCCATAGCGAAAGGCGCTAACTATACTCGAATAGTGCCAAGGGATGGTGGGGCATTTAAACGTCCCAATTCATGGACGGAGAACTGAAGTTCTCTCCATACCGCACCCATGTCGGGATCGAGTTTCCACTGAAAAAACCCTGCCACGGCCGTTATTCAAATCTATGCCCTCGGGATGGGAATCCGGTACTCTAGCCACCGCATCAACTCGATGCCGTAGTTGTCAGGGGCCGGAGATAACTGAGGAGACTCGTTATCAGAGCGCTCAACTCCAGTCTATGATAAAGCACGTGGCACGCAGACACACACGCAATCAAGAGACACGCAGTTCCTTTAACGGTATCACCGATGATCGCACCATATATATAATTATCGAACATGAATCCAAATCTCAAACCCCTTGATTGGAACGGTGTCATTAGAAATTCCAAATTCCCTTTCTCTTTGAATGTGTACGTACAATAACAAATACGGTCACCGCCGGAGAGGCTTTGTGTCAAAACCGGGGTAATCCATCGCTTCAATCAGTGGATCGATGAGAGCGCAGAAATCATTGAAATAAAGCTTAAATTTTTCATTAATTGATGTCAATTTTAAATGTTGATATTACGTTGAGCAATATTTTGCCCACTCACACAAAACTCAGTCAACTAACACCATTGGTTAAGGAATACGTCAAGAATGTGACCCAATTCTAATCTAAAAATTACGAAGGGCATTTACCCATTTTAATTCTTTAATATGTAAGTATCCTTGTGATCCACGGACGATAATGGAAATTGCGTCCATTTTAAATGCTACGCATTTCATTATGAACAATTTGTTTCCCAAAAAGAGATATATGATTGATAAATTAAAAGAGCCACGCAGTTCCTTTAACGGTATCACCCGCTGGTGAAATTCTGAGGAGTAAGGAATAAAGGACAATGTAAAAGTCCATTGGATGAAAGTAATTATTTGACTTAGAATATTTAAAGCGTTCCACATAGTCAAGCTTGAGACCGTTCATTCCTCATAGTCAATTCTGAGAAATTCACTTCTCGCACAATAAAACCTTCGTGGAACTCTTGTTGAAATGTCATGCCTGGGACGAGATCACAGTTCTCCATAACACGCTCTTTCGTGTTAACGCTATTTTTCTATTTCATTCATGAGAGTAAGCACGTGATCGTCATTCTTCAAACTTTGTCAAATGCTTTAAATCACTTGTTTTAATTGATGGAGTGCGTTCTCAGGACAGTAAATGTGAGAATTGGGTTTCTAGAGCTTTTCAGTTGCGTCTTGAATAACGATAACGACAACGCGAAAGAATCAACTGTGATCCCACCCCTGAATAGTCTAACTGGCTCGAGCACTTGGTGCGATAACGAGGAGTCCGAGTTCAAGTACAAGACCAGGCGAATGTATTTTTCACTGTGAATTTCTCACATTTTTGAAATAATTAATATTTCCTCAATAAGGTTGGGCAAAAGGCCCATATTTTTCTCAAGCATCATTCACGACCATTAAAACGAAGCACTAACGCAATACGAAGCCATTTTCTCCCACGAACGAGGTGTGGAAACCTATGAAACATTGTAAATCTCCTTCATTATGAAATAAAAGTTAATAAATTAGAATACTTACATCAAATTCATTTTTTACAAACTGATATTTGATATAGTATAACATCATCTGGTCTGAAAAAATGGGTAGTACTGCAGTTACAGCATCATAAGACATGACAATGCCAAATGCCCCAAAAATCTGTTCACACCTGAGGATGCTGTGCCACTGTGTAACCTTATTTGTAAAAAAATTATATATTTGTGAATACACCAAATATTTTAGTATTTTTTCGTTATTCCATATTTTCTTAAGACGTTATTGAGTTTTTTAATTACATGAATAATTTATCTTTCGGTCTACAGTTTTTGTGTTAGAGGCTAGAGGTTTGGAGAGTGTTCTAACTATCGAGGAATAAGTATAATGCCATCCCTTGCCAGACTGTGCGGCCGTATTTTGAAAAATAGAATATAGCTAGAGTTTAACGATTCTGAATAGCAAAATTGATTCTGACCTGAGATTAAAAAACGAACTGATGGGGGATTAAAACCCACTTAGTCTTGGTGGACCTGGATAAGGCGTACGACACAGTTTCACAAACAAGTTATGGACCATCTTGCGGAATAATGGAATGCCCGCAATTTGCATAAGAGCCATTAAGGAATTATATATAGGAGGAAGTAGGATGATTAAGGTGGGTGATAAAGTATCATCAGAGTTTCCGGTAGCAAAGGGTCTTCGCAAGGGTTGTACCGTCTCCCCACTACTATTCAAAATATACTTAGAAGAAGCTCTGAAGATCTGGAAAAGAAAATGTAGTGCAATTGGCGAGGAGATATTATATACTCTATTATCTGCAGATGATCAGGTCATCATCGCTGGCCACAAAGATGATTCAGCCTACATGCTAAGATAGTAAAAAGAGGAATATGATTCTTGGGGACTAGCAATTAATGTACTGAAAACAAAATACCTGAAAGTGAGAGATGACAGGTTAGAGGATTTAGATATCGAGTCACTAAAGGTTAAGGGAAGTAAAGCAAATAAATATTTGGGAGTCATCTTATTCACAAATGATAGAAGCACCTATGAGATGAACAACAAGATAGGCCAGGGTAAAAAAGTGATCCGGAAGCCAAACTCTGTTCTTTTGAATAAAAATATCACAAATAAAACTAAAAAAATGATCCATCGGTCAATCCTGAAGAGCAAAACTACATACGGCTCAGAAACGTGAGAAGTAAATAAACGACAGGGAGACAGCTATAGAAATGGACTCCTGGAGAAGAAGCAGTGGTATATCCAGGTTGGACAATATTCGCAATGCAAGAAAACGGGAACTGATGGGAATAGGCAGAAAAATAATTGATACCATCGAGAGAAAACGTATAATGTGGTATGATCACCTGGGAAGAATGGAAGACACCAGGTGGCCTAAACGGTTTTAGAAGTGGAGTCTTCAGGAAAGAAGAAAACGAGGACGACCAGCGAGAACATGGATAGAAGGAGTCACTGAAGAAATGACAGCATGAGGACTACAAAAAGGGGACTGGCCTAGAGACAAATGGAAATCGGGAATCCAGAATCCACGACAGTCGTAAAACGCATTATTATGGTAACAAATTATGATCCCTGTAAAAGATAAATACAAACATTTACACAACCTGGGCATATATCTGACTAAATCATGGAATTGGTCAAATAAATAAGAATATTGTTTATGTGGTTGTTTGTATATTTTACTGGGTTCATAATGTATCCTTCACAAATATTATTTTAGCCTTTCGTTTTTTTTTTTCAATCATTGAGGTGTATGGAGAGGGCGCTTGCTATGGTGTCCAATGTTTGAAGCTGTAACGTACGCGTGGCCGGTCCGCCATATTTGTTCCCACCGATTGGCCTTAGCGCCAGTGGTGGTACTAAAAGAACACAACAGTTACATAGCAACTGTTTCGCTACCGAAGCAGTTTCAAAACGAAACAGTTCCACGATCCACCCTGTTACGGACAACATTTAGAGGCACATCGATCCAAAGGCGATATATCGTCGTTGTTAGAACCAAGGTATATAGGGACTTTGGTTAGAACATAGATGGTAGTTCTGTATTCTATGTTATAAGAAATATTTCACTTAAATATAGTAACAATTTCATATGGAGTTGCCGCTTGCAACAGATTCAAATCCAACAAATTTTAGCTTACAACTGCTACGAAGCCACACGTGCTATGTAACTGGAACATAATAGAAGACGAAACAGTCAGCTTCAGCTATCAGTTTCCGCTACACAGCACAGAGCGCAACGGCGCGGCTGCGGCACGATCACAAAACTAACTGTTGTTTGCAACAATTTTTTGAAACAGTTGTCTTACCGAAAAAATTGCGGCAGCAGCCTTTTCGTTCCGACAACACTTTATTCCACCACTACTTAGCACTTACGGACTGGCGCACTAATTTTGCAATATTACGATGTTTTCCATTTATTTGGGTATTCTGCCAGCTGATTGGTTGGTTCTAACTCACTTGAAATCAGAATTCATTTACTTAATGAAAATATATTCTTCATGTATAGTTTTTATTTATTTAAATTAATAATAACCCTCATTACCAGCTAAAATCCATAGTATAATTGAGTAGAATCAATGGGTCCAAGTAACTTATATATGTTTCAAGAGTTACTTACCTACAATTTTCACCAGAAGATAGATATTCTTGCTTTATATTCGCTAATGCGTCCACTCCACCGTGCAATCCCAAGGAAAGCAAGGAAATATCAGGGGGAAGCAAAGTGGTGTATTTTTTTATTTGTCAGGTTTCAGTCTGATGATGTCTATATTTTTCTGATGATGCCCCTCTATATTAATTACCTCCATTGTTGTAATGATGCAAATAAACTTTAGCCAAACTTCCCCAACGAAATCCTGAGCCTTCAATTGGGACCAATACTCCAGATCGAAAGATATTTTTGTTACATTTGTAAATAAAATGAAATGATTTTTTAAAAATGAAGCACAAAACTTAGTAACGTAATTTTTGCCGAAACAAATATTTATTAGCCAATTAGTTCTCGGTCTTGGAGTTTTTTAGAAAATTTCACCACCCAACATTCTCTCATGTTTGGCAATGAAAGTGATATTTCAAATGTGCAGGGTTTTTCAATAAGGAGTTAGCAACTTTAAAAATGATAGATTCCTTCAGATAACTTTACAGTCTGTGCTACGGTGTCGCTTTAAAGCGAGATGAATTGACAAATATGACGTAGATGGTCACATTCACATCCATCAAGACTTGGTTACACTTCGCAACCGCTATTAGAGGTCTGAGATTTCTTTCGTCATCATTACCCATGTCGTTGGATTGGTTGTTAAGGGCCGATCCTCTTATAACACCTCAGATTTATCCCCTTTCGATTTTTTTTCTCGCGAGAGTTCATCAAAAACGTTTGTCCTATAGGAGATACGAAATGTGATGGCACTCACCTGTGAAACTTATGAAGCCATGAAGTGTAAAGCATGCGAGTGAGGTGGGTCAAAGGGGCTGACGGTCCCTCCGAAGGTCCCTGAGTGAGTTCTTCGGTACATATGTTTACCCATAAACGCTTGATTCACATACAGTCCTCAGTCTCTCCGCTGGCGAGTGTCACCAAGTTTTGCTGTGACACACCTTTACCTACCAATCTCGTGGAGCTGGCAAATCAATTGTATTAACGCCTCAGTTGCAGAAGTGACGCCTGATGCACTTGATGCAGTTTTGAGAGAAACTGTCCTTAGATGGGATGTCTGCCATATCACAAACAGCAATCACATATAAACAAAGAACTGATTGAAACCCAACCTGATGTGTTTTGCTTTAAAAAAATGACCCCGTAAACGATTCTGTAAGTGATTGCTAGCAATTTTATATGTTCTTTAAAGCATTTAAGTCTTTATTTTATCACCTTGTATTGTAGTCCGATATTACTATGCATCCCTTCCTCATTCTCTCTTTGCAGCCAGCGGAGGCGGGTCTGTCTGGTTCGTCGGCCGTGGGCAGCGCGCCCTCGCTCACCAAGCAAGACTCTGGGCGGAGAAAAAGGCGGAAAGCATGGCGGGAGAAGAGAGGGTTGGCCGAGAGCGGAGGTGCGTATCTGGCCCCCGAGTAACACCCCTGAATCTGAGTGAAGTCTTCACAGGTTTTTCACTAGGTCAGCTAATAGGCTACCGACGTTTCGATGGCTCATGGATGTCCATTCATGATGGAAAACCCGTGAAGACTTCACTTAAATCATACGCTGGGAAAAACTATATGTTTCACCCCTATTTCTTCTTGAGAATTAACTTCAATTCAAGAACTCGCCACGCTCTCTTGAATCAACGCTCCAAAACCGTGTCATTGACGAGGAGTTTTGTGGAGTAACTGGTCCTCCTTTATAAATGAGTCGAATTTTATGCAAGAAGAAAATATAATGAGTGCAAATGAGCTCCAAATGTATTTATAGAACACAACCAGTTTCGTTCGTGGGTTATATTTTGGTGATTTTACTGAAGTTTACAGAAACATCTGTGCTTAAGGGGGAGTCATAAAAGCGAATTTTTTAGTATCGAGTTCCAGAAGTGCAGATAAGTTGCGTATTCACAACCTAATGAAAAAAGTCCTATGTTCCATCTTCAGTACGTGAGGAGGGACTAAAGTTTGACAAAAATTTCAAAAAACACTAAATATTTCCGTAGCCTTCCAATTTTTCGGATTTAGTTTTCCGGCATTTAACAGTGGGAAAGTACTTCATTTTAGTTGCCTGATAAAAAAATTGCAAAATCTTGCGCTATATTTTGAGTTAAAATGCAAATTCTAATTCGTAACTTTTCTGCACTAATAGGATTCGATATTCGAAAAGTTGCTTTTCACGGCCCACCCTAGTGTGCATTGAGAAGCAGGTGGCTGTTAAATCTGAGGGGGAGGGAGGGGGTAAGGGGAGGAGGGGTTTGAAGAATCCGTGGATCAGCAGTGGATAGTCTACTGTCCGTTGCAAAATTCCGTCACCCGAGTTTGAAGACTAATATCTCACAGATGACTTAAAATCATCCTTAACTCCGTCTCCGAAAATTTGGCACGAGGAGGCATATCGACGGTATGTAGGATTTAGGTATCGACGGTATGTTTCCACACAGATCTAAAATGACACTGATGACCATTCTTAAAAATGACCCTTTCTGCCACTATTTACCGAGTCCAAATGACACATGCACAGAGATAGGACAACTGATTTTCCCCACAGGTAATGCTTGTAGTAGACTTCCTCGCGGACGGACAACCCTCAGACTGGGCAACAGCGCGTGCCTCTCCCTTTCTCTTCCGTGCATGCTCCTGGCATTTCAACGCTCACTTTTTCCAAAATAAACGTTAATCGATATTGATTAACCAACTCCTTTAAGATTTTATAAGTGGATTCATGATGATGAACTTGAGAGCTTGGAGAAGGTTCAAACGGCGGTTTTCAGGGATGCGCGGAACGGAAAATAACGAAGCCGTGCATTTGCATCTATAACTAAGATACTAATGCGTTGAATAATATGGTACTTCGTAAAATTGTTAAGAAATATCTTTGCTACAATATTTGAAAAGGAAAGTTTGATATCTTGATCCGTGTAATTATTACAAAGCCGTAAATGCGATGCATCCGTCCGGTACCCTGAAAAATGCGCTAAAATTCTGTTTTTAAGCACACACTGAAATCAATATAAACGGTAAAAGGTTTTGTATACCATCAATAACGCAGAAATAAACAAGGCTTAATGTGATGTACTTCATTTCAAAACCGATTGAGCCATCTGTGAGATATTAGTCTTCAAACTCGGGTGACGGAAGTTTGCTACGGACAGTAGGCATGACAAGTTTCACGCCGGTTTGTGGGTTCATCAATCATATTAGATTTGTATTATTTTTTTATTTTTCATTGTCGTATAATGTTCACTGCCCCAGTTAATACCTCCGTATTCAAATTTCGTACCCTCTAACCCCTTCTTATATTTTTGTTTTTACGAAGCATTTCATGACTAATAAGTTTTTATCCGAGTCTGCATCAGCTCCTGAATAGGTATGCGAGTTTTTAAAACTATTCCTGTATCTATGACGAACCATTATATAATCAATCTGGAACCTATCTGTCTCTCCCGGCTTCTTCCAAATGTACCTACGTCGAGGATGACGTCTGGGATGGATTGGAGAGTTTTGAGAGAAGAGGGCATGTTGAAGAGGGTAACAGAGGGAAGAACACAGGGGAAGCGTGGAAGAGAATAGTAATTCTGAATGAAATAATTAGAGGTAGAAGAAATGAGATATTTGAGAGGAATCTAATGGCGGGACATCTAAAGGAGGGATTACGAGACAATGTTTCAGAAATCGGGAAGTTGGATAAGGACTGTCCGGAAACCTACCAATCAGCTGGTAGAATAATCATATGAATTAATGCCACGTAATGAAGCAACTCCATAAAGAAGAGCCATGGATGGTGCCTTCGGTCAAATGTTGTTTAGGCATATCATTCAGAATAATTAATACATACCCTCTCACCGTTCCCTTCTGGATTAGGTAGTCAGGAAAGTTTAATTCTCGGTGGTAGACCTGTAAGGCTGACTCAGATTCAATACTCCCTATTGCCCTATTGCTTCTTATATTCCGTACTTGAGTAGAGTACCTCGACCGGTTTCCACGCTATGCCCTCAAGTATAAGCAGGACTAAAAATGAAACTGGCAATGTATTTTACGCTCTTGCCTTCCTTTATAGATAGGGGAGATGAGGGTTGTTAGATAAGTAAGTGAGAGAGGGATTATTACTCACCGTTGTGGATGAGTAATTAATGAAATGGGGAAACGAAAATTAAATAAACAAATGTGCACAAATTATTGGGTAACCGAATGTTTAAGAAAGGTGAGGAGTTTAATGAAATGTCTCGGTCGTTTGACAAAAATTTGTGAAAGTTTACATTTTCAAAGTTTTCACAGAAATTCAAGTCAATTTAGCTACTGCCACCTTTATTCATAATAATCTCCCATTGACCGGGGTTAAGACATTTTAGTGATGCTGCTCCAAAACTTCGTGTTTAACCTTAAGAAACACTTTTTTACTTTTTACTTTTTACTTTTTCAGTTCCTCATGATATAAAACATTTTTAATCGCATCTATAGTTTTATATGCTAATTTGCTCCTTTGATGTCCATTAATTCAATGTGTATGGTACTTCTATTCTACGAATTAGGTAATCTTGGGTGGATTTTTAACCATTTCCACAGTGTCAGGTTTAGACAGCCTAAATCTATTTTATTCTGTTTCCTTCTTCTGTGGGCCATTTCTGTCTTCATTCTATTTGCAATTGTCGGCCTCTTTCTCCATCTTCTCTGTCTACCCAAAGTTTATCTCCCAATTTCGACCTTAGACATAATGTTAACTCTAGTAGCCTGATAAATCCATCCACAATTTGCCTTCAATCCACTTAGCGATGTAAACGATGTTTAGCTGATTCTAGCTCCGCCACCGGTATGTTCTTGAAACACTCCTCTCGCCTGTAATTGGTAGTTGAATGCAAGTCTCGCATATGTCTTGCTTATTTCTATTTATGCAAATCAAATTCAACGTATTTATCGAATTCTTTGGGGCCTTTTACACGATACGATTTAGAGAATGCTAATTCCGTTTATTATATGAAAATATTTTGTGTAAAATAACGTTTATGCGTGTAATCTAAATCTACATTAGATATTTACTACATATCTCTTTTCCGCATCGGTATTATGCAGGATCGCTGTGTCAATTAACGTTATAGCCGTATTTTTATATCCAGATGATATATTTTCTTGACTTCTTTTAATAAATAGTATATTTTGAGATGTAGGCCTAATTATTTATGATTTGTAGTTATACAAATCATCATTATCACAAATAACCTAAGTATCATTACCACATAAAAATAATTACCAGATAAAATAGTTTTTTATGTTTATTATCTACACTGTGCTTAGAATGCCAGTTTATAGCGGCTGAATTTCGATTTTAGAAATCATTGGATTCATAACGGTTGGGTTTTCGTCAATATTAGTTTTTTTCAATGGTCCACGTGTAAATTTTCTTTTCTCTAAATTGCATTCTGCAATGAGTGTCTTGTAATACGACCTTAATAAATGAGCCGTGAACTTCTCTCAAGAGTGGCTTATCAAAAAGTTTAGAATTCCTCCCTTTTTTATTCATTGTTTCTCTTCGCAATAAATGTTCCGCTGAAACCGCTTCTTGAAATTGACGGTATGGCGTCCCCGAGTGGGTGTACACCTTCTAGTCAGAAGAGCCTCTCGCGCCTTCGTTTGTTATTCCGATCGATCGTCTCTTCGAGAGAATGGAGATATTGACACATGCGATCAAACGCCCGTCCTTTTCTTCCGTCGCGCATATTTCCCATGTCTCTCGGAGGGTTACTTAATTTTTTTTTCTTGGCCGAGAGAGGAAGGAAAATTTCCTCTTCTCTTCAACCTTCTCCTGCTTAAGACCTCTCCCGCTTCTTGAGTTCAAAAGAAGTCTTCTCTCAATCTCTTTCTCCATCATCCCAGATCAAAGGCTCTTCTCCTTCCATTTTTCCCCTCCAGGTTCACATTATCTACCTACATATTACCCTGCGAGAAGCCGCGGAGGCGTATGGCAGGGGTTGCTCGGGGAACCAGCCATGAAAAAGGGAGGGAATAGAGAAAAGGGTTTTGAAAGAGAGGAAAGACCAAAGTGAATTACATGGTAGTATTATATCTCCTAGTGTCTTACTCCGATTTAATTATAGTCACCAATGGTAAGTAGAAAGAAGGATCGGGATGTACCTGATCAGCTCGGCAATGTTTCTCTCTTATTTTGTCGTTTTCGTAAGTTCTAGTAATGTAGCGTGGTATTGAAATAATGCCGTCCATGTCACCATGAAACTCGAATTATCTGAAATTTTCAAATAATCCAAGGCTATTGTGTAACATCCAATTCTGTAGCTACTCCATACCTAGTCCTTCCGTCAGCTGTGTTACACTCTCTGTTCCTCCGTTAAATTTTCTACGAATCAAGCGGCGTTCCTTTTAATTTAGTTTCTTTCGCAAAGGAAACCTCTCTGTAGATGGTCCCAAATACTCGCGGCTTTCTTTTGATGATGCACAACCAGAACGGATTAATATCCCTCTTTCGCATTGCCATCCGCGGACCTTCATTCTTTTCACTCGATAAATCCTATCCCCTTTGATGCAGCGCCGCAAATATTTTGAAAATGTTTTTCCGACGTTAAGTCTGAAATCATCCCGTCACATCCCCTCAGCTATTCCACCCCATCTTCTACTTTTTCATACCCATTTTACTTCTTCCCATTTGCCTTCCTTCCCACCCGTTCTTCATCTCCATAGCGCCTTGTGGAGATAAATAAGATTCGTTTAATAGTTTTATAGGGTACGTACACATTTAAGGATAATTTTGCACGTCACAGAGCACCTTTTTTAATGCATCCATTTGGCTATTTTACTAGATAATTGGTAGGTTTTTGGACAGTCCATATCTTAACGTACTGGGCCAAATTCCCATCAGGGACACTCCCTTCTATAGCTGGCACACCATCAGGTCTCTCTTTAAGTTTCCCCTACCTTCTACCTCTCCTCATGTCATTCCAAAATTTCTATCCTCTTCCTTCCTCTGCCATACTTCACCAGCGTTCTCTACTTTATCACCCTCTTCAGCGTGCCCGCGCCTCTTTAAGCATCCTCCATCCATCCCTTCTGCCTTCTCCGAACCTCCGCCTCTTAACTTTCTTTCCTCTCCCACCATATCCAGCATCTCCTCTTTCGTCTTCCTCTCCACCCTCTTCATCCTTCTCCAAACTCACATCTCAAATGCTTCCAGTGTACGTACATCCTCTCTCCGCAAGGGTCAGTTTCCGACCCGCATGGCGCCACGCTCCATTGCAAATAAATAAAAATATTTCATCAATTCACTGGCTAAGATATTAAGAGATAGTTAACATTGATTAATATAAGGTTCATTACAATTTAAAAATCGCAATTTGTTTGTTAGGTTAAAATATTCTGCTTAGGCGATTAGAGACTCTCTAGAACTTGTTTTATATTCTCACTGATTATTTGCGAGAGGTGCCGTCCGAAGTAAGGAGCCCACTCTGTAAGGAGCTGTCTCATGATTAGTGGCACGCTGTAGAGTAGTGAACATTCACATAATTATCATTCGCGGACGATTGATCTGACATGAGCTTCGGTCTGTTATTCTCATTAAGGTTGTATCGAGAAAAAGAAAGTCACGTAAATCGCCATGTCTTTCGTTCTCACATCGAGATTATTAAGGTCCTCGACAAAATTTTACGTCGAAAGCGTGTTATCTTTTCATAATTCATGTTTCTCACTTCTCAATAAACGGTTATACAGCAGTCAGTATACTTTTCCTCAATCTGTTGACTTCAAACAATTTAAATTTCTTATCACTTTTTACGCTATTGACTCTGAAATTACTTAATTATAAATTTTGAATATTTCCGAGAGTTGATTAACTTACTATTTTGCCGTTCGTCCCATTACTTTCATTCTCATTGTTGTCGCTTAGTATAATGGTTTTGTTGATAATTTTCTTATAATTTCGGTTTTCAAGAAAAATGACTTCGCTGCGATTTTCTGTATCTCTTTTTACCAGTGACGTGATTGACGAAGCATCTCGTCGAAATTCATAGTCAAACATTGCCTCATGAATGAGAGTTTAGAAGGAAGATTAAAAAGGAATAATTTTTCAAAATATGTAGAAGTGAATGAATTGAGCGTGGCGTGCGAGTTAATGCAGTTGCTGCGAGTGTGATATGAAGTATAGGTATGCGAAAGTCTGATTTGGCCAAGTGGGGGAATTCACCTTGAAAGGTAATGGAAAAGGATTTACAAAAGAAAAATTAACAGGACTTAATGAAAAAACCCTGAGTGGGAAAGAATGGAAAACCGAAATAAACCAATTGTGTAATTGAAACTCGGATGTCAGCCAATATAAATACGCCTGAATGACTGGATTTTATCGTAGGCGTTGGGAAGGCTGACTGACACTGATATCACGTCGGATCGAATCAGTCTGAAGTCAGGCGCTTTATGTACATGTGTACCTCTACCTTTATTTATTGAATTCCGGGGATTTCGAGGTAGTATGTACATTCATCACACGGCTTTAGGCTTAAGGCGAAACAAGAATATTTTTGGACTTCTTTTTTCTTGTACGCCTGAGAAAAGAAAGGGTTTTAAGGGGTTCTACGAGTGAAAGTTGGAACCGAACTAAAAATAAAAGGATTTCCTTTTTTCCCTGAATTTTCCCTTTTCCTCATTTTTTTTTCGGTCCATTTCTCCACGGAGGGAAATTTTGGTGAAAGGGAAATTGTGTGTATTAGATAGGGAGGGGAGAATAAGTGGAAGCATTCGCCGAAAAAGGAATGAATAAAAATCAAGTGCTCTCGTAACCTTCTCGGGTGTTCTGATGCATGATAACAATCAGAGCATATTGAATTATGAAGAATAAAGGCCGCTGCCAACCAATTTTTGAATTGAAATATTGGCGATGAAACAAAGTATTCAGACCCATTCGACTCACCGGCGATCGCTGGTCACTCCTCCCTCTATCTACCCTCTTATTAGTGTAGGCTATTCTAAAGATGAAAGGAATAATAGCATCGGCACAACCAATAGTGTACGCCTAATTTCACCAGAGTGTAAATTTTCCTTGAACTATTGTCCAGTTCAGTTGTTTGACTATCTCTTTCTCATTAGTATTTTCTCCAAGCACGCACTAATTAAAATTGTATAATATTTAGCCAACTCATTCATTCTCATTTAATCTAAACGACCATTTCCTTACTCTTTTTCTTCGATCATCCTTCAATTTTTCTTGTATCTACATTTGCCTTAGAGCTATGACTTCCGTAGGATTATCTCGTCTGTTTCTACTTATTGAGTAAATGAATGTTTCATAATTGAAAATCAACCTAATGAGTGGAGGCCGTGAGGCCTTAAAAATAATTCTCGAAATTGACACTTGCAGTTTTCCAACCCTTACTTTCTTATTCTTCGAAGGGAAACCAATTAAGTTCAGTGCATTTTCATATCCGGAAGAACACTCGTAATTGGCAATTAAATATCATTCGTGTCATGAGCATTGGCTTAGGCATTGGTTTTTTTTATCCTGAGCTAGTTGAGGAAAATAGCCTCCTATTCTTATAACCAGCGCTTTCTCTGGTATGCAGGTGATACGGTTCATATGGTATCATTTCTAATTGACATAACTTCTTTTGCCACAATTACAGTTTATTTTCAGTTCGTCATAATTTTTGCTTTCATTCCACATACATCTTGGCAACTTTTCAGTTGTATGCGATTGAGTTTTGGCAGTTTCAAGGTTTTGAGCAACGTGTTTCAAAGCAGAATTGACCACAAATTCATTAATTCATTTTGGTATTCTCTTAAATTTAAGGACCAGCTATTTCTACTAAATTTAAGAGTGTTAGCTTTTCTTCCTATTCCTTTCTCCCCACTCAGCTTACCCTCTCCATACTTCTCCGTACCCATATCTCAAAAGCCTCTTCTCCAAGTCTTGATCCGATCGATTAGGGAGTCCTTTTCGCAAGAATTGCGCTTATCTAGTTCCTACTCTTGTACATGTTTAATGGAGAGATTGACTAGTGTCATTGTCCACGTAACCGCACGAGTTGTACGAAGTAACAACAACAAAAGGCGCGAGGGTTGACAAATGAACGGAGAGTGTGCTCATTTCAATATTAAAGTTATGCTTTTTTTAAGGTAATTGGAGTGGTGTTTTTATGTACAGATTTGCGTGAAACTTAGGACCATCTCTTATTAGTGATATCTATAGAGCAAAGTGAAAATAACTGCCAGTTACCGATTTCTTTTCTTGGCAATTCAATGTTTTTTTAACACAGCCTTATGGCACATGGCATATTTTGAAAAAACTCGGTTATATATGTACAGAAGTTCTCCAAAACACGAAATAATACGTTTCATATTATTATAATGGTTTATAACAAATACCAAAGTATCATGCTGAGTAAAAAGAAAGGGAAGTTAGTTATGATTTTTCTTTAAATTTCGAATAACACGTCGAAAATTCAAGTCATAACAATGCTTTTATTAAGACTAAAAGTTTAAATTATGATTGTATAATTTCCATTACTGTCTGTATGGTGAGTTTCAAAGAATAATCTGATATACTTAAGTGAAAATATGTGGTCTTGACACCGCTCTAAATAAAAGTAAGCTAAATTATGGAATAATATTCGCATAGTGGAAGGCTTCAAGATGTTTAGACTGTGTACTACGAATCACTACGTTAACTTTCCCGCTACAATTGGAAATATCGCACCTCCGGCCTTAGGTTTGAAGATTTCCGTAGGAAACGAATCCCCATAAGAGCCCATACTTTTGACAAAGTAGGCCATGGCAATCGGGCTGGAAAAATAAATATTTCAACCGTGACTCAGGATACAGGCTCGGCTAAGCGTGGAAACCCGTACTCCGGGAAATAATGGTCGAAAAAGAGGAAGATCTTAGATCATTTAAGAGGAAGTTTGTCTACCAATTAGAGATTACTCGACCAAGAGAAGCGAGCACATAAGATGACCAGGATGTATGTCCTGGCATTGACGCCCTGAGGACGATGGCAGCGTCAGCCATTGAAACGTCGGCAACCTGACCTGGTGGAAATTTCGAGAAAAATTCACTTCATCATGCGCCGGGAAAGTAGCAGATTATTCAGAGCCCATACTGTCAACTGCATATGGAATACTTGATAGTATTAAAGCTAATATTAAAGTTTTGGATGTGATTTTAATGATTTTTGCCAATGAAACGTTTTCCATTGATTTTTTTCCAATTTTAGCAGTTTATTTTGGGAATACTTGCCTGCATCGGAACAGCCTAAATGCGGGTTATGGTCAACTATTTCAATTAATACGCTTCGCCATACTGACTACTAAATCTAATACATCCACAACATCCACATTTATGCTTGTCATTCCTCTGTTAGTATTTCCGACTGCTTTTGTCTTTGCTCTCCATAATGTCGTGTCCCTTTAATTAACCATGATTCTCTTAAGCCTCGCTATTCATTTCCTCTAATTCTTTAAATCTTTTTTCCTTAAGGCTAACATTTTTCCACTTCCTCCTAATCTCTTTTCCCTTTCTCTCTTAAATATTTTTCTTGCTAATCGCTTTTCCCATTCAACATCTCTACCCGTGACGTGATTCCCCACGACTGTGTCTTCGAGGCTGTTCTGCGTAATAACCATGTTTTGGCCTTATATCTCAATTTTTAAAAAGTTATTTAGAACATTTGTGTAGTTTATCTGCACGTTGTCTTTATTCTCTGCAATATCCTATTAATGTTTTGCCCCCAACCCTTCATTATCCCATTATAATGTTCTGTTTTCTCATGTCTCTCGGTTCTTTCGTGCCTGCCCACCACTTTGTCTCCTCGGTCTCCGCGCACCTCAGAGAAGTGTCCACCTGGCACGGGCGAAGCGACTGGATCGACGCGGGTGGCGGACGCCGAGAGGAGCCTCTTGGTACTGAGAAGGCTGGCCACCAACCACGAGTGCGTCGGCGCCGTTCTACGAGGCCTCCTGCACCACAGCCCGAGGCTCCTCAGGGCCCTCGATAACCCAGTGCTACACCTCCGCCTCGCCGCGCTCCTGCACACGCTGCTCAAGGCAAGTCTATCTTTATGAGGATTTTCCCTCTGTTCAGGAATGAAGGGGTCGGAATATATATCCACATCTACATAGTACCCTCCAAAACCCTCGAAGTGGCGGGTGGCAGGGGGTGTCAGGACACCAGCCTTCCCACAGGGAAGGAAAAAGGAAGGGGGAACAACAAAAGTGAATTGCATGTTATCGGAGTGTCTTAGTGTCACTTCGTTTTTTTTTTATAGCCACCCAAAGTAGAAAGAATAAAATGTTCGTAACTAATAATTCGACAGTGTCTATCTCTGATAGGGTATGATAGTCCCAACAACCAATTCACATTTATTCGTGTTGTTTAAAATATCCTTGGCAAAATTTTATTATCAGATCACAATACCTTTCTAGATTACAGTTAACCTATTATTTAGCTCAAATATAAGATATTGTCCATGGAATAACTTCGCGAGTAACGTCCGAAAACCACGCGTTAACTCCACTGAGTCAAGGTGGTTCCTCTGCTGAATAGCTTTAATGCCATTTAGTTCAAATTCTGATTATCTACAGAATCATTTATCCTCATATGAACAACAAAATCCTCCCTTTTCTTGATCTATTTTTGTTGGTAATTGAACTTGTGTTTGCATCATTTTAGATACTAGGATGGGTGAAACAACAGGAATGTAGTATTTTATTATCAAATATTAATGCCAATATCACGAAAAACGTTTCATTCCTTAAGTTAAGTTATCAGTTAAGGTAGTTATAAATGAAAGTCAGAACAAGTCATCTAGATATTAACGTGTTGAGGGCCTTATCTATCTCTAGTATTTCTCTCTTCATCTCAGCGCACGTACTACCCTTCTTCATTCCGTCCATAGAACACATTTTCTTTCTTTCCCTTCCCCGCTTCTCCAATATCCTCCCCTCTATCACGGTCTTGAGCAACCCTTTGCCCTACATTCCCCCCAGTTGGAGAAGAGGGCAAGGAGAGACGGAGCGGACCAACGGGTCACCTCCTGGTGTACACCAGGGGGAATCGTACCCAATTCTACGGCGGTGGTAAAAGCGGCGGTGAAGTACACGGGCTGCTCTAGACTGCGGGTGGTGACCCATGTTGGCACCAATGATGCTTCCGAGCGTAGAGCCGATGAGATCTTGGATTCCTTTAGGGATCTAAACTCGGAGGTGGAACGCGTTCGGAGGGGCACTGGTGTCGATCTGCGACTATCCATCTGCAGCATTGTTCCACGGACTGACTGCGGCCCTCGAGTTTGGGACAGGATTGCCTGGATCAGCAAGAGGCTGTGGAAATTCTGTGCGAGCATTGGGGCAGAGTTCGTGGATCTTCGGCCGGTACTTAGATCATGCCGGGCTCCCCTCAACTCGTCTGAGGTGCATTATTCCAAAGAGGCGTCCGAACGGGTGGCTCGTAGGATTTTTGAGCACTGTAGATATTTTTTAGACTAGAGAATAGGTCATATAGTGGGATTTTTAAATATTTAACCAAACGCAGCCTCCGAGGAAATCCGCATTGCGAAAATTTTCACACCCAAGTAAACTTAGGAGCGCTAAAGCCGGTAAATAGTGGCAATTTTCCCAAAACTCGTACTCCAGTGAAAGAAATTATATCAAATGTAATAAGCACTTCCAGTGAAATTCGCCCACCTAATACCCATAAGCGTGGAAAAGAACCAACCGACACTCAATCGACAAAATATGACATTAACTTTATAGTAGTTAATTGCCGTAGCGTTAAAAACAAGCGCGCTGAAATCGAGCATATATTTCAGGACGCAGACGTGGTCATAGGAACGGAGAGCTGGCTTACTGAGGATTTAAGCGACAGCGAAGTTTTTCCTCCAGGATATAAAATCTACAGATGCGATCGAAGCGATAGGGCAGGTGGCGGAGTTTTTCTAGCAGTTAAATCACATTTACATAGCACCGCCCACGAAATAACTGACAATGAAATAGAAAGCGTGTGGTGTACAATTAAACAACGAAACTAAAGGAGTATACATGTTTGCTCTTTCTATAGACCTCCAAACTCCAAAATTGATGTTATTTACCAATTAGATAATCAAATATCCGCATTTACTGTGAGAGACAGTAAAAGTGTAATAATTATTGGGGGAGATTTTAATCTGCCATCTATAAATTGGGATTCTTACACTGTAAAACCGAATTCTAGGAATAGAGAAATCAGCGAGATCTTACTCAACACACTTGCTAATCACTCACTTTCCCAAGTAGTTGACAAGCCTACGAGAGGAAATAAAATATTAGACCTTTTTGCAGTAAGCCATTTGCAGTTGATAAAACAGCTCGATATTATTGAGGGCATAAGTGATCACAGAGTAATTTTTGCAACCTTAAAAATTGAAGTAGAGTCAGCTGTAAAACCGAAACGCAATATTTATTTATTTGATAAATGCAACTTCATCAAATTTGGCGAGATGCTTAATGATTCGTACACGGATTTCGTAGCTAAAACTGAGGATAAAAGCACTGATGAATCATGGAAATATTTCTTAAAAATTCTACAACGGGGAATCAACGAATATATTCCGCAAAAATTGAAATGCGACAGTAAAGAACCTCGCTGGTATAACAACGATGTTAGGAGGGACCTTAAGAGACAGAGAAAATTGTACAACTTGGTTAAAAAGTTCACTACGGTAGGTGACAAATCGAAGGAACTTGAAGCAAAAGAATGTTACGCTGCGCAACGCTCAAAAACTAAGAAATCAATGCGTTCTGCATTGCTTAATTTCAAGAAAGAAGTACTTGGTGAATTACTCGAAGAAAATCCGAAATCTTTTTGGTCATATGCGAGAGAGCTTCAGGGAAAATCTTCAACCGTAGAATCGTTATTTGATAAAGATGGCAAACTTGTCACCGAAAATATTGACAAAGCTAACACGTTAAATTCCCACTTCAAAAGTGTATTCACCCCAGACGATACTGCATGTAATTTTGAAATACAATTCACTGAGGAACCGACGAAAGAAATCACTATTCAACGTGATGGGATAACTAAACAGCTGCAGTCGATAAAAAATAGTAAATCTCCGGGTCCAGAGGGAATACCCGCGCGTGTCCTCAAGGAGTTGGCGCCACAGATCGCACCGTTCTTAGACATAATATTCAAGAAGTCATTGTCTGAAGGAAAGATACCATTAGACTGGAAAATTGCAAACGTTACACCGATATTCAAAAAGGGAAACAGACACGACCCAGGGAACTATCGACCAATTTCATTACGTTGATTATAGGCAAGATACTCGAACATATCGTCGTTAGCAATATCATGACGTTCCTGGACAGTCGTAACGTCCTCCATGGCTGTCAGCACGGCTTCCGGAAAGGTAGATCATGTGAAACACAACTCGCGCTCTTTCTTCATGACGTTCTCAAATCTGGTGAATCGAAAAGACAAGTTGACGCATTATTTCTAGATTTTAAGAAAGCTTTCGACACGGTACCTCATAACAAACTTTTATACAAATTACAGTCATGCGGCCTAAACGAAACAGTAGTAAACTGGATACGCGACTTTCTGAGTGATCGTAAGCAAAACGTAGTTCTTGACGGAATTAGCTCTGATGTCGTTAAAGTGACATCAGGTGTCCCGCAAGGAAGCGTGATCGGACCCCTTTTGTTCATTATATACATAAATGATCTATGCTCTCGAATTAGCAGTAAAATACGTTTATTTGCCGACGACGCTGTCATCTATCGTGAAATTAGTGATCACTCTGACTTTGAAACCTTATCATCGGATTTAAACAACGTTCATGAGTGGAGCCAAGAGTGGTGACTCGAACTTAATCTGAGCAAATGCACGGCGGTACAATTCTTGCGGAGGTCGTCCAACTATTCCCATGTATATGCTGTGGATGGTGTTAACATAAAGGCGACAGATGAAGTGAAGTATCTAGGAGTTACGATAACTTCGGACCTATCGTGGGGAGCACATATAAGAAATATTTGTGGCAGAGCTCTGAAGAAGCTAGGATTCGTCAAGCGTATTGTGGGAAGATTTTCGGATGAAAAAGTAAAAGAGAGGTGCTATTTCGCACTCGTCCGGCCACACCTTGAATATGCAGCGAGCATATGGGATCCGGTGCAGAAAGACTTAGTCCGGGAACTTAATAAAATACAAAGGAAAGCTGCGCGATTCGTCAAAAACAGCTACGGGCGTACTGACAGCGTTACACAGATGTTAAACCAATTAGGCTGGGAACCGCTAGAGACTCGGAGGCTACGCGCTAGGCTTAGATTGCTTGAACAATTGAGAATAGATATCTTTCAGAGCGATACGGAGAACATCATATTAGAACCCCACTATATTTCCAGGTCCGACAGAAACGATAAATTAAGAGAGATATTTTGCCGAACGGATAGGTATGGGAATTCGTTTTTCCCCCGAACAATAAGGGACTATAATAAATGCTAGGCGTAATTTCATTAGAGCGTTTCCTTTTTATCTTTAAACGGCTGGTGTCCTAACACCCCCCGCCACACGCCTATTGAGGCGGCTTGCGGGGTAATATGTAGATGTAGATGTAGATGTACCTCTTTCAAACACCTGCCCTGCCTCCTACTTATCTCCTCCAGAAGTTTCCTTTCAAGTGAAAAATCAAATGTGAAGCAAAATTGCAACACACATGCTAGCTATCCGGAAAGGCATCCCACCAGTAACTTTTATAAACAATACCTACACAGAGATGGAGTTTTGCATTTATTTAGACTTTCTCAGTCGTAGTGGAAACTCCTTAACAGGACTAGGACTGTGTTTAAGGACGTTCTGTGGTTTCACTCAACTTAAGAGAATTCGACGAAACATGCTTGAAGCATTACTTATGTTGTCTACCTGATTATTTTCAGAATTATTTACCGCAGATTACTTAAGATATTTGATCGAGAAGTGAACCAAAAATTACATGGGTTCTTATGGGAACACAATGTACGAGTAGCCTAATTCATCAAAAAAAACCTTTTTCTAGTTAAGAATAAGAAAAACAAAAATAAAAAAACTAAGTATATCAAATGATTTTTATACATTATTCTATTGATGATTTAAATTATTTTCGTTTTTCTTATTCTTATCTAGAAAACGTTCTTTTCGATGAATATAGCTAGTCGCACCTCGCGCTCCCATAAGAACACATATAATTTCATGCCCACTTACACATCAAATATCCTAAGAAATCTGCGATAAATAATTTTGAAAAAATTCAGGTAGCTTTAGGAAAACATATTTAATGCTTCCAGCAAGTTTCGTCGAATTCTCTTAAGTTGAGCGAAACCACCGAACGTCCTTAATAATCATCTCTCTTTGCCCGCTCCCTCAAGGTCTTCAACCATCTCAGGCTACCGACTATACCCATTCTTGCTTGCACCTTTCCCGTCTGCCCCTTCCAGAGATGTAACCCTCCTCTCCTCCTGCCCTCTCTCGCTTGTCTTCATTCCCTTTAAACCACCTCCTACCCACCCACCGCATCCCACTCCCCTCTCCCCTCACCTCGCCTCGGCGAATGCCTTAATCATCAGTCGCATTCATACTGCTAACGCCGCCTACCGCCTGGAAAAGTTGCGTTGTTTTGTCGAGCGCTAATGGCCAGGTTCCCACGGGAGTGAGTTACGGTTGTGTTTCTGTTCTTCTTCTTAATCCTATCCTATTCTCTCTCTCTCCTCTTCTATGTCCTCTCAGTTTCTCTCTCTCTTACTCTCTCTCCCTTCACATCTCTATCTCATCCCTTTTTGTTCTGAAGGAAGAAGTGAAACAATCCCTTTCTCCGTTTAGCTACATGGTGTGCGGGTGGCGATGAAAAAAAAACATTCCTCCATCACCTCCGCTTTCCTTATCCCCCACCAAACTCCTCGATACTTATATGTAAACGATGTCAACTTCTGTAAATCACAATACGATTTAACACTGTTGCGAAATTATTTGTGTTACATGAAATCAGTGTAGATTTGGGAAGTGATACATTTCCATTGTAACATAATGAAAACATTTCTCTTAGTAAAAGCCTGAAACTATATATTATGGTTATAGACAAGTCTTTAATTCTCGATATTTGTGATTTCCTATTTTGCCTTTTTTTACTTCTCGAAAATTTTAGAACTTATTTTTAGTCTCAGAAGATTCTAAAGAAATCTTGAGTATAAAGCTATTGCTCGTGAAATTTTCCCAAATATTTATTTTTTTAAACCAACTTAAAAAATATTTAACGTAATGATTTGAGTTAATTATTAATTTTGAAAATGATTTTCCTAATGATTACGACAAAAGCAGCGTGACACACAAGACAAATGGTTCACATAATTTCCACCTCTTTCCTCTCCTCCCTCCTTTTCCCTTTTCCCTCCACTTCCATGGCTGGTGTCCACGCCTGTGCGGTGGCTTGCAGAGTAGCGTGTAGATGTACTTAATCTCAATTTGAAACTTCGTCCCGTCGCTCGGTAGGGAGGTCACCTCCCTCACAGGCACACTCAGCAATTGTTCTAGTATAATTTAGCGGTGTAATACTCACGTAAAATTCGTTTATAAAGTAGGAAGTTATACTAAGTTTACGAGACTTGCTTAGCGGAGGATTCATTCCTCTGCGTTACAGAAATCTCGAAATCTCGAGAATTCCTTTGAGAATCGAATTTTGATGTAAAAATATTTTTCGAGAAATAATAAATTGAAGAATCTGACTTTTATCCCTTTTTTGTTATATTTTTCCGTTTGTTTTACACTTTTCTTTCTTTTTGTGAACTAATTCTTCGCTCTTTTTTATTTTTTATTCTTTTTCATGCGCCCACCACATCTTCAAAAATATAAGATATTGATAAGGAAATAACAAAATGAGCAATTTCCCACAAGATAAAATTTACTAACTCTGTTAGTATATTTCATATCGTGAAACATTTCACGTTTTGTTATTTCATCATGGATAAATTCCACGCCTTTTGGCCAGAATCTTTCGATTTCCAAATAATTTCGAAGCAATGCGAATCAACGCGCATCTTAACCTCCCTCATATTTTGCCTCTCTTCCATGGACCTGCAGACATCCGTGCGGGAATACGTGGAGTGGGAGCGGAGGAGAAAGGAGGACGCGAGCTGCGGTGGGGAGGTGACGGTGGAGGGGACGAAGGGGGGCGGGGGGAAGGACCCCGGGGGCGGCGGCGGCGGAGAGGATGGGCCTGTGGGGGGCCGCAGCGGGGAGGGGGCCCTCCGCCTCAGCGCCGCACTCTGCCTCCTCCTGCGCGCCTGCCTCGGCCTCATCCACGGCGTCCACGACCTCCAGTACACGGCCATGGTGACCATCAACCGCGTGGTGGACGCCGCGATCCTGCACCGCATCTCCCACCTAAGGGCGCGGGCCGCCACCGCACTACGGCACCCCTGCGCCTCCCCGCCGCCCGTCGCGTCGCCGCCGAACGAAGCCACCACCAACACCACCACGGCCGCACTCCGCAGACACGTCACGCTGCCGAGGAACGCCGATCGGTTAGTAATCAGACCACTACCTGAAACTCCTTACTAATAGATGGCAATATTTTCGGATGAATGCCAATGAATGACGCCATTTATGAAAATTATGGCTGAAGTTCATTAGCATGCATGCATGTGTGTGTTAAAGATGTGTGTTCGCAGATTTGACAAAGGTGGATGAAAATAAATAAATTTTAGCTTTTTCATTGTATACACTTAAGGATGCCGTGTTTCTGGTAAACGCGTAAAAGTATTAGTGAAATAAAGCATATAATGCCAAGGGATAATATGTCCCTAGGATTTTTCTGAAAGGTTGGGTATGTCCCTAGGGTTATCCTGAAAGTTATGTGTGTTGTAGATACATACAGCATACGTGAGGATATGTAGATATTATTTGTTTTGGATAACCATGATATACCAGTGCTCAATAGTTATGCGGTCCTGCCTGTTTTCCATACCGGAGAAATTTAAACTTCTGGTGCAGACGTACTACTTTATCATTACGTCAGAGTTTTCCAAAATGAGCCATGTTTTTGTACTTCGCTCACATTTCTAAATCACTGCATAATGAACGTACGATTATGTATGCAGTCTGCAGTCACACACACGGGTGCAAAGGAATACACTAAAAAGATGAAATTAGATCAATTATTAAAAAATTATTTCACTTGAACCCCCCTAGTTTAAGTAAATGCTCCAGCCATTAAAAATGTATGACTCGGACTTTTGTTTTCGTTGTGCTTCAATGATAGTCGCAATGATATGAGTGAGACCATGGCCTGGCGTACGATTTATTCCCAACGATCAACTCAGTATTAGTGAGAGAGTGGACATGCAGATGGATATACTTTATAGGATTGAGGGAAGAAGATTGCCTTGGCGCGGGCATCTACGAAGAATGAATGAGGAACGATGGCCCTTGAATAGAATATGGCTGTGGGAACGTTGAGGCAGAGGGAGACAACGACAACCAAGAAGAACATGGAGGCAAGGAGAGAAGAAAGACATGCTTCGCAGACAATTAAATGAGAACGACATTCATAAGAGAGTTATATGGCGTAAGTTATATGCGGGAAACGGACGGCGCTGTAAAAAATAGCAATAACAATTAACCAGTAAAAGTTCCCTAGTTCACTTAATCAAAATATGGTATTTTTTATGTTTTGGAACTCTCTCTCTTGATACTTATAAATGGCAACTTATAATCATGTCAAGAATAAACTTCGAATCAGAATCAAACAGGTATTTTGGATACCGTACGTATCATCGTGGGTTTAAGCCCGGATATCAATCTTAGCGTTCAATTTCTTGTCTTCATTCCTAGTCCATTATTAAGGTTATTAAAGGAGAGCTCACCTAAGAAATGACCTCTAATATACGTTCTTAGACATAGCAAAACTCGGTGGCACCCTCCTATGTACATTATGACGCCTGTGAGAAGGAAGCACACACGAAGGTAATGGAATAAAGATACCGAGGGTCCCCCCAGAGGATTCTGCGGGTGGTTCTTTCCTCTGCACATTTATCTACGCTTGCTTCATCCATTTTCTTCGTCAAGCTGTCCTAGCTGACAAAAATCTTTAAAGTTTTACAAATGTATTAAACTAGGAAATAATTATTCTCCCACTAGGTTTTCATATTTTTTATATTTACGGGGTTAACTGATACCGAGGAAAGCCCAAAAGAGGTTTCCCAGTATTTTACACGCAAAACCGTCCCGAGAAGGCTTTTTCCTGAAGGTTACTTTTTCATGATACTAATCACATGATCACCTTTGTAGTGTGAAGTAAATAAGAGAAGAATTATAATCTATCACTCAATAGGTCCAGGCTTATAATTGAATTGATTTTTTAAATATCGAGTATTCCTAATGTTTCATGTCATAATCAAACTGTAGTCAGAGGTGTTATTAGATTAAAATTTCATTGTTAGTCTCTTATAGCATTCAGTTTAATATAACCGATCACAAATCAGGTTTTTGTCCAAAAGAAAAAAATTAATTATTTCTTAATGTCGACGATCAATCAAACGAATTCATGATTCACAGCCAAAACGAATTAAAACCTACCTACTCAAATCACTAAGACTTTACAGTAATTTAGCTTTGTACCGTAAGTATCCGTAAATATCACTTATTTTCATATTCTTATCAAAAAAATAATAAGTAGTATTATCAATTCCCTTGCTCATTAATTTCTTAAGGTTTTAATAGTTATGAGATTTATTAAAGGTTTGGGCAATCTCTTTATACCTTGCATCAACAGGAGTAAAGGGGGACGAATATGGTGGACCCCTTTCTGTTAACTTTTGAAATTATACTGTTTCTCAAGCAGAAATATTTATGAATTAATGTTTTTCTACCCCTTTTTCCCATCTTCTCTTTCGCTCATATCAGGAGTCCGGTTCGCACGAGTTCGATGATGGCGGGGGGTGTGATGTCTGGGGGCGTGGGAAGGAGGCTGGGCTCCGTTTGGCGTGGCGTGGCGGGCGACCAACTGGAGCAAGTGAGGCGAACGCTCACGGCCACCACGTCGACGGCCGGCGATGAGGACAACGGCGCCGCGGGAAACTCCTCCTTCATTCCTCCGCCGCCCGACATCGAAGAGTCCGTAGTTGGTGAGTGCCATTAACACGTGTGGAGAGAGACATGAAATATACATCCCTTGCGACCAAGCCCCCACGCATTTTACCTTAATCATTGAGCTCTACGATGCGTTTCGTATCACGCATGAACCGCTTCGATGCGCCACCTCGTCTGTGATGGTCCCGTTTCAATTTGTCGCCATGTTGTAGTTCGTGCGAAGCGTAACGTAAAATGGAACGGTGTATCGGAATGGCATCTTTCGAAAAAATAATGAAACTCAGTGTTTCAGTATTTAGCTTTTCAAGATACTGATTATGCCATGGGGACACTGTATGACCAATGAACAGGATGAATATGTATAGATGTTCTACTTCCTAATTTAAATTGTGCAATGGAGAGTCGATCCGAGGAGTGAATCAGTCTCAATTTTTATTCACGTCATCAAGAAATACCGTCCCTGCTTTGAAATTTATTTTAATTGTTAAATTACCGCCAGATGACGTCATCGCGTCAATTTGCAACAAATTTCCGGGAGAGAGATCGGAGTGGTTGTAATGCTTGTTACTGGGCCCCGACGAGAGCTCATCGAGGCGCTGGTCAAGGTTCACTGATACAGGTAGGAGCGGCTAGTGTATACTGTCAAACCTGGTTGGTAGATTTGTGCAGTTCTTGTCCTATCTCTCACACTACTTACACACAGACAGTTCCTTCCTTTATTTAAATAATTTTGTGACAAGTGAATTGCCGAAAAACTCTCAAATCCCCTTTTTTTCACCATTTAACTTACAATTAGACCCATTTTTTTGTGTCGAATCTCTGCTTACAAACGATGAAATTGTACCTTTACAAAGAAAGTTTTCGCCCATGATACTAATCCCTTATTTAAGAAAATCTTTTATATTCACATTACTTATAATTTCCATTACAACTTGGAAAAAATGATCTCACTAACTCTTTTCTAAAGTTCGTCATGACCTGGGTATGTGAGTATGTCTTGCTTCTATTATGGTCAACGCCTAAGGTGGAAGGCGTATCAGAAAGTTCATTCCTCATGAGATGATAAATATATTTGTTTCCGCATTTTAGATTGTATGTTGATGGCCTCAAAGCGAATGTGTTTAAAATAAAATATAGTATTATTACGTTGTTTTATTTTAATATCTGATTTCCTATTTGAATTAAAAATTCATATTTATTTTTTCCTTGACCACCCTTACGCAGTTTCTTCATCCATTTAAGTCGTAATTTAACCAGAAATAGCATTGGTATTTATTTATACCTTACAAGCAACTGTAAAATAATTGAAGTTTCCTTACGTCAGGTAAAAGTGTTTCCGACAACTTAGGACTTGTAAAATTGTGTTTAACTAAAATAAATTTTAGGGTATTTAAAAGCATTTAAGCAAAAATAGAAGCATATAACATACCGTTTGAGGTTACTATTTTATTCCGCTTTTAACTTATTAATATTATTTTTTCTTTTCCTGTATTTAAACAATTTCCCTTAACTGATTTAACTCCTTGTAAATTAGAAAATATTACATTTTATTATGCAGTGAACTTATTATTGTGGTGCTCTCTATCATTTCTCTTTCTCAAAAACATGTACTTCATACAAATCACTCGACGAGAAAGATCTCGAAGCTTGATTCCACGAATTTCCGAGCAAAAAGGCCGTTTTATTGTCCAAATTCACACATCACATCTTTCGGCATGTTAACATAACAGCGTTCCGGACAGAAACGTCCGCAATGGATGGATGACTTTTGACTCGGGAGTCCGACAGAATCGATAAGTCGAGAGATCGTTGGATAGCGTATAAGCTTGTCTGAACTTCCCGATGAGTTGTACTACCCTCTCCGACTCTTCGTTGGAAAGGAGAGAGAGAGAGAGGACGGTGTGAATTGGATGTTTGTATATATATATATATATATATATATATATATATATATATATATATATATATATATATATATATATATATATATATATATATGCTCTGAATGCTGAGTATCTCAGCGTGCTGGTTTGGTTCGAGTGGGATTGGAATCGGTTTTCATTCCCGGAAACGGCCACTCGACACACCGTATGCCGACGGGAATGCAAAACAATACAGTCTCCTTATCCCTTTCGATGGTATACCTACGAAGACCTTTCCCAACTACTCCCCACCACCCCTCACTCACTCTCTCCATCCGTTTAATGCCTTTCGTTTCTCTTCCTCTCTCTCGTTCCGTTGCAGATGTCCTCTCAAGCGAGCACGCCCTCTCCGTGCTGAACATCCTCCACAACGCCCTGACGTTGTACAAGCGGGTCGTTGGCAGCAGACAACAGTGCTCGCCGTCAATGAGGTGAGTGCCCAACGCCTGGAAATAAAAAAAGAGTCCTCCTTCTTGCTCTTCTCTCTCCCGTTACAACCATCGCGACTCAGGGGGTGACGCGCCTCCTACTTGTCAGATCCGCCAGACGTCCTGTGTACCATAAAAAAACACCTCTGTTCGTGCTTCGAGCCTCGTAAAACTAGCCCCAAGTCCTTTGCTTGCCCCCATCCTCTTGTGCTGAAATAAAACATCTTCGCTACGTATTTTCCTCCTGTTCGACATACGTTCCACGTGACTACCGTGAATTGTCTTTTTGTCTAATTTAAATCACCTTTGTCTCCTCGTACTATGTTTCTCTTGCATCATATCACTTAAATTTTCTTTGTGACGATTAAACGGGTTAATGTGGTGCCTGGTACAGGAATGACTCGTTCTCGACAATGCCGTTGTTGGTACGTCACAGCTAAGACAGATCTCCACTCTTAAATGACGACTTTACGACTTTTTATTCAATTCAATGACTTAAATAAACTAAACAGTTTTTTTTGCTAAACACGTTTTAAAATGTTCTAGGTTACGACGCACAGTGGTCAGAAATCGGAAAAAGCTGGCCAAAATTCTTAAGTCGCTTTTTTTGAAGTATTAACTTGAAACTTCGCATTAAAACTCAAAAACAATTCATTTATCTGGAATAGCACTTTATTTGGCACAGTTCTTACCCGTTTCCGAGATACATAGGCTCAAATATGAGCAAATTTCCAGAAAAATTCCCGTCTTCAATTTTCTCGGAAAATCTTCCGACTTAAGTTGATGGTGAAGTTTAAGGAGGATTGTTATGGAATAAAATTATCTCTTAGCAAGGTATTTTTGCTTTACAATTCCGTAATTTTAAAGAATAGCTTCGAAACAATCTTGCTGTTCCATTACAAAATGGAAGTTTTTAAGGTTTGAATTTTTCTACTTCGTGATCTATCACTTGAGGTGTGAAATTCAATTTTTTCTGGTCGCCTGGGAGTGCCTGGTAAATTAGTTATGAAATTTTGTCACTCAAGGCTAAATGTTGGAAAATAATTAAGCTAATCTATTGGGAAAGGATTCATTTATACAAAAATACAAACCGGCCCTTGTAGAAACACCGGGCAAGTGCTGGAAAAAAAGTTGGTGGGTCACTAATTTTTTCCCCAATTCCATTATTATTTTACGGTTATCTAATCTTTTAACCTCGTGGGGAGGCAATTCCCATTGAATGACGGAAGAACCCTGCGTAAAAGTTCGAAAAATTGATTTTACATTGATAGAACCAGAGGATAGCCGATTACAACTCCCAATTCGTTCACGAGGACGAACGCGCGGTAAATGTATCGTATGCATGAGTAATATAAGGATAATGTTTCAAAACACAACGAGTTATTAAGAAAAAAATAGTGGACGATATAATTAAAGTATTCGAGACTTAACAAAAGAAAAAAAACACAGCATACCTGAAATAAAGGTCAGATGTATAAACAAAAAACACCACTGACAGTCACCACGAAATGAAGGCAAAAGTGATTACATTCTTCACCAACTAATTCAAACCACATTCACAAATTCTAGGCAATAAAGAGAACTCAAGTTTCGTTCACCATAGTCAGCCTAGAACTGAGTGTAGGATGCAAATCTTAGAAGATTAGGGGAAGTTTCCCTGGAAATTCCCGGTTAAGATCGCTAAAGGCCCCGTGAATCCTGGGGGTTCAGGATGGGGGAGGAGGGAAGATATAAATATCCCAGCTGGTGTCTTTCTGGAAGGTCTTTCTGTATGGGTCTCAGGAACACTACTCACTTTTTCAAGGTTCGAACGCTTTGAATATAAGGCATTGTTCCCGAACGTATCCAAATAAAACTAACTTAACTTCGATTACGCGTGCACTTACCTCGACTGAAAATCCTCCCGTGTCTTCATTACAGACTCCTTGGGAATCGGTGCCCACAAGTACAGCTTAAAAAACGGTGTATGCTGAGCGTTAAAATCCATACCACTTCAATAACTTACCGCATCGCGACAAATCCAGCTCCCGGCGCGCGGAGCCGAGACCCGACGCTCGATCGAAAAATCAAATTTATTTCCGGCGTCGCAAACTTTTTTCAAAGTTAACTGCATATAAACCTTAACAAGTCTTCAAATAATGCTCTAACTTTGCCAAAAACCCATTTGAATATCCTACATAATGTAAAATTTGGTCTTAAAACAGCGTCCGCCATTTTGTAACGGCACAACAAGATTGTATCGAAGCTATTCTTTCAAATTATGGTATTGTAAAGCTAAAATACCTTGCTAACAGATAATATCGTTTTCATTCCATAACAGTCCTCCTTAAAGTTCACCATCAACTTAAGTCGGAAGATTTTCCGAGAAAATTGAAGAAGGGCATTTTTCTGGAAATTTGCTCATATTTGAGCCTCTGTATCTCGGAAACGGGTAAGAGCTATGCCAAGTGAAGTGCTATTCCAGACAAATGAATTGTTTTTGAGTTTTCATGCGAAGTTTCAAGTTCATATCTCAAAAAAAGTCATTTTGGAATTTTGGCCAGCTTTTTGCGATTTCCGATCACTGTGCGACGTCAAAATTACGTCATTATCAACGCTCGTAAATTCAGAGGCCTACCTGAATAAGGGGCAACGGGAAAGTAAGCAACTCGTTTTATTTTCGTCAGCACATTGTCTAGTTTTAGAATGAAACTATTTCAAACTACAAGACTTGTTGAAATATCGAAAAAAATGTGCAAAGGAAAACTTGTATTCTAATGAGCACTACAGTATGCTTATCTCTGTTTACTCAATCCAAATTAGTGCAGCGTGTTATTGGTGTGTTCCGCATTTTATCCCTTGCTCCCTCCCTTACACTTAATCCTCCCAAACCACCCACTTGCTTCGATTAAACACTCCGGTGTTCCTTTCCCGCATGTTAAAAAACTTTCCATGTATTCTCCTTAATTTTTCGGGTTCTGCTTTTTGTATTTTGGTTTAGCACGCTTAGCGTGTTACTTATTTTCCTTATCTCGGTTCTATCGTGATTCGTTTGCGTATTGGCGAGCCTCCTGCTGAGTAGGCAACTTTCAATGCCAATTGAATGGCCATAATGGTTTAAACCAGTGTTTTCGAAGCATTTCCGAGCCACCTTAGTTCCGAGCCCCCTTAGTTCCACAAGTCTATGCCCAATGCCGTCCGACCGTAAGCTATAAAACCGTAGACAACATGACTAAATCAAAAATATTATAAAAATAAAGTTTAAAAAATTGTAATTAAATTAATGCATTTTTAAATCCAATAGATTGATAGTTTTTCATCCCAGGACATGTATGCATGGAGCCGTTCGGTCAGGACACAGCCCGCAACACCCCGCTGCCCCTAGGTAGTTTTCCCCTTGGTTCCTTTCGCCCCCTTAGGTAGCGCCCACTTTGGGAACCAATGTTTTAACTTTATTTGTTCTTTTTAAGTGCGGTCATAAAAAGAGAATTCCTTGTCGGTAAAAATTGAACCAGTCCATCGTATAGAAGTTTCCACATTTAGTTGACGGTACATTGGCCTTATGGAGAGCGCTTTTGCCAAACTTACTATGCTCACTTCTAGGCCATGCTGGCAACCGCTTCCAACATTACGCTGAATTACTATAATATACTTTTGGCAATAATATTTGCATTTTAGAAGACTTCTAGATGTGAATTTGGTACACGGCATAGTACATACATAGATGTACTACATACAATAATCGGGGAATTTGACGGTAGCATATCCGTCCCCATCCGGGTGACCTTGGTCTCAGTCGCGCTCTCGTGAACCACAAGGGGGGACAGCCTTGGGATATTCACATCCCGTCACCCACGCCCCCTCCCTTCAGCGTCCAGGAGCGTTAAAACCCTATGATTAATGTGAGACTCTTTATGATAGCTGGAGCTAGATTTTTCTTGAGGCATGATATACACTACATTATATTTGTTTTAAAATCCAAATCGATTTTTTAAGCATGAAGTAAATATAGTGATATTCATGGCGTTACAATACGCTATAAATGACGTACCGCAATGATAGTGGAGTGGTGTGTGAGGACGGGGTAGATCGAGAATGTCATGGGTGAATGTGGTAGATGAGGCTGTTAAGCGGAGGAATTTAGGTAGCCTTAAGAATAGGTCAGCTTGTATGAAGCAATATATATGTAATTGAATTGAAAGAGGTATGCCGGGATAGGGTATAATGGAGGAAATTATGAAAATTCAGTGTTATAGGCCTAACAGCAATAACTAAGTTATTTCTCTTTGCCCACCCCGTAAGAGAATGGCTCTACGAGCACGTATGTATGTTAATGGGTCAAAAGATTCGTTTTGTATATGTCTGAATTTTTCATTGATTGACTAATATAATCATATTAAAACCTTGGATCATTCGTTTCCGCCATACGCTGAGAACGTCTTCACAACCGAATATTTTAGGTTCATAAATAGTATTATGGCGAGCTAAATATCTTTTTAGTACTTCAGAAAACAAATGGAGAAACCACTGCTACATTTCTTGACATGGCTTCAGAGTATCTTCATGTTTTTAATGTCTCTCTGAAGTACAAAGCCGTGGAGCCATGTCCCGTAGAAAACGGCTTCTTCTATTTTTTGGCCAAGTTTTTGAAAACTAGGGCGTTATGTTGCCGCTATTTTATTATCATTCGAAGATCATTTATCTTTGTAATTAGGCTAAATTTATCTTGTGGTGTGTTGTGATATTTCGCTCAAGCTACCTTGAGCACGTAATTGTTTTCAATATTAGGTGTCGTGTAGGTGTCGTCAAGGTGAGGTGTCGGTAGATTTGAGCGCAACAATCAAATTAAGGAAGGCAGACGTTAGAACTGATTGAGGTTAATTGCATGATTTATTTTCCTTCGAACCATTCGCGACCACGACAGAACTACGACTAGACAACTGAAAATCAAAACACTTACGGCGGAATTCCTTTGATTCGCGACAGTTATAATAATGTGTTTGTTGACATTTGCAGTCCAGATGACGAAGCCATGTATTTACAATGTGCCTAAAAAGTTAATTTCTGTGTCAGCCATCCAACTTTGTACGCATTATCCATAGTAATATTAAGAAATTATGTAGTAATTTTTTCACACCATTATTTTTACCTCAAATTGTTTTTCAACACTTACCCTACATTTTCCAGAGGCTAGTATTTTCCTGACGTGTGAACGTTGAAACCGGTTGTGATAAAAATAAATGATGTGAAAAACTGCGAAGAAACTACTTTATATTACTGTGGCTGTGAATTTTACCAGGGAATGTAAAGGCATGAAACCTCTGAAACCAAACACAAACGTTTTGTGCAAAATCATGGGCATTTTACGTATTTTGGAAATATCGAGTGATATATTGCAAGCGATCTACTTATCCTAAATATATATCTTTATTACCTCGGCCTGTGGTTCACTCCAGGGATATCCCCACTCCGCAATAAGTCCGAGCCATATGTGATTTGATGGAGTATTACCCTGTTTCTATCTCCGTCCTCCCAGGTGGCGCCACTGCAGCTACCACTGCCTGCAGCTCCTGGCCGCTCGCGCCCTCCTCGTCATGACGGAGCAGTCGACCACCGTGCAGAACACCCTTGCGCAGGAGCCGCAGCTGCGACTCCTCGCCTCCGCCCTCGACTCCACCCACGACCCGGTAAGACTACTTTACTATTCGATGACAATCGTTTTTATTGTATCCGTGGGTCGAGTGGAAATTATAGGAGCTTTCCATTCGCTCTAGTGCGCTAATCACTACGCAACACAACAGCGCACTAGGTAGCGCACATGAAAACATCGGGAGCAGAGATGATATGCGCTAAATAACAAAAGAACATTGAAAGTCGTATCCGCGATATCTATTTTTGCGTTCATTTCTCGTAAAATTTCAAACATGGATATTGTAAATTGTTTAGTTACTCCATGGCAAAAATCTTATGTATTTAAATACTTATTTTTAACAAATTCTATAACTGTATACAAAACATTCAACCATTAATGTTGTGCACCCACAGAATGCTACCAACCGGCAGGTTACCAAACGTTTCGCCAGTGCACATGGTTCCAGTTAACGTCGTTAGTGTGCGCTCAAGTGCGCTGGTGTGTTCCGATTTGCGCTAACTTCAACACCTTGAATGGAAGACTCCCAATATATGATAATTACGGTTAAAATTATAGTTTATCAGGTTACGCGATGGCTAGGAGTACAGGCTTTTCACGCTAAGTGCCCTTTTAAGCTACGTTTTAACGCAGCTGTTTTTGCATCTTTTTTACCGCTGCGTTGTGCGTAACACGCACCCGGTTTTCATGTTAGCGGCAATCACCGTTGAAAACAGATGACGATGGAAAACCGTGACGTGTTCAGTCTCCCTAATAATTCAGTTAATTGAGGAGATATTACCTTTGCTGTGGTATTCATGAGGAGTATTGACTACAAGTCTGCCCCGCCTAATTTCAACATTAGTCAATAATCTGAAAATAGCGCTCAATTTTTCGGGAAAAAATCACATGACCAGCAAATGACAGGCAGAAAACGGCGGTCTTTACTTCCTGCTGCAGTTTCGGTGACGCAGGCTGCGTCGAAAGTTGAAAGATGGGCAACTCAGACGGCAGTGCAGCATGCGTTGAGAATCTCGCTTCTGATTGCCTACGCAGTGTCCGGCAAAGCAAAAACGGCTATATGAAAACATTGTTTCATTCGAATTGAGAAGATGGAAGAAAACTTCACTTGTTATCCTATCCCTACCTGGAATCACCTCCTTGTTCAGCTGTTTGGGGCTTTGCCTCTCTTAGTTAAACTCTTTATATAAGGGGTGCTCAACTAACGTGGAATTCTACCCCCTTGGAGGCTCGTCGTTTGGGCACTCACTACTGGTTTACATCGGTGAAAAGTATGTTTTTATTTGTAAGGATTTATAAAAGCTCCAATTCACGAACAATTGCTCCAAAGGCCTTCCCCCTTGCAAGGTCGCGGCTGATCCGCGAGTGACCCGAAATAAAAAGGGGCCCTATCGGTCACTTAACCGACTGAATGGGGGTTCTCCTATATAAGTCGGGGCCCAGGTGAGAAACGCGGAGACTTCCTTGTGTGCGTGTGGGTGACACGGTCTAGAGCGCCACGATGCTGCTGCCCATTCACAACAGCTGCTTTGGAGGTATCGTTGCCACCACTTTTTCCTCCTCTTCCTTCTCCCTTACCAATCATATTTTTCTCTCTCTCTGTGTCTTGGCGAGCTTAATGATCTTGTGTTCATTAAATCATTGTAACCTATCCGATAGTACTTTCTTTAAACTACCCCCACTTGGCGCAAATGGTAGTAGAGCGTGGTTTCAGAAGATTGGTAATGATATGGCCAACAATTTGCCCGCAGATACTGGTTGGTATACTAACTTTCCAAAACTGAATGTGTCGATCTATGTGTAAAATTTGGGTTGAAGATGGAAGGGACATTGGACGATGTGCGTAAAAACTTGCGGGAGTATGTTTGGGGACTCGATTGTGATGAAAGTGACGCAGCTAATAGCGCTACAGAGAATTCCGAGTTGCAGCTTGCAGGGCCCGCCCTGCGATCCAAATTATCGAGGGAGTGAGCTTAGCGTAAAAATGTAGGAGAGCATAATTATAGCCGCTTATTGATGGGAACTTCGGTTCGGTGGGCAAGTGGGTGAAAGTGTGATGAGCTTCTTAAAAAACTGTTAGGGATGAGATAATTTAGCGCTGAATTTAATACCAGAAATTTTAGACGGAAGAGTAAGATGTTGGCATTGGACAAATAACTCCTCCGATATCAGTATTTTAAATTCTGAATTGAAGGCGGCCTTCGGTCTCCCTAATTATCAAATGTGTTTGAAGAGGGATAGGTATTTACAACCGATGGCAAAGTATATATGAATCTTTGGGGGAATGCGTTACCGTCACACAGAGCATTAATCGGAGTTTAGACGATGCCTTGCCAGAGGGAGGGAACTCTGTTATAATTTGTTTGCAGTGGCCTAAACCCGAGTTATACATTGCAATTAATCAACAAGCCCCGATCAGTTGATGAACGGGTCCGCTTGGGCCGCAACTATGACGAGAGGCGAGGTGCTGCCGGGTTGTATAGGTAGTCGCCTCCGGCGGAGGGCATAGTGGACCCTGATTTCGACGATAGGAATCGTTATCCGGCGCGAGAAGGAAAGCCCTCCCTGAATGCGAGAAGTAGCTGCTCAATTGAGCAGCAGTCGTATGCGCGGTCGCGAAACCGAGGGGGCTGGCGTAGGGGTAGCCGGTTTTACAGAGGCGCGTTTTAACCAGGCAAGCAAATCTCACTCGGGAAACGAGTAAACTGCGGAGTCGTAAAGCCACGAAGGCGACGCGGGTATTTAGTTGCCTATTCCAACCGACCCTATTCTTTCTCAAACTGATTTCTTCCCTACGTTGACCATCCACGTACACAAAGTACCCGTTTCCGCCCTATTAGATTCCGAAACCTTCTGCTCCTGCGTGTTATAGTCCTTCTTACAGGGGATAAAACAGTTTCCTCTTAAAATAGTGAAGCTAGATTGATACGAATTGATTGGGAATCGATTCCTCGAGCGTTAGGGCCACTGCCAAGATAAAATTGGAAGTGAAAATCGGGCAGTGGAGTTGGAAACAAGAATTTTTGATTTTACCAAGAAGTCCGGTTGATGTCATTTTTGGTGCCGAGTTTATGACGCGAACTGGGATGGTTATTAATTTTATGGAAAGGACCTATTCCTTCCCTTTCCAACAGGAGTCGATTATTGCAATGGTCAACCGGGTTCCTCTTACATTACGGGTGAAATTACAGAATAACCCTCCTGATAATTTGCCGACTTGCCGCGCTGAACGGCGATGTTGAAATTTTCGCGATAGAAAAATCAACTGGGAATAAAATCGTGGATTTTGGTTTTCCGGGGCAATGCTCAGGCTACTTCACTATCCTGGTTTTGTAATTCTCGCGGTAATTTCTGTGGTGGTGGATAAAATGTAGTTTCTTTGTATCCACCAAATTTTCTTAGTACTCTGCGATTGGCCCTTCAAGCTAAAAGTCCTTGGTACAATTTATGGCCGTTTTTAACATATTTAATTAATCTAGGCCTATATCGTAAACTCAGAGCTAGGCAAGAGAAAATACCAAGAATTAAATAACAGGCTTAGAAGAGAAACAAAGGAAGCAGGAGAGGCTTGGCGGAGAGACAAGATCGACTCGTTAGAGAAACATTTCTAATTAATTAAAAAAAAATGTTTTTTTAATATGCCACGTTTTTAAAAAGGACAAAAAAGTAAAAAATAATTTTCCCTGGGCCCTTCTAAATTTTTGAGGGTGAATTTTTAGTGGCTATGGAGATATTTTTAAGACTTGAAGAGAAAAACGTGGGGCGCAGGCAACCCATGATAATTAAGGAGTAAAGGGACCAGGGTGGTTATCCGGGAATGTCGACGTTTATCATGTCAACATTCATTCATTGAGGCATTCATTGAACGGCAAAAAGACCCAATCGAACAACATTTTGATCGAATCTATGAGCTGATGTCAGAGCCGTTGGCTCAGTTTTGTGTTCCGTTTCTTCTGCGTTTAGCGCACCGCTACGAGTTTCGCATTTGTATTTATTGCAATTTGGCAGCAAAGTAAATATAAGAAAAATGGAACCCACAGAAGGTGGTGAGTTTTTAACCTACGATTATGAATTATGCATAATTTAGCATGAGTTTTTGTGTTACTAAGAAGAGTTAAACAATATTTATGCCATGAATACATGGGGTTAATTAATTAACGATGGTTGAGGCTGTTAATAACGTTATCATTATTATCCAGTTACGTGGTAATATTTATTTTTGCAAGTCCGTTTTACTAGTTTGAGGCAGAAAAAATTAGTTCTAATTAATCATCGGCAACCGTTACGTGACGCCATATCAACGGGAAGTCCTGTTGGCCTATATGGAAAGTCATAGGTCCCTTGCCGTCGGCCTTCCTCCTCATTCCTACGCCGCCTCGCTATTCCCGCTTCTACAGCCCAGTGATCCATGTTTCTAAAATATTAACGGATGGAAGGTTATCCATGAAAAATGATTCGTACGAAACTCTTTTAATATATGCGTCCAACATGTGTGCAAGTCGAAAGTAACTTCGAATCACATGAGCGTCAACGGCATGCTGAGATATCTTTGAAACTCAACAGGGAAAGGAATTCCTTTTTAAGTACCTAACTCAAACCCAAGGCATCCAAATAGTATTCACAAATAAAATCACTGTTGGATGAGTGATATTCTGATTGCGTAGATCATACCCATTAGCTTAGCAATAATAACCATTTCTACGAAGAAGACTGATTTTCCACTAGGTATACAACTATGAAAGCATTAAATAGATTAAATACGAGGATTTCTATAAGTATACACGCCGGGAATGTCATTAATCAACCTCGAGTTATGAAAATATGTTGGAAGTAAATAAACTTGACTCGCATATACCGCCAAAACACTCAACAAAACACTAACGGAAAGCGCTTGAAATGCTTGGCTGCGGAGGCGGGGCGGGGGGATTTCCCTTGATGCTCTTTGATTTCCGACGCGACGCTAGCGCTGTCCACCGAAAAATTACGGCCGACACGGAAGCTTCGGTTTTGAGTCGGTCCGTGAACGAAGAACTGCCAAATGAGCCGTGGGCGCCATCTTTGACTGAAATTGATGACATATTTCAGAAAATACGTAAATTGATGACGAAATGTCACCGTTAACCACATTCCCGGATAACCCCCCTGAAATATGATGACGAAATTTCAGATTGTCGACACTCCCGGGTAACCCCCCAGGTGTCCTTGAGCAAACTCCCACAATTGGAATGCACTGAAATTGGTTGTGAATTCATCCGGATTATCTACTTCTATTATCTACTGCCTGCGCCCCACGTTTTTCTCTTCAAGTCTTACAAATATCTCCATAGCCACTAAAATGCACACTCAAAAATTGAGAAGGGCCCAGGGAAAATTATTTTATACTTTTTACTCCGTTATAAAAACGTGGTATATTATAAAAACTATTTAATTAATTATTTTCTGCTTTTTAGTCTTATGCTCGGGTGAAAGTTTCCAATCAATTTTATACATCTTAATGAGACTATGACAAGGACACAGGAAATTCCCGATGTATTTCAGATTCTGTTCAGCTGACAGTGTGTGGAATTGAAATAATTAATTAATCGTTAATTAATTGTTATGGCATGTAGCTAACATTGCATTGTCATCCACTTCTGAGCTATGGTTAAAATTACAAGCCTCTACTAGCACATCAGGAAATATTTTTATTAATTAATTTTTAAATGATTAATCAATTAATTGTTATAATAGATAGATAATATTGCAATGTCATCCACTTCTGAGCTATGGTTAAAATTTCAAGTCTCTAGCTGAGCGGGAAGTTAGTTTAAACTCGGTTGAAATATTCCACCCCAGACAGACAGACATGACGGAAACGTAACTAATAAAAACGTTGTAAAAAGAGGGGAGAGCAGATGCATTATTCAGGCAAGTATAGGAACAGACGGGTGGTAATAAGGGAAGGGCAATTACAACGATAACAGACAAGACGGGAAAGGTGATCGTAGATCCGAAAGAGATCCAGGAGAGGTGGAAGGAGTATGCTGAAGGGCTGTATGGTAAAGAAATAAGGCCCAAGATGTTAAATATAGAAAGGGTAGACAATATCGACAGAGATTGCATCGGACCAGGTATCCTAGATAGCGAAATCGAAAGAACTCTACGAGACAAGAAAAGGAATAAGGCGGTGGGATTAGGTGACATACCTGCTGTGCTTTTAAAGAGCATGGGGAAGAACGGAAGAGGAAAACGTTTTGCGCTTATTCGTAGGATATATGTGGAGTGTGGCCGGAAGACTTCGCGAAGACTGTACTAATTCCTTTACCAAAGAAGAGCAAAGCAAAAACGTGCGAAGACTATAGGAGAATAATCACCCATGCGACAATCCCATGCGACCAAAGTAATTCTGAGAATTATAAACAGAAGGCAAGAGAAGAAGGCAAATGAATACCTGGGTGACGACCAGTTCGGGTTTAGGAGAGGGACGGGAACGCGAAACGCTATAGCGGTGATGAGGACGTTAGTAGAAAGAAACCTCGAGTATGGGCAAGATGTTTTTGCATGCTTCGTAAATTTCAAAAAGGCGTTTGATCGGGTGGAATTGACGACATAAATGGGAGTGTTGAAGAAAGTAGAAGTCGATTGGAGGGACAGGCGTCTGATTCGGAATTAGTATATGAACCAGATGGCGCAGGTTAGGGTAGCCGATGGAGAGTCGGGTTCGGCCAGGATAGGACGGGGAGTGCGGCAAGGGTGCCCACTGTTGCCGCTGCTTTTTAACGTGCATTTAGAAGAAATGGTAAGGGATGCAGGGGGGAGGAGGAGGTAGGAATAAAGGTCGGAGGGGAGCTAATATAATCAGTGAGATTTGCAGATGATCAAGCATTGTTTAGTCAGTCTGACAAGGGGTTACAGTCAATGGTGAATGCGTTAGAGGTACAGTGCGAAAAGTATGGGATGGAGATCAACCACAAGAAAAAGAAAGTAATGAGATTTTCTAGAAGTAAGAAGGCGGGGCTGAATGTAAGGGTGGGAGGGCAGAAGATAGAGCAGGTTGAGCAGTTTACGTATCTGGGTAGTATTTGAGAGGAGAAAGGGTTTAGTGGTAAGGAAATTAGATGCAGAATTGTGCTCGCTAAAGAAGCATTTTCGAAGAGTAGGGGATTGATGAGGGGGGGGGGTCTGAGAAGATACGTAAAGAAGAGGCTGGTGAAAACTTTAATATGGAGCGTGGCGCTCTATGAGTCGGAAACTTGGTCATTGCGAAGGGAGGATGTGCGTAGACTTGAGGTGTTTGAGATGTGGGTTTGGAGAAGGATAGAGAAGGTGAGCTGGATGGCAAGGAAGACAAACGAGGAGGTATTGGATAAGGTCGGAGAGGAGAGGAAGCTTGTGGCAGAGGTTCAGAGAAGGCAGAAGAGATGGATAGAGGAGGTTTTGAGGGGAGAGGGCATGTTGAAGAGAGTGATAGAAGGGAGAACACTGGGGAAGCGTGGGAGAGGAAGGAAGAGGATAGGAATTCTGGAAGAAATAAGAGGAAGTAGAAGATATGAAGAATTGAAGAGGGATCTAATGGCGGGACATCCTTAGGAGGGAAAGGGAGACAATGTCTATGAGGTTGGGATGCAGAATGGAGACTGTCCAAGAACCTACCAATCAGCTGGTAGAATACTTGAATGAATGAAATGAATATTTTCTTATGGTATTTGGACTGCTGAGCATATCTGATGCTTAAACTGAATACATTTATTGTAGTGTCCCTTTCTTCTTTATCGCCGGGCGACAAAATGAAGGTCAGCCCAGTGAAGTACATATTCGATCTACACAATGGTTTACCCTCTGCAAAACTTCTCATAATTTGCCCTCTGTTACAATCGTATTGCTAAAAGTATTTATAGAGAGCATATCAAACAATGAGCGTTTGCGCAAGAAACCAAAAATCAAAGTGTACAAGTGCTCTCCTCCCGACGTTATTATATGGCAGTAGAACCTGGGTACGTCAGAATAAGCACAAGAGTTTGCTGAATGCTGTGGGAATGGAGTACCTGAGAAGGGTTTGCGGCAAAAGTAGGATGCATAGGGTTAGGAATGTGTGGACCATGAAGTTATGTGAGTTACATGCTTCAGTAATAGATATGTATGAGAGGATTATACTTAGTTGGTTTAGCAATATTGATGGAATTGATGGCAGTCTAAGTAGGAAACAGATATATTACAGTAGAGTGAATGGTGTGAGAGGAAGAGGTAGACCGCGGAAGTCTTACGTGAATGTGGTGAAGAGAATCTTGATGAGGAATATTAAGAATATTTAAGAATAGAAGAGTGTGTTTGAAGAAATGCATGGATGTGTTAGAAACGGAAGAGGTGTGGAAGGATAGAGCATTATGGAGGAAATTATTATAAGAGAGTCAGTTTTCTAGGACTAACCGCAAAAACTAAGTTCTTTGACTTTGCCCACCCCGAAAGGGAATGGCGTGATGGGCATGCATGTCGCGCAGCCGGTGATCCTCATATATGATGTGTAGAGCTGTCTTTAGAGTTGTCTGTAGAGTTGTCTAGTGAGTCTGATGAGGTGAGGACTAAGGAGGAAGACAACTTGGTGAAAACCCCGTGTTTAAATTCGGAATAATTATGTTTCATATAAAACCATCAGGTGTGTGTTTGTCTATTATGACATTTCAGTAATTAGGGACGTCAATTATGAATTTTGCGGGTGCCGAAAATTTTTCAGCGTCTCTCTTGAAGAGCATCTCGATAAATATGGATGAAACATTTTTAATTATTGTCTTGAAATGAATATGAATCTTGCCTTGTGTTATTGGTGGTGAAAAGTGTTATGCTAGCTGGTAAGACTATTGAAAAACATAAATACCATTTTTGTTCTAAATGTTTCAGTGTCGCGTTATTTTCTAATCAAAGTTTACATAGCCTGACAAAGCCGGCAGAAGGGCCTGCGAAAGCTTGTGCTTTAGATTATAGCCATCAGTGTTACCGAAAGCAAGAATTTGAAGGAAAAAATCAACATCACGTCTTTTTTTGTTGTTATTAATGAGAAAAATTAGTATTATTCCGTTCATGAGCGGGTCATCCTCCGATAATAATTCTCTCGCAACTCCAGGTCGACGCTGCCGTCGTAAATCAATGTCTCCGTCGACCTATGTGCGACTTGTGATCCCAGGACGGCATGTCAATTAATTATTGTAACATAATTAAATTTTGTCCTCAATTATGCTTGCATTAATTTAATCCTTCTCGTTAGGTAAATTCAGATGTCTCCCTTCGTTACTCATTCGGTAGACTGACGATTAGATTATTAAATGGTAATATGGCAACATAGGACCCTTCTTTATTTCACGTGACTCGCTATCAGTGAAATATAATATGCATTCTGTTTTTCTGTATGCATGAAATTGTTAAATACCCTTTCAATTGAAAGTACATAGTTAAGCTTGCTTACACAGCATGTTGCTTGCTCAAAAAATTCGTCATCTCGTTGACTTAAAGTGCTTACGTTCCATGAGTTTATCCGGTTATGCATTTAGGAGTACGAGAGACTTCTTATCCCTTAGTCGGGTGTTTCGTTAACACTCATTGATATGAATATAATTTAATGGGGAGTCAACGTTTGTTCATGATTGTCTATGAAACCACCATGCCAATTCAAATGATATATTACGAGATTAAAGTGGTTGGATATGGTCCAGTTTGTCTTTTTATTTCATTCGAGTAAATCAAATTGGAGGCATATCTTTTTAAAAACAACATTTTACCATGAGCATCAGATATTTATATTATAGCGACTCAGCGTTGGCTTTTAATGACAATTCACATGTGTGATCTTTCAACAATAGGTTTGCTGATCAGTTTGAATGTTACGCTAAGATTTTCTCCCTGCGTTTAGGAAATATATTTCTTCAATCCAACCATCCGTTCAGAATATCGTGTAATTCATTTCGAGGTGGAAGAATTTTAATTCAATTCTTGGCTGGAAAATAAATGATAAGTAATTCATTGGCCATTTTACTCCTCAGTGCAATGAGTGAGGTTCAATCTTAATCTTAATCCACTCAAGAGGCATTGATTAATCAGGCGTACCTACATGTTTAGGGCCCGTTCACACGGAGCCACTCAGCAGCGCTGCCGTTGGCTAATAATGGGGTGGAATGGAAGGGCCACAGCCACCGGATGGAAGCGCCACAGACGGTTTCAGTGGTTCCCTCCGCCGCATACGCCGGCGTAGAAAAGTGGCGTGTCTAGTGAGTTTAGCCGTAGCTAAATGGCGGTGTTCTCACGGAGCGGCTGCCACGCCACTGTTTAAGCAGCGCGTTCGTGGCCCAGCAGAAGCGCTGCCTACGGGTGTTCGAATTTCAAGAAAAGCAAAGGTTGCTGGTTCACGCTAGTTAGAAGAGCTTCTCACGCCCGTTAGCAGCGCCACGCGTGGCGTTCGACGCTCAACTGCATAACGCTCTTATTTTGTCGCTCCTATCAAGTACAGAGATAGTTCCTGGTTAAAATAATGTTCTTCGTGTCACCCCGAAACCAAAACTCACGTGGTCTGAATTTTTCAGGCAATTAAATTACGACTTACTTACTTAAACTGGAACCAGGCATTACAAAGTTGAGTCGTTTTAATTTTGAGAAACAGTACGTTTAGAAGATCATTGGCCTTATGCGGCAATTTAATGATAAAAAATAAGCATAGTTATATCTATTTTTATCGAGCAGCGACAGATTCGTCTGCTCATTGTTAAAGAAATATTCATAAAAATTCACAAATGCGATAGTAAAAATAACCTATGGATCAGTGAAACCTATCGATTCCTCTTCAAATGACATCGTTTCCGATTTGCACTTTATTTGATTTATTTTAATTTTTTCAATATTCATCGAATAGCTTTCAAGAGACCTCTAATGTAACTCAATGAATATTAAATTGTAATTTAGTTCGTGTGTTCATTCAATTAGGTTTATGGATCCAATTCATTCATTTAATTCGGTGAAATATTTATCTCAGTAATTGAGTTTGTCTTTTATTCGGTTTTTCAAAAACATTCAATTTCCGGCAACTAATGCGTCCTGTGGGATAACGTTTTCCAAATCATGCCGTTAATGTTTCATAAAATAGCAGAAATGCCAAAAATCATGTGTTGATAATATTGTTTTGAGAAGGCAGTCTGAAATCCTAGTTCCTGAAGTGACTGAATATTAGTTTCAATACACAAAATTATTCCTTCTTTGGCTCAGAAAATAGGAATTAATTGTTATTGTTATATTTAAATGCTCATTTTGATAAATATGGACTCCCCTAAAATATAAGGCGTTATATTTTGGATTATTTATCATAGCTTTTGCTCGTGGATTTAATATTCACAATTTAGCAAATTCTCATTGTGATTATTGGCGGTATCTGCTATTAATTTCGCATTAGCAATTTCGCCTACTCTTCGTTAATGGGGTCAAAATAGATTTTTTAAAGAGTCAAATATATCGCTGTAAAACAATTAAGCTTAAATTCCCATGCGTCCGTTTTTATGCTGCCGCATACTGCATAGCTAATCAAAATTGAGATTGTCAAAGTTTCGGAGTTGCCGGACTTTCAACTATTTCCTCAGACGTTGCGATATCTGATAACTTAAAACGATGATCTCCAGTAGTCGTTTACTATTCACAAATCAATTTAAGTTTCAATAGCACGGATTAAATTCGTCTTTTATTTTCAGCTAACAACTCCCAAGCTTGAAGCCATCTTTGGACGGCATTATGCGCAGTGCTACGTAACGCAAAGTCGGATGAATGAAAACGAAAATTACTTGTCTCCACTCTACGCCTCGTAGTAAATATTTAGTTTAAGCGTCTACTGGCGTTGCTAGTAAAGATTTGAACCAGGATTCAGCTCTTTATTTTAACCGTTAATATGATCAATCAAATATTTTCTATATATCCTAGAAGTCACTTACGAAATTTCTCGTAAATAGAGATGGATGGGATAAATAAAGTTGTGGATAGGTACTCTGCTTTTTACATATCAAGTTGATTTTTAAAAAACAGTCTAAATTTCAATTGTTATAACGCCGGTACCTGGCTTCGTGTCTACATAGAGATAACATTTGTAATTTCCATAGATGTTGCCATCCAAGTCTTACCGATCTGTCAGCCTCACGGAATGTCAGCCTCTCCCCCCTCCTTTTCCCTATTCCCTCCCTGTTTTTTATAATACTAGTAAATGGGTGATTGCAGTTTGCAAGTAAAAGGGGTAAAGTGTATTATTGTACATTGTAAATCATTAAAAACTAAAGTAATTAGGTCTAATACATTATGGTAAAAAATGTTGTTTGGAAACTTGATCTTTGATCTTGGAAAATAGTGGAGAAACGTAATAACCAAGCGTTTGAACTAAAATTGCAAAACATATGTATTAATACTTTTGAATCGGTGGAAGAAACTTAAACCTTGTTCATTTGGGTATATTGTTCTCTAAGTTTCATGGTTGTAGGATGACCTAAGAATATAATAATGAGATACAGGGTAAATGATAGTTAGGCGATTTTAAATGAATATCAGCAAATAATATAACTTATAGATACTAACCGTGAATGAATGAGTCCATGATCGATAAAAATGCTTTGGTTGTTGTAAATTTGTGTTAAATACATTTCTGTTACAATCCATGAGCCATTTAGCTAGGTACTTCTAACGCATGTGCATTGAAAATCATAATTACTAATAAATAGTTTGGTAGTGAATGAATATCAGTCCAGTTAAATTAAATGGATTTTCACATTTCAATGAAGTCCGCTAGCTGTCTGTCGTTTTCTATTTATTGAGGTGTTAATCAAATTTAAGTTTAAGTCAAATAATGGTGTTTGCTATTGTTTTGATCTTGGAAAAGAGGCGAGAAATGCAATAACCAAGCGTTTAAACTAAAATGGCGGAAGATACGTACCAATACTTTGGCAGTTGGAGATTTTTTGTTCATATATAATCCTTAAAGATCAGTTAATTTTCTACAAAAATGGTCCTTATGATTTTTCTCGAAAATTTGACCGTTTTAGAGATAAACGGGCCCAAGCGCACCCAGAATGTTGACCTCCTGCGCTGCGTATCGGAGAGCACGCTCCGTGCATTTACACATGAGCGGGCGGACAAATTATTCAATAACTTTGTTAAAAATGCATATTTTCTCATGAATCAAAGTTCATGTGAAAGAGAAAATCTACCGCTATCATATCCTGTGACTTGAGTCACGTTTTGACTCTATGGCCGTATTGGAAAAACGGGTCAAACTTTCTGCTCCCGCGCAATTTTGACCTCGCCAGGAATTTGTTCCTATTTTTTTTGTATTGCACTAATTTGCTCCAAATTTTCTTGATTATGGGTCCTCAGAAGGTCCTTTGTCATCTGTGAAATTTGTATGATCTAACTTTCTTCCATTTTCATTAAAACTTTGTTTTTTGAACCCCAATTTTTTGCTGTTTTTGGATCGCGGGGAAATTTTGTAAACAACCGCCAATTCATACATTCATACATGATCGGATTGGTCTCTATGACATATCATTTGAAAGCTGAGAACGTCTAATTTTCGGCTGTGCAATTAGTTTTCTTCACAAAATCGGCCATTTTCCAATAAATCTGGAGAACGCGTGTTAAAGGAAAAAGCGCACTTTTTCTTATCGTGGTTCTTTCTCCCGGCTCTTTATTTCTGACGTTTTGACACCTCGACTACTGTAAAGGAGGAATTCTCACCTTTCCATCAATGTGTATAAAGACATCTCATTGATACGTGGGGAAAAAAACCCGAGTCTCTAAATGTTTCGCTATAATTTCTTTACTTTCGTTTCTTCCGTCGTTCGTCGCGTGTGTGCTCTATGCGGCGCTCGTGTCGTCTTCTACAGTCCATACGGCCACGCTTGGAGATGTAAATGTGTTGGTTTTCTTTCATTATTTTGATAAATATTCAAGGTCAATTATAGAAAAAAAAGTTGGGTGTGCCTAAGACCACACGGGAGAAGTGTAAACGTCTATGGTGATATTCTGATATATATAATATATAAAAAATATTACATATATGTCGGGAAAAAATTTTTGATAAGATCAGAATATAATCTGAAAGAAATTGTCAAGAATTTTTCCCAAAAAAATTTCTAAAAAAAAGCTCTCCCACTAGGATTTGAACTCGGGACCTTCGGTACGTTTCTCAAAATTTTGGATTTTTCAACACGATTTTTTGCAAAAATTTTAATGTTGCGAAAAAAATCATGAGGACCATTTTTGTAGAAAATTAACTGATCTTTAATCATTATCCGAACAAAAAATCTCCAACTGCCATATTTTGGGAGACATTCGCGGAAAACCGTTGTAACTCAATATTTACAGGTTGGCCTCTTTTTCCTCCTTCATTTACTGGGCTAGGTAGCGAAACGGCCAGCGGGCTGCCGGGGTCTTCTATTCTACATTGAATGTTGATGCTTGTGAGCAAAAATTATTATAATATTTAATAGTTAGACTATTTTAAATTAAGATTAGCAAATAATAATACTCAAGGATTCCAACCGTGAATGAATGAGTCCATGATCGATATAAAACCTTCGGTTGTTGTAAATTTTTGTTCGATATATTTCTGTTTCAATTCATGTGCCATTTAGCTACTTCTAACACATATGCAAATAAAATCATAAAAACTAATAAATAGTTAATGAGGAATAGTTTCCTTTCTATCTATTGAGGTGTTAACCAATTCATGGCCTCCACCAAATATATTTTCTATGCATCCTTGTAATGAGAGTGCTGGTTATTTTTTCTCTGATTTGAATATAATATCAGTGAATGACTACATTTTACAGATGTGAGAGTGAAATTACTGTTGTCGATTATGTAAAGGAATTCGTAATTCGATCCCTTTTATGCATAGTTTGCATGACTACAGGGCTATAAATGACCATAATTTATATATATCATCACCATAAAACATTGTAAGTCTTGTAGGTCAAGGCATAATATCGTTGAAAGCTATTAAAATACGCACAGAGAAGGTTAAATTCTCTAAAATGCAGCCTTTACAGCCAGTATTTAAGGTACTGTAAGCCTCGGAAACAATGAAAAAATTACTTAGCAACGAAAATGAAAATATATCGAAATTTACATTAATTTTGCATTTAAACTTCAAAGAATTAAGTTTGTCGATCGATAGACAAACATCGGTTGCAAACATTATGCTCTTTGATGCTTTGGCTTCATTTTGGTCGAAAAATGAAGCTTCTATCTTAATTATTTCATATTTTAATGAATGAAATAAAATTACTCGACACGGTAAGTATTCGTTTTTCCCATTCAATCCTAAAAAAAAAAACAAAATCCTATCTGGTCTCGAAGTGAATGAAAAATGCTGGGATTTTCGATTTTTTCTTGACTCGACACCAAATTCCAACCCTCCCCTGAACCTTCAACCTTCTAGCTCTATAAGAAATGCCCAGAAATTTGTATCAATGAGTGAGTCAGTCAGTTTTGTAGCTTTATATATAAGCAATAATAACTTTATTTGCTATGGGAAAAATCTGTCCCTTGGAGCAGAAGAAACGTATACAGTCATAGATTCACAGATGTATTAGTCACAGTATTCAATAAGTTACATGGTACATACATGACTGTGAACAAGACAAAAAGAGCCATAAGAATAATGATACAGGTGTGTATACAGCACATCGAAAGTGCATAATTTCACAAATAAGCTACATGATTTAGGTGCATAACAATAAAAATATTTTCGGATATTTTTGCTTTAAACAACTTAACATTTAGATTTTAAACTGTTTGGCAAAGAGTTCCATAATTTACATGAAGAAATTAAGGACTTTTCATACAAATTAGTTCGATATGATGCAATGGACAGAGTTTCCGTCTTCCGTGTAATGCGTTTTTCTGAATTAATGTTAATTTTATTTGATTATACAATTAAGATGGTAATTTGGTTTTAATCATTTTATGTGAAAAGGTAGCTTTCATTATGTATCGTCTTTGTTCCAGTTTGGTCCATTTTAACAGTTGGTAGTATGGTGTGACATGCTCATATAAATTGATATAAAAAACAAAGCGACTACAAGAATTTTGTAGTTGCTGTAATTTCTTATCTAGATCACTTGTAATATCGGGGTACACTATTGAACAGTAATCGAAGTGCGGAAACAACAGCACTTGTACAAGTTTTAGCCGTAATCGGACTGGAATTAAATGTCTAAAATGCTTCAGTGTATACAGGGTTTTATGTATTTGTTAGATACATAGATTACATGGTCTTGCCACGTCAGTGTTCTATTGATAATAATTCCTAGATTGTTTAAGGAATTAGAATAGTCAATTTTCCTACCTTGGACAAAAACTTTAGGAATTTCATTTAAAGCTAAGCTATTTACGTAGTTAAGAACTACCAATAATCATAGCCTTGGTTTTTGTTGGATTTAGTTTGAGCTTATTCACTGATATCCATGTACAAATTTCCTTAATGTTTTTATTTATTTACTTTTACGCGTAATAATCTTTAATAACAATAAACTGAGAAACGTGCCCCATTGCAACTGAGAAATATCATTCAAGCTCCGGATAAGAACTGGTTCATAGCCCTCTTGTTTGCGAGCATAAATTTTGCCATTTCTCAGCCAGAGGAATTTGATTGTACCTACCTTTTTTTAGTTTTCTAGCATTCGAGAAGATCTCTCTGTTGCGAGCGGTTTAGTGGGATTTGACGTAAATCGAGAGACTTGGGAAGTCAGTCCAACCAAGGTCCCTGATTATGTCTGATGTACTAGCACCCCCTGCCACACGCTTCCGCAACAGCTCGAAGGGTAGTATGCAGATATAGATATACCCGACACCTCATACCCTGACAATTCGCCATCGCGAAATTTTGTATCCGTCGCAAAGTTAGTTTCATCCACGATATACCAGGGTACGAATCGTCTGTGCACAAGTTGTCGTGGATACGAAATGCCTAGTGCACGAATAGCCCGTATACGAGATGTTTCGTGCGAGATCTGGGATACGAAATGGTTGGTTCCGTATTGACATGACACCTTGTTGTAATGTGGTGATTTTTGATCCGCTTTTCACACCTTTGTCTTCCTCCAGCAACTCCTCGTCTTGGTGCTACAAATCGTCGCCGCCTTGGCGCTGGACCCCGCCAACCATGCGGCCCTTACGGAGCAAGGGATCCCGGACGCTTTGAGCCAACTGCTGCTGCCTTCGGACGAGTGGTACTACACCAACCACAGCACGAGATACGCGCGCTATGTCAAACACCACGCGGCTAGGTCACTGGTCTACATGGGCCTCCAGCACCGCGTCAACCTAAGGATATCCGTCTACGACATCCTCGCCGGTGAGTGGTCGCATGGGAAACATTCATTCCACATATGAATTTTAGAGAATGGAGACTGGGATAATCTCAGAAGCAATCTGATGAACCGGCACCTCCTATAGGTAACATTTTGAACTGCGGATAACCTTCAAAAGCAAACTGCTTAAGGGTGTCTTATACTGTTTATTTTTCGAACTGCTATTCACGCCGAGTATCCTTCTACTTTTTACCGGAGTTGTCTTCTGGGACACTTTTCTCAGCACAGTTTCCGCACAATATTTTCGTATATGATTTTAAACTCAGTTTAGCTCCATGGCTATCAAAATTAATCCAAATTAGACTATTGACAAATGAAACTTACAGTTTATGTCACGAAAGGTGAAGATATAGTGTGTGATGAGTAAACTTAGTTTGCCTCCAAGGATATCCCTGTATATCCGTGTTATTTTATGAAACCAAAATTTATCTTTTTAGTCATATGATTTAAGATATGTTCTTTTTAAACTCGCTATCAGGTTTCTTCTCGTCTCGAACAATCAGGAGTCACCTGAGACGCGATAATGGATCTCTACTACGCGTTGTCGTTATTGATATCCAAAACGTGAACCTCAATTGTCACGAACTGTTGTGTTCGCATCACAGTGATTTTAAATGACATTCAATGGATTTTTCTCATTCATTTAATACGTAATGAAATTCCAGAACGTGAGCGCACTCGCTATAAAGATCCGTAATCAAGAACCTGATCCCAATACGTTGGTAGATATGGCCACCAAATTTAAGAAACGGCATTCAAAAACACTGAGGATAAAGGACCAGCCATTCTTGGATAATTTGGTAGAGATAAAGCCTCTGGCACGATGGAAAATACGAGAAACCTTTTTTCGTGTTGTATTTTACTAATGGCCGACGCGAGGTCATTTCTATAGAACAGCTCTAATTTTGAGAAAGAAGTGGTGACCTTTGTGTTATTTCCTCAATTAGTACCTGCCCCCCTCTCTTCCAATACCCTCAGGATCTCGGCTTTTTAACACTATAAATAATAAACATATTTTCCCTTATTCAAGAAGAGAGCAGTTGACAAGTAAATTTAAATGAAAGGGTGCTCTAAACTGTCAATGAAAGCAATAGGATATTTGATTCCTATGCATGCCTTTCGGTCATCTTAGTGACCATCGACAGGGAGAGTTAAAAACCTGCTAAATATTCTCCGAGGTTCTAAGTATGTGTGTGCTGTGAACCTTGGACAACACGCAAAAATTTACCAAATTTTAACTCTCCCTGTCGATGGTCTCCTGGGTGGCCGAATTGTATGCCAAATGCATAGTCTCATTTCCTATTGCTTTCATTGACAATTTGGAATTATCCTTAATTTATATTTCCCCGAGTGTTTCTCCCCCTCATCTCTTTCCTTTTATTCTCCCCCCCCCTCCACTTACTGAGTAGTAAATAAAAAGTTTGCTGTGCGTTTTGAAATACATGATGATGATGCTAAAATTTTTAACCCGGGTTGTGAAGTTTCTTTAAACTATGCAGCTTGCAGAAGTTTCCATGCGCAAGTGAATCATTACTTTTACGGTGAGTTAATTTTAAGACTCTTAAAAAGGGAAAATTGTTGGTTTCATTGACATATGTGAACGTACTGAGTTTAATTCTCATTGTCAGATCTGCAGGTTACTCTATCATCCACGAAAATCTCAAACTTGAAAAAATATAACCTCAAATATGGTTTAATTTTTATTTGGATTAACTGGAATGTAACATGCTTAATATTAATGCTTAACATGCTTAATATTTATGACCTATATTGGCATGGATCTGAAAATTATGGCTACGGGGTAATTGAAAAATGATAATTGTAAGCGGATATGAAAGATTAATATTCATCCATTGTGCATGCTGCATTAAGGAATTTATTACTAATAATGAGAGTTCATTGAAAAAAATCGGAGAACTGATACAGTACATTTATAGCGTATCATAAATTATTGACTCAGAGTTTTTCCCAAAAATCCAAATTGATTGTTCCGATGCTATTTAATGCAATGATTGCTGCGAGCTTGCGCCATGTTGAATCCGCTCTATGGAAGGCGCAAACCTTATAATTATTTCTATGGGCTGCGTGCTTTTTGACGAATTTTCTATGTTTGCAAGGGGTACAAAAGGTAAACTTTTAATTTTTCATGCAGAACTAACTAAAAGCAATCATCTATGGGCAAGATAAGGAGTTAATTCCTATATAAAGAGAATAATTAACAAAATGTGAACTCAGAAATTTTTAAATGTGGCGCAAAATTTACTTGATTATGCCTTATTCAGGTGAGGGAAACGTGTAGGAGATATTGGCAAACTGAATCATGATTTCATACTTGAGCACATTATCAAATTTTAAGCGTAGGTATTATTTTTCCTTCATTTTTGGATTAGCAATTTCACACTAACATTGTTGCAAGTTTTTTTAAATTTTGATAATTAAATTTTACCTCCAAAGTGCACCATTCTAGAGCCTCTTAGAATTGCTCCTGCCAAATCAGTTGTGCCATTATTTGTTCATTAATTATTTTCTCTGCTTGTTTTCCTATTTGGTGACTTTTCCTTATTTGGTGACCGACAACTGAAGTCACTTGCTCCAGTGTGTTGGTTTCTGAGGAAGGGTGGAAAGAAACCTAGTGTCGTCATTAGCCTGCGATTAACGAAAGGCACCAATCCGGCGGACTGAGTATTGTACTTGAAGTACTAGCCACATGATATTTAAGCGGGGATTGGGAATTCGCTGAAAATTTTCGCCACCTCCGGAATTTGATCTCGGTTCCTCGGTATGGGAAATCATTAATCTATCTACCAAACAATTTGCTTGACTTGAGTTCTTAATTTATCCATATTTTTATGAATTCGACTCAAAAATATCATATGAGACATGATTCTCACGTTGGATATTAATCGGAATAATCTTTTCTATTAAAAAAAAACATTCTTTCTCACTGCTCACCACTATATAGCTATCGACTGGTCGGGATGTAACTTGCTAATAACACGGCGGATTGTGTAAGCTATTATTACAGCCATCGTCGCTTTTCCCCCTCTGTATGTGCTCTGTGGTATTGCCCCTAACTAAGATGAGTTTTCATTGTTCATTGTTTTTTAATACTGATGAAAATCAAGTACCTTGTTGGATGTTCCTATCTGTTGCACCAATTCGCTCTTTACGTGGCAGGAGTTGGAACTGTACAAATTAACCCTAAATGCCTAAATGGCCCCTAAATGCTTCGTTGGACTACAAGTAATTTGTCGACACTGTCACGCGTAAATTCCGGAGGAATTCCATTTTCAAATTAAAGCAATGTTACCGAGAGACTGCGAAGTTCCCTGAGCGCTAGGAGCTTGATCATTGAACTCCTGAACTCCAGCCATATCCCTGGACCATTCACGCGTTAAGAATACCTTGTTCTCTAGGAAATGATGTCGGGGTTTAGTCGTACAGGCACTGACCAGAACCGGAGTCAATTTTTGATTCTTAATCAACCTGGACAGCAGGGGCTATCACTCTCGTACAGCACGGGGAAGCTAGGACCAACTAAACTAACGCCTCTTTTTTTTCGAACTCCGTTATCTGTTATTTGAAAGTTGCGTTTGTCTCCCAGTGAATACCGGGCCAGTATAATCTGCTTATATTTTTCTGCATAGGTATATTTAATAGGATCAGTTGAATCACGAATTCCGAAAAGGGCTCATCTCGGAAATATTTGAAAATGGTTATTTCCCCTCTTTTTTCATGTTTTCGTAATAGGCAGATGTTTTATGAAATGGAATTTTTTATAGGGAAGCTAGGATCAACTAAACTAACTCTTCTATTTTTTTCTAACTCGTTTATCTGTCATTTGAAAGTTGCGTTTGTCTCCCAGTGAATACAGGGCCATTATTATCTACTTATATTTTTCTGCGTAGGTATATTTAATGGTATCAGTTGAACCATGAATTTCGAAAATGGCTAATCTCGAAAAATGTTTGATGATTATTTTCCCTCTTTTTTTCATGTTTTCGTAATAGACAGATGTGTAGATAATGAGCGAGAAGATCTGCTTTTCTGCATCTGCATCTGATTTTCACAAATCTTTCAGTAGGAGTTTCAGAAAAAAAACTCCGCTTTAACTTTATGTGGTTTGGCGGAAATTCATTTTTTCTGTATCCTGAAAATTTTCAAAAATCCGAGATGAGCCTTTTCGAAATTAATGATTCAGTTAATTCGTCATCAGTAGTCATCAGTCCGTTTTTATGCAGCACCCCTTTATACTCTCCTCTCAGCCAACGGCTACATTCCTACATAATTATTTATTACATCATCATCGTCCCTCTTAATTTGCCTGATGCATTCCATTATTGGTCTTCCTCTGTAATTCTTCCGTTTAATTTACTTCCCGTTTAATTTACTTGGAAGCTTTCACGAGCGTGAACACAAAAATATATAAAAACTTCGTCACAAGGGTGACTAAAAGGAAAAAACACATAAAAAAGAACTCACACAGGTTTTGAATATTTCGGTGGATCGCCGCCACCTTCTTCAGCGAGAGGTAAAGGAAGAATGAAGAGGAAATGTTTGGGTAGGTGAGGGGAAGAGAGCAGTGAGGAGAGGGAAGGTGAAAAGTAAAGGAGGGGTGGAATGGAGGTAAGGGAAATAGAAAAGATGAAATGGGGAAGTTACCATGACCAAGTTAAGAGTCAGAAAGATACAAAGTTGAAGGTTGGGAGGTGAGTAGATGTTACAAAATTATAGGTACAATGTTAAAGGTTGGGGGAGGGGAGGATACCTACAAATTAATGGGGCCGGTTGAGGCCAGGTGGCTGAAGAGCATTGAAATAAAATATACAGGCTTGCTCTAAAGTTCTCAAAGTAATTGGAGTGGCTGTGGGGGGTAGAGAGGCCAGAACAGCTACATTGTAGCAATTATCAAATTTAGTAGTATGAGAGGCGGCATGAGTAGGGACAGAGTGAGAGAAGTTTTGGGAGGATGGATTGCAAGAGGCACGGTGATTATTTATCCTGATATTAAGAGGTGTATTAAAAGGTCCAATGTAGAAGGCCGGGCATAGCTTACAACCTATGATTGTATGAAGGGAACGTGAGCAAGGTGATAGATGTAAGAGTTTTGAATCTTTTTCCGATATTTTAGTAGATTGAGCGACATTCACTCTCGTGCGTGAGGAATTCGCGTTGGTATGTAGAACGTTTCTCTTTTCCTCAATTTTTAGGCACATTGATAACACATCATGGATTGTCATGGTTGAAATATTAAGGACTTGTAAGTTTACGCTCGTCCCTAATCAATTAAGTCACCCTCAGCCGTCTTTTCTATATCCTGACTTTTTCTCCTGATTACATCATTCCCAAAATTTCCATTTCAGAGGACGTCCCACCCCAGACGCCACTCACCGAGTCCGTGGAGGACGCTTACATCTCGCGTACCTCCGCCGCCCCCGCCCTCTTCACCAGCCGCGCCACCAAGAAGGTCGTCGGACTCTCCGTCGAAGGAGCCGTCGTCCACGTCCTCGGAGCATTCGAGGTAAGAACTCCTAAAATAAACATTATCATGTGTTCTTATAGATCTAGACCACTTTATGAATAATGATAAAAGTTCTGGAGTTTTGGTCAATTTTAATAATTACAGCGTATCTGCCGGCAGAATAATTGACCAAAACTCCAGAAATTTTACCATTATCATGTGTATTTGCTACTTTTGCCCCCCCCCCCACCCCCACGAGACTCCGATAAACATATCGGTTTTCATTGCCGCCGTAATGACCGAAGGCTCGGGAAGAGTTAGGCATTTTTCGTAGCCACAATCGACTCCCATTAAAATGGTTGGAGCGATTTTTGGTTACGTACAGATTTTATAACACGTGTTTTTATTGGTAGATAATATCTATGGATTAAAATTAAAAAAGTTGCATAAAACTGATTTTGATTTTTGGCAATTCAAAACTATTTTAGGACGTACCTTTCCGGCACGTGACATATATTTCGTAATGATTCGATTAAATATGAACAGATTTTCTTCTAAACCCGACATAATGCATTTATTAATATTATAATTGCTTTTAATAAATATCAAGGTGTCACGCTGGCACTAATATTTAAAAAGCCATATTTCTACACGATTTTGTCAAAATATCGAAAACCGTGCCGAAAACTCGTCATGACATGCTTTAATTGTGAAAAATGTGTGTGCTTTTAAAAATTTAAAATTTGCGATTCTTTTATCATTTCCGTTACTGCCGGTATGTTAAGTTCCAATGCATAAACAAAATATTCTTAGAGTTATATCGTAACCCCAGTATCGCAATTATTAGTGTATAAATAGCGTCACGGTATTTTGTAAAAAAAATTCTGTCCGTAAAATAAACTGCCTTTTGTTCCGTTGATACTATCAATCGAACGATCAACTTTTTATTTTACCGATACAATATTTTCAAGTGCTATTCTATCTTGTGCCGGAACTAACTTTTTTTTATTTAATTTCATTTCTCATTGTATTTTTTAGCCCCATGACTGTGGAAACTAGCGATAAAACATCATGCGATTCAATTATTTTTAAAATCATCTATTTTTCCATTGACGGCAGAAAATGTCCGATCCTCGGACTAATTAAAAAATACTGCAAGTAGCCGCTTAAACATTTTACTGAGTAACATTTTAGAGCTTATTTGAATGAATTCTCGTTGATGTAAATGCAAATTATTCTATTTAAAGATTTTGGAAACCATAGTGAGCCAATATGCTGTGGACTTCTTCCAAAATATATGGGAAGTTCAGCATAAACCTTAAATTTTTCCACCACCCGAGTTAACTATGCTCCCGCGTCACATGCTTGCAGCTACCGTAGCTGCGGTTTAACTTCAATGAGCAGTCGTTTCAAGGTAGTTTGAGCGAAATGTTTTTCTCGTCATAATTGAGGTACTTCCAAAACATATTTAAGAATTTGGAAGAAGCTTCAAGTAAGTAATGTATAATTAATCACGAAAAGCATTGTTTTTATACGGCTACAGATTCTCATTGATTGACTAGATACACATAGTATAAGCTTTAACGCCACTCAATTATTTCACGCCGTACGATGCAAACGCCTTCACAATGAAATCAAATTTTTTTATATCGTAAAATGTACGAGGGATATCCGGAAAGTAAAGATAGAAGGCAATAGTTGCAATGAAAGTTATTTTCTGAGGCTTGGTATCACTGACGTGTCTCTTAGAGTACGCATGACGAAACAATATTTACCATATTGTTTTTTACTTCCACATCTCCGAAAACAGCACTGACGGCTTTTTACATCGGGTGTTTTAACATATAACAATAGACGAACACAAACACCCATGTCCTGAGTGGTGAAAAATCAACTCAGCTGGGGCTCGAACCAGCGACCCTCAGTTTAGCAGACGAGGACTTTACCCCGTTGCCACTGGGGCCGACGATTATGTTGTGACAATGTTATCCTCTCACTGTAAGTTTAAAATACCCGAGTCCGTTCCCGCCAAATGCGAGGTATGTGGTATGATTCGTTTTCTGCACGTGAAAGGAGAGAAAGCTGCTGAAATTCATTAGCAACCCGTCTCTTGACTTCGTGAAGGTGTGATAAACAGTCAAAATGAAGAAAAATGGTATGGTAAATTCCAGTGAGGAAGGTGTGAAGTGAAAGATGAAAGGTGTGGAAGGCCCTCGGTCGTCAGTGAAGAAATTCTACATAAGGTTGAAGAAAACTTTCGAGAAGACAGACGTTTAGCCGATGTTGAACTTCATGAACAATGCCCATGAGAACAGTTATTAATGAAAAGATTACAGAACGATTGAGAGATCGTTAACTGTGTGCACGCTGGGTGACGTGTTGACTGAGAATCGCAAGAAAAATCGAGTGACTGCGGTGGTAGGCGGGAGACTTCTGCAATGCTGGGATTCAAAAATAAACTCTTTCCAAGACTCAATAAATGCATTAACATGCAAGGTGGTTATTAGGAAAATTTATCATTGATGCCATTATTAGAAATAAAGCCACCATCATTAAAATGAATAATAAAGTGTGTAAGAGATATTTTGTGTTCATTGTGTCCTTACTTTAGGGATATCTCTCGTAGTAAGGTAAGTAATAAACTTTTTTTTTCTAAAGAAAACGTACGAAGCACACACCGGTAAATATCTGACTCGATCTACATCTCGGAACAGGGAAATTCCTGATTTTTCAATTAAGGTCCCTTTGGAGAGTATAGCAATACCAATTCCTTTGAAAACGGCTTGTATTTTTTTGTAAAATACGTCAAAAAGGATTACAGAAAGGGGTTGATTCTTTGGTTAAATTAGGGAATTGAGATTTTTTTTCGGAATGAGGCCAAATTCGATGATTTTTTTAGAAATGATATGGACAAAAACTGTTGCAAATAGAACAATTAAATTACTTGGGTAGTACGCTAGAAGAAAATGGGCATAGTAGCAAAGACATTAGGAGGAGAATAGCGCTAGCGAATGAAGCGTATAATAATTGAAGGGAGCTGATGACGGAGACCTTAATTAAGGATGTAAAAAAAAGCTGGTGAAGAGCTTGATATGGAGTGTGGCGTAGTATGGGGCAGAAATGTGGTATGTGGGAAAGGAAGACGAGAATGTGCTACAAGGCGTTCGAGATGTGGGTGTAGAGGAGGATGGAGAAGGTGCGGTGGACGGAAAGGAAGACAAATGAGGAAGTTCTTGACCTAGTTGGTGAGGAGAGGAAACTTGTGGATTAGATTAGGGGAAGGCTGGAAGCGGTAATGAGGAGTGATGGTTTGCTGAAGGGCGTGATAGAGGGAAGGATGTTTGGCAAGCGGGGAAAGGAAAGAAAGAGAATAGGTTTTATTGACGAGATGAAAAAAGGTAGGACTTACGTTGAGATGAAGAAAGAAATACTAGAGGTAGTTAGGGCTCTACACGTGTAAGAATATGTGCGATGTTCTCTGACTTTCATCGTAACCTACCTTTAACCATTAGATTACTCGGGTGTGATGATGTGATCTCCAAATAAGTAGCAAATACAAAATGTAAATATTCAGGAAATTATAAATTTCGGCATCACGCAAAAACGTCAGAGAGAAGATGATTGCTTCAATTCACCACTAAAAAAATCGATACGAAGGGAAAGAAATCGCGTCGTCTTAACTTTCTCTGCACCGTCTTCGCAAACGATTGAATGTTAAGCAGTTCTGTTTCTCCATCTTGAGATACGATATTGACTTGTCTTCTTCTTCAGTTCCCCGTTTCCGAATCAGGCACACACAGTCAATAATCGGCCCGTATCTTGTTCGCACCCGTCATAATGGGGCGAGAGAACCATATTTGCGTATTCATTGGGTAAGGCAAGGTTTAAGGCGAGGCAAGGAGAATCGGTGGTCGGGTTGAAGAGGGGGACGGTTCCTTACCCACCTTCCCATTTGGCCCTTAGCAATCTCGCGGGATCCCGTTTGAAGTCCCTCCTCTCGACTGTTTAGCGAACGTACCGCAAACTCAAACAGGCAGAGTGGAGAGAGGGAGAGGAATTAAAGGTTTCGTTAACATGAGGAGCAATTAAAGGCGATTTCCCCTCCTTCCCTCTTATACCTTTGAACTCGTTCGTGTGAGGAATTAGGGTACTACGTTCTCCTTCTCCGTCGATGCTTTTCGGAGGCGTTCGGAATAGCCCCCCCCCCTCCCCTTCTCACCTTTCTCTTCCATATCTATCTTTGTATCTCCCTGGTGCCTACCCTCCCCCCCACACTCCAACCTTCCCCCTGCCACGTTTTAAAAGCGACGAAATGAATTCCAACCCTCCTTACCTTTACCACCACCGTCTTTGCTCTGACTCACCCTCCGTCTTGGATAATGAATGAGCACTCCTCTCTCTCTCTCTTTCCAGTCCGCCTTCTCGTGCTTAAGTCTCCCGAAATTCCCAACACTTCCCGCTCCTTACCTCACGCGTGCAAATACGTGCGGACACCCTCTCACGCAGGCTCGCGAATTATTCAGCAATTTCTCTCACATCTCCTCTTTGCCTCTTAGCCTCCTCCCTCCTCCTCCACCTTACCCTGCACCTCTTTCTTCTTCACCACCAGCTACGCCTCCTCTTACACCTTTTAACACCTTAAGCTATTTATGTGAATACGTCTCAAAATCTAATCGGAAGTAGGTTACCACTTACGGAATAGATTGGCGAAGAGTTTAATATGAAGTTTAGCGTTTTATGGTGCAGAAACGTGGACTCTGAGAAATGATGATGAGATTAGGGTTTTGGCGTTTGACATGTGGGTGTGATGATAGCGGAGACAGTGCAGTGGACAGAGAGGTAGGCGAACAAAGAATTGCTTGGTAATATCACCCTGATACTTTATCACCCTGATAAATAAATAATGGGGACTCAGAATGGTAATGGCGATGTAATGTTTGTAAGGCGATCAGTTCCAACACTACGATATAGTAAGTAATGACACGATTATAATAAATAATGTCTCTTTCTTTTGGATATGTAAATGTAATGGCCTTGAGTTGACGCTACACACGCGCGGTACGGGGGTGTTGATGGCAAATAGCAGCCGCTCATAGTGAAACCATTTATCTTTAAAACGCACTCCAACATCTCCTCCCCACCGACCTTATTTTATCATCAACCCCTATCATCCCAATCATTCAAGCCAGCCGACCACGGAAGCCTTCCCTTCTCTGCACCTCCTCCTCCTCCTTGGGTCATTTAATCAGAAAGCTCTCGGATTCTCCCTTCAACAAATGAAGTCTCACATTTGCAACTTACGTAAATATATATATGTGGATGTCCTTTGGCACGAACGCTAATTTTAGATCGATAGCTCCGTGTGTTTTTTTTTTAATTCTCCGTCCGATAATCTCTCCAAATTGGGTCCCTTAGTTGGAATCTCTCTTGATTTAATGAAAAGGCGATCGGGAGATAATTAGTTTTTAACTCGGATCCGAAGAGACCTGGCAACTTTTAAAAGTCGAACGCAATTAAAATTGTGCTCTGATTATCACCCACCTTCTAATTATCTCCTTCTCCTGTCAAAAGCATAAAATTATGACTTGTCCTTCTGCTTGGTTACTGGTCGAATATTCAGCCGTTAAGTACCGTATCAACTTTATTTTCTTTTTTCCTCTTTATCCCTTATGGCTACGCATCAGTAGAACCTCTCATTCAACCTATCTTAGAAAATTCTAACGTAATCCTTGTATTGGTGAAATTTAATTTCAATCCCGTTTACATGTTGTTAATGCCAACTTTGAAAAATTCATTGTGAAATTAACGCCAAACGAGGAGTTAAGATATTTTCCCGAGGAAGAATAGTGATTATTAATTTGTACATTTACACCGGCTTTTTTTACAATTTTCTTCAAAAATTCCAACTCCGAAGTGTTTTTACGGCATATCAGTTGGAATCAATGTCGTTTATGTTATGTGTCTTTCTTTTAAATTATGTATTACTGTAAAAATTATTGCTTATCACGGTATAAACATATTTCCTCGAAGAAAAATAGTTAATATTCACTTGTAAATACATTCACACCGGCATTCATGCAAATCTCTTCGACATATTCCCACTGTTCTTCGAAAATTCAATATTCTTCGTAGTATTCCTACTTCCAAGTAATTTTCACGGCGCACATGTTGGGATCAATGTTGTCAATTTTATTTATATTCCTCGTGAACCTCATGAACCACCTCGTGAACCACGTGAACTTGCGTGGGAGGCGTGAGAGAGTGCAAAAGAACTAGGAATGATTACGTGAGGCACCGCTGAATAGAAATATTAAGTGGAGGAAGGAAAGGCTGTGCGAGTTTAATTTCGTGATAATATTTGCGTTCAAAACTCCAAACGCACGTCATTTGTTACCTCTCGGAATTTAAAACAATGGAATTAATTAGGCAAATGGTTGTTTTATTCGACGAAAATCTGTTTTTTGCAGGAAAGTGCCCGGGGGTGATATCCGTTGAAATTCAACAGGCGCTATAAAGAGCACATCAAGAAAGCGCAGAACGAAGTACAAAGGAATTGCGTGCACTGGTAAATGCTATGCGACCGTATAAAGCCTCGGGAAAATTTCTCTTAATGAATATTCACATCGCATTCCGCCGGTTCGGAATGAGGAAAAGCGTGATAATTTCACGGGCGGTTAGCGTTTCATTTTGAATTCTCTTTCGTTCCTTCCTCCCTTCACGAAAGGAGAAGGCGGAAATGTAAAATTCCTCAAATCCCCTCCAGAACTGCTTTTTAACGTATTTTCTTTCTATCCTTTTGAATTAAGATTAATCTGTGCTTACCATAGGTTAAAAAAAGGTGGGTCATTTCTTTCGAAGGATTAAAAATATTCTCTTTATCCGTTAAATCGTCTTGAAAAAAACCGGGAAAATTGTAAGGGACATTTAATTTTTGTTTTTACATCCAATCTTTCACCAAACTATAAGAGTAGATTCCGAAGCAGCGTCTAAACTCCATTTGAACTTTATTCTTTGGCTAGCAAGATCGCAAGTCAAGAGGTTATTCTAGTTTTTTGATACTATATTCACCGATTTTTAATCATGAGCTAAATTGGTGTGTCCTACTGTTTCGCTTCTAATTGTCAGATCTTTTAAAACCGTATATTTTTATTTCGCGATCTTTTACGACTATATTAAAGGCGAAATTTCTTTCTACTAGGCGTTTCAACGAATTGCTATTGTTTCACGATTGAGCGATTTTGAATTGATCGTAGGAGGGGTTATTTCAGTCAAACTCGGATTCTGTGAAACTAAAATGGGATCTAACCTCGATCTAACCACGGAAATGATTTTAGAGATATTTGTTTCGCCACTCTGAAAAAAATTAAAGATCTAATTTTTGCAGATCTTATAAATGAACTTTTCTTAAAAAGAGCATGGATCCCTCCGCTCATTTATATGTTTTAGTTTAATGCAATGCCTTATTTATTTCATACTTTCTTCTTTTTTACAGCGTGAGGTCTCACAGTTGTGCCACTATGAATAAAGCAAATTCGCCCTCGTTAAAAAGGACTTTCTCCAAATTCAGATTTATGGCAAATTGTTGAAAATAGGAGCCACTAAAATTTACGGAAGCTGGTTGATTGCTTAGAAAATCCAAGAAAATAACTAAGCATCTTAAAATCTGGATTATTACAAATTCGAATGAAAGTATTCAATTTTTCCAATCCCAATTGATAGCTGGTACTTATTCTGCCGATATTTATCGTGCTTCGTTGGTTTGGCCAAGAAAATGGATGAAAATCGAACGAAGAAGTCAATTAATGATAGAGGAGAGAACGGTGTGAGAGGAAGGGGTAGAACGAGAAAGTCATGGGTGAATAATGGTGGAAATGGCTCTTTTGAGAAGGAATCTTATGAGTCTTCAGAACATAAGGGCTTGCATGAAGCTAAGTATGAGTGTATCTAAAGCAAAATAGGTATACTAGGATAGGTCGGTGTGGAGGAAATAAATAAAGCAGAGTAAGTTTTACAGACCTATCACCGAGAATTTAACTTTTTCTTACTGCGCCTTGCACGAAAGGGAACGGCGTGGTAGGTATGTACGTATGCATGTACTTTTTTCATCGCTATATTTTAGTCCTTGCTTAATTCTCCTCGTTAGTCATGTTAAGGGTAGCCTTTACTCCTGCCGTGCCGCGAATTAACCCAAAATCATCCCCATAAATCCTACGTCTATGGGAAGTGTGCGTATGAAATTCTCCTTCCATTTCTCAACTCATCATTCCTTCATTTAAAGCCTTCAGCATGCCATCAACTTTTGCTAATCCCCCTTTCACCCGCTTACTAGTAACTGCCTTTGCGAATTTTCCCCTTATTTATCTATTTAGATCAATGTGATGTACTAGAATTCAGATATCTTCGCGACTTAGTTTCGTCTGAATTCATAACGCAAGTTGGCGATGGGGAACTCCTGACGGTGGAGTGGGATTCAAGTAGAGGTTGTCAAATATACTGCCTAGAGATAAAGTGAGTGCGAGGGAGTGACTCTCGGCGACACAGCACACAGGATCACTAAGTGTACCCAAACGAGGGTTGAAGACAACTGATGTTTTCCGAGACTACGCTTCGCTCACTCACATCTCATTCGTCATTCTCTAGTCACGTGCCGTAAAGCTTCCCCTCCCTTTGTCTTCCGAGTCGAAAAGGTATTATAATTCTAGTGTAGTGGTAGCGAAACTAGGTAGAAGTTGCCTGGGCGAAGTGTGATGCCGAGGAGGGGAAGACTCGCGTGATAGAGGTCGGCTAAGGAGAGGAGGGGAGAGGACAGCACACGGTAGGCAATGCTGCCAACGTGGCTGAACTTAACCAGAGCGGGCGGGAAAGTGTCAGCAATTGTTCATGCGGGCTGATTGTGTTTACAACCCATTGGAGAAGCCCATGAAAAAAATTGGACTAAAACCCATAGAGAGGGAGATATTTAATTTAAATAATAGAATAGGAGATTAAGCATTTTGATGTTTGCAACGAAGGTTTGCGACCTAGGGAATTTTCCTTCTAACTCCCTCGCCTCCTTTACTTGTTTCCTTCTTCCCTACCCGGCTTACTCTCTCTATTCCACTCATCTGAGTGGCAAGTTATTCATTGCTAATCACGCCGCCTTTTATGGGGTAAAAATTGCAAATTTTTCAAATACGGCCTCTAAAAATCTTGCGTTCAGCGACGCTTTTTATGATTTTGTGGCGCAATTCTCTTATAATCACGTACTAAGAGGCTCAGTTCCTGCGTTTTCCGATTGCCGTTCTGATTTCTAAGGTGAATTAAAATGGTTTAAAGGCCCTTGGAATGCTTCTTTGCTGAAAATACACTTCGAAGGAGACTGCATATTGCCTTGTGAACTTGTGTGACTCGGATGGGTTGCGGTTTCCCTCCGAGGCGCCTCACCGCCGCCGGCGCGGTTTCATCTCTTACAAATGCAGACTTTCTCCCGTGACATGGCGGGCTCCTATACGACATCTTCTTCTCCCGCCCCTTTTGGGTTTGATAGACATTCGCATCATTTCTGTGTGATGATGAAAACGAATCATTAAGAAAGGAGTGTCAACCCTGGGGTGTGGACCGAAAGGTAACTAAAGAAATTCTATAAGGACTTTGTGACTGAAAAATTTTGATGTAGCCGAATTGAAATGCAAAAGGGGTACCGTGAAACCTATATTTAACGTTATCCATTGGTAGCATGATTTTCTCAGTTTCTCAGTGTCAAGAGTCGGGAAGTTTAAAAAAGACATTAGAAGTAGAGGTCAGCATCGGGGGTACTCAGCTGACCCGTAAGGTCGCCAGTATATGCTGCGAGACTGGCTGACTACAAAGCTACAACAGCAGTAGTAACTATGGAGTGTCAACCCTTAAACAATTTATACACTTGAGGGTTCACTGGCGCGGCTATCACGTAGCAAATAAAGCACTAGATTACACGGACGTTTTTCCTCGACTGATTCCGAAAACCGAGGCAATTGGGGAAGATATGTGGTTTTAGAACATTTCATTCATTCATTGCAGTAGTCTACCGGTTAGAGGTAGGTTGTGATGAAAGTCAGAGAATATCCCACGAACTCTTACACGTGCCGTGCCCTTTCTATCTCTAGTATTTCTTTCTTCATCTCAGCATAAGTACTACCTTTCTTCATCCCGTCCATAAAACCAATTCTCTTCCTTCCCCTTCCCCGCTTACCCAACATCCTACCCTCTATCACTGCCTTCAGCAAACCATCGTCCCTCATTACCCCTTCCAGCCACCTACCCTGTCTTCCCCTAATCTCATCTATAAGTTTCCTCTCCTCGCCCACCATGTCAAGCACTTCCTCATTTGTCTTCCTTTCCGTCCAACGCACCTTCTCCATCCTCCTCCACACCTACATCTCAAAAGCCTTCAGACTATTTTCGTCATTCTTTCTTAAGGTCCACGTTTCTTCCCCATACAACGCCACACTCCATATCAAGCTCTTCACTAGCCTCTTTTTTACATCCTTACTTAAGGTCCCCGTCATCAGCTCCCTTCTATTATTGAACGCTTCCTTCGCTAGCGCTATTCTCCTCCTAATGTCTTTGCTACTGTGTTCTCTTTCTTCTAGCGTACTACCCAAGTAATTAAATTGTTCTACTTGCTCCGGTTTGTGACTCCCTACTCTTATCACCAGCTTCGCTCTCTTTGTCCTACAGAATCTCATTACTTTTGTTTTCCTATTATTTATCTTCATTCCGTATTTCTCACACTGCTTTTCCAGTACATCTACTAAAGTTTTCAATCCTTTCGATGACCGACTGACCAACGCCTGGTCGTCTGCGAATCTAACCGACTTTATCCACTGGCCTTAGTATTATATAAAATATCACAGTTAATGGCATCACATGACTCAAACTCACTCCAATACTAGGAAATAATTGTTTTCCCGTAAGAGCATGTTTTCTCACTATCTCCTCCATGCACTGGAAAGGTCCGTTTTGGTTTTGTTGTCCCTACTTTCCAAATCAATAGCTTTAGCAGAAAATTGAACGCCAATCCGCCATGTTACAGTTTTGCAATTTGGCTTGGTGGTTTGGCATTGTAACTTTGTTGTTTTGGCAATATTTATTGGATTTTTCATTAATTATGCTGCGATTTCGCGATTCCTGTGTGCTGTGCAGAGCATGGCTATACCAAAAGGTACAAGAAGAGAGAGGACATTTCTTTTCATCGGAAAGTATATCGGTTAATGTCTGCTTAGTGGCAGAAAGAGTTTTCCATGTGCTTATGTCCATGTATGCTGGCAATCGTCCTCAGCAGTAGAACCTACATTAGTCTATACGGTTTGAGGTATTGGGGAAAGTTGGTAAAAACGTATTTCAGTTACGCCTATGCATGTGGAACGTTCAATATCTGTAATGAAATTAAATGTTTAGTTTCGTTTCGGTTTTAAACCTTGTGGAAAACAAACTGCGCATCTTGATGAGCGGTAAGTTTGGAAGAGCGGCTAGACTACGAAACAGACTGGGAGGGGTTTGGGGCTGGCGGGGAAGGGGCAATTTGGCGATACGGGGATCTTTTTAAGGGGAGGAAGAAGAAGACGGAGAGAGACTTTTCCCCTCAAAAAAGGAGCCAGCCCGTGTGGAAGGAGGGCCTAACTGGGAGAAAGTATCATCCCACCCCGACTCCAGACTTAATGAGCCCATTAGGTTATCCACGTGCAGTTTTCCACCGGCAAACAAATGCTCGCAATTAATCTCGGAAGTAGGCTGAAATTCAATTTCTGCTTGCCTGCCTTCCGCGCCGCGTTCTATTTTTCGGATCCGTGTGACGAATGCCGTCGTTATGCCTTATGTGCTTAGTAGACTTCTCTTCTTGCTGCTTAGCAACTCACTCTCCTGAGACGACGAAGTGACGGTGGTATGTGCATTCTTGATGAATTCGCGGGGTGTTTTCTTTCGCCGGCGTTATTTCTTATTATCGTTCAGCGACATGCCTGGTTTTTATAATCTGTAGATATTTCTAAATCAATGTAATTTTTTCTTCGTCCTTCGCACGTAATGAAATTTTGTTTGGCATAATTTCAATTTCATTAATATCTAGATGATTCCTTTTCATGACCTCTTAGTTTTATAATTTGTAAATTTAAACAGAAAATTTAGTACACAGACAAACGTATTGGCAACTTGTGCCATCATCAAAATTCAATCACTAGCACAATTTACGAAACCTGGGGTGGGTTTTATGAATTTTCTTTGAAAATTCACAAAATATTTTGTTCAGATGTGATTTGTCACACATTATCTCAATTCGACCCCGATACTGTTAAATTTATTCCGAAAATATTATCCTCAGAGAAGGATAGGATTTTCACAAAAATATTTGTCAAGTTAAGCAGTCGCAGTATCCTGTCGTCTTTTTATTGTCTAAATCGATGAGATTCAGCTTACACCCTCCTGGATTGAAGGTAACTATAGCTTTCCAATGGTGACGAGACTTGTTTGGAAAGCTTCTCCGAAAAGGGCGTTGATATTAAGCGAAGGTTATCGAGTATATGATCCTCTCAGTTTACCTCCTTCGAGGCCATTGAAAGCGTAACACGATTCGATCCTTAATATTTGATGGAGGTGAGAGAGAAAGATAGGTGAAGAATAAGTAAGTCTTATTTCTTCTTGAGAAATCTGTTTGACATCATGCCTAAAAAATTCAGATGTAGCATCCAGGGATTGCATTGCCAGGATCGGAAATAAATGATGAGATTTGGAGAGAGCCATGGCGTCCCTGTTACTCTAGTGAAACTGTCCCTATAGTCTTTTTATAGTGGCTTTAGTACGATTCCACGTAGGATTAGCGTATGTAATGAATTATTCTCAATAAGTGTAGTCCTCAAGTATGTGATATCCTGCTAGGTTACGCCTTAAAGAATCGTGACCGAATATCTCTGAACACTGGGCGTGGCTAAGGGAGAGGTGCATGAGAGAGAAATACGAAAGAAAGGCGGTGAAAGGTGAATTCTTGTCGTGTACTCATGTTTTCATTTGTTTGTTTTTATTAGGGGAATGCAAATTACTGCTGTCTCTCTAAAAAACAAATATTTTTGATAATACTTTTACCTCTTTTTTCTTTTAAGCTTGGTGCTTGTTCTTTTCCAAGAGATCAAAAGTATAGTTCTATCTTCATCTTGATCTTCCCGTTCTTCTCTTCCCTTCCGGTCTGTCGTCTTATTCTCACAATTCCCTCTCCTGTGTTCTGTCGATATGTTGATTCCATTCTCTCCTTCGTGAAGCTATTCATTTGGCTAGATTGGCTTAATCCGGCAAGACTCTCTAATATTTTCATTACTTTCTCTATCTATTAATGTGCGATTTGTAATTTTCCTCGGTATCTTCATTTCCACGACCTCCAGCTGTTGTCGGGTATGTTTTGTATCGCTTCTTGTTTTTCCTGCATATACGGGTGCATCTTATCACTGACTGGTGTATCCTTACTTTTGAATCATGTCCCATATACATGTTGTACCATCTAAATACCTATACTTGTAGAGAAGAATGTATGTATGTTTGTTTGTCTTTTACAAATCTACAGTTTTTTTCGATCGTGATGAAATTTCGCACAGTCACAATTCGAAACAAGATAAACATTTTTATTTACAATGCATTTTTTTAAAACCTACCTCCACCCCTTTTTCTACCCTTATTAGAATGTTTTGACGAATATCTCGAGAACAGTAAGTAAATTGGCCTAAGTGGAAAGTAGATTCTGATAGCCCATTAAAATGCCAACAAAATGCTTTTCAACCCGTAGCGATAGAGCGCATATAAGCCCCGAGTTATTTAATTTCAAAGTGGAAAATTCATTCCGACCGACTTAAATAGGATTTTCGACATTTTAAGCCCATGCACGTTCATTCATCCGTTCCCTCGAATGCACATGGGAAGAATTCACTTTATTGACAAGTTTATTTTATACCTGTCAGTGACGGGCTCGAATAGATAGAACAACAACAATATGGACTAAATTACAAAAATAATACTAAATATAACGCAATGAACCCATGTGAAGCCGGGTAATACGTCTGGTATTGATTTATTGAGGCCACTAGCTATTCTATTGTATTCGATAAGTTTCTCCTTCATTTATTTCTCTTTTAATCCAAAGCTTACCATTGTCATTCTCAGATACTTTATCCTAAGGGTTATTATTTCATTATTTACTATTCAATTTTGAAATACTTGTAAAATAAAATTGAATCGGATTTCTATTTAGTAATCTCAAATGCAATTAGGAACTATATGCGTTGGCTAAGTTCATATTCAGTTTCTGTCAACTAACCGACACGGCCATATGTTTAGGAATGCATTTGAACTAAAATGTGGTTAAATCAAGGACATGCATATTAGATACATTGAGTAACGCCCTCATTAAAAGACAATAGTTGCGTTATCATTCCAAAAATATTTGGTGCTCTTAGTTGCTCTCATTTCTATATATGCAGGACAAATAAATTATAAAATATTTTGGAGTTGTTGGAGAAATAGTCACAAAGAGGATTTGCTTCCCAAGGACAATTCACCACTGATGGGACCAAAGTAGCGATCCGGACGCTTATCCATTAGAACCTCATTTTACTTCCATCTCCAATTCGCTGCCTTCTCGCTTTACAGTGTGTAGGTAACTTTTATGTCTTTGGCGTCTCCGAAACAAATAGTTCAGATTTGACAGCTCCAGTACCGACTTTTTAATTCACTTAGCGTAGACGAGGGAGATACGAGATGTGGTTCGATAAAGTTTTGGCGCAAACCATTCGTACTCGAAACAAATTAGCAGGATATGTAGTGTGCCTTCCCCCCACCCATCCCCAAGCTACAGCATCCGGTGGAGCGATACATGTGCGCCATCAGCATAATTGAAATCTTTGAGGACAATAAAAGTGAAAACCGCTTTACTGAGGTTCACGTACGCTAGCGTTTATTTAAGGGATATGTGGAGGGCTATGGAGGGGAAATTGGAACCGGGAGCATAATAATATTGGAAAGTTGCGGTACAGGAGGGGAAGGGAAGTATATTAATATTTTAAACATAAGGTTTAAAGCGACATGAGGAAATAAAAAGCATTGACGTGTTGGCTCCCTGCCTCCCATCCATACAATACTTTTTATATTTATGTATTCGTTACCATTTGTGTCACAGATCTAAGAATTAATGACCAAAAAGTTGTTACATTTTTGCATCTGACCAACACCGATGTATCATTACCTTAAATGAAAAGTAACATGGTAAGATCATGCATCTTGATCACGTATAAAGTATTTTCAGACTACTACAACGACAGTGCGCGCTTCACAAACGATGCAGTATTAATTATTAGTCTTGACCGGGACTTGAACCGGGATATATCGATATCGCGCCGAGTGCTTTAGCCATCTAAGCTACCGAGGCGTCCTCCACCTCTGTGGATATTTTTTGTGTGAGTTTTAAAGGAACAATACGTTGTGCACTTGTGGGTGACTCCGTGAAGGTAGGTAATACCGTGGCTTTTTCGGGTATCCTCAAAATTTGTCGATGTAGTATTAGCTATTTGGGAAAGCGGTCATAAAATGAGGTTTATCGCAGTGGTGTACCTAACGGGTGACGAGGCTGGTCCCTGCCAGGGGTGTTATCTCGGAGGGGGCGGCGCGTAATACCCCCTCCGATAATTGCGCCCCCCCCCCCAAAAATAGGATAATGTTGAAGTAAACAATCTCATTTTCATATCCCATTAGAAAATTGCACAGAATGTGAAGCAAGAACAAAAAGAGGAAAATAGAGATTTAGATAAAAGTGGGGGGCGCTTCCGTTTTGTAGGGACGCCAGAAACCCTTGGTACACCACTAAGTCTATGTGACGCTTTGCGTGCGCAAAAGTAAAAATTCAGCATCAGCTATCTTTGGGATTCATGGGATAACTTTTTAAAAATATCCACAAGACAAAAATTGCTCCGTTTCTGTCATCAAGCGATGAAATATGTAACTATTTCGAGGCAACAAGTACATTTTTCCTAAACAGGAAGGTCGGGTGAATTCGCCATAAGTTGAGTCATCAAACGAGTCAGAATAGGAACCACCTTTGTGGACGTGTTAACTCGTCCACGTCTGTGAATGCTAAGGGTTGATAGCTAGGGCAAGGGAAAGGATACGCAGTAAACAGAGGATGGATGTTTAGAAACCCGGCATATTCGTTAGCCTGCTCGAAATAAAAGGCAGCCAAGAGTCCACAGTTTAAGGCCCCATTTGACGGACAGAGCGCCACTCTACAACTGTGCTCTCCTCATGGCACCCATGTAGAAGCCTTCTGAATTATCTAAATTAATCACTAAATAATCTCCATAATCGTAAGGTATTGAACTCCGGAACCAGCGTAATAGGAAACCAGTAATCTAGCGAATGCGGCAACCAAACCGCTTTGACTACTATTTGCTCGGAGGGGAGGGATTGAATTGTTTAATTCTTTGAAGATATATCTAAAGGTAAGGGGGAGAGGGGGAAGAATATACTGCGGGGAATCTTGTTGGGGGTGGGGGAGAGACAGAGGGTGGGGAGGGCTGCGAGGAAGGGGGAAAAAGCGGGGGTGTGGGGGATTTTGAGGGAATAAGTGACTCAGAATGGGAGTAGGGGAAAGGGAGGGGGAATAGTGAGGGGGTATGGTCGGGATGATAAAATGATCGATAAGTTAATAATCAAAGTGGAAACCTCCGGAAAGCAATTTCAGAAATGCAGCTCTCGGACGGTATGTTTGTGTCTCTCTGTGTATTTTCCGAGTTTCAAGAAAAAAAATTGTGCGAGGCTTTTTCGTGAGTCCTTCCCTCCATCGCCTCCCTCTCACAGCCCTTTTCCTCTTTTTTTCCTCCCCTGAACTCCCCTTCCCACTCCCCAGCCTCCACACCCCTCTCCCCACCAAAGGTTTCCTTTTCACTCCCTCATGCTTTTTTTCCGTTTGTGCGGAAACGGTGCGCCGTTTGTGTCTTTTTTGTTTTGTGCCGACGTGTATTGTGCTGCGTGTCCCCCCCCCTTTCTTACTCCCTCTCCTTCTTGCCGCTGTCTGCTCTTGCCGATATCCTGCGGCGTCTGACACAAAAGGTATAAGCGACAAGGATGGAGGGTGATGGTCGTCTTCGGCAGGGAGTGGAGGGAAAATTCAGATGGTGGCTCTGGTTCAAACGAATATGAGTATTTTTAGACTGAGGAATTTTCTAGGTCAAGGCGAGGAGTTAGGAAATACGAGACTCTGCGGGTGTTATACTTTCACCTCCGAAACCATTACAGTATCGATGAAACACTAATCCAAACCTATGCCGTTGGAGATATCTAACCCTTAGTGGAGAACGACAAGTGTATAGTCTGGTCGAATTATTTCTTTTCCACCACCAGGCAGTTGAGGTCGACCGAGCCTGATAATGTTCTCCTCGATCACCTCAGTCGCGTTATTAGCCCCGGCTGAAAGGAAATATGGACTCAAAAGAGGTGGAATAACGGACTTGATATCAAGACTTTCAGTTTGAAATTCGGCCAATGTACCCCAGACATATATAAAACTAGTAGTCCTCAACGCAGGTTTGCAAGATTAAGATAATAGATAAGGAATTTTAGGAGTCTTAAGACAGGGAGAGCGTGTATGAAGAAATGACATAAAGGAAAGAGGTACGCAAAAATAGGGCATTATGGAGAAAATTGTTGAAACAGAGTCAGTTTCGTAGACCTAACAGCAATTAATATGTTCTTAGAGTGTGCCTACCCCGGCAGAGAATGGCGTTATGGCCTATTGTATTTATGCTTATGCAAAAGGTACGATTTTTGGGAAAGGGTGACTAAGGGTAGTTTGTGTGAGATATGAATTCGCATACAATTATATGTATTTGGCCTCATTATAATGAAAATCTCTTATATTTGCAATGAGAATAAAGAGGTCACTTGCTATTATACGTTTTGAAACTATTTTCAACAATACATCCATTTTACATGGGAAATGGTACGAGTATGCACTCCAGAGGGACTTAATTTTAGAAATGAGGAACTTCAAACGTATACATCTTGTCAGAACTTTGACAATACCTGTGTAGTTTCTATGATTTCCAAACTATTTTTTTTACTAATCAACTACATACCGCAGTAATTTTTACAGAATCGAAAAAAAACACCTTCGTTTTTGTGGACATTTTCAGCGAACGGCGTGAAAAAATTAGTCAATATAACGCCTTAAATTATGTTTTTTTAATTGCTGAGAATTTTATTAATTCAAAACAAGGTTTTTGCATCATTAATGTTGCAATATACACTTCACGCTTCTTACAGGTGATAAGATTTGAAAATAATATTTGGATATGGACTCTGTTGTGAATAGGGCAATATCTCGCTCAAGCTACCTCCAGAGTACAAAAATAATAAATCAGAGATTTGGAATCGCTGGTATAGAGGGATAAGTAAAAGGGAAAGGAATTCCCTTGCTGTAGAAGGGATTGGAAAGGCACTCTCTGTCTCTCTATCTCTTGTTTTAAAGTCGGCCGTAATCCTCCTGGAAAATCCTTCCGCGACACTCGGATTTCATCTCTCGAGCCGTGTAGACGTCTTTGCCGCGTCTACGCCCAACGGCACTCATCCGCAGTTCACTCGTTTGTTTCAGCTCGTCTCATTTATCCGACTGACTAAGGGGGTGGAATAGTCCGTGGCTTTGTCGCCGCTCATCTCGCTAAAACTCCGCAGAAATGATAGCATCTTGGGAACCGTAGAAACTTTCACTGCTCAGGCCATAGATTAAATAGGAGATCAAATGGCGCCTTCGATCATGGAATTCAAGAATTTAATTTTTTGCTATGATCCACCTAAATTGGAAGGCTATCGCGCGCAGTTCGTATGTTAATTTTATGAAACACTGTTCTTTTTCCATTTTTACATTTTTATAGAGAAATTTTTAGGGTAAAGTCACAGTTCCAACACTAATATCGATGTGAATGAAGGTTTTTCGGGTGTTACTCCGGGTTAAAGGCTGAATTTCTGCCGACGTTTCGAAGAACGACACGTTCTTCATCATCAGGGCTTCTGAATCTCATGGTGAAGAAAGAGTCGTTCTTCGAAACGTCGGCAGACATGGAGCCTTTAACTCAGTGGGACACCCGAGGTTAATCATTCACATAATTTGCCGGGATAACCTCAGGTTATTCATCACTAATATTCATGTTTCCGACGCAACATCTGCAAAACCGCATCGGCTGTCAATACGCGCGTGGCTGGAGGCGCATGGAAGGCGGGACCCACGCCGAAAATGGTCTCACTGCGATGTATTTTGGCGACGAATATTTCGGCTCACCGGGCATCGTGACATTGGAAATTTTGCACATGCAATTTTATCAAGCGCTATACTACGTTCAAATTTTAACGACAGATCCTTTTTTTCCCGGGCTAACGCCAATGATGTAGTTTTCTCCACCTTTCATCCATTCCTAATATAATCCTTCCCATATTAATCTACATACCAGTCCTCTATGACACCTAGTTATTGGTCACTATCCCTAATGTATAAGCAACCAAGATTTATAAATAATTCAACTCGTGTTGTCTTGTATTAATTACATGTCTGCCTATAGAACTTGCATATTTATGTTACATTTTTAAGTGTAGGGTTAACCCTCAAGTTTATTTCAAATGAGATTCAGTACTCGGCATAAATATCGTCGACCAAAAAAAATCGTGTCATCCATTTCGTTTCCCGTCAACGAGTCCCGCTTGTCTCGTATGGACCAACATTCTGCGGATTTCTCGTGAATAATCATCTCAGTGGAATCGATAATCCCGGCGACGGAAGCGTTTCGGGGGAAAGTGAAAGTTGTCGCGCTGGCTGGCGAAACTCGATTTCAAACTTTCGCGTCCTTTTCTCCGGTCGTTTGATTTACAGAAGCCATATGCAGCATCGTTCGGAGGAGTCGGAGGGCTCACCCCAGATGCCTATTGTCTCGTATAGTATTTTTCAATTTGTACAACATAAAGGAACATGAAAGCTTAGTTGAATGGCTTCGTGTCCCTGATAATAATGTTCCCTGTTACCTACAGAAGCATTGTACGCGAATCAGTGGCACCGCTACATTTATTTTTACAATTTTTATCTCAATGACCCATATAGGAAAATATAAATTTCATGTTTATTTAAAGAGATGGTGTGTTACACAACTATCAAGTTAGCATCTGAGTCTTTAGCTTTTAAGTCTGAGTGGCTCAATTTTATATGATGCCTCTTCTGTTTGTTGTAAAACTGGAAAAATGTTAACTTATATTTAAATACCAATAGTAGATGGATCAGTTCGTTGATAACATGGATCGTGACGCCAAAATTATTTGTTTTTAATGCTACTAGTAAACATTAAAGTACTATGGATATGGGAAATGATTTTTCATAATGTTTTCATAAACTGTGAAACATAATTAAGACGGACTAACAAATCATTATTGTAAAATATCATTAAACGTTTCCTTCGGCAATATTTTGAGGGCTCAGGGGGTGCCTCAATTTGTAACCAGTCCATTTTTCCCTTTCTCAACTAACAATCGCATATTTTTATTGCAAAAGAGATACAAGTAAAGGGTTGAATATTTGCCTGTACATGGCTGCAGTTCTCAAGAACACTGAGTATAGCTGATTTATGGGAGGGATATACGGACTTTTAAAAGGTATTTTCCGAAAATATTAATTTCGATAGACTTGGTCCACTTTAACATTGAGCCCTCCAATTATTGACAGTGTGTACCGTATTAAAGCAGACAAGCGTTGTCACATCAAGAAATCAATCATTAAATAAGAATATCATACCAACGAGGCTAGTGTAGACAAATGGTTGACATAAATAGCGATGTGCATGCATCCTATCTGTATATCAAACCACCTTAAAGGGTTATGGTTGCTCCTGATTTGTTGTGCAGGCAATATCCGTTTTTAGTTTTCTCATCCAAATGAGAGATGAAAGCCACACAATCCTGATCTTTATTTATGCTGAGCTTTCGACTTATTACAAACAACATGGTTCATTATTTCAACTATTTTGTTAAACGAAAGTTATTATATGACTGGGTCATCATCAGTATCATCAGCTCTGATCAATCCGAATATTGGTTTGCAGCAGCTCTCCACTCCACTCTTATCTCAGCTAACCACTTCATTCCTTAATAATTCTTCACTATGACTACATTTGCCTGATGTATTCCATTCTCGATCTTACTCAGTAATTGTTCCCATTCATTTCTCCTTCCATAATTGTTTTCAATAGGCTATTTCGCCGCAAAATGTGTCCAATAATTCTTCTCTGAGTTATCATTATACTTCTTTTCTCTCCGACTCTTCGTGAGACGTATTCGTTGGTGAATCGCTCAATCCATTTTATGTTCGATCTTCGATAACAACACATCTCCATTGCTTCCTATTTGTTTTGCTCTGTCGCTGTAATTGTTCAGGTTACAATACCGTTTAAGGACATTCTCCAATGTTACATATATGGGCGCATCAAATAATTTTGCTTCACTCTGCTATTTCCGCAACGATCTATATTTCATGTTCCAAATAATAGAAATTATCGATAGGTACAATTCAAGATCTTAAAGCGAAATTGCAGGAAGGCTACTACTTATATAACTCAGATAGATAGAAATTTTCTGAAAATATTGATCCAATTTGTTTAGTGGAATAGAACGATAGAGCGAGGACGATTTTTATTACTAGTTTATATAACTCCATGAGTGCTGATTAAATCCAAGTCTAAGTTGAATATGCGTCATTCTGCCGGATGAATGTGTCCTAACTGATCAATATCTTTTGCAGATTGTTTCAAATTTAGCGAATGAATTTATTTTTTGCTTGTTTCAGTGCTGGAAATGTATCCACTCGGAATTTATTTCTTGTTTTCGGTGGAATCATCAATCATATAACCTCCGAGACTCCCGTGTCTTTCGAGCGTGCAGGAATTTATATGCCGTAACTCATATTTCTCCTTAATTCCCTGTCCTTTTGAATTAATAGGACCCGGAAAGCTATGTGTCAAAATTAAATTTCACATCGATCACAGCCGTAGATGATTAAATTACTAGCTGCTACCTTCGGCTACATAATCCAAGATCAACTCGGCGGTTGAAAATGCCGGGGGAGGACTGAGTGGTGCGGGAGAACTGCATCTATTAACGTTTCTGAATGAGTTTCCATTTCCCGCATGTAGTCTCCCCGTGGTACAATGAAGTAATTACGTTCTAATACAGCCACTAACACAATTTTCTCTCCGTTTCTAGCGCTCCTTGGGCTCCGGAAACACAACGACAACAGAATTATCAACGCTGCAATGGGTGCTCAACAGTCAACAATCCAAAGGTGAGTGAGAATTACCTTGGTGGCTCCCTCTACCTCGTCAGTGGCCATAAATTACTTCTCCCCAAGTAATAACATAACCAATTCCACCTCGGTGCTTGCAACGTCAACCAATTGTTTTATCCACATTCAGCAGCATGAATTGGCTGGCACTCATTCCTGAACTATTACATTGCAGTTATATTTATATGGGACCTAAAATCTTCAATCTTCTACCGGAAAACATCCAGAACATTAGTAATGATAATGAGTCTTTCTCAGGCACCTTAAACAATGGTTATTTAATCAATCAATGGCGTCTTTCAATCTCTTGTGGAGCAAAATTTGTTTAATTTGCTAACAAGGAAACGATATTCCCCATGGTATAGCTAGCTGCTTCAGATATGGTATTTAATTAAAATTTTGCTTTCGAAATTTAGTTTGTGTTCTCCTAAAACTATTTTTAATTTTATCTGTTGAGCGAATATTCTCTCAGGTGTTAATATTGTTTTTATGACCAGACGTCAATTATGGTGTCCCAAATAAAGGCTAACATTTTTCAGTAATTGTAACACGAATTAAGTTATATAACATTTTTTCTCGTATAATCAATATTGGAACGATACATTTTCAGTACTTAATTTGTTACTTGGGAAGACTTTCATGAGGACAGCTACAATGACCATTTTGTTCCATCTTTCCTATTAATAGTAAGATACGCATTGGTTATTCCGTCCTATTAGAAAGATTGACTGGGCTTTCATTGTCACTTACTCATTTTATTGGCATGAAAAATTAAAAATGAGAACAGTTTAAGATAATACCATTGAGAATAACACATACATCCTTACATCCTTAGTGTAAAGTACCAAATATGTATGTTTACATACCAGCTTAACAGAGATTTAGAATTATGTCCATTTTTTTATTTTTTAGTTTAAGTGTAGCTACAATGGGTAAATAAAACTCAGTTCACTTAACTTGAAGATATAGCTTCTTAAATTCGTTGAAGAGGACTGTTTTAAACAGAGTAGTTGCTTGCATGAGTTGATAAAGAATGATGTAAATCAGGCCCCGTTAACATCTTAAGAAATCTGAGGGTTCGTCCTACAGAATGGTGGTGACTTTGGCGTCTTTGGTTTGTAACCGAATTCGAAATTCCATTAGACCAATGCAGTAATAAAAACGGAATGAATGGTTTCATGTCAGGTGAAGCCTTCCGTAATGGAGTCAGGGACGTTTGTGGTGGATCGCATGACGGCTGTCTAAAATCCGTCCTGAGTCACAGGAGATGCTTTTAAAATCCTCATGATTAAATGTCTCCCTAGAAAATGTTCGAAGGGGCGTAAAATTCTCGGAATGGGTGTACTTTCGTTTCGGGATTAACAGCCAAATTGCTGATGGCCTACTTTTTCAGGAAATCGAAGAATTTAGTGTTTTAAGAATCATGGAGCTCAACGAGTGTACCAAGGTGCAGATAGGTACATAATTATTTAAAGGAAACAGAAATAATAGATATACAAATGGCTTTATTGCTTGGGGCGAGTTTGACAGACTAAGAATTTCCTCTTCCGCCTAACTTCTTGTCGCGGTAGATCAAGATTCGAACATTCCATTACACCATATCATACAGGCGTAAAATGTTAACGCTGAAGAAAAGAGTATGGTCAAATTTACATGAAAAGAGTTTTTCAGCCTTAATTTTGCCAGTAGAATAATTAATTAGAATGCACGAATTTGCATAACCATTAGTTCTAAACGTTATAAGGTTTGCACGCTATAGATTAACATGGTAATTAATAAAATATTAATCGAAATAATAAAGATAACAACCTAAGGGGAAAAAATAAAGGAATTGCTTCTAATCCTTAACTTTAAGAAACCTACAACAGGATAGCACCCGGAAAAATGTGGGTTTGAAAAGACTGAAAAATATACAGATAGGTAAAGCTAATATAAGTTACTAGCGGAAGGTACCCGTTGAAATTCAACGGGTGTGAAAAACGTTGAACTTATTTTAGAAAAAAAACACAAAGCCTAAAGAAAACTGTATGCGTGGTGTTTTGAGGAGTTCGTAACCTATCTTGTACGTTTGTTCGTTGCAGTAGACACGATGACCGTTTTTCAGGTGCACGGAGAGATGAGTGACTGTTGGTCCTCTTTCATTCATAGGAAAACAAAATACTACTTAAATAACACCCAGATTGATAGATGGTCACCACGTCCCTCCGGTTCTCTTGAGCTGCCTTCTGAGTGATTAACAGCTTGATCGCTTCCCTTGTGTACAAAAATATATTTGCAATCAATGACTCAATTAAGTTGCGCAATTCAAAGTCGATATGTGCGTCGAGTGTCTTAATCAGGATTGTAGAGTAGGGTGAAATCCAGCGGTTGACAACGTCAAAAGGAGCTTTTGCAGCAGCAGCCATGTTTATTTGACCTATGAAGCCTCCATCACCCGGTCTGCGCCTTCGGCATAAAGGGTAGCCATAATCATTGGTTTCGGTTGATAAATAAAAATTCTATGGTGATTCTTAGTGCACGTGTCGATTTTTATTCACGGATTTCGTTCATTGCGCAAATTTTCCATTCTTTATTTGGGTTAAAAAAATGTAGTAACGTCATTAAATTTCCGCCATCTTAATATAGATTGAAGTTTCGAAACAGATGGGTCTATATTTGAACCAGATTTATAGCTGGTTACCCGTCCGTAGGTTGGGTTAGGATGAAATTAGTGCGGTTCTTAGCGTAACCCGAGAAACACCACGGGGAGATTCTCATGAGATCGCTGGTGGGCATGTCTTTAAGCATCCAAGTCTAACCTTTGTCGTTTTTCTTACAACGGCTCATGTTCTCGTAAAGAAGACATTCCACTTGCTTTAGAAGATTGATTCGAAAGGTTGCTCTTTTTTTTATTTGGCATGTTGATGGATATATTTTTAAGTGCAAGGAGGGGAAACAGCGGCGAGTGAAAGTCTTGAATAGGCAACTCAATGATAGAGTGAATGTAAGTTCACTGCACTTTAGCACTTTTAAACATATATAAATAACTCGTATCGTTTATGATTTGGGAATTGGTCTACAAAACGTGTAATATATCTGAGTATTACACGACTACGCCGTGTTTGTTGTAGCAACAGAGGCATTACTGCCATTACTATTCGCTGCACGTATATATTCTTGCACGTTAATTTTTGAATGTGTATCGGTTACTACGTAGGTGTTCTCTCATATACATGGAGTGCCCCTATGACAGTTACTTTGAGAATAGATATTGAAGTACTTGTATATTGCATTGAATTTATCTATTACCCCCGGAAGCAATCTATCATGGGGGCCATTGGGACTCTGGGCCCTTCTTATACGTATTTTATTTCTACGTGCTATCATGGGCCTGCGGAAAAACGTAAATGCCAGAGGCCTGAATATCCTTTGTAAATCAAATATCTGGTTGTCAAGGATATATGCTATTTTTTATTTCAGAGAAAAATATTACTGATAAATAAATTTCAACACTTGGTAAAATTCACATGCTTCATCATTTTGGATCATTTCTACTGTCTTAAGCTTGGAGAATAATAGTCATATCCTTTAATCCACGCAGTTAAAGTTAGCCCTGATTGGATGTTTTGTCTGAATTGCCTGAATGCCTGAATTTAGGTGAAAAATACGCATCTACCCCAGAAGAAAGCACTCTTTAGGGTTACCATGCATTCTGGAGATGGCGATAGGATCGTCCAATCACAAACTTAGTATTTTCGCCTTTAATTCATTGATTTTCATTCTTTTTGTACTCTCATTTATTAAGTTAACAATCATTTGACATTTGAAATTTAAATTTATCATTGTAATCTTTTTTCACTTTAACGCCAAGTTACTTACTAAATTATATTGAGGATTTTACCGGGATTTCCTTTAAACCGGATATTAACTATGGGTTGATTCAGCCTCGGGGCGTATTCAATATGTGAATATGGCTAAACACGGGAGTGAATCACTTACCGTGCATGATCCCGCCCTAACGAAAAATGGAATGGTATGCTTCCCGGCGGTAATTATTATTGGCATCGACTGATGTGTAGTCTTAAATTCAGCGAACGCATAACAATTAAGTTGAAAATGAAAAATATATATGTAGCAACGATCGCATGAGAACTCGAACGTATTACGTTGATGCTTGATATACGATATTGCTTGATGTACCTAAATACAAATATCCTCTTCAAAAAATTCTCAACAGAAGCTTAGTTTAATGGAAAACAATATTCGATTAAGGAAAATTTAACAACGCCAATCGAATGACTTTTGGTGCTTTCGATTTGCGGTGACCGCCACCCCGCGGTGCTTTCAAGTTAATGAAACAGCCGTCCATCGCCGACTATCGGTGGCTCTCTGCCCCGAAGTGAGTCGAACAAATGAAAATCTGTTTGCGTAATATGATGTCACGTGAAACACTGGATCAACAAATGAAAAATGAAGCAAGAAATACAAAAGGTGGATAGTGCACTGCATGTGTAAAAATCTAGAGGATCGCTATTCACTTCCATTTTAACTTACCTTAATCGGTAGATTTCCTTAATAATAATACTGCTGATATTATTGGAGAGAAAAATGCACAGCTTAACCCTTTCAATGCGGAGTTTCCTTACCAAAAGTGTTTCTGTGCGCGGAATAACCAAAGGTTTACGATACGACGCTCGCGACTCACGCTGTGAGTCACCTGCGCCTGTGTAGCATACATCCATGATTCACACGTGTGAGTTATTCGCACTTGAAGGGAATGGTCTTCAATTTCTTCACTCTGCTCAGCAGGTCCGCCTCCCGACGGCCCCCAGCTGTCCCGGAGGCAATCCGGGGAGCAGTGGATGCGAACCCACGGCCAGGACGGGAGGCGGGACGCCGCGGACTCTCTGACGGACGGCGTCGTGGGCGAGGAGGGCGAGCGTCTGGCGCGGACCTTCCTCTCCTGCTTCCCCACCGTGCTCAGCCCCGTGGTGCTGCTCCGCCTCCTGCTCCACCGGCTGCTCACCACCGCGGCCGCCCGACTCTCCCGCTGGAAGTCCTGCGCCTCCCGCTCCTCCCTCGCCTCCGCACGCGACCCTCCCCTGCAGCAGCCGCGCTCCCCTAGGTCCCGCGCTTCCTCGGCCGACACGGCGGCGGCGACCGGAGACTTCCTCGTGCCCTCTTCCGCATCGTCGTCGACGTCCACGGCGGCGGCCGCGTTCTTCACCGCCGCCGCCGAGACCACCAACTCGCTGAGGAAGAGGAGGAAGGTGAGTATTTCTCGTTACTTAGTCGTCATATCGATGAAGGCCCCGTCACGGCTCTCTTTTTGTTTGCATTTTTATCAGGCTCAGATAATTCTGATCTTAATATTTTCAATACTTACTAACGAAACACATTGATCCCAAGGAATGTGTCTGTATTACCATTGGCCAGTTGCAGAAGCAATACATATGCATCCAATAGAGTTATGACATCTGTAAGTCAAGAAATTCGCTCCATTGGCGTTGCAGATACACTCGATACATTTATTGGTTCCATGAATAGTTTTATAGGCTATTTGGTTTGATGAAACGTAGTTACATACTTATGAGTTCTATAAGTAATCAAGATGGAGGATGCGCGATATACCACTTGGAAACTTAATTACTTTATAAAAGAGTTTTATGCGCCGAAGGGCAAATTTATGTATTCAGGCTGACTAATATTTGTGTGGATAAGTAATCTATATGCATATGATAATCGTGAATAATTTTTATTAAGCCATATGAGATTAGACCAAACTTCCGAGGCAATGAATTATTCTGCATTTTCGGGTTTCCACCGCTTAGGTTGCTTTTAAGGACAACAGTTTCGCAAGTGTTCCAACGGGCTCGTATCGAACACGGGCTAAACTGTTGTCCTAAAAAGCTACCTACGCGGTGGAAACCCGAAAATTCAGAATAATGTTTGATGACGTCACTAGGCAATACTATGTGCACGAGTTCGTTTACCATAGTTAGCAAAGCAGCTGCTTGGGCTTTCCACTCGCACAAAATGCAAATAGTTTCACTGGACTCTTAGGTAATAGCTTCAAGAGAAGGAAACCGTGGTTGGGAAGAGCCCAATTGTAATAATAGTCCAAAAGTCGGCCCAAGGCAACAGGGTTCCTGATGCAAGGGGTAACATTGAACATTTTCGAGATTATAGAAGTGAAGGCAAACTCATAAGTGATAAAGAGTTACGTTTTCTCTGCATATATACAGTACTGAGAATTAAATCATGTATTTTAAGCGACATAAGTACGGTGTTTACTGGGTTGTGTTGTCAAAATCAAAGCCAACATGGCCCTTTTTCAGCGCAGCGTCAAAATATGCCCTTCTTAAGAGTTTTATGGCTCATATTACGTTTTATTTATTATCAATGTATATCGTATTTCTTTTTTGGCATGGACTTTCGATTATAAAAATAAAAAAAATTAGTAGGTACACGACCCTATTGAGTTTTATTTTCAATCCTGAAATGTGTGTCGTGTGAAAACGCCTTAACTCTGCCAATTATGGTTTTAAAAAATCCCCTGACTCACTGCCGAGTACAACCAAATACTCCATTCGTAATTGCTTCACTGGTCTAACCCGCAGGTCAACCTCACCGTGGACTGTTCAGGCACCAGTGACGTTTCAGCTTCCCCGACTCCGCATCAGCAACAGCCGCAACCCCAACAGCAACCATCTCCACCAGGCTCGCCCGTGTCCACGGCGACCGCGACCTCCGCCACCATGAGCGCCGCCCCCCGCGGCGCTCGCGGGCGCGCCTTGATCGACCAGCGCAACTCGATCCCGGCCCCCGCGAGGGCTAGGCCCCCTCCGCAGCAGCGCCCCCTCCCGCCCCCGCCGCCCACGCCCGTCTTGGCCCCCCCGACGCCCAACCTGCCCTCGGCCGCCGACGCCCTGGGCCTCGTCTCGTCGTCCGCCCTCCTACCGGCCGTGCCCTCGGCCGCCGCCCCCGCGCCGCCCCTCCTCGCCTTCTCCCTGCGCTCGCCATCCCGCGAGAGCCTCTCCTCGGACCACTACCGCCCCCCGGGGTCCCCACCCAACATGCACCCGCTGGCGCTGCCCGGAGGGCCCACCTCGCCCTCGTCCCTTCTCAGGCGGTGCTCGTTCAGGTGAGTGGCGGCTGCCGAGACGGACGGGGAAGGAAAGGCATTTGCATGAGGTGGTGGTGAAGGCGCTTGGTGTATATGTGATGAGGATGTTTGGAGAGCCAGGGCAAAAAAAAATTGTGCATGGTTGCCACAAAGAAGATAAAAATAATTCCATTGACTTATGAGTACTCATTTCGGTATTCTACCAGCTGATTGTTAGGTTTTTGGACAGTTCTTATTCTTAAATTCCAAGTTCTGAGACATCTTCTTACTTTCCTTCACATATTTTGTTCGCCATAAGTGGCCTTATTCAAGAAGGCCTCGGAATTACCAATCCTCCATAATGGAGACATTTTTACGGCTCCACTTCGAAACATTTCAACAATGTCGTTGAAAAGAAAGAATTTATCGTTCTTGGATTTAATCGCCCGATGGGAACGTACAAAAATACAGATATGATATGAGAGCTCATATATTACATAGTTAATTATTTTTAAAAAGCTGATGTATTTTTAATAGAAAAAATATAATAAGTATTTTATATACATTCATGGCGTAAGCATGTCGTATTATACTTTCTCCAAGACATAAAGATAGTGAAAAATCTTTTTTATCAGTAGTAGTAGTAATTGTGTTTAACGTGCTTCTACGGCTAAGGTCATTTCGTACATACTGTCTTCCACGTGCAGACAGGGGCAACAGCACTCGGACGAATCGGACGATCACCCCTCCAAACTCTAGCCGAGCCCAGCGATGCTAAACTTCGGTGACTGATTGGGAACCGGTGTTTCCATCGTGGCAGGCCGTAGCCCCCCTTTTTTTTCAGAATGAAACGGAATATTTAATATTCTTGGGAATACTATTCCATAACCTTTACCTTGAAACACGAAAATATTTTTTACAAGTGGTAGTTCTATGCTGAGTGCTAATATATGACAGTTGAGTTCTATGTGAGAGCTAAAAGTGGAGATTGGTGGATGTTATGACGTCACGTTGACGGCTTGTCGAGGTTAAGTCCTTCCTGAATAATGCTCCAGGTCTCCACCCTCTGTTTCTCCTTAAGTAGTTCAAAACTCCTATCCTCTTCCACACTTCCCTTGTGTACTCCCCTCTACCACCCTCTTCAACATTCCCTCGTATTTCAATACGTCCTCGATCAATCCCTTCTGCCTTCTCTAAACCTACACCACCAGCTAACACTCATTAGAACTTTAATTTAAATAGATGTTTATCGGTTATCGTCCATATTTATGATCACGTTCGTTATTTCCGCGAAAGAGATGCAGGTGAGGTCTAATCATTAATTATGTTTGGTTTCAGGTAAAACGCCATTTTCAATTAAGAATGTTGAATTATTATCTTGCATCTCATTCTCTTCTTCATATTTTTATGTGACCATATATTTTTATGCAATCCTGAACGTAACTTGCCCTAATATCTATCCTTTGCCATTCTCTTATAATCTGCAACACAGACCAAATATATATTCAAATGCTACTATTACCCAATGGATACAAATTTATCTGTAAATTAACTCCTGATCCGCACATTGTGTACATTATGTAATACGTTTTTCTAGAGCTGACAGAAGCGACCTAATAAGATATATGCGCAGCTGAACTGATCAGATCAAAAACTTCTTTTTGTCATGCACCAAACTGACATTTTATTGCCATACAGTTCACCTGTGAAATTTTCGTGGACTTCATTCTCTCCCCCTTCAATTACTTTTCCCTAATCCCTCACATTTCATCATCAGTCATCCCCTGCCACACAACCCTGTGTCGGCTCTCAGGGTTATATGTAGAATATACATAAATTAGCCTCTCTGTGCCATTGTCAGATGGATATTTTTAAATAATGTCTCCATTGCGTTAAACAATCTGGCCATGCATTGATGCATAAGTCCTTAGACGCTAAATTCTGAAGTGGACCTTCCTCCAGGAGATAACATACATGCACGGGATAATAAGCTTTTCCCTTGTAAGTCCATCAGGAGAAGCTTATGGATAGTTATTTTCTCTCTGTCTCCTTTCAAGAATTTGGAGATGGGATGGCTGGGGATATCCTGCCCCTTTGGTCCTGGCTCCTCCATCCTTAGATAGAGATAACGGCCAAGCTCCTTCGTTTGCCAATGCCTTTCCCCCGTTGCTGTTGTTGCGTGTCTCAATGTGGTTTCCATGTGTGTTTGTGTTGTGTGTGTTTGTCGGTGTCTCGCTCGCAATCTTGTCGACATTAATATTTTCCTTTCATCGGAAAATATTCGAGGGCGCATTCGATGAAAACTCGCTCGATAAAAGACTCATGAAGAGAGCGGATGAAAATAGTAAAGCAGGAAGTTTTGATGCAAGCACATGGAAAAGAGCATTCACGAAAAAAAATTTAAATTTTCAACAAGTCGATTTTTTTGCTATTTCCAGTTGGAGGATAATCGTAGTCTACTTAATCTGGTGAAAGAAATATGGACGTCGATGCGATGAATTATTTCAGCCGGCACTCTCTTTTTAAGCGCTCTTTTTGGTTGTGGCTCAATTTTTTTTACATTTCTACATAGCATGCGTTCTCGTATTTGCACTAGCAGACTTATCTATCGGCCATATGAAAAGGGTAATGAGGGCTAAGTGAATTAGCAGGCGCTATGTTAGTATAGTTTAACTCACCTAGAGGTAGTTTTTGCGTTATTTTACTGGATTATTTTGGAATGGATACTTTTGGGACGATATTAAATCCCATTGGGCAACATTAATCTTGTTCGTGGTAGTTGAATCGTTTTTGCTGAATTAGTGCGACGTGTATTATTCAATTGATTGCATTTTTTTATTTTTTCCTACTTCTCGTAGATGTAGTTAGTGGATAAATATCCAATCGCTCCGTATCTGTTAGTATATTTCAAAAGCTTATTTGGCCCTTGGACTAATGAGTAAAAATCGAGATATTTCTACCGAGAAACAAGTGATATATCTCCCTAAAATCTCAAGAGCAGCGCCTTACTTATCAGGAGGATAAATCAATACTTGGTAATTTTCACCATATTTTCTTTTTCTGATCTGACCGATAACGATGGTTTTACAACTGGTGACTTTTTATAATGGTATGAAACAATTGATTCCGGTCAAATCAGAAAAATAAAAAGAGTGAAAAATTACAAAGTAATTTTATCCTATTGATAAGAGATGAGTGCATTATAAAAATTTACCTCAATGCCAATTGATACTATCGAGAGCAACGCGATGGGAATTAGTCTTCAATGTGTAAGTGGCTGACGATGACGCGTATTGATGGCTCATATTTCACTCCCACTTGAACTACAATGCCTAAAGACGGTAAATTTAAATTCATCCCGACATGCAACATACCTACAAGGGAGCACACTATTCCTCCTAAAAGATTTATTCGATTTCTAAGATTTCATTTCTTCTATATTCAGTGGATAGGTTTTAGTCAGATTTGTACACACGTAGACAGAACAAAAAGATAGGTAGTGCATTTCGAACAGTTCTGAAACGTACCGTTAAAGCTACTAAACTACAGATACAAAAGTCCGCGAACGCCCGCTAACGTCCGTTCAGATGTTCACCAAATCCCCAGTCTCCAGCTTTCAAAACCAGATGAAACGATTTATGTAACATTACGGTCGACACTGAAGGTATATAACCACATAAGCGCGAGTTTAGGACCAATTAGTCGTTGAATAGGCTGCATGTATGCTTTCAAATCCAAGGCGGAAGAAACGGAGATCAATATTGCTTTATGGCGTACGCGGGAACGCTTCGTTAACTGATTGGACCCTTGAAAATGGAAGTTTACGCTAGTTAATGAGTGAATAGCCAGTGGTCAGCTTTCAAAACCATGGCGGAAGGTCCAATGATAGGTAGGTATTTCATTGTGACCTGTGCATAAACGTACCGATACAGTGACTGCATCACTTGGGAACGAGTGAAAACCAGCCGTGTAAGTTCATAGGCTATGGCTAACTTCTAAAACCAAGGCGGATAATATAAATACAGAAATGCTACCTGTTCTACACCAAGGTGGAAAATATAAAAATATAAATACTACATGAATTTAATACTTTATATTGATTGTAAGTACATGCATAAATAATGCGACTGAACCACACGGAAAAGGATAACGATTATAATCAAATCTATACATAGCAACGCAAAGCTTGGTATTGTAGGCGGCAGTCAACATGGTTACCAATTTTTATCAAATTGAAAATCATACATTACAATGCAAAGTACATTTATGATAATGAGGAGACTGCAAACTTGTAGGAAAAGACTGTGGTACAAAAACAGGGGTTGTGGCATTGACGAAGTTAAAATATAGCGTTAATTAGAATAATCCACTAGGACGCAATTTAACGCCAGTTTTTGGACGAACAGACAGCTTATCTTAAGTTTCCGCAAGGTCATTTTTATTTACATTATTCTATTCTAAAATAATTTCATCTCAAATTTTTGCTTCTTGTATAACGTTTCACCTTACATTCAGGAGGCGGTTTAGGTCGTATTGACCTTCAGACTCCTCCTGGATATGAGGCGAAACGTTTTCCACGAAGCAATAATACGCGATGGAACAACCGGAGAATAGAATGAAGTAAATGAACAGATAGGCTTATTCCGCGTCATCTTTCAAGAAATATTCCGAAATTTAAGAGGAAAGGTCTAACTTTTGAGGCGCCCATTTCTACTCAGTCGTCGTCAGCTTCGCGAGCCGTCCTCCTAGATGTCTTCCCCCAGCATGGGTGTCGTGTCTCTCAGCAACCGTCGAAACACCGACATCGCACCTCACAATCATCCATCGCCGGCGGGGTATACCCCTAATTCTAGGTTCTCCTCCAGTCTCCGGAAGAGGCGCTCCAAGTCGCACGCGAACATCGCGCCCCCGGCGGCCCTGAGGGAGGCTGCGACTGCCGCGGACGGAACCCCCGAACAGGAGATCCAGGCGTTCCAGAGGCAGCTGCAGAACCTCCCGGACTTCGATTCCCCCGACCGGCCGGACGCTATCTCTGGGGCCGGCGAGTTCTACCACGCCGGCCGCGTGCACGTCCGCCCCCGCTCCCGTTCCGTCCCCAGGGTGTCTTTCGAAGGGTCCCGCTACCTCACTCTCCCGGACCTGCCGTGGGGCAGGGGGGGCGGTGGGGGCGGGAGCCTCCCCCGGGGGAGGTCCACGGGGGTGCTCAGCCTGGACCTGGCCCCCGCGGCCCCCGCCGCCCCCGCCACCCTGCAGCCGGTGCCCGGCGGCGGGCTGGGGGCGGCGGGGGACACCTTGGGGGCGGCGGGGGTTGTCGGGGGCGGCGGAGGCGGCGGGGCCTTCGGGTGCATCAGCCGGAGGAGCAGTCTGTCTCCGTCCGAGAGGGGAGGTGGAGGGGGAGGCGGGGGCGTGGCCCGGAGGAGGGACAGCCCCGCCATCAACGTGCTGGAGACGCCCCCCTGGCACAGGGCCATCCTCAACATGGTGGAGGTGAGTGAGTTCAATGCCCCCACACTTGCATGCCGCCGCGATCGATCGCTTCAGGGGGTACTGAGCCTGCTTGATTCTTGATTGTAGCGATGCCAACTCTGATCTCTGAATCCATTCATCGGTCAATTACTGTGATAGCATGTACCATTTACCCTTTCACTGTGCAAATTTATTTCGCATTTCAAGCCTAATGTGTTTACACATTAGGATTGAAACCCCTATAGCTTCACTGTTTTGGTATTAAAGAACATAGAGTGGCAATTTTTCTTGCAGAAATTGCATTAACCGTATTACTGCAACCGTTGTCGCAATTTAGTAAATTTACCACTATGGATACCTTTTGGGGATATACTCGATCTCCAAAGTAGAGGAAAATATTTTTTTTGGCTTGTGGGGTAAAGTAAAACTCTGTTAGTCAGTGAATTTTAATATTCAGTCATGTATTTCCCAACTTCACAGCAAAAGGGTTAAGATTTTTTTGCGCGTAGTAATTGACTGATTTAAAAGTAAAATGTCAAGCTTGAGCATGGGATTTCTTTAAGAAGGGTTCTCCAAATTTTCAAATTTCGATAAGGTTTTCTGACGTCACAGCCTCAGATGCCTGAATCATCAAGTCTAGGGATGATTATTGAACTTTTTAAATCCGTAACGAAAATACGAGTACTGTAATGGTATATTCCGTAAACATGGTTTTACTCGGGGCAATTTACTGATTTTACAAGTGCTAAGCTCGAATAGGGAAACTGTCTTGCGGGGGCATTACCGAATCCATGACGTGGAAGTCTCGACAAATCATAATTTTTTCACATAACAATCAGGAACATCATCATTGGCTGAGCTAATACGGTTTTTTCTCAGAATTTTCATCCTAAATATTCATCGGAAAATTGGTGTTTTTAGAAGATGAATTGCATCGTTAAATGCCAAATGTTTCAACCTATGCTACTATCGTGACTATAGTCCATATTTCCATAGTCATTTCCGCAGAAAAATAATTAATTTGAGCAAACCCCGAATGAACTTTGCCACGTGAACGTGTGCTGGATATGACACAGGTGTATGAAAATCTCCCAATAGCCGATCATTTTTATCAGCCAGTCCAATAATGGTATATCTAGGAGCGATCGGGAAGTACATTTACGATTTCCAGTCCAGTAAGGTGAGATATTTTTCAAGACGACCATCCGCAAATTAGTTTTATAGCAACATGCATATTATGCATAAATCGCTAATCATATTTTGCATAATTTTCAATCATTCCAAATTTAATTGGAGAACAGTGTGCCAAACTTACCCTCCGTGTGATGACCTGTCGGACAATATTAATTTTCCAGCAATGTCGCGCCTTCAGCCTTGTGGAATGCCCTAAAGATAAATGCACCTCTTTAACCCTTAGCGATTTTGAGGTAACACACAATAAGCCTTTGTTGTCCCTATTTACGATTATTTATTTCTATATACTTTTGTGACTTCAATTTTACGATTTGACACCCAAAATATCTATTGATTGTAACACTTAGCTCCTCTTTCTCCCACCAGTGTAGTAATATGTTTGGTTATTTGAGGTTATATGTGTTATTTATTGGGCTATAGATCAAGGAGGTAAATGAACACCAATTATGTAGATTCCACGAAATATTTGTTTATTAATACCTGGGATTCATCACCTTGTGTCATCCTCAGGTAAATATTGCTATATTCCGAAATAGCTTTGGAGCTCTGTTGCGTCTTTTTTTGTTTTTCTCCAGCTTTCACTACCATTGCAAGCAATATAATCAGTGATAGCAAAAAATAAAAATTAGCATTATTATTCCTGATTGCTGTGAAAGCCTATGTTCCAGACAAAATTATTGTGTTCTCTACCTGAGGATGTCATAAGGTGTTGTAACCTAGGGATTTGAATAAACAAACATTTAGTGAAATTTACATAGTTTTACTCATTTCCCTGCATAATGGACTGATTCCACATCGTTAAGCCTGATGCAGTTATTTCGTTTGGGTTGTATGTACATGTTTAAGACTGTGCTTGGGTTCCGAGCGCGCGTTCATTTTTTATAGTGTTCCGATCCCTTAAACACGATCCCGCTCTCTCATTCTCATCTCCGTGCTCCCTCACATCTCTCTCTCTATCTTCTGTCTCCTCTCTTCATCCCTCTTCTCTCAGGAGTGGCTCCGTGTCTCCAGGGTGGAACTCCACAGAAACGCACCACTGCTGCGAGAGCTTAGAGACTTCCTGGGAAAGGCAGCCGCCTGCGGTCCACCGTACGCGCAGTGGGTCTCGGAGATGCGGTCGCAGTTTCCAATACTCGTGAGTAGACAATAAACGGGCCGGAAAGGCCGGGAACTCCACCACACCTTCCCCCCCCCCCCGACCTTCGCGCCCCCGACCCTCCCTCCCCGGTCCCTACCTCTCATCGTTTCATGAGAGGCTAGGGGAGGGGAAGAATTAACTTTTTACCCACTTCCTCCCCTTGCATACGCCTCCCTCTCCTCCCCCTTCCATGACTGGATCAACTCGTGCCGTCAACCCACACTCCCTCAGCAACAACTCCCTTTATAGCTCGTCGTCATCGCCTTCTTAAGTAAATAACTCGTTTGCGAAATAGAAATGGATCCGTCCTACTGCCCGGGTATCGCACAATGTTTTACACTCTCTTGAAATAAAATCGAATATTTCCGGTTTTAACTTAGTCGGAAATCATACATGTCACTCTTCTTATTTCTCGAGTCTACTTCTTGACCTTTTCCTAATTTGTCATACTGGGAGGATTTACAATCACTCTCAATAGTTTAGAAGGTATTTATTTTTTTATGAAAATAAAACTGAAAACTTCTTTGACTACTTTTTTCAATACAACTGGTGCATTTAAAATAGAAAATTCATTTTTTAAACCATCTTTAAACACCGATATGGCTCGATGACGCGAAATCTGAGGAAGAATGAGCAAATCCTTTTCGCGGCATTGAAATAAAAATAAATTTCTTTTGCAATAAATTGACCGACCTGAAAATTATTTACTGGATTATAATTGGTTCGGTAAAAGCTGCCTGCACATACCAAAACAATTATCTACTTTAACGGTCAATGTACGGTGATAGGTTTTTATGGCGAGGACTATTGGTGACTGAAATAATTTGACGCGTGAGCTTATTCCCTACAAACATCATAGTTTCAGGAAAGAAATCGTACTATATAAAGATGAAAAATTCCGCGTTGCTTTATCAAATTGTAGTATTCATGCATATTGATTTCCATATGCTTGTCTGTTAAAGGTTTTTGTGTATGGTATTAGTCAACTCCCCTTTGCCACTGGAAATGAAACGTTATACTTGCAAATGTAAATAAAATTAAATTCAGTTCGATATAAACGTTGTAGTCATAGTAGATGCCAGTGTTGACGGTGGAAAGACCGTGGTAGTTAACCAACAGACATCAGATAAATGTGATGCATGTGGTGTCCCTCTTTCTCATATTTTTCCTTTCTCTTAAGACAGCCGAGTCCCTTCCCTTCCTAGCCCATGTGAATAATGCTGTCTAGGGAGATGATGAGCAGCACTAGTCGAGATACGGCATTTTTTGCCACACGCTCTTCGGATGCAAGTGGGACGAGTTTTTCACGCCTCTGGAAAGAATACTCGTCGATCGCAGCGAGGCCCCCTTCTCTTGTTAGTTCGTTATGAGCTGGTGCCCTCGTCACACTGGATGTTTCCCTGTGTTGTCAAATTTCATGGAACTCCCTCGTTTTTCATTTTCCCCCACAACTACTCGGAGTTTGAAATCATTTGAAATTTTGGTGTCGAGGTTTGGTACCGAACTTTTTTTGTGCATCCCAGAGGAAGAAATGGATTCATATCCTCAGGAAAGAAATACTTGAAGCACAGCTTGGACGAACGGATTCTATGGAAGTGAACTGCCAGTGGTGAGTCAGCCGGCATAATTCACATCAGGGCGACCATAGTGAGTACCTGCATGAGTATTAGCTTCGTCTTAATAGTAGAATGACGTTATCGTGTACTCTTATCTTAATAATAATAATTAAGGGATGAGAGTTATGCAATCTTTTGTTTTACCGTTTCTCCGTATGAGAAAGTGGTGCTTTCCGCGGGAAAACGAATAAATGGGTTTCAGACCCCTTACTTTTCGATCGGTTGTCGTCGAGTAAATAGAAGACCATAGTTGTGTGATATTCAGTGATAGATACCAATTTCCTATGGCGGTGAAAAACGTAATTTTACAACAATGCTGCCTTTTTTCTTGGAACGAACGACTGCTTTAGTCATGGGAACGAGGTTCAGGACCTTGATCATGTGCCTTTTCAACCAGGGTTCTAGAAACCACTTTTGTCGCCAAATTTCTCACTTCATCGTCCTGGTGTCGAAGAATTTGTGTGATGTAACGTGAAGAACTGAAATTTATAAATCCTGTTTTATGTTGCTAAGAAAACCAAACGAACGCTGCTGAGGCCAATGCTGCTACCTTAGTCTCGCGTATAAACCAATGGGCTACATTCCAGTCCATTCAAAAGTAATTGTTTTCAGAGAGACGTGTGATGAATTTATATTGAATGTATCGAATGTTGCACTTGCTCACAAAACCTATTTATGAAACATACTCCATTTTTTGGCTTATTAAGATATCATCATCAGATAAATACCTGGAGCGCTATTATGTTAACTCCTTAAGAGATTCTAGCGACACCTTACGTTTAGACTAGTGAGGAAAATGTTCCACATGTCCTGAATTGTGTTTTGACTTCGAAAAAATTGTCTCTGGATAGTGACTACTTACGTTGGACTATGAATTGGAAGCTATGACATTGGATATCGCAAAGGTGATAAATACATTTCAGATACCGATATTCTCCCGACAAGGTCTTAACGAGTTAGAGAAAAGCATTACTGAAGCTAAATGGATGGATGTATGATGTTACGATAAGGGATAGAATTAGAAATGGAAATGTTAGAGTAAGCTTGAAAATTGCATTAGTATAAGATAAAATTAAAGATAAAGATAGAACGCGTTGGTTTGGACACGTGAAGTGGTTTGCGGAGACATATGTTGGTAAGAGAGTAATAAGCATGAAGATAACAGGCCAAAGAAGTGGTGGTACTCCCAAAATGAGGTGAGAAGATTATATTTTGGGGAACAGGATGGAGAGCGGAGAATTGAGTGAAGCTGCGCAAGATGGAGAAAGCCGACGAGAAAAGCCGATCCCAACTTGGGGAAAAGGCTTGGCAGAGGAAGAAGAAGATAAATATTTATTACTGTGCCGAAGCGCGTGGTACGATCAATAAATAAGTCTTGAGGAAAAGTGCAATTTTTGATGGATTGGCTATGATAAACGTGTCATATAAGAGAAGACAAGGTTACATTCTACACTTAAAATGTCTAAAAATCGCAAATGAATTCAGCAGCATGTACATTTTTCAAGGTGTTTTTTAATTGGTTTAGGAGGCCTACGTGTATCAAATTTTATGGCGCGGGGACAAGATTTTAAGATTTGCTAACCCAAGTGAAAAACCCCTTGAAAATGTTATATAGTAGTAACTAAACCATGATCGATCATTAGAAAATAAAAAAGTTGAATATAACCCAGTAGTGTCTTATTTAACATGTTTGACGTAAGACTTTTAGAACAAGCTACGCCTCAGACGTTTCGCTAATGACAGCCGAAAAGTTATCGAATCAGGCATGTTGAGGTCGCCGTTGTTTCGTTAAATTTCGCTTGGATCAAGGACGATCCCTTCATCCTCTTCGTGCGAATAGGGTTCAAATGGGGCCGGTTGTTTAAACTGTCCCACCATACTTTTCTTTTTTAAAGAGGAAGGAACTCAGCAACGAGGCTCCGATGCCGGGAATGCTCGCATTTTTATCGAGACCGGAGTGAAAACGGCGAGTTAAAGGCTGCCGCGTATTATTATATTTTTTCTGGCCTCTCCCGAAGAAGAGCCAGGATGGAGGAGAAAAGAACGGAGGTCCTCGCTAACAAGCCTAGGTGTACTACGGGTGGGTGAGTCGCCTCCTCAGTCTGAAGGTCTCCTCTTCGCCTCACCTTGCCCCGCTCTCTGTCTGTCTGTCTGTCTCTCGGGTAGACCCCACATGTGTTTGTTGCCACACGACGAGCTTTACCAGCCTTGTCCCCCCCCCTACCCCCCTCCGTGTATCCCCCTCTCCCTCCTCATCCCCCTTTCGGAGCGCAGGTTTTTTTCCACTGTCATCCAACAGGGGGGGGGGGGGCCTTGTTGCGTGCCTGGCGTTCGCGGACCAGTCATCCGACGTGAGCATGCTCGTCGGGCGTATCTAGGGAGGGTTTATGAAAAAACAAAAAGTGTCGCGGAGTGTCGGAGAAAGAGATAGAATGGTGAAAAAACTCGGGTTCTCAAAGCCTCATCTCCCTGCGGGTAAGGCTTTTAAAGGATAGGTGACCATGTCTATCTGTTTGTGAGACCTTCTCTAGGTCTCACAAACTAGGTCTAGGTAATTAAGGTCATTTCGTTATTTTACCATCTGAATTCTATCAAATTATTTACTTGAACTTGTAGCTTGAAAATTGATTGTAAGAAAACACAAGTAATGACATTTTCTACAATTTCTAAAGTTTTCTCCTACTTGGGACCAATAAAGCGAGGCTGGTCGTAAAAGTAGGATGGCAAAAAATGGAGCAAGTTAAAAAAATAAACTACTTGGGTTTTGCATGGTAGAAAATTCATTAGAAGGATAATTGAACAAGGAAAAGAATCATTTCGCAGTTGAATGGGGGCTTATTGGTAGTGTAGGAATAAAAAGAAAAGGTTGGATTTAACGCTAGGGGAAGGCTTAAGAAGGACTTAGAGCCATGTGTTTCTCTTGGTGAGACCTATTCAAGTGACCAAGGTCATTTTGCTATTTTGTTCCCTGAATTCTATCCAGTTTTTTTTACATCTGGCTATTCTCCTTGATAAGAAAGCAAGGTTGGTCATAAAAGTAGGAGGGCACATACTGGAGCAAGTTGATAAATTTAAGTACTTAGATACCTAGTGCGTTTGCTGAAAATGGGCTTATTAGCAGAGACATTAAAAGAAGAATTGCGCTGGCAAAGGAAGCGATCAGCTATAGGAGGGAGCTAATGACGGGTTCCCTGTGCAAAAATATGAATATGTAGTAGGTGAAGTGTTTAATATGGAGTGTAGCGTTGTATGGTGATGATATCTGGACTTTGAGGAAAGAGGACGAGAATAGTCGGCAGGCTTCTGTGATTTAGGCGTGGAGCAAATATAATGCTTGCTATCATATGAGAAAATTAATGTATTAGAAAAGCAATATGAAAACTAAGCTCAGGATCTCTTCCTCTGTCAACCTTAGTCTGCGTGATGGGCAGATTCACGTGGGATATCTCAGGTACCCTGGAAGTAGGTTTCAGGGTCATAGTCTAATGCAAGGAAGCATATGGTGCTGAACTCACGAGAAAGAAGCAGATTTAAGAAGCCCCAACCCTTTCCGACACCTTGCCTTCTCAGAGCCTCAGGTGGCTTCAGGCGTTCGTCACGAGCAAGGCGATGGCTCTTTTTTTCCAAAGAGGACCTATGCACGACTCCTCAGGGATCATCTGTGAATCATCAATGTTTTTCTTCATCAAGGCCTTGATATCGTCTACCTGGAATACTGATTTTCACCCATCGGCGCCTGGGAACCATCCTCTTCCGAACACAGTGTATTCTTTCTATTTCATCTCTTCGCATCATCACAAGCGTCATTCCTGTCTATTTTTTCTTTCTATATGACAGTCTCGCTCATTATTCTTTATCCACGGTAATAAAAGCCAATACCTGGGGGGAGGGAAGGCCATGCTAATGATGGAGTTATCGGTTGAACCGATTTAGTTGGTTTTGGTGTAATTTTTTTCGTATAGATTTCCATCGCATATACCAGAAAAAATCCACAACTTACCATTTTTGACATAGATAAATTGTAAATTGGAAAAATAAACAAGACTTGTCTCCAACTAATTGTTCTTGCTCCATATTAAATCTGCATAACAACCAGGTAGCTACCGTCAATAACGTTGAACTTTAGCACTATTGTTTGTATCTTTTACAAACATTAATAACGGCCTCCAATTATTAGAAAATTAGCAGTGAATTAACGAATGCAAAACATGTGTAAATAAAGTCTAAAATATTAAGATGTGCATGACTGGGTAATTTTCTCTACATTTTTGACGAGTTATTAGCTAGTACAACATAAATTTAGTCACGAAATGACCAGCATACTCTTCGATATATCCTGACGTGCATACTTCTCTGAAACTCAGCTCCTCCATCCTCCCTTCCGTTTCCTCCATCGCAGACACCTCCTGCTTTGTTCTTTAACTTAATTTACGTTACCCTATATAGCCAACCGACCGATAGTCGACCATTACGTCTGACCATCACTAATGCAGCATCATTGTCATCTCTATGGGATTTAGTTACTATTTTCGTGGAGGTGTGTGTTGTTTGTTTATTAATTTGTGACCAGAATACACTTGGGTACAGGTTTGAATACACTCTAAAGCACACAGAAAATGTTTTTCCTTGGCGGACGGATTAATTCAGAAAAAAATAAATTTTAATGATAATCAAGCCACAAACCCGGTAGTTGCTAAGATATATTCATACGCTGACAATCATTTGCAGAAGGTGGAGTAGTTACTTGCAGTACTTCTTGAGATGTTGGATACTGACGTTACAATTAACAAGGAATCAATAAGTATACTTATTCAGCGGATTCATTTTTCTTTTTAACATTTATTAAATCAAAATGGTCATATTTCTTTCTTTTCTAATTATAAGAGCCCCACCTTCCAGCGCTGCTTTCGACTATCCATTGCAACATTTGTTTAGTCAGAGAATGAGATTTGTTGTAAGTGAAATCGTAATAGAATCGTTGAAATTTTCATCATCTTCACAATATATGTCAAGTTAAATTTCAAAACAGTAATCCTTCTTTCAGTCAACCTCGCTTAGCTTCCGGGGGCGTTTATTGTGGGCTCGATTTCGATGTATTTTTTTCCTCAGTTCGCGTCTTTACCTGAACGGATTGTAATTTTTCCTCCGCCGAGAACTTTGTTCGTCCTTCCCAATAACAATTTCGGAGCGAGGTGGAACTGTGCCTTGCACATTCCATGGAATCTCTATAGGACTGTAGTTTTTTCAAAACTTATGAACCTTTGCGCTTCCTTAAAAACCGCTACGAGTAATCAAGAAGTGGTACGCTGCTGATGGAAGTTTTAAGTTGGGAACCATTAAAAGACTCGGAGGCTTCACACCAGGCTTAGATTAGTCGAAAACGCAGATCGAGCTAGCTTTAGTACGACACGGAGGATATTTTTTTTACTCTGTGCATCTCAAGAACTGATAGAAGCGACAAAGTAAGAGAGAGAGACACACTGCCGTACTGAAAGGTAAAAAATTTCTTCTTTCCACGCACCATTAGTGATTATAACAAATTCAGCGCGACTCTAACATAAGACGCATCGTTCACATACATCCATCTCTATCCTTTTCCCCCTCCTTTCCCTTATTCCCTCCCTTTTTCATGGCCGGTACCCTAACACCCCCTGCCACACGCCTCTGAGGCGCCTCGAAGGGTAGTATATAAATGTAATGGCGAAGTAATTGCATGGGTAGTATGTAGATGTCATGCGAAGTAATTGCATGATGATGAAGATTTTATATCTGTGCATTATTGGAGTAGGTGCCAATGGGCTAGCTGACATTTAAAGGGAGATAATAGTTAACTGGCTGTATTTAATACCCTGACGCCGCGGTTCTCGGATGTTAGTATGAGGTGCCGCTGACCAAAAGGAAAAGCCCGGACTGGTGCCTGGATTGTTCCGGTGTTCAGAATCCTTTTTCCGCGAGGTGAATTTCATTGACTCGTTCCGGGAATGTCCCAATTAAGCTCCTCGGAAACATCGACGGTCGCCCACATCATCTCCCGGAATGAAGGAATAATGAGATAACGAAGGTCTCAATAGCCTTTGAGTTATGCTGGTGGCGGCGTCAGTCGCTTTTGAACTAGTCGCGATAGAAATTCAAGTGCTGCCTCAATTATCGTGTGAAGCTTCGGTATTTCGTTCATCAACCGTAGTCATCAACCATCCATCCAACCATCAGTCAACCATCATTTTTCCATGAACCATCAATTTTCATCAACAGATGAAAAAAAGAGAATATTCTGAGCCGCAGAGATGAGTTAATACGCGCAGCGGGTGGTATCGTGAATGTTCAAAATCCTGCGTTTGAAAAGAAGAGTGCGTGATCATGATCGTACAGTAAATAAAACTTAGTGATTATTTTAATAGAGGATGAAAACCTGATAAACTAGTAACATCAGTAAGATGTATTCTCCCTTTAATTCTCTGCCATAATATCGGAAGCTGCGTCGATAACACCCATGAAAATATCGAGCTAAATGCGATTTGTTTGCATAGGTAGATAAGTTTTGACAGAACTTCCAACCTTTCTGGACGAATTTTTTCTATATTTGAAGCTATCTTTTCCTGAAACAAGAGGTATTAAGATTGGGTAATGATATAAATATTAAGTATACTGTAATTGTGAATTACTTTGCTTCGAAAATCCAATTGACGTTCTTCTGATGTGATCGGATACTGTTCTAAACGTTAGAACGTTGGCATTTGAACTTGGTATTTTCATTGACCAATATTTATTTTAAAAAGAGGTACGGTGATGATTTTCATACGATTTAATTTATCGTGATGAAGAGCAAGTATAAGCAAGCATTACTAAGAAATCACTCCGTTTTTGGTAGCAAATGCCGCGAAGCAAAATTATTTTAAAATGGCAACTAATAGATTGCATTCAATCCTCGCCTTAAATAAAATTTAATGGTCATTTTATATTTCCCTTCTTTGCTTATATTCCTCTATCTATCATTTGCGCTGAAGAGTTGAAGATACCGAATTTCTCCGTTAACTACTGAATCTCTGCGATATTATTTGCTAAAATTCATGCAAAAGGAAAATTTTCATGTTCAATGAAAAGAAAACAAGGAAGACAAAAATTAATTCAGCAATTTGAGGCATGGAAATGAATCGAGCTTCCTTTACATGACATTTATTTTCACCTTAAATAAAAATTTGCTTCCGCGGCGTCCAAAATGAAATCTTACAAACCTTCAGATGCTTTTTTATCAAAGACTAAACAGATCCTCTGAAAGATTAAAGCTGTAACAACCACTCGTTTTTTATCATAGTCCCTTTAGTTTCATCTACTTGGCTGTAAATTCTGCATGGCAATACTACCTAGATGGCGATAAATACGATCTATGCGGTTCGCAGCGCCATCTGGCCAGAGTCATACGGAGTTGCTGTCTTCCTAGAAATAACTATTTAGTCTTAGATGGTTCAGCTAGAAAGTTATGGCTGTGATGCTAGACGTCTAACGGTCCCATATACTACTAGATTTTCTGGCTGCGCAGCTGGAATTTCAGCTGGTCAGCAATTTTTTTCGGTTGACTAAATACTTGTTAAGGTAGTTTGAGCGACATATCCCTTCACCTAGAATTTTATGAATTTGACCTCATTAAAAATAAAAAAACTCATCTTTCCAAAAATATCAAAATATTAACACTTTTCCCAACTACCTTTCGAGTGATTTGCCTAAAAATATAAGCTGTGTTACATGGGATAGATAACGGCTGTGCGCTCCAAATGGAGAATATTGAAAGAATTGGAGTTTTTTAACGCATATATTTCTTTAAAAACCAACGGTGTTTATTTTGTGTTTTTTTAACTATTTGTAAAAAGTAATCAGTTACTCACCGCAGTAAAGTGTGCAGAATCGCAAAATCAACCTTAATATTTACTTCATACTTTTGCAGACGCTGCAATTAAAAAATTAAATTTGAATATGATCTCCATTATGACTAGGGAAATAGCTAGCTTAAACTGCATTAATCATTTTTGCCATTTATTATTATCCAACATTCAGGAAAGATTTTTCAATGGGGAACAAAGCCCTTTGTGTATTCTACCAGCTGTTTGGTAGGGTTTTGGGCAGTCCTTATCCTATCATCTCAAACCCGGGACATCACGTCACTTTCCCTCGTACAGATGTCTCAACATCAAATCCTTCTTAAATTCCTCATACCGTCTATATCTTTTGATTTCGCCCAGAATTCCCTTCCTGTTCCATGCTTTCTCATCGTTCTTCCCTCCATTACCCTCTTCAACATGCCCTATCCTTACAAAACTTCCTCCATCCTACCCTTCTGCCTTCTCCAAACCTCTGCCACCAGCTTTCTCTCCTCTCCATCCATATCCAATACCCTCCTTGTTCGTCTTACTGGCTACCCAGCTCACCCTCTCCTTCCTCCTCCAAACCCACATCTCGAAACGCCTGAAGTCTATGTACATTCTTCCTCTGCAATGATCAAGTTTCCAACCGATACATCCCCACGCTCCATATTAGAGTTTTCATCAGTCTTTTCTTTACGTCTCTTCTCAGACCCCCTCCTCATCAAATCCCTTCTCTTTGATAATAAAATCTTCTTGTAAATGTGGTTAGTTAGCAATGGTGAGGTGATTATTAGCTAAATAAACTTTGTATATATTGTACACTAATTTGTAACCCCGACTAATTTCAGCGCTCTCGCGTCCTTTTCGAGGGGGCTTACATTTTGCTCCATGGCGAGATCTTATTCGTACTCGTTCGAAACTAACAGGGTGGAAAACAGGTTAGGGAAATAGTGGTTGGGTTGAAGGACACAGGTGGTGAAGACAATGGAATGCTCAAGTGTAAGAGGATATAACGGTCAAAAGGTCAAATTAACTAAATGTAGAGGATATGAATTCCGGCGAGATATGGTGGAAGTTTTCCATTATGGACAAATGAAAAAACGTAGTGAACTCCACAGTTAATTTTATTAAGACGACCTAGGTTTCGACACGTTGTGTCATCTTCAGGTGTCATCTTAACTAAATGTCTATCTGGAAGATGGGACAGGTACGTGATACAGAGATGATAGAGTAGCTTTTATGAAGTCATTTAAATATTACGTTCCTACAACCTCGGCATAAGACCTAATTTTAAAATTTTCTTAAAATACTGCTTTGAACCTGTCAGCGACATGTAAAACAATAACCACCAAGCAAAACATTATGAAACAGGCCGGCCGAAAAAATTATTATTTCTATTTTTGGACAACTTTTTCCCATTTCAGACCACTGTGCGGCCGTGGTTACGAGTGAAAAAAGTGTGGAATATACCAAGTGTATATATTTAAGAATCTCTAGAAAATTCCTCAGAGTTGACTCCCAAACCATTAAAATTGCAACGCACTGGACGAATTCGTGCACGAGGACAGTAGATGGTGTAAGAAAGAAATGGGATAAGTGCTTACCTAAGAGACTTACTAAGATGGGAAACCTGAGTAGAAACATTCTCTCCAAACCTACTCTCTACGGTAGAAAACTTTAAATTAATCTTCCTTTGTTATGACTGTTGTTAGAGCACCTACCTTCGCACACACGCTCAGGGCGGCAATGCCTGGATTGTAGAGTCTTCCACTGTGTGCCCATGTAGGTACGTATTCAAGGCTTTAACCTGGCATCGTCCTGCTTCATCAATATTCGCCAAATTGGAAAGAAATCGATTACCTTCTAGGATTTCGCGAGGATTCCATCGGCGTGTGCCCGACGAGTTGGGTCGGTAGGCCGCAAACCCTTGTGTGGTCAAGTCTCCATATCGTCTCCCGGCTTGTGCGGCAGGCGGCCACTTTCCTCTCCTCCTCCCACCATTCAAGAGCCCCTCGCAAGCATCATCGCCCGAGTTTGTTCAAACAGGGGGTGGGGGAGTTTGGTTGGGGGGGGCTACACACACGCTACAGGGTCTGGCAGCTTCCCCGAAGGGATACCTGTTCCCCATCCCCACATGAGTTTGCACGTCCCCAGTCCCTCCAAGCCGCCCACCAAGGGGCGATCAATTGAATCAATACAACATCTCTATTAAAGCACATTATCGCTCGGCGGGTATCGTTAACTCTGGCCCCCGGTGCAAACACTGTTAAGCAAATCCTTTGAAGCACCTCCCGCTTCTCTCCACAGTGCTCCTACCGTCCGTGGTCTGGCCGAGAGAGGACGGGCGAGTATCATCGGAGCGAGGAAAGGGTGAGCCGAAGGGGTCGGGAGGTCAATCATTCGCGCAATCTTCGTGCGACCGGGGATCCGTGAAGACCCCACTCCCATCCGAGCCCCCTCCAGCTGAACTCTCTCTCTCTCTTTCTCTCCCCCCCCCCTGGTCACATCTCGCGTCACACAATCCCCTTTGCATCCACTGTGTCTGTGTGTCCCGTTTGTGTAGGCTGAGTGTTCCGGGCCGGAGGATGCCGAAATTATTCGCGCACCACTGGACTGGGAAGAAGTTTGGCTAGGGTTGCGTGGGACTATTCAGTGGGTTGGTTTTTAGGGTTCTTAAATTTTTCTGCTATATCTTTCTGGTTTTTCTGCTTTTTAGGTTTTTGATCTCAAAATTTGACCACTATTGATCGTAAACTCGAGATCAGCAGTGGAAGCAGGGTAAAGAATCTATTGGATGTATTACATAAACAAATATACACACAGTCAAAGCCATCACATAGGTTCTGATTTACAAAAGCTTGTTCTAACTTGATGACCTTTGAAAGTCCTCGCACACAAAATTGATAGAAAGAGACTGTATGATACTCCACATTCAATTGACAGAATGGGCCCTTGGTCGAGGTACCCAGAGCGAAAACGGGTAAAAGAAAAACGAATCAATGGACATTTTTAAAGATGAAATAATTGAGAACGACCATTTTTACGTACACACCAACCATATAATTATGTGACAAACATTGTTGTATTCATTGCAACAATGAATGTATATACAGTCACAACTGACTATCAATAATATCTCATACGGATTCGCAAAATTTTGATATAACTTGATGAACTTTGAAGGCCATCGCACGCAGAAGAAAATGAAAGTGGTTATAGGGCGCTCCACTTTTAGCTGATGGTGAGGGCTCTCATGTGGGGATTCGTTTCCTGTGTACATCTCCAATAAACCGGAGGTTTGACATTGTCAATAGCAGCCACAATATTAGCATAGTACTATGCAGTATAGAAATTGCTTATGTAGGAATCTTCCAGTACACAAATATTGTTCCCTGAAGTTAATTACTTAAATTTAGCGCGGTGTAAAAAATGACTTCGTACGTGGGCTTAAATTGGGAGTAGCTAGAGTGGCTTTATAATGTAACTTTTTGAACTCCAATCGAGAAATAGATTCGTTTGCTAACGCAAGACTCTCATTAACTTCCTCACCCAAGGTCTTTATCATCAGCTCCCTCATATTTCTGAGCATTTCTTTCGCTAGTGCAATTCTCCTTCTAATGTCTTTGCTACTATTCCCATTTTCCTTCAATGTGCTACCCAATAAATTGAACCGTTCCACCTTTTCCAGCCTGTGTCCTCCCACTTTGATAGGAGCTTTTCTTTCTTTCTCCTAGAAAATCTCAATACTTGTATACCTTGTTGATTTACGATGTATCAATGTCAAAAAGATGCGTTGTATTGAATGTGGAGACACTCAATTCATGCTTATGTTTTTATAAAGTTGCTCGAATATAGTGCGAGTGCGACTCTCTAAGGTATATTGGTGGAAAAAAGGCACTATATTCTACCCAACACTGTACACCCTAGTCCTACGTAGTCATTTTGCATATAAAATGTATTAATATTGAGAGGGAAAAATGTGTTGTTTTCTTCTCTGGGAACTTAATGTAATAAGTATTTGCCTATCCTAAAATATTCGTCTTTTTTTCTTCATCTCTCCTTCGATTGCTACTCCCGACCGACCCGGCTGTTCACGCTCCTTCTTGATGGAATGGTGTCTCTCCCTGGTGGTCTCAGGTTCGAGACCCGGACGCCGAGGCAGCGGACGACGGAGAGCAGACCAACCGGGAGTACACGAGGGTGAGTACTCTTTTTTAATAAATCAATTCTCTCTTGTTCCTTCGAAGCAGTTGACTGACGTTTTCTTCTAGTAATATCGTGATATGGAAGGCTCAGTGTAAAAGTGGGCCGCATCCATTTTCTTATTTATTAACTAACAACGGTTTAGGATGAATATAATCATAAATTGTTTAGCGTATATTATATCGTGGCATCAGTTATCCGTAGCGCTGTGTACAGCTGAACTACGGGAGGATTATACACAGGTTTGAATGCGCTGTTCTTGAAATTCTCTCCGATGGACATTTCCCACTTTAAAATGGTGCCCTCCCATTAAACAATGTGCAATCTCCGATATCCGAGGTATGTGTGGACCAAGGCCACCTCGTATAATATGAGTCTTGTAAAAAAAGTACGACACAGTTTTTTTTTCCACGCATCACAGCATTTCAGAGCAAAGACTTAGCAAGGTTAAAATAGGGTAACTGTGAAGGTAAATAAAAATGGAATTCATCACCGAAATTTGGAATTTTTCATGTGCTAAACTAACTTGGCGCAGCCAATATATAGTAATTGTCTCCCAGCTAATACGGAAAATCAATTAATTGGCACTGGGATAATCGTAACTATACTGCATCTACATTTTCTTCATTAATATCTTTGCAGCTCCTTCTTATTGAGATCTAGGTAATTATTTCATTTAGCTCTTTCGACGGGAATGCTTTTTCTCATGCGAGACAATGCGATATGGGGTCATTCATGTATTACGTAAGGCAATTTGGCCACTTTTTAACACCCCCACCTCCTACCGTCCCCTAATGTTAGACCATGCTAAAAATATTCGAATACTAATGCGTAATCACTGCATTGACGACGATTCGTTCTGGCGGTTTATGTATTCCAATTAATGACATATAGGTCGTTGACGCATCAATATAGGACGAGAAATGCACTATTGAGCACGTGCTCTTATCAAAATATATATCTATAAAATTGAAATTATGTTTGTTTGAACGCTATAGACTTCTTAACTCCTTGATGGATTCGAACAAAATTTGGCACAAATGTTCCTTTGCACCCAGAAGGATTAAGAGGCTATATTTAAATCCCCACAGGGCCCCAGTGTGTTCCCTTTTTAAAATAACTTTTGATTCCCGAAGGGTGGGTTTATACTGGCGAGTTACTTCCTCAAGTTTCCTCCTCAAGAGCTTTCGGCTAATATTACTCTAACGAAATATTTTTCACAAGATAGTGCAGAGACCGATTGGTCACTGTTTACACTGTCAACAAATACGCTTCTGCAAGCGACTTTTCTTCCGAAACTTTTAAAAGATCTGCAAGCCGACTTGTAAACCAATTTGGTACATGTAGAATATACGTCAAAAGTCGCCTGCTGCAATTAACTTGCCAAATAAAATTCCCAGTGTAAACCCACCTTAAGAAAAGCATTGAGTTTGGTGTAGAGGTATTTGATTTTTGCATTTTTTAAATTACTTACACTATGATATAGGCTTGGAAGTTTTTGCATCGGTTGACTGAAAGAGGAATTTTTGTAATTCTTGTATTAGATTTTTGTATGCACTTCGTTTTTTTCCTAAAATTGGATCTTTTTTCTCCAAAATTCCTAAATTTTGCACTCACTCAACGATATATTTTTTTTATATTCTCGGAAACCGTAGTATAGGCTTGGAATTTGAACCTATTCCCGAGGTACTTGCGTCTCACGTTAAATATTTGATGTAACAGGATTACTTTGAGATTTTAGCTGAGATATTTTTCACCCCTGCCTGTGTATGTATGGTCAATGACTGCTACGCAGTAAGTGGATTTTACACGTCATTTTGATTGACTTAAACCTATGCGACAGTAATATGTTTTCTCCTTCTCGTTGAAATTCAACGGATACCATGCAACGTACAAGATAGGAGATAGGCATATCATAGTAAAAATAGATGTACTCGTAAAAAATTGTAAAATAGAATACAAGATAGATATAATGCATTATAGTAGAGTGAATGGTGTGAGAGGAAGAGGTAGACCGCGAAAGTCGTGGGTGAATGTGATAGAAGAGATTCTAAGGAGGAGAAATTTTAAGAATGTTAAAAATAGGAGAACGTGTATGAAGCAATGCATGAGTGTAAGAGAAGAGAAAGTGGTTTGTAAGGATATAGGGCATTATGAAGGATATCATTAAAAGGAAGCCAGTTTACTCTGACTAACGGCAATAACTAAATTCTTTGATTTTTCCTACCCCTAAAGGGAATGGCGTTATGGGTATGTATGTACCATCTTCTAGTAGATCATAAAAATGTATCACCGTGTGTTAAGTTATGTTTTTAAGATAAAACGCTTGCTTCATTTCTACCGCCCAGCTTTGCGTATTTATTCGAACATGGTTATGTCGCAAGGGTTTTTACGAGATATGTGCGAACCATGGTAGGAGTAAAGAAACGAGCATATTTTCAGAAGCAAGGGACGGGTAAAAGTAAACGACCTCTTTATGGGATATCAAATCATCCATTAACGCGGAGTGAGGAGTTGCGTCCAACTCGTACGGCGATAAGGTTCGGAATTCCCAATACAAAACTTCGATATTGGAAAAAGGGCTCCTCGATTGGGCCGAGTCTAAACCCGCCATTGGATCGGAGTTCGGTGAAAAGTTACTGGCAGTAGTTATGCCATTTAATGAACTATTATCTGCTCCATTTTGCTCAGGTTTCACAATTATCTTAGTTGACTAACGTAGTAACATCTAGCATATTATATTTATTCTACAGTTGAGTTCTGCCGAGAATGCGGGACGTTGCTTTGGTCGTTTATTTCCTAATTCTGAGCACAATGACTCGGTCAGAATCAAATCAAGCCATTCGAGAGAATGCGTATATCTGGCTCAAAGAGAAAAATACGTAGCATAAAAGCAGAGACGTAGAGAATTATTACTTTCGCCTCATTTCACTTCTTGTAGGCTGCATTGTAGAATATTCGTCTATTAAATTTTGTCATCACTTATTGTATCTCGAACTTAAATTGAGGTGATGCGCATGACAAAAGGATGTGTATGGTGTTTGTTTGTGTGGTAGGTAAATGCTAGGGAAGACGTATTATGTTTATAAACAATTTGTGTGTGATGTATGTTTTAATATGTTTAGGACATGAAGTTAATCGGAAACCAACCTTGGTTTACGAAAATATTTCTTTTTATAAATTACATGACCTTGGCTGCTTGGAAGCATTACGTCAGGAACCCAACAAATGACGTTATGGAACGATAATGGATGCTGGTAATGCAACTTATTTACACGTTAAATTCGCCTTGATTTTCGTAATTTTACGAAAGTATTTTTTTTTGCTGGAGACAATGAGCTGGTTATGATTTGATCCTTGAAGTTAAAATACCCGCAGAGCAGAAAATTGGTAACATGCGGTGGCGTCAAGCCAATGAGATACCGTAATGGATCACGTGGCTTCTTCAAATTGTTGTGGACTTTTGAAAGGCAGCTAGTTTCATATCTGCGTTTGACGCTTACACATGCTCATTACGATTTCGTGCATTCAGAGGTCGGATAACATGTCTATTTCACAGTCAGTGGCGTCTTATATTGACTAAAACATTATAGGTAGTCAAAACAAAACGTAAATACTTAATTTCGCCAGAATTTCTAAAAGTGGAAAGCCAAGATGTCAGAGAAGCTATTGCACTTGCGCTAAGACAGCCATAGCAGTGCTTCGGCGAAACTATCGCTAAACGGTACTTTTTTAACGTATTTCGATTATTTTTGTGTCCGATAGGACATTTTCTGCCGAATAGATTACTTAAAGGTGATCAAATTTATGAATTTTCCCCTAATAATGAATTATATTTGTTTACATATTTTTGGTTATATCTTCCCATTCGATTGCTAGCGCTGTGGCGATCGACATTGTTGCAACATCCTTCCGGGATGGCAGATGTCGTTAGTTGCGACACCGCAAAGTGGCCGAGTTTTAATATATTGTTGCTGCCATTTATCATTTAGTATTCATCGTTGGGAAGCTTTTTCAGCATAAAGCTCTCTCCCGATTATCTTTAAAGTAGATAATTTCTAAGGTCTCAAGAAATGGAAGTACTCTGATGGCATTGTACGCGCCCATACATAAATAAAATCCTTTCTTTAGTGTACAAAATAACATCATTGCATTTAAGTATGCACTCTCTGTCTCTGGAGAATGCTTGAAATATGAGACATCAACTTTTGAACGCATTCTGGTTCCATTTATGTGAAAATTCAGCCTCATCAAGTATGAAAGAAACCGAGTAAGTGAAGTTCAAAATCGTGCTTAAAAATAAATCTCACCGTCACGTGGGATGTCACTGTATGAAATGGCGTTTTATCTTCAGAATCATATCCGCAGGAGGTAAAAAAAAACTTAAGTTGTGAATTCAAAATTCGATCATCTCTGAATGAATGTCCATTGCTCGTAGGAAATTTAATACGTTAAAATTTTGCTATCCATATTTAATTATCGTCTTCTAATACTTTTCCCTCTATCACGGACTTCAGCAAACCATCACCTCTTCAATACCTCTTCTAGCCACCTGCCCTGCCTTCCCCTAATCTCATCCAGAAGTTTCCTCTCCTCACCAACCATGTCAAGCACTTCCTCATTTTTCTTCCTTTCTTTCTTGGGCAAGCGGGAAAGGGGAAGAGAAAGAATAGGATTTATGGACGAGACGAAGAAGGGTAGGACTTACGCTGAGATGAAGTAAGAAATACTAGGTGTAGATAGGTCCCTGCAAGTGTACTAATCCGTAGGATTTTCTCTGTGATTATAATCTACCTTTCACCGGTAGATTACCCTAAAAAATAATATAATGCTATTAAGGCCTTTTCTCAGTAATGTACGAATGAGTTGTTCTATCTTCATTCCATCTTATGTTCCTCTTTAATAGCGTTCGTTTATCGGAGCGTAAAAAATTGTGACATGCCTCTGAATTTTATCCTTTCGAGGGGGAGATAAACTCCGATTTTTGCCATTCATAAAGGCAAAAGGGTATAGAATTAAATTGTAGTTAAAGGAAATTGGCGCTTTAATTTTTCGTAACTTTCATGTTACCGGAACGGAAGTTCAATAAAGGAAAACACGAAATTCGGAAGAGGGAGCGATGTTCCCCGATTAATGCCAAGCGAAAATGTATTATGCTTATGCATCGTTTTGTCAACTATTGTGGTATGAGATTTTTTAATGTTATCGTTTTTTTAATTTCGCAGTACTGCTGTTAAATGTTTAACTTTTTGTTTTACGGGCACACTTCTACTACTAAACTGGCTGTTTCTAAACCTATCTAATGCAGTACCTACGTGTATGTATTGTGAAGGCAATTATAATATCTTTATTACCTCATATGGTCAATATTCTGGGAATTTCTCCCTCATGTGCTGCTACTACATTGCACAGCCTGTCGCGGATAGGGAGCAGGCTAATGGTTTCCACTCAGGCTTTAGTGACATGAGAGCTTCGAAACCATCTTTTTCGGTGAGTCGACCACTGGTGTTAGATCGCGAACCTTACGCCGCTACTTGAATAGTCAAACTCTTACAACTAAATATTTCTCGTATTAATATAACTTTTTACGTGATTAATCCACGAGTTAACATTATATATAACAAGGGATCGAGAGTTCCAAACCGTAAAACTCACCGAATATCATTTCAATAACCAAGCACCCAACCTTAGACAAAAAGAGTCTGAGGGCATACCTTAAAATACATCCCAACTGAAAACCTAGGGCTTTTTCCAAAAAGATTTTCTCTCACCAGCTGCCAGGTTCCTTCATCTTTAGGTTTTCATTTCGTTCTATTTAGTTTAAATCGAGAATCGACCATAATGATCTACTATAATATTAAGAAGTTGAGACGTTTTGGCCCGGTCAAGTGCACTACACTGTGCATATGGTCGAACATACTGCGGCTGGGCTATTTCGGATTCGTTTGTATTCGGCACCCGAGCATCCTATGGCAAGATCGTCCCAAAAAAAGGAGAAAAAGGTGAGAGAATTATGACTGTTTATGCTTAGTAAACGGGGAATAATTCAAAAGACGAGGAAAAAATTGAACACTCTACTACGTACTCCGCTCCTTACAATTTTGTTTTCTGTAATTTTTCCCCAGAAACGACATCTATACTCACGAGGCAATTCTCTTCAACTTTTCTTTTTTTCCTTCAGATACGACCTTAAGAAGTTCCACCGCTAAATCAAATAATTGCCATTTTCTCCTTAATCGTGTAACCAATAGATTTACTTTATGTAATTTTACATAGAGTAATTTACTATATGTGGTAGCGTCTGGAAAGTCGTATCTTTCATATCTCTTTTTTTAACGAATCAAACATGAAATGATATGAGGTTTACGAGAGTGTAACGTGGGAAAATAATTGCCGAAAATCATAAATCCGATTCTCTTTCTTACGCTCCTACAACATTATACTCGCGTTCGCGGCCTACAGAAACCCTTCGCCCCTTTTAACCACCCTACCTCCTCCTAATCTCCTCCTGGGGTTTCCTGTCCTCACTCACTATAGCTAGCCACTTGGCATCTGCCATCGGCTTTCCTCCTAATTTTTTCCATGTCCTGAACGATACCAAGCAAAGCGGGCAAAGGTGGCTGTCGTTTGAAAAGGGGAAAAGCCAATGGGGTGGCCAGACATTTAGGATCGACTTGGTGAGGGCGGAGAGAGGCTTGGAAGTTTAAGCAGGAGAGGGTGATCCACATGGCTAGCCTCTGCTTTCCTTTTTTTATGGCGTGTTCCACACGGGGCAGAGTGTCGACTCTCCTTAAAACCTTTCCTTCTCCTCCTCCTCAATACCCACTCTCCCGCCCGACCGCCCCCCCCCCCCCCCCCCCCCACCTCTGCACGGTCGATAGTGGGGGCCGCGGCGGGCCGCGAGCTTGGGCGAGTGGGATGCATAAAATATTCAAACTTTGAAAATGATCTTCAAAAGAGAGGCGATTTCCACGCCTTTCGCCCTGCGGGAAGGGCTGCCTCTCGCCTCTGGCGGCAGGTGGTGGCGGCGTCGACCGTGGCTGCGGGGAGAGGGGTAAGGGCCGAAGGAGACTCGTGATCTCGCATTCATCGCACGATATCGCGCACTTTTCCGAGGACTTGGGAAATGGAGGCGTATCCGCCCATCTTCTTCAACCCTCCCTTCAGCTCCCTCCCTCGTTCATCCCTCACTTCCTCCGGCGTTCCCACACTGTGTTCTTACCGTCTACTCCTTAAAACCCCATCCATCAACCATCCTCGTCTCCTCATATCGACCTTGAGGTAGTTTGAGAGAGATTTTTCTCTAGTCATAGCAGCTTGACCATGCTCGAATTTTATTTAAAAGTGGAAGCATTTGTAAAGGTGGGTTTAAGCTGGAAAGTTTATGGCGCAAGTTCTTCGCAACAACCGAATTTCGATGCAATTTGCAGCAGTGTAAATGGCTTTGACAGGCCTCTTACCGAACTGTTGAAAGTTTCGGCAATTCCTTGCAGAAGCGTATTGTTGCCAGTCTAAACGGCAACCAATCTGGCTCTGTACTTACTTGTGAAAAAGTTTTCGTCAGAGTAAAACCCCTGCAAGCTCATGCAGGTTAAACTTGTGGTAGTTACTTGTCAGTGTAAACGCACTGTAATGAGAATAGTTTTAATTAATTCATGACGCTAAAAATTTATTTTTTGACTCAACTCCGCCGTAATTTGACAATGTTTGACATCTTTCGCTGAAAATGTCTCCGCAACCGACGCTTTCAACAAGTTTCCATTTTACAAAATGCCTTCATGGCAACGAAAACATTTTTTCCCGCCTTTACGAGTGTTCACAAAGATAATACGTACGATGAAAACACTGATAATAGGAAGAAATACACTCATTGGACACATTTTTCGACAAAATAGCCTGTTATCAACAATAATTAAAGGGGAGGAATTACCCAGGGAGACAACGGATTGGGAAAATTATGAATTACGTCCAAATGAAGACTCGTGTAAGAATGTAACGGTTTGCTGAAAGAGTAATAGAGTGAAGATCCGCTATCCTTCGTCGATCGGCCGTTTTTTGTCGTGATTAAGAATGTCCTTCATGTTGAGGTAGATAAATAAATCTTGTAAGGAGATTGGAGATTGCGCCTGTAAACCCTGGTGAAGACAGTGTTTCTATCTATCACTTTTTATTTTATCTTTAGCAATGAATCGCTTGACAGTGAAAATGGAAAAATCGGGGCATTTTTTTATCCTTCAATGACGCTCGGGACTTCTATTATTTCTTCAGTTTCCTTTTTTGTTTTATTTTTCTTTCCTTCTCGGAGATAGGAGACTTGGATTTTAAACCTCCCTTTTCGTTACGTGCCGGAGTCTTTTGATTCGGAGACTTTGGAGAAAAAAGTGTCATTTTGATTATACGTCGAAGGAAGTTATCTTGCCAAAGAACTTGATTGAGGGAAAATATGGCAACTGTTTCATCCGAAAAATAACACTAATGGTAAAATTTCACTCTTAATTTTCATTTACTGGCCAACTTTTCGACAGATGTTTTCCTGGTGATGATGGATTCATCTGCTAGAAGTTACCAGAATGTTTTTTAAAAAATAACTAGGAAAATGGAAACTTTATTGAAAAAAAAATATTTGCTCACTCACTAACTGTGAAATATTTAGCGATTTGTGCAATTCATGTAGGAAAACTGTGAGATGCCACGTAAATACTTTTTTGAAAGAAAATATTCTCTTATACTTCTCAAGCCAGTTAAACATTATTGGACGTCTGAATTTCACGTCACCGAGTGGATAGCCTTAGTAGTTTAATAGGTTAAAACACTCAGCGCGAGTTCTGGGGATCTAGGCTCGTGTCCCAATCCTGGAAAGTGACTATTTTACTATCCACACATGCGTGTGTATACTAACATTATTAGACAATTGGTTTATACTTACTCCTTCGAAAATCCGATTCTCACGTACTATTAAAGCAGTCGTTAACTTTCGTCAGCAACATTCCACGAGCTGAATATATGTAAGAAAATGCTTGCTGTCATTGAAATGCAGGGAATTATAGATAAGAGGCATTAATCTGTCCCTTCATTAATAGATAACAGTGGGAAAAGCTGTTAATTTAGCGCCTCAATATTGGAAACTTGCAAAAAGCTTAGTGAAGATATTCAAAGCTATCTATATTAGCTTTTTCTTTCGTATCGTTCTTGTAAGTGGATGTAGGAAATCCAATGAAAACCAAAGACGTGCGTGACCACATGTAAAATTCATTGTTAAGTAATGACTTAAAAAACGCGTTTATCTTGCGGTGTATAGTTGGAGACTCTGATCAAGACTTAGGAAAAGAGTTCGTTTTATTACACTGTCAGACCTGAGTGCAGGAAATCTGATGAAATACGGAGGCATGCGTGAAGGCGAATTGCACTTAGAAAAAATCTGATAAAAAACGATAGCCGCACTAAAAAAAGAGGCTGGAATATTCTCTCCCAGGAAAGAGACATGGAATATTCATTTGAGGGGTCGACGCTGGGTTTTAACCACGGCGGCCGTCTGCCGCAGTCTGTCCCCGCCCGACCCCTGGCCAAAACCCTTTGAAAACGGGGACCGCAAGAAATAACATCCCGCCATCCTTGAAACTGTGACGTTCCCTTGATTAAAGTGGTACGATAGAAGAGATCGAAGCCGGTTGAAATATTCATTCCTCTTGAGCAGGCTGGGAAGGGAGATGATCTGTTTACGATACGCCCGTCGGTATTACTTTTTTATACATTATCGACGTAGGTCATAGGCCAACCAACTTTTTCTAAGATTAAGGCATGATTAAGCAAAGAACGCTAAAGGAACTGTGAAAGTCAATATTTTCACCCAGTGAAAGTTGCAACCGTGAGGAAGGCTTATTGATAATAGTGATGAATTGTGGAAAGTCATGAACCGTACGAGATTAGATATTCACGTTTATATAGAGATTCCAGTTTTTGAACCACCTGTCTTAAGTATTTTATATTGAGCATTTTGTTTGCTTGAAATACTTGGCATCTGAGCTGCGGAAAATCATTTTAAAAGCTGTGCATAGATTGTGCAAATGTGCCATCGTCGATCCTGATTTCGGGTTCTTATTACTTGTGCATGCAATCTTACCAAGCATAAAAGTTTAAATAATAATGATATAAAAAAGCTTCAAAAGCCAAAAATCATCTATTTTTGTCCTTAATAAAGTTTTTTTAACTTATTGCGATCATGTTGCGTAATTCATTAGCATTACCCCCTTGGAAATTCGTCTTGAACTAACAAAATTTAGTGACGCGAGTGAAGAGCTCACTTTTTCAGGCACTGGGCGGTGCGAATTCGAATCCAAGGTATTTAAAATGATTTTTTACGTAAAATTCCGCTTATAAGTGTTACAAGTGTATGTATCTAGCTATCTCTCTCTCCTTTATGGTTTTTACGCATATATGTATAAGTGTATATATGCAACACGTACTATACATAACTCTCCGTCCTCTGACCTCCAATCTTATCCTGTTGAAAATAATTCTTAAATGTTAAAATACCCCTCCATTCACTTTTTAACGAAACCTACGCACTATTTGTAGTTTATGAAGCTTAAAGGTGTACTGTAGTAAGTGATAACGTTGCTGTCGATTTTATTAAAACGTATTAACTTCGGATTTCATGCCGTTTAACTATTTTACGAGATATAATAATACAGGACTTTAGTTGCTGGCATAAAGACACGCTCAGAACAACATAACTCAGCGTAACTTGGCTTGTTCACGCTCCTAAATTAAACTAGTGTGCGAAATTTCAATCACAGCGCACCAATTTCGAAATCGATTTTGGAAATGGTGCACATGCCTAACGATTGTGTGAGTTTCGGGAGTTGTAGTCAGTTCCCCCGAAACAGCTCAGTTAATTTGTATTATCAATAGCAAATTGATTGAACTATAGAAGTATTAACCCTTATGTGCACACCCGACTTTGACCACGTTGTTACACACCCAGGGTACCTGGGTGCCAACCTCTAGTTTTTCTTCATTTCTGAGCCAGAATTTGAACAGAATAATTTAAAGTCAATATACATTACTATATAAACATCAATATAATAAAGTATGCAAGCACTTTTAAGTTCCCTAGCCATCTACAGCTTCCATTAAGAGAAACATAAATAAGGCCGCGCAAGTCGCGAATGGAGCGTTTTCACCGGTTTGGACCGTTATTTAGACCGGCGACTGGATATAGCTATACATTTATAAATCAGGGGCAGTAACATGGCGTGCCATGTACTATAACAAGACACTGTAAAGCTGTGTGTCAGTAAGAATCGTTCTGATGTAGAGGACAAACGGGTGCTGCAGAGAACGCCGAGCCCATGTGCTTAGAGCACGTCAGCATGTCGGCAGAGCGTCACTTTTTTCTTTTTATGATATATTGTTCTTTGGCTGTTTGGGGTTTTTCCTTGTCCTTTATTGTAGTCGAGAGGAGAAAAATTAAAAATATAACTATGTTACGAGATATCGGAAGGAGAGAAAGGAAGCGATGCTGAGTCCGATGTGTGCGAGATTGAGGAACAAATGGCAGGAGTGCAGGGTGCGAGAGGTTCATCGGCATATGATGAAGCAGGAATGAGAAGTGCATGTGTGTACATAGCTAAAGGCAAAACTGTTTGGAGTAAGATGCCGCCTCAAGTACATCAAACGTTTTCACACAATATATTGCGACAAAGAAGTGGCACTCACAGATCTAAAGAAACTCTTATCAATCGGAGACACTTTCAAATAAATAATTACAGTAGAAATCTTAGATCTAATTGTTAGGAATACCAACAAAAAGTCTAAAAAAGTGTATGAAGAGTATAACACAAAGAATCTGGATTCGCAGCGATCTCGGAAACCTGTGAATACGAAAGAAATGTATGCGTTTATTGGTGTTTTGATTTGTTCTGGTGTAAACAATTTAAATGTTGATCATACAAGTGAAATGTGGAAAAGTACTTCATATCCTCTTCATCATGCGTCAATGGGTAACAACATTCCTCAACCTAATGCGATTTATTCGATTCGATGACTTCAATACACGCCAGACATATGCACAAAAGGATAAAGCTGCTCCTATACGTGATATTTGAACTAAGTTCAATTCAAATTAGAATAAATGTACGGCCGACAGCAAATTTGACAATTGACGAACTGCTTCATCCTTTCCGAGGCTATACGAAGTTTACGCAGTACATACTGTCGAAGCCAGCTAAGTACGGGATAAAATTTTGGTGGTTTTGTGATGCCGAAAATTCATATTCTCTTCATGGAACCATTTACACTGTAAAAACTGGAATTATTCGTGAAAAAATCAAAGAGAGAGGGTTGTTAAAGATTCAAAGGAAGTGGCAGAAATATAACAATGGATAATTATTTACCACTTTACCTCTGGCGACTGGCAAAACATTTATTGTCATGGAAATTAACTGTGGTTGGTACTTTGAGGAAAAACAAGTCTTATATTCCAAAAGAAATGGATCCACATGTATCTAAGGAAGAGAACGCTACTCTCTTTGGAGTTCACGAAAATACTGTGATCTGCTCTTACGTGCCAAAGAAAATCAAGACTGTAATTTTGTTATCAACAATCCTGTAAGTGACAATGAAAAGAAATAGCCTCACATAATCATTTATTATAATTAGTACAAATCCGGCGCTGATACAATGGATCAGATGATAACCCGATATTCCACACAAAGGCGTACTGAGAGATGGCCACTTGCTACGTTTTTCAACATTTTAGATGGAAAAGCTCTGGCTTCATATACATTTTTTATTATGAAAATAACAAAAATTTGGAAAAACTAATCAGTGATGTATTTTCTTACGTAAACTGAGTGAGGAACTATCAAAGCCTCTGATTGAAGATCGTTCTCTGAATGGTCAAATAATGCGGAAATAAACCACGAAAATTGCAATTGAGAGTGTGATCGGGGTACAGCTCACTCCTTATACTGTTTCCGAAGGACGAAATGAACCTTGAGACCGTACTGGTGGGAAAAAAATGACAAGTTCTCGTCATCTTTGCTACAAGGAATCGGTCAAAAGATTCAGGAAAATGCGAAAATGTTGTTCAGTTTGCGAAAAACCAGTCTGCGATGAACATTGTGTATCCACAATAAAATGCATTGATTGTGCTAAATAAATGTTAGTACTAACTAATTTGCCATTAAATTGTTGCTATTATTTATTTAATAATCCCTGTGATCTCAAAAACTCATTTAAAGATGTATTTATTCAATTTCCCGGTGTAAACTTCATTTTTCAGGCAGTGGGCACCCGAGTACACGGGTGTGTCCGCAGAACACATGTACTTTGACGCCATTTTGTTTGCCTATAAAAAATTTAAAAAAAACGTTTCAGTGGTATTTAGCTTTTAAACGAGTTAAATAATGGGAATCCTGAGGCTCAGATGAAAACTTTAATTTTTACTGAAGTTAAAAGCAAAAATATGACAGGGTGGGCACCCGGGTACCCGGATGCCCACATAAGGGTTAAATAGAAGGTTTATGTACAGGTAAAGGTTATTTCGCACTAACTCTTCGCATCCATTTTGGCTTAAACGTATCCACAGGCGATTTCACAACAAAACCACGTTTTCAGTATGGCTGCTCGAGGAGATATCGTGTGTAGAAATCGATTGCTGCTCGAGCAGATATCGTGTTTAGCAATCAATTGCTGCCTGGCTATCGATAGCGCAACATACCATGCTATTTGCTGCAATAAAGAAGAAGTTGAGTTGGGCTCAACTCCAGCCTACGCCAATTTTAGCTGCGCCGCCTCAAGTCGTTGTGATCTGGCGGACGCTATTCTCAAGGTCTCATCTCCTGCGTTGCGCCCGACTTAAGCAAAGTTACGCCGAGTTAAGTTGTTGTGAACGAGACTTACGGGTCTCATGGACATCGCTGTGGCCATAAAAACTAGCTTTAACAATTTTATTCATACTGCCCTATCCTTGAATGCCTCTTTTGCTTCAATTACCCTAATACATAGATAATACAAACATCCAAACCCGCCCTCCTGTTCTTAAGGCTCCTAGTATTCCTCTTCTTAAGGGTTTTTTCCACCACATTCAACTCTGTCTTTCTCGATCTACCCACTCCTCTCATACCACTCATTCCACTCTTACAAATCAGTTTCGTTATTGAACTCACATCCATTCTCTCAGCATGGCCTAACAACGAAGCACACTCCTTTCATATATGTCCATAACGGGAGCATTCAACCCTCATTCTTACAATACCCACCTGTACCTATTTCCCACTTTTGCCGAAAATACTTCTCAAGTACACCGTTCTCATCGAACTTAGCTTACTCATATCCATATCCTGTTATGCCCAGGTGCCGCAGCTATATAGTTATGTCGGGAGGAAAACAGTATTGCATACCGCATTCCAGTGGCTTCAATATTCCCCTGCACACCCAAACCCCCCAACGGATCCATCTATTCCGTATTATTTAATCCATGGCCGTGACTATGTGTTGAATGAAAGTGGGGAGCTGATGGCCCGATCGTCGCCCGAGCGAAGATACTTATCTCAAAAAGTGTTTTTGTCTACTTACCATCACTCTCTCTCTCTCTCTTCCGCTCTTCCGCTTTCCGATCTTATCCTGACGAAATGGAGACTTTTCTCCTCCCCACGGGAGCGCCCCAAACTTCTAAGACTCCCTCCTCCTCCTCCTCCTCTTCCTCCAACTCCTCCTCTTCGGGAAGAAACTTTCCGAACTTCTCCTCCTTTGATCTCTCACCCACTTTCTTTCTCCCTTGCTCTGGTTCTCTCTGATCTCTCTCTTGCTGACACGCATTATTCGGGAAAATCGCAGAGAGAAATCATCTAAAGATTTCGGTAAGTTAAGGAAAAACGTTTTGTTCACTGAAGTCTTGTATACATTAGGGAAGTGAAGAGGTATGGAGTCTTGGCGCATGAAAGTAAACCCTTTTTTTTTAAGAGCGAAAAATTATTCACCGACCATGACTATTTCGCGCAAATTGTCCATAAAGTACACGAAAAAATGCGGGCTATTCTTTTTTATTACTTTCATTTCCGACCCCATGAGAGGTGGTCTGATAATGCCTTCAACTGTTAATCATCGGGTTCGCGGGTTCATGTTTTTCTCACCACTCAGGGTATGGCTATATCTGTCAAGTTCTGTTGTTTCAGTCCTTTGGAAACCTTAGGACAAGCCCAGAGTGGATTACTAAATCTCTCGGACATTCGAGTCACCAGAATCGTCTAGGAAGCGAAAAATTATATTTTTTTCATTTATCTCGATGAATCATTGGGGTATAGCGTCAATTCCATTACCATTGCCTATGTTTCGACGTATCAACTTCACTGGGTAGCTTAACTGGTTAGAGCGCTTGGCGCGATATAGAGGGGTATGGGTTCGAATCCCAATCCAGGCGAACTATTTTTCACTCTGAATGTCACATAATTGTGTGATCATCAGCGGGTGACTCCGAGTTACTGCTTGGCCAGTTCCGCAGTTCTTTGAATTTATCTGAGTAAACACCTTTGTGTTTAAAGTTGGAATCTACTTCGTGGACAGTAGCGCTTGGTGAACTCACACTGGTGGTACTCCATTACATTGTATGGTACTGGTATGCACAACAGTACTCCATGACATTTTATACACTGTACCTGTGAGGACAACTCGCTCCTTAAAGCCTCTAAGAAATTCACAGTACAAAAGAACGCCTGGGTAGCTTAAATTGTTAGAGCTCTCAGTTCCCAGAGGAACGATTTTTCATTGTGATCTTCACTCTTGTGTGGATCATCAGCGGTTGACTCCTTTAAAGTTAATGAGCGGCTAGTTCCGCAGTTCTTTGGATATATATGTTTTAGTTTTTTTTAATTTCTCTCGAGAGGACGAATTTAAAAATTAATTTACGAGTTCTAAGTTACGTCGACGAGTTGATCGTAGCCGTCTTGCCTTTATAAGTTTAATTGGAGGCCCAATTATATTATATTCTTTCTGAAAATAGGGCATACATCGTTCAAGCAGCAGTAGTCGTTGTATGATACCGTAACTACCAACTAGTACTTAATAATGTGTGATGATTTGACCGTAAGTTTAGAATTGGTAATGATGGGAAAGAAGAAAAAGATAGCTAACGCGTATAATTCTGTGAACTACTTTTTAAATAAAATACTTTTGTTAGCTAAGCTGATTCGCTTTGAGGTATGAATTTTTCCAAAGGAAGAGGTTGACCGAGAAAGTTATTGATGAATGTGGTGAAAGAAATTAATAATAGAAGGACTTTCAGAAGTTTTAAGAATAGGAGAGGGTTTATGAAGCAATGCATGAATGTAATAGAAGTGACGGAGAAAGCGAAACAGCTGAAACAGAGAGATCCCTTTCAGTGTCACGAAACGAAGTATCATCGTTGGGTGCCTTTGATCGGAGTACCAACGATGATTTTTCGCCATGTTTTCCTTGAACAACTTTTAATATGTCATAAAATTTATAGAAAAATAGCTAAAACCGTCATTTTTCATTTAACTGTATTTTCCTATGGACAGAATATTATGAAAATATCAATATGTAAACAATGTGTGATTTTTAATGCGGTAAAAACTACCCAAAACATATTGGCACACATTGGTATAACGATCAAAAGTTCTAGGGAACTGAGTGTTAAGGAAGAAATTATTGAAGGAGAGCTAATTTTCTTGGGCTAAAAGCAATAACTAAGCTCTTTGATTGTGCATTCTCCGAAAGAGAATGGCATTGTGGGTATGTATGTACCAATGTAAATATATTCTTCCATAACCCACTCTTCATCTTCATCTATGACTTCCTCGTTAACCACCGCAGGAGCGTGAGGCAGTGGATGTTAGGACACCAGCCATAAAAAATTTAAAGATATAAGATCAAGGAATGGGGAGTAGAATGTTTTTTTATTAAATAAGGGTGGTAAGTGATAACTACTTCATCCAACGTCTCGACGTACGGGGAACTACGCCTTAAAGTGCTTTTCCGTATAGTGCTCACGTGAAAATAGGTATTCTACTGAAAAATCTCCGTCGCTTTAGGGATTTGAACGTGAATATCCGAGATGGAAAGCCAGAACTCCAGCCACTAAAACAAACGATCCAATTTCATTCATGTAAGACACCAAACGCTCTAGACGCATTTAAAGAAAGCGTTACGGAAGGTGTCGCCTCTTCTTCCTCAAAAAGTTAGATCAGGGGTTCTTAACTATTTCCATCTCAATTTCCCAGTTTCGCCATAGTTCAGAACAACATTAATATAAATTGTTTAATAAAATTTTTTTAGCAAATTAAAATAATGCGCATATTCAAGAATAGATTTTTTTAATATGTAGCATTCGCTAAAAACTTAATTGAACGCCAAAGAAGATGGCTGGAACGGTAATCGTGGGTCATATAGTGCACATTTTAATAAATATTTATCTAAGAAAAAAATTTTGTTTTAAAAATAATTGAACTTAATTGCATCCGTCTATGTGATGAAACTCGCCATTGATGCTATACAGGAAAAGATGCAGGAATAATATTTTACATTTTTGTCTTAATTAAAGCAATTAACAACATCTTGAGCTTTTGATAGTTTTCGACGCGGAAATCGAAATTTAGGCGAAAATGATGTATGCTACCTGAATATGTTTTGAGTATCTTTTACTCGTCGTGACATATTTATATTTGTTAGCAACATTTATAATAATAATAAATTTATTATTTCATATTTGGAAGAAAATCTGTTCGACTTTAATCGAATAGTTACAAAATATCTCCCATGTGCCATAAGGCTACGAGTTAGAACTGCATTGAACTGCTATAAAACCAAATCGGTAATATACCATTTTTGTCGCAAAATTTCCCCTAGACTTCCCTACATTACCCCCAGGGGGGAAATCCCTTAGTGGTGGAGAACCCATGGGCAAGAGCGACGACCTCAGCCGCCCCCGTAGTCATTGCGCACGCGGTATCGAACGGGAAAATGGAAGAGTATCGTAATGGTTTTCGTCTGCCTCGCGCTATCGGCAGTTTTACGAAACGAAATCTTCCGTGCTGGTGGTGGGACGATACTTTGGGAGACTGTATGCAGCCCCTATCACCTTAAATTACGCAATCCGCAAACTTAATCCGAAGAGATTCCGGAGGCGAGAGCAAAAGCCGAAACGACAAGGGAACTTCGGTCGAGGCGAAGAAACTCTTTTAAAAAATTCGGTAGTTTTGGAGAGAGCGAGACATAAAAATAAATGACAGATATAGAGCATTAGGTGTGGGAAAGGAGGAGGAAGTGATGGTTCGTAAGTAACGTCTTCCGTGGGTTTTTCTTTGCAGCCTCTCGTTTATACAGCTTACCCCGCTACACTCCAGAGACGCAACAATGGAGCAAAGGTAGACTCTGTCATTACACAGTCGCGACACTCATTGTTGATTTTTTCTCCATTATCTTCCACGCCAATCTATCGGTAAAGGTAGGTTTAACCTTTAAAGTGAAGTGGGAATACCTATTATACTGATCATTTACAGTGGATGTCCTTGTCTTATTGTCTAGAGGTCCTTGTCCTCTTACAGTGGAGGTCCTATCGCTATTTCTTTCTTCAGCTCGGCATACGTCCCATGTCTGTTCATCCCGTGTATAAAGCCGATTCTCTTTCTTCCCCTTTCCAGCTTTCTCAACCCCTCTATCACTGCCTTCAGCATCTCTTCGCTCTTCATCACTTATTCCAACCACCTACTCTGCTTCTTCCTAATCTCTTCCAAAAGTTTCCTCTCCTCGCCCACCATACCAAGAGACCCCTCGTTTGTCTTCCTTTCCGTCCACCGCTCGTTCCCCATTCTCCTCCACACCTGCAGCTTATTCTCGTCATATTTTCTCAGACATTTATCTGCACTATGCAATACTAATGCAATCAAGAGAATTATTTTAATGACTTTTTTTTCGGAGCTATAAAATAAAAACTCTTAAATTCTGTCGAAGTAAATCTTTAAGTTATTTGTCCTCCGGTTTTAACGCTCAACGCATTAATCCGGTTTTCAATTGAATTGTCGGGGAAAGATAGTGCCAAACATAATTTATTATGTTCGCACAACTTAAAGACAATGTGACTGAGGAACGAACTTATTCTTTTCCGGTGAATATTGAACGTAAATTCTTCTCAAGTTATATGCCATGTCAGATCCTCCCTCACTCCCCACGTTTTGAAGGGAGACTCGCTGAACAGCTGAAGACGATGGCCGAGCCGCACATTGAAACGTTGGCAGAGATGGAGGATGGAGGATCTTAACCCGGTTTGTAACCCGAGAAAAACTATCGTTCATGAATATAATTGAATGCAAGCTAAGTTACCTAAATATTTCATTTCTACTCGTTGTTGCTTGGCACCAGTGGTTGCCAAAGTGGACAATAACACCCCCTGTGGGGCTGTGCTTTAATTTATAGGGATGAATAGATTAAAGGGGAGAGCAGGGGGGCACTGGAAGTAGGGTCCAGACTGAACGTTGCCATAGATAGTTCATGTCCGGGAGTGAATAAACTCTCTATTGGATTTAAAATAAACATTAATAATTGATTTAACTTTTTCTTTATTATATTCCTGATTTGGTTTTGTAAAGGTGTATCAAAACTAAGTGACACTCACTTGTAAAAATTCTTACGTCAGGGAGAAAACAGCATGTATGGGGGGAGGAATAAAGGGGCCACGGGTCTCTCAAGAGGTCCATACAGGAGTCCTTTTGTTCCTCTGCCTGTTCATCAACGCCCGATTCTCCTCCACATGCCTCAAACTCTCCGATGTCGAATGCCACCAAGTTTTGCTGTGCCAATACTGCTTGATCTTAAAGCTTCCGTTTGGGGGGCGTTGGGTTTAAGTTTGTGGAACCAAGGTGACAGTGGCTCAAAAAATTTAGGGAAACACTGCTTGGAACTATCTTACCACGACCACTTCAATTGTACTGTGTTCAACCTAAGTAATCAATGGAAGTGGAAATTGATAATTCATGGAATACATTCCAATAGCAAAATTATGTCTAAATGTACCATTTTCGATTTTCACGATAAAGGCAGTCGTCTGCACTACAGTTTTGTATTCCTCAACTCTATCTTTACACCCGCTGATATCCGCGTCTCAATAAAAACCTTTTCTCAACGTCTCCGTTTCATTAAAATGTCCATCAAGAGTTACTTTCCTCTCAATTTGTGGTAATTCTTTTACCGGGGATGGAGTGACACGCAAGAGTTCCACGTTCCCACGTACAAAAAAGAAACTTCACCTTTCGTGTCTCTTACGTACGATGGCGTCCATTAAAGGCAGGGGGCAAATTGAAAACTCGAGCAAGCCGCCGAACGTTTTCCTTTTATTTCCTGTCATTTTTTATTCTTTTAAGCGTACCGCTAGAAAGGTTTGAGAAATTTCACCCCGTAGTGGAAACAGTCACGGCTTTCCCACGACAACGTTAAGAAGAGGGAGAAGGAAACCATTGAGGAGATACATGGGGTTCCTCAGGGGTGATATTTATAGCCGGCGATTCGAGCGACAATTTGACGCGTGAAGTAATTCCGCCTTAATCCCAAGTTCGCTGCAGCCACCCATCCAGAAACCCCTGTGTTCTATACTCTCTAAGGGTCAGGGGGGGAGCCCTCTTAAGCGACTCCTGTGCGGTAGTATTTGTAGCTACGTCTTTTATCCCCTAGTTTACGAGACGCTCTCGTGGCATTTAAAAATATAAAGAAACTATAAAACAAGACAAACAAATGAGAAACTCCGGGCGGGAGTACGTGACTGTTAGTGACGGCTTTTTAATTTATACCCGAGGCGCACGTAATGCACTCGGGGAAAGACTCTGTAGCTTTCGCATTTATTTTTATCAAAGCCATGTAGACTGCGGAATTGTGATATTTGAATTGCTTGAATTTATTTTCTCCACACTCATAGGTATACACTTAAATTAAAAATATATCCTCTTCCTTGGGTGTTGCCTAGGTTATTTCCACAGTCTAATGTTATACAGTTGTCACAATAAAGGCAACGACCTTGTAATTCTGCGCAGTGGCGTCGTGCGGTGGCGAGCAAATAAAAGCTTACTAAAAATCACAGTCTATTCGTACTCGCGGTGGTTATTAGTCATATCGTGAAAGTAATTGAATTCTAATGATTTTTACATTAAAGTCTTTTAAGTATTCATACATTTATAGTTACTTATTTTAATTGCAGTGGCATATTGATGTCATTTCCCATGGACATAAGCGTGTCGAGAAGGAAAATAATCACATAGCAGGATGACCAAAGGTAGAAATACCTTCATATTGATTTTTTTAAGAAGATAAGTTTTCTTCAAATTAGAATGCATATTTTTTTTAACGTGTTTCTTATACAACCTAAACCATTTTCTTGGCAGAGCATAGAGTTGGGTTAGTTTTCTTACTCACTAAAAGAGACGCTTTTTATTGTTTTTATTTCTGACGCGAATTGCGTATTGGTAGGGTGTGTGAGGAGAGGACACTCCTGTAGGAGATTAGGCGGAGGCAGAGTAGGAGGTTGAAAGGGGCGAAGGAATGCATAAGGGTCGTGATAGAGGGGGAGGATGTTGGGCAAGCGGGGAACGGGAATAAACATAATAGGTTTTATGTACGGCATGAAGAGAGATAGGACGAATGCTGAGATGATGAGAGAAGGCTAGTAGGTAGATGGAGGTGAAGGGCCTGTAAAACTCAAGAGTATTTTAAACCTCTTAACCGGTAGATCAACCTAATGGTAATTGATTGCATAGGTAAGCATGACTCAGTGCAAAAACATAGATAGTGACACCATCGCGATATTACAGGGTGACCACTCAACCATAAAACCGTGAGTAAGACGTGAATTTTGATAACCTTGAAAAATCCGTGAATTTGGCGTGAGTTTTGATAATCGTGAAAAATCCATGAATTTGGCGTGAATGTGGTGCATACACTTGTAATTTGGCCATCTGTGAGCTGTTCTTCTATTTCGTCCTGGGATTTTCTTCGTACTTCCTGAATGGAAATCGTTGAAAATTTTTCCAGCAATAGGACAGTTTTTAAGCAAGTGTCGAATGCATTGAATTCACTCAATTACTTTAACTCGTCGTTATATTGATGGTGAAAATCTACCTAAAAATGTAAATTCATACTTTTCATGGAAATAACGGTGCCTTTCTGGGACTTATATGGTTTATGTACAGCATATTTCTATTTATGGAATGAATTATCATGCTGTACAAAATAAATATGATATTTAATGAAATTCATTCAACTCCAACAAATCCGTGAAAATATCGATTTCCGACCGTAAAAAGAAGGAACAACCGTGAATTTAACTTAATGTACACCGTGATAAAATATACGGAAAATACACAACCATAAGTGTTTTTCTTGACCTGTCATCAGTGATAACGTTGGTTCAATCGATGGATTGAAGCTGACGGCGTACTTAGTCTATCGGCGAGCGATAGTGAGACGCTGCATTCGTGGTAAGTATGCAGGTTGATAACGCGTGCTAGTACTACGGCGTGGCTCATGATTGCGCCTGCAACACGCATATGGAAATCGTTTCTCTTTGTCCATCTATCACCTTGATATCCAACAGTCCTTCAATAAAAGCGAAGCAGGGGTACCAGAAAATACAACCTTCATTTGTTTAATTACTGGTTAGAAGAGCAGAATGAATAAAAAGAAACAGAAAATCTTGTGTACTCTTCTAATTTCGATCAAGTTTGATTCACATTTATGAAGTTTCGATGTTTTTATTCTCAACAGCGTCTTCGTGATTAAAAGAAACAAATGGGAGTCTAAACAGTTTAGCTCAGTTCTTAGCATAATTATTGCGGGATTATATTGTACTTGATTTATTAAAACAATTTTATATGAATTCCTGCATGTTTAAAAAATCTCAACCTGCGGCTAAGAATCAAGTCAAATTCCAGTGATGCTCACCTAATGCTGTCGAATAACCATTGCACTTGCAGCTAAGTGTGGAACATCTGTTTATGAGCTTCGTTCGGGTGGTTAGTATCAATTGGCTATTCACACCGAAGCAAGTTAATTCATCAAGGTGCCTTATTTCCAGCTTCTCATGTGTAGATACGATATATCTTCACCACTTGGGAAATCTAACATCGAGCGTGGAATTTTTCAATGGCCATGATAAAAAAAACTTTCACCCCAGCGTCTAAGGTTATTCTTTCCCATCGTCATCACCCTTCGATAATTTTCTGGTCTGAAGGTTCGGTTCTCCTGGTATGGTGACCTTATAATATTTCCAAGACAGTCTCTTCATACTCCAGCAATTAACTCGTTATCCGTTGTATTAGTTTATTTTAGACACATTTGGGATATGATTTAACGTGAACAAGGGAAAGATAACTTTGCAATATTGTGACAACATAACTCGAGCATTTGTTCACAGTAAAATAATGGTAGACATTTCGCAGCTACTTTCACATTTCCCCATTATTTATTTCCTCTCCTTTTTCAGTAATCAAACGAAACATGACTTCTAAATATATATTCCCAGATACTCCTCTGCAAATTTTATTTTTGCCTTCATCAAAACATTGACTGAGTCGAAAGGGATTGCTTATCTGTGGATGCAAATCATTATTAACGGATGGCTTTTATTGAGCTAGGAGTGAAATTACGGTAAAGTGAGACTAAATATCTCTGTATCCTACGTAAAAACTCTGCGATTCGAATCACATTTTTATCTTTAATTGCACCTCTTGTTAAATATTTTAAATCCCACAAACCGAATCGCATTCGCAAAAAATAAATATTTTTTCTAATGCTTGGTCCCCTCAGGCATCATTGCTTCCTTCGGTTCTTTTTTAACAGTTCAAAAGCTCTTTTTAGTGTGAATCCAACCTGTACTTAATGATACTTGAAAATGTTTGTCTATTTAAACTGGCAAGGAACCCATCATATTGAAAGGACTGACCATGTCGTTTAAGGCACATAGTTTTCACATTTGATGCTTGGGCATGCACAAATAAGCCATGAATTTTATAATCACATAAGTTGGGGCTCGTAAATCACTTAAAGACCTAGGTTAATCTCATTATGCAGGGAGTAATCAAATGTCTTTTTGGCTTTCTTTTCTAAGATATTGATATAGCAAACAAACAAATTTATCACGTCCTTTCCATTTAAAAATATTATTGTTATCTCCTGCCAGGCATTTTGAATTCAACTTCTTACTATATTTTTTTGTACCTTACCTCATTTTAATCTTGATTTATAAAAATGTGAAATTGATGCCCCAGTAATGGACATTTAGAAAAGGAACGTAATTCGTTGACTTGAATATGTCGAGACAGTGAATGAGAATTGAATATCGAAGGAGATGTATGAAAGAAGAACGAATGGTGTGAGAGGAAGTGGTACACCTATACAGTATACAGTCATGGTTGAATGCGACGAAAGCTACTCTTAAGAGAAGAAATATTAAGAGTATTAAGAACAGGAGGTCGTGTATGAAGCAGTGTATGAGGCTAGCTGAAGCAGCAAGGAGAGGGCAGTATGAAGGAATTAATAAAAGCAGAGTCAGCTTTTCAGGCCTATCACCGAAAATTAAACTTTCTTGACCGTGCCTACCCCGAAAGAGAATGAAGTGATGGGTAAGTATGTAAATAGCCCAGGAAAAATAGACGAAGTTTTACCTCAACCCGGAAATAATTAATAACAAAGCTGGACCTTTTTAGTTGTATTCAGGACCCCTTTGAGATGAACATATCAAAAGTCCCAAGCGCTGGGGCTTTTGATATGTTCATCTCAAAGGGGTCCTGAATACATCTAAAATGGTCCGGCTTTGTTATTAATTATTTCCGGATAAAAATCTAATTTTCCTGGGCTAATATATAGAATTGAGCCTCGCCATGGGAAATATATCATTACGCACATTTTTTCATTACTTGGCTCGTGTTTTGCAACAGCTCATTGAGCTACTAGCTCGAGATTAATTCTCTGGCGTAGTTGCTCCCTGACGACCTTTTTAAGCAGGCGTTCCTTATTTCCTGCCAAGCTTTAGAAATTCTCTTCCTTGATAAAAAGGGCGCAATCGACTAACTGAAGGGACTATACATGCTCTTAATCTCTTTCACGATTGCTGCAGGAGATGTTTGGTTTCCCAGCGTTGGCGCAAATCCCATTATATTAATGCCTCACAGCCGTTTTATTTTGTCTTCTCCATATGCAAGGAAACGTCCACCATTTAAAAAGACTACTCTAAGTTTTGGAGTGGAGTTTTTTCGCTACTCTTATATTTTTTTAAGTTCGTCTGCTTGTTTTTGGGCAGTGCCAATAAAAAAGCCATGGATACCAACCACCTACCTTCATTCCCAGAAGAATTATCAGTCTTTCTTGTGGATATCGGCCAGTTTTAAATAGAAATTGAGGAAGCGCATAACAAAAAAATGAGGCTGATTGGCCTGGAAAGATCAATAATTATTGGTGTTTTTAGTCTAAAATTTAAAAAATAATAGTCTTTATGGAAGAATTTCTCTTCGGAGTACGTGTTAAAGAAACAAATATCAAGATATCAATAAATATATAGACATCCAGAGATAAGCATGAATAATAGCTGTGTTTTGGGCAAAAAATGACTGGTTACGGTGATTCGTTCAAGCTAAATTAATTGCTAGCAAGATTGAGTGATGTTACAGGATAAAACTGAATACCATTAGAAATATGAGTGAATTATGTCAGAGGAAGACAAATATCTGGAAAGTTAAATGTTGTTGAAGAGATACTAATTGAAAGATCCCCATGAATTGTATTACACGTATGATTCATAACTTTGGCTGAGGCGTAGGACATAAGCATAAAGGAATAAGAATAAATTATCAACTTAGAAGGAATAGTAATAGCTAAGGAGGCTGCATAGAGATCCTACCAGTGAGCCAGGTTATTTCCACCAGGATTTTAGTGAAAAATATGCATATATTTTCTTAGTTTTGTTCATTTCTTTGTGTTTTACGTATTACATGGTGACCTTAAAATGTAAATAGTTTCCCTTATCTCATCTCTTATCTTAATTAGATACACGTGTATGATTAATGACTAAAAGAATAATTAAATGCTCCAGAGTTTCGTCGGAAACCCCATCAGTGGAGAGTAATTCAAGTTTCTCTTTCCGGTACTTACGTAACAATGGACTCAATTTACACAAAACTTTCTCTATCCTCTGCACACCATCCTTTTGTATGCATTTCTACTTACCTTTCTCGTTTTCTTACAGCTCTTCTCAAAACTATTCGTATTTTTATTCTTCTCCTCTCGATTCTAGCCATCTAAGGGCAATTCTAATTAACCCATTGAATTCCTTTTCGTTACCTATTTATCACTTCTATTCTAGATCTCCAATGATTCTTCATCCTTTCTCTTTGTTTCTATCTTCTCTTTTTCGACCAGATGCTACTACTTTTTCCTTCTTCTGGAAACCTTGTAAGTTTTGCATCAATCTTTTAAATATAGTTTTATCCTGCATTATTTCTTCCTTTATCCTCATCTCTCCCAAGGCCTTCTTTATTCCTTAGACCCGCAGGCAGCTAATATTACTCTATTAAACGTGATTAAAATTTTTTGTGAGAGTAATGTTGCCCATCCTTATTATGAGGCCGAAGAACCTAAATCTCTTTTTCCTAATCGTATTTCACATTTTTTTGCTTCCTTCATTCTTATATAAGTCTCCATTCTTCCAACTCGCCTTCTCTGTTTTCAATATCCGCAGGATATTTCTCAGAATATTTTTCCCTTATTCTCTAGCTCTTCTATGTCTCTTGACTTCACTGAACACATACATTTGATGTCATAGAGAAGTCTATAGCTTGATATTACATTATAGTGTCTGATTTCGGTTTTCCGCAGAAAGATTTGTAGGTATCCGCAGTCAGTTGGTAGAATATTTCACATGTTTTGCTCTTATTTTGTTTATTGTTCTGTATAGTGCGTTGATTTGAATTATTTCAAATCAATTTAGGTCTAGGTATTTGCACCGGTTCCTGATCAGTCACCGAAGTTAAGCATCGTTGGGCTCGGCTCGAGTTTGGAGGGGTGATCCTCCGATTCGTCCGAGTGCTGTTGCCCCTGTCTGCGCGTGGCAGACAGTAAGTGCGAAATTACCTTAATCGTGTAGTATCTGGAACAGATCAGCATGAAGTATGATATTCCTTCTAATTCCAATATGATGCTTTTCATTATTTCTTTAATTCGTTTCCATTTTCCTGCGAAAGTTTTTGCATTTTCATTCTTCCATCCCCTCTTAAAATTTCATTTCCTCAACTACGAAAAAATTAGCCCAGTCGCTAGTCGGTGAAGGAAAATGGACATAATAGCAAAGGCATCAGAAGGAGAAAAGTACTAGCGGAAGATGGGTTTAGCAATAGGGGGATGCTGATGGCCGGGAAAGGCTGATGAAGAGTTTGATATGGAGGCAGAACTTCGTTGAACGGGGCAGAAACGAGGACTCTGAGGAAAGGAGAAGAGAGTAGACTACAGGTGTTTCATATGTGGGTTAGGAGGAGATAAGAGTGGACGGAAATAAACACAAACGAGGAAGTGCTTGATAAGGTGGATGAGGAGAGGAAACTTCAGGAGGAGATGGAGAGGAGGCAGAGTTGGTAGTTGTAATAGCCGATGATGATATAAAGGATGCTCAGGGCCATGGTAAAGGAGAAAATATTGGATAAGCGGTAAGGAGAAGAAAGAGAAAACGGTTTTATGGACGGGATGAAGAAGGCTAGGACTTACACTGAGAGCAAGAATGAAACTGTGCAAGGAAATATAAGAAGTCTGCACATGCAAAAATGAAGGATATTTCTATACTATTCCCTTTAAATCTACCATAAGCGGTATATTACCCTAAAAAATAAATAATGAATCAACGACGTCCCCCTCACATCCTCTATGATGGCGTAACCCATTCATATCTTCCGCTTTTCAACGGCCATCAAGCAGAATTTAATGTCTCAATCCTCCCTACCTTCTCTCACTTTCTATCTCCTTCCTCCTATCTCCCCCCAGCGACCCTCTTTCCTCTTCCGCCCAAACCATCACGCCCTCTCTTATCTTGAATCTTAAACCCTTTAGCGCCCTCGCCATCAGCTTCCCGCTCCCCTTTTCCATGCGAAAAACGCCCGACTATAATCTCCACAGTCCATCTTGCTCACATCTCTTCCCCTTTCCCCAGGACCCGTCTCGTTATTTTTTTCTCTCCTTATGCCTCCCTCCTTTTGTCTCCTTCTCCATCTTCGTCCTCGCGTATCTTTTTTTCTCTTGTCTCTTTCTTTCTTTCAGCGCAAATGCCCCCTGCGTTTTCAAGCAAAGACGTCTGGAGATAATGGCTACTTAAATACCTGCGTAGCAACCGTTCGTCTCCACTCTCTCTCTCTCTCTCTCTAGCAATGTATTAATTCTTATCTAAAAAAAGTTATTTACTTCGCTTCCTGCTTATTATTCTGAAATACACTGTCTGTGCTGCACTCAGACTGATAGAGTGAAAGGAAGATGTGTTCTATGATTGAAATATAAGGAAATGCAACCCAGGGCATCCCTTCATTTTCCCCGACGTCATTATGACGTGATAATTCTTTGTGTGGGTTAATTAGATAGGTTAATTAAAGAGAGGGTGGCTATATATATGTATATATATGACATAATTTAGTCTTGCTAATAATGCTGCTGGGTGAACATTAAGGAAGCAATTTTTTAAATTAGTTCTGTTCTATAAAGTATCATAAGTATCCAAGATATCAATCGACAAGTTACTCGTAATTTCTCCTTAAATTTATGTTTTTCATAATTATACCTCTAACGCTGTATAATTAAATTGCCTGTCTTTCCAAATTCCGGCAGTGGTGGAGGTTTTACTGTGTTATTCTCATTCCTTCACTATCCAACACTCCCACCTGTCCTAAATGGCGCAGATACAACAAATTTTCAGTATCTCCACCCCCAGAGAACCTCAATAAGAATTCTTTTTCTCTATTCCTTCCCTTCTGCCATGGGTGCTGTCCCAACACCCTCTGTCACACCCCTGCCGTGGCTCAAAGGGGGTAATATTCAAATGTAGATTTAGCAGTTTAAATCAGTCACAGGATTTACATTGTTTTATTTTCGCCTCAACATATTTCATCAGAGTTATATATTCATTTGCTATAATTATCTGCTAATAGTGGGCCTTTTCCTGAATTGTATTTTACGAACATGGAGTGAAAGAATGAGTATTCGAGAAGTAGTCGCGGTTAAGCGGCGGAGGAGTGTTCATTGAATTAATAATGTAGTACTAAGATTGGTTCAATGCAGTCCCAATTCTAGTTTTGTATCCCCTTTTTTGCCTTGTCTGTGTGTTTGTCCCAGCGTCATCTTGGTGTGACTTTTCCCACCAATTATGTTCCTTGCAAACTCTTTGTGAATATGAAGAGAAGTCATAGTCTACCTTGCCAGGTTTATGCATTTCTGCCAGTTCAGCTTCACCATCTAAATCTTGGTCGACCCGTACTTCCTTTCCCTTGTGACGAATCTTCCATGAGACTCTTCGATATTTTGGCATTAGCAGAGCATGGTCATTCCAGTTTCTTTTGTAATGACAAGCATTTATTGTAATTTCTTTGACCACCTAAGTAGCTCGTACATCGCATTTTTAGTATTCGACCAATTCTTGATCACCCTCGTTCTCTCCCCAGGAATCTTTACTCTGTGGTCTCCAAGGCCGTCAGGTCCTCTTTCCTGTGCCCAACATTCGGAGCCCTACATTTATGTGAACACAGCCATTATAGCTCTCGCATGGGACATGGGCTACGAAACTTTTAAAATCCTGCAAAACGGTGGAGGAAGGCTATTTAGTGTGGAGGGTTAGAAAATTTGTCTAATGGCTACCAATACCAGCGCTTTGAGAAGGGGGATGATTCCCCAATACCTGCCGTCTCATTGCGACTCGTCTCACAATGGCACCTGAAGAAAGGATCCCTGGTTGTCATAGCGATGGGCTATTTTAACAACTTGCCTATTAGACTTGAGTGTGTGTACCTCGTGCCCATTTCGCGAAATAATTTGATTCCAATGCCTCACTCTCTGTAGTTGCACCCCTCTCTTCCCCTCCATCCTTTCACGTCACCCCCTCCATCACTGTCTCCCCTCCTTGCCACACAGGTCTGCGCCAGGAACTTTTTCGGGAGCTATACCTTTTATTTGTGTCCCTTTACGAGCAATCTTTACTAGAGTTCTTCACAACCAGCCTTTAGAGGATTAAGTACAATAAATGCCGTGGACCTGCCAGTTTGATGCCAGTGTATATACACTCAGTCATTTATTTGCTCATTTAATGTACTCCAACCCTCCTATTTCCCTCCGTCACATCTTTTTTGAGTTTCATTTTTGTGACTCATACCCACCGTCTCTGCTCGCGGCGAGAGACAAAGTGCATCTCTCTCCTTTCTCACTCCGCCGATCTCCGTCAGATGCCTCTGAGATGCCCCGATATAAATGTCTATCCCACCCAACCCTTCTCTCCCTCACACACGCTCCCCGTCTCACCTGCAGCACATCCTTTACACCTCCTGGCGCCACCATCGGGTCGGGTGGGAGAGGGGAGAACCGCGCATTTCCCCTGTACTACGTGCAAAGACTCAGCGAGGAGAAGCCATTTGCTGCTATACTCCGTCGTCGTGTCGCAGAAAAATAAATTATATAAAAAAAACACCGGCTGACAGCTGACACACGGAACCCCTCTCCCACTTCATCATTATTTACCCTCTCTCCCCTTTTGTAGTGGTAGTGAAACATGGCAGCAGTTGCCCTAGAATACCCTTTTCAATGGAATAGTCTTCCATTGCCTACAAGCTAGCTCACGCAGAAGTGTAAATTAGTTTCCGCGCTCGACTGCCAGGGTTCCCAAGGTCGGAAAACTTCGTTCCCAACATCAAAATACTCAGTCTGTTGTTCACATCAAATTTCTTTCTCTCTAAGGCTCTTAATCTAATTGTTTAGACAGGCTACTCCGATGGGTCGCGAACACTATCACCGTCTTCAGTTGCACCTTCCTTATCGTATTAGTTGTTAACCAATTAATGTACAATCTGTTATTCTCACAATCTAAAATACTCTCTATGGCTCTTAATCCAATTATTTCTTCAAAAAGGAAATGCACTGGCAAGGTCCCACATATATTTTATTTGATCACCGGTTTCATTACAAGTTATCATCAACAGGATACCTCGTATAAAAGTCGGTCACCAAATAAAATATCTGTAGAACCTTTCGAGTGCATTTCCTTTTTGAATAATCATGAATAAGTTCCATCATGTTTCATCTGAGACCGTTAAACCAATAGTTTCTTCTGTGGTTTTCGATCAATTTAAACGTATTTTGATGCAGCTTCGTTTTTGATCTTGAAAATAGTGGTTAAATGCGTTTCTGGCATATTCCCGCACTCTAAATTTAAATTTAAGCATGTTGCCAACATTGTCTAACATTTTCTATCCTCTGCCCTCCACTTCTTAGTCGTCCCTTTCCACACAAGCTTTCCCCTCCTTGAAAAACGTTTCGCGCTGGGGACTGCCACGAAGTTTTGATACCACTATGTTCCCAATTTCCACACCTTATGCTCCCCCTCTCACCCCTTCCACCTCACCCTCTCCTCTCCCCCCCGCTCATTCCCCTTCCGCCCATATGCCTGCTTCCCATATCTCCCGTTCCGAGTACACCCCAGCCTCGTGGGAGTTTTCCATCGCGGCCCTCTCTGCTCACTCGTTTTATTTTTGGTGCGCCTCTCCGTTTTTCTCTTGTTTTTTTGTTCCCCTCTCCGTTTTTTCCCCGGCCGGTAGCGTTCCACCCTCGTTCCAAGCATTCTCACCGAACCTTTTTTCCTTCCCGTGAAATATCTCCTCCCATTCCCGCGACGTTTTTTATTTACTCGAATGTTCTCGACTTTCTGTTGCGCTTCGGGCCAGGGTGCACGCGTGGTCGAACGAAAATGTTCATCTGTTCTGGGGCATGCAAACGTTATTGGGGGCTTTTCATTCGCTCTAGTTCGCTGCTTAATTTGCAACACAACATCGCAGTTATTTTTAATTTGCTTCAGACCCTGCGCACAACACTGTAAAAAAGTTTTGGAAAATTACGACAAAAATTATTGACCCTATAATTGCCATTGATTTTTATTATATTCCCCCAATGAGTTATACGCAGAAAATCATTGAAAAAATACAATTAAATATGAACAATGGATCGTATCGTAAAATTCCAATAAGGTTGTAACGACAAATCTTGTCGTGAAATCCCAACAAGTTTCTCTCCGTGAATTTCATCGTTAAAACCCAACAAGTTTCTAGCAATGAAAGTTATCGTGAATTCCAAATAAGTTTGTAACGATAAATTGTAAAGCAAATCCCAACAAGTTTCTGCCACTGAATTTCATAGGTGTATCTCAAAGCGTTTTTAGTGATTAAACTATATGTGGTGAAATCCAGACGTGATCCTATATGTATAGAAAGCGCACTTCAAAACAGATCAGGAGCATTGTTTATGCACGCTGGAGAGTTTTTAGCCGCATTTACCAAAATTTAATTCTATAGCAGTTGTGACAGCACCTCGTTCTCCCGACTAGCTCTGGGCGGGGTTGGACAGCACGGACGATCAAGAAACGGGTCGGATATTAAAGGTGTGGGCGCAAGTAAAGATAGGGTTAAGGAACCTGTACTCGGAAGGAGGAGGATGAGAAGAAGTGCATGAATGTCCTTTTCGTAATTTCCTCAGTGACTTACACTTATTACAAGTGACGTGAGTCATGTATCATCATTGGGATTCACGAGAAAGAAGGGATAAGGTTAGTCTGGGAAACTTGAGAGAAAGAATTATATCACCGAAAGAAAATAGCAACCTAGCCAACTCAAAAACCGAGACCTCCACTGCTTCCCACGGGCTAGCCGCCTCAAGCTAACCGCCGCCCAAGAAAGGACCCCTCGTCTGGGTGTGTCGTAAAATAAATATCCGAATCGACACTGAAGCTACTCCGCGGCCAGAACTGCAATTAAAGAAAAATAGGAACCAAAATTCTTTTTTTCCAGCAAATAATATTTTGTTTCTGCGATAAAATCACATTGCGTACGGTGAAATTTTGATCAAGTGAATTTAAGCTGGGAGTGAAAATGTATACAGAAAATAAATTTTCTTATTGTTAAATATGGGGATATATTTTATACCTGGAAATATTTTTAATATTAGAGATTACTTGAAGGCTTGACTTATTCTCGTAATGAATAATGAGAAATATAATAATTCTCATACTTGATACACTTTTTAGATGTGCATATATAGTTAGTGTCATTTATACTAATTTATCAAATCCACGGATGGCTGTGGAATTTGAACAGAGTACAAACGAATTGACTACCAAAATTGAGTTATTTTCAAAATTGCCATATTCGTTGTTTTATTCCGTCATTCATTGTTCTGCTACCGTTTTCGAAATAAATTGTTTTGGCTGGTAAAGCTTAAAAATATTTCAAGTGCTCTGTCTTCCTTGTCATAATATTTAATTGAACTCTAGCTCCATTACATAGCACAATTTTGAATGGTTGTTAAACATATGCGCAAGGTATGTTTTGTGATATCATTTTCTGGCATAATTGTTTCATGTCTTTCATTTTTCTCGCTTGATATTTCGCTCTGGACAAGGGACAGTATAAATGATACATTGTGGATCCTATAATATTTTTGTCGATGAAGGAAGAGGTATTGTACTAGTGTCAATGATTGACTTCACTTTCGTGTATGCACTGAAGAATGACGACAAGCAATTAAACTAGTCATGAAATATTCATCATTTGTGGGAAACTGAAATCTGTATATTTATTGTCGTAGGAGGTAGGAGCATAACAAAAGTCTCACTTGTTTCATCCGAGAAAATTTAAACAAACCCCACCCGACCTTCTTTTGAGAGGAACAGTATAAACGGATCGGTCTTTTTCTCTCGTTCTTTGATTAAATGAGTACACTTCTTTTCCCTCCCACGCATCTTTCCTTTTCCTTTCTCCCCGATTTGTCTTCGAACCCCATTTGCATTCCAGCTCGATTCCACCCTCTTCCCCGTTTGATTAGTGTCGAGAGGATGTTATCGTCTAAGGAGCCCGAATGCTAATCAAAAGAAGGTCGGTACGTGATTTATTCGGTCCTCCCCACCCCCCGAAGAAATCTCAGCGAAAGACGTGAGTGCATCAAAGAACTAAAAAAAATAATTAAGTAAACTACCTTGCAAAGAATATGCTCTCTTGGGAGAAAGGGACTGTTGTGATAAATGAAACCAATTGATTCAGGTCTAATTTTTTTTAAACTGTTTGATCCTAAAATAAGCACGCCCTGCCAGTAGTATTCCAACTTAAATTGTAATGATTTACTTTCTGGTCTAGGGAAATAGATAACTCATCGTTAGTAGTAGATGAGTAGGAGAAATAGATGTTAGGTGTGTTGATGAATGATGACCTTCCCATTGGCATTACCATAAATATTTTTGAGGTGACACCATCACGTGTCACCTCAAAAATATTTATGGTAATGCCAATGGGAAGGTCATCATTCATCAACACACCTAACATCTATTTCTCCTACTCATCTACTACTAAAGCTTCTACCTTTCGCCTGGCTCCTTTCCTTCGACCTAATTGGCAAGAGTGGTCCTATTAAGTGTTTTCAGTTGTAGGTCTCACCAGTCTAGCTCTAGGAGTCATTGGAACTCGCAAGACCTTCTACCGTGTCATGCTGGTGAAAGGTAGAAGACTCGCGCTGCACAGTGGACGATTTTGGGATATGGGTTACGGTCAGTGCCAGATTAATACACATGGGGACCTGTAGGCAGTACTAGCAACGGAGCCCACGTTAACAAACAAGTTGCAAGAGAAGGAGGGGGAAAATATCATCGTGTCATTGCCTTATTGGTAATCCGGCACTGGCTACGGTACTTTAAAAATCCTTCAAAACGGGAAAGGAATGTGTAGGATCAGTCAAAAAATCTTTCTAGTTGCTGCCAACAAAAGCACTTTGAGAAGTGGAATGACTCACCACTTCCTGCCGTCCCGTTTCGACTCGTCTCACAATTAGACCTCAAATTAGTGTCCCTGGTTTAGTCATAAGGACGGTTGATTTTAACCACTTGCCTATTAGCCTTTCGAGTGTATACCTTGTGCCTTTTACGCGAAATAGTTTGGTGCCCCTGTCACACTCTGTCTCATTGTCTCCTCCTCTTCTTCCCCTCGGTCCTTTCCCTTCATCCCCTCCACTCCTTGCCGTGCAGGTTTACGCCAGGAACTTAAGCGAGATATATACCTTGGTAGTCCTAGTGCTTGGTGTTGTTCTAGCGGGCATAGTGAAGTCGAGCAAAGAGATGGAACAGGTTATAACTAGCAGGGAAGGAAACACGAAGGCCATTATTACTATTACCGTGGAGTCAAATAAATTCCATAGTATATGTGGCGAGGAGGGAGGAAAAACATTAGAATTTTTGTAATGAAAGGTTCTAGGTTTTCCCGGTTCCCTTGGATTGAAGGTAACGGCACTAGCCATGTTGTCCAACAAAGACGTTTCAAATGATAAGTCTGTCATCGTCTCCAGAGCTAAGGATCTTCATAGTCTCTCCTCTAGGATTTTTAATGTGTGTAAAGGAGTGCTGGGAGCTACTAATTTATGTTGAGCTGAGTAATGACATCGTTTGATTTCACGGGTTTAACGGACAGCCGGGATGTATTTTGAGCGTCCAAAACTACATGAATTTTGTGCAATTCTAATGATTTTTAAAGTATTATAGTAACGTAGTGTGTGTCCTTTAGTGCAGCAACTTGTCATGGATTTTTATCTCTGATGATAGGTTGCTCTTTCTATCTTTTTTCTGTGATACCTCTTCAGATAATTCCCCTCATATGTTTTGATTCTTTCTTTTCTCTCCACTTTGTCCGAAATTCTTTCATTAAAGTTCTTTTTGGAACATTCCATTCGTACTTTCACCAATAGGATTTGAAATCAAAAGGCTCTCTTTATTGATAATATTTGCGAGAAATTCAGGTTATTACTTTATCCAATGATGTCTTTATTTGTTGAATTCTCTCCCAATTTCGTAACTTTTTTCAAGGTTATAACTTTACATTCAAACATTTCTCCGTTAGATTTTACTTCATCGAAGTTTTGTGGTTTGATTTATAATTTCTAACATAACCAGTGTATACTACCACGTCATTATACCTGTTTTTTTTAAATGATGTGCATAATCTATGTTTCATCACAAAATTGCTACGCCCGACGCGGGATGCTAAATCTACCTACGAATGAAGACTGTGAAGAATTTTATCTTCCCATTTGTTTTCCCGTGCACTTCCTTTATGTTTTCTCACCAGTGAATTACATTCTACGGATATTATCCCAGAGTTAGTTAATTTATTTGAACATTACATCATTCAGATTTACCATAATTTTAAATTAAGAGAAATAAATTTCTTCATACATTTCTTTGCTCTCTTCTACGTGAGCACAAACTTTTCTTTTTGTGCACCTTCTCACCTGCGACTTTGATGCGTTTTCATAGTATAGCATTCCTTTATCTTCAGATGATAAATATATATTAAAATGATGGTTCCTGGAAAACTCTGGCAAACATTGGCTTGTCAGGATACCGGAGCCACAAGTTGACAATTAGATAACATAGTCACAAATTTGATATAACTTCATGCATGATTCACGTTCCCGTTTGTCTATTCCTGTCCGGGACTTTTGCCTCATTTATAAGTAGGCAGTTAGAATTTCTGACAAAATTAAGGCATTCTGTGTAAGATACCCTATTCATATTTATGAACTCATTTCCAATTAAAAAATTAACTCAGTAATCCACCGAGCAAGTAGCTTATTTCTTAAATAGAGTCTCATCTGCATTTCGGTTAATCTTCTTTCCACGCCGTCGTATCTGATTCAGCCCCTGCTTAGCAATTTTAAAATAATAACGGACGGGCCATTCACCAGTCCGGCGTTATCTCCGGCGCGATCCACGCAGAGATAAATAGAAAAAAATTAAACTTGGCTGGCGGGAAGGGTTGGATCATTTAATGTTTCTTTTATTTTATATGAGTCTCATCTTATATTTCCTCCTTAATTCTCCCCCACTGCAGCAGGCTCCGACCCGTGGCACGTTTCAAAAAATATATTAATGTTCTCTTCCTGGTGTTTCATCTTTCTGGGTGGAGGAGTCGGGTCGCTATATATTCCTGTGTGTGCGTGTGTATGTACCCACCTGAGATTTATAGCCCGAGTAAAAGAATAAAAAAGGAAATAAGCTTTTCTCAACCCTCCCGCATTCGGATTCAGATCTCATCTGAAATTCCAAAATTTCGAGGAATTTCACGGAAAAATAAACCGGACCGATTTCGCGTGTGTGTGTGATGCCATATACTCTTCCGTCTGCCCCACTCCGCCAATCCTTCTTTTCTTAACTCTTCCTTTCGCCAGTAACCGTATTTTCTTCCCAGCGGCGGCTCGTGCCCGTCTTTCCCATATCCAATTCGGATTCCTTTCGTCAGGCGTTTTTCTTATTGCCTCGGTTTAGACGTCAGGCGTTTTTCTTATATCTTTCACATTAACAATGTTTGACGTCTTTACTGAAGATGAACACATAAATTACAATCAAGAATATGATTATCGTCGTTCTTTTCTTCTAAAGCGATTTTCTTCAACTCTACTCCCGATCTATTTCGAAGTGCGTTGCCTAGTGCGCAGGATCTGAAACGAATGTAAAGCAACTGCACTTTGTGCTGTGAAAGAACAGCGCACTTGAGCGAATGGAAAGCTCCCTCTATCTCCTCCTTTCTTAATTTTTTTCACCTCCTTTTCATCTTCTTCGAGGGTTGAGGAATGTTTTACTTTCAAACGTGTGCACGGCCAAAAAAAAGAGAGGGCAATGGAATGAAATTGAGGGAATGTCCCGGGGTTGAAGAAAGGGGGCAGTGGAAGGAGAAGGAGAGATAAGGAGAGGAGGTAGAGGAAGCAGGAATATACTAGAGGGATTCACATAATCCCAGAAGGGCAAAGGATCTCAAAAACCATATGATCGCTTGCTCGATCGTCCGGACCTGGATCAAAGAGACGTCTGGGTGTAGGGAGTAAAGAATTGACGAAACAATGGTCAAAGGTCAATCCATGTTCTCGTAAATGCGAGAGGACTGGGAGGGGGGATCTTTACAAATAAATCGGTGATTGTTCAATCTGACATTCAGTGGTGTGATTCTTTCGCCGATGTAGAATGCGGGGCAATGGCTACATTTTAATACAACCACTTACAATTAGTTGGAGATGTCGCACGAGCCGGTGGCTGTGGACCCGGAAGGAGAAAATTGAGCGAAATATTTTACACGTTTTGCAGCGAGGCTTTCGGCATCGCTTGGTTTGTAGACGGGGAGCGTCATCAATGTTCCGCTCGTGAGAAGGATTGGAGCAGAGAAGGTTGGTTTCTATTCGATGGGCGTCTGAATAATACTGGGGGCCATTTTGATAAGAGATTTCTCTGTAGACCTATTAGTTTCTAGCATGGGGAATGTCTTTGAGAACGGCCTTGAGTTTTTGGACGCCAGTAAAATATGTAGTGTGGAGATTGAGGGCGTCTGCGGAAGTGTCTTTTGTACGTAAGGTGAAATTTGCAGATGTAATCGAAATTAATTTATTTAAGAGTGGCTCGGGATATTTCCTATTCATTTAGGAATGTTGAAGTTTCACTTGGTATTCTGATATTTTACTTCATAGAGTTGTAAATTCGGTGGCCATGGATCATCGGATCGAGTGCTTCGTATTTTTGGGATTACAGCTATTTTAATTTAGATAGAGTTGTTTTTCGGAGGATTTTATTCAGACCGAAGTCTCGAAAGTATTGATATCGTTAATGGTAATATCGACGTCAAAAAACGTGATTTAAGAGGAGATGAAGCGGATTGAGGAGAAATATTTTAGAGAATTGAGGAAACTCATTAGGGACTCCTCGCCATGGATCCTAATGATGAAGAAATCATTTATGAACCCAACCCACAGCGTCGGTTGCAGTTCTTAGGTGGTGAGGAAATAACTTGAAAAGGTTGGCATAATAAGGGGCCATTCTTGTGCCCATAGCTGTCCCCTTGACTTGAAGCAAAAACCGGCCAATGAAAGAGAAAGCGCGGTGTTTCAGAATCAATTCTGATAATTTGATAAGGAAATTAGAGGAGAGATTGTGAGGGTGATTTCCACTCGGTAGGATATGTACTGTAGACCTTGGTGAGGCATAAAGGTGTTGAGTGAAGTTACATGCACCGTACCCTTGATGACGCTTTTGTCGGAGGGAATTTTAACTTCTTAAAGATGCCAATAAACTTATTAGGGTCACAAATAAAGAAAGGTGCAGTATTCTTTCTCGTCATATCCTTCCAAAAACAAAAGGTTTGCTACTTTTTATTTGATTTTTCAGTATAATAATGAGTTTGACCCTGATTCTCATGGACATCCCCATTTGATATTTTTCCCCAGTGTTCTTAAGTTTCAATCCATCCGTCATTTCACCTTCATTTCTCCCCAAAACCCTTCGTTTTAACGTTCTCTTTGGTAAATATACATATATAGAAGAGTTTGGTGATGAGTTTGGTATGGAGTAGAGCGCTGTATTGGGCAGAAACGTGGACTTGGCGATAAAGGGACGAGAATATGCTACAGGCGTTCGAGATGTGGCTGTGAAGAAGGACGGAGTAGGTAAGGTGGACGGAAAGAGAAATGAGGAAGTTTTTGTTGTAGCTGGTGATGAAAGAAATTTTCTGAATAAAATTGGGGGGGAAGCAGGTGGCTATATGAGGTAATGAGGGGCGAAGAGTTGCTTAAGACCGAGATAGATGGACGGATGTTGGACAAGCAGGGAAGGGGAAGAAAGAAAATAGGTTTTACGGACATGATGTAGGGTAGGACGTACGATGAGATTAAAAAAAAAATAATTTGTAGATAGGGCACTGCACTTGAAAAAATCTAGAGGTTTGTACTGACTTCCACTTGAACCTACCTTAAACGGTATACTACCATAGTGAATCGTAACGCTTTCTACCGCATTTCTTCTGGGTTAAAGTCTTTTCTCTCCACGCCTCGCTCATTTCCCCCCTTCTCTTTCCCTCAGCATCTTTCAACGGTTCCTCCCCACACACACAAACGAGCTATCCTTCTCCTTAATTGAATTTCCGCGTGCTTTTCACGCCCGTCTGTCCCTCCCCCTCCCCTCAGTCCTCCCTCTTTCAGTGATCCTTTGCCCAGCTACCATCTCCCTCTCTTTCTCTCTCCTTTCTTGATCCCTTTTCTCCGTCCACATCGAGTGCCACCACCTACACCCCCTCGTCATTACCAGCAATAGAGTTGTGTACTAATTTTATTTTTATAATAGAGTGTTCATTCCGATAAAGGAATAACTAACACATTCAGTGGTAATATTTACATAATTAAGCTAGCTATAAAAAACTTAAGAGGATCATATTTTGGCGATGCTCTGAAAAAGGCACACCGCTATGTTTGCTTTGATTTTGACATCACTAGGCAGTAAACACCGTACTTATATCGCTTAACATACACATTAAACTTCTCAATGCAACAAAAAAGCATAGAAAATATAACCTATTTGGATGAAGATAAACGACAAGAAAACGAAAGCGATGAGATTCTCTAGAAGTAAGAAGGCGGGTTGAATATAAGGGTGGGAGGACAGATAATAGAGCAGGTCGAGCAGTTAATTTATCTGGGTAGTATTTTGGAGGATAATGGATTTAGTTGTAGGGACATCAGATGCAGAATTGCGCTCGCTAAAGAAGCATTTTCGAGGAGAAGGGAACTGATGAGGGGGGGTCTGAGAAAATATGTAAAGAAAAGGTTGGTGAACACTTTAATATGGAGCGTGGCGCTATATGAGTCGGAAACTTGGTCATTGCGAAGGGAGGATGTACGTAGAATTGAGGCGTTTGAGATGTGGTTTTGGAGAAGGATGGGGAGGGTGAGCTGGGTGGCGAGGAAGACGAACGAGGAGGTATTGGATATGGTTTGAGAGGAGAGGAAGCTTGTGGCAGAGGTGCGGAGAAGGCAGAAGAGATGGATGGAGGAGGTTTTGAGAGGAGAGGGTATGTTGAAGAGAGTGATAGAGGGAAGAACACTGGGGAAGCGTAGAAGAGGAAGGAAGAGGATAGGAATTCTGGACGAAATAAGAGGAGGTAGAAGAAATGAAGAATTGAAGAGGGATCTAATAACGGGACATCCTTAGGAGGGAAAGCGAGACAATGTTTATGAAATTAGGATGCAGAATGGGGACTTTCTAAGAACCTACCAATCAGCTGGTAGAACACTTGAATGAATTACTTACAAGTTTGCCTTTGCAACTATAATCATTGAAGCGTTCAGTCTTGCCCCTTGTTTGAGAAACTCCGTTGCCTTGTATCAAGTTTTGAACTATTATTATAATTGGGCTAATGAAAAAGAAATCTTGGTTTTTTCCACCAATTTTATTTCGGGAACATCTAGTTTCGACGAACCGGTGATCCATCGAATATGTGATTAGTGACGCAGCGACCGATGCGTCGAAACTAGTTGTACCTTAAAGAAAATTGGTGGAATTGAACAAAGCTTTCGTTTTCATTAGTGAATATGAACCTCAAAATTGAGCTAGAAAACGTTGAGTACGATTTCTTCTCAAGCACAGTTCATTATTCTTGAAGACATTACCTAAGAGTACAGTGAAACTATTTGTCTTTTTTGCGAGTAGCCGGTCTCATCAGCTGCGTTGCTAATTAAGGTATACGAACACATTTACCATAGTACTGTCTACTGACGTCTCGGAACATGGTTACTCGTTTTTTTAGGCGTGTTATTTCCATACAGTTGGTCTACATTTTCTAGCCCACCAAATGTGTCACAAATTTAAAATTTCGCTCAATTGAATAATTAGGCGTTAAATTTGAACTTTTTTATTTTACAGTAGGTAAAACACTAGTTCACAACCCCTTTCCATCCCGCTTTCTTTCCAAGCCCCCTTCCCGCTCTCCCGTGGCCACGCTCACCTCACCAGCCTCACTTCCGCCCGATTATCGCGCTCTGTCGGTGAGTCCATGGTGTCATCTATATTTGATATGCCAGCGGGGTCATCAGTTAAGTTATGGTTGTACAAAAATCCGTCGAGAATTTTTTAAAAATTATGAGTCGAAGATTCATAATTTTGTGCTAGATTTTGCTAGGATTACTTTCTACTTTCACCACCTTGGTCCAAAATGGTGCGGTTTCAAAAAAATAAAAAAATTGAACGTAATCTTCACCGATGCTGATAGGAGACTTAATATTGTCAGCGTTCTAACGTCACCCTTCTGAGCAGCAACACTCACGCCGCTGCCAAAGGCTTGGTCGTAATTCGAACCGTCGTATATTGGATAGGTCGTGAGTCAGGTTTATTTAATTCATTTGATAACGTGTTGCGTTGTTGATGCAGTTGTGGCATACCTCCAAGTGAAATTATATTCTGAGATTTTTACTTTGGCCCTTGATCACGACTGAACTTATGGACTGGGGTCCCATGGATTTGTTCCATAACTAATATATTTCTCTTGAGGGTTGGCATGAGTGTTCATTTTCGCGTGTTTAAAAATAATTTTATACCTTGGATGCATCCCATGATTTCTATATCGCCTTCCACTCTGGGAATCCGTTCCTGTCGGTGTTGACTCCCCACACTTCCTTTCCCACACGGCTCTTATTTTAATCATGGGGACGGTGTGTGGCGAGTTCTTCCACGGGGAAAAAGGGGTCACATATGGTGAGTACTTTCTCCTGTCCCACAACGCTTTCATTCCTCTACAGGGGTGAGGGGTTTAAAACGCTTCCCCTCTCCCCGTTCCCGTACCCCTCTTTTCTCTTTTCTCCTCTTCCCTCACTACGGCTGCGTAAAATTTAAGAACCTCATCTTCACTTCATACTCACCACTTGCCCTCATCTCTGCCTCCCTACGGCCTTTTCTTTTGCCTCTCACCTGTCTAGCATGTCTCCCATTCCCTCTCCCCCCATCCCCACCACCAAACCCCTCCTCTCTCTTCATTTTACTCCTCCAGGGGACAAACCCAGCCGTAATCCCGCACCCTTTTAACCCTTTTCCGCGTTCAGTTTTCCCATCCCGACCAAACGCTCTTGACCTCATCTGGTGCTTTCGCCTTTCCCTTTAAACCCCACTGGTGCTCTCTGCCACTTGAAAGGAGATCACGAAATGAAAAATGTGCCACTTGGGTTCGAATTTGCGGTTCCCCGTGGAACAAAGCGTCCTCTATTATGTATTGACGTCGATTTATTTATGGTTTACTATTAAAATCAGTTATTAAGAAGGTGTAGTGAGACAGAATCGTTGTCTATTACGAAAGTGAGGGAACAACTACGAGAATAGATGGTTTCACTTTGAATGAATGAGTCGAAGCAAATACTGAGTTCCATATTTATCGTTTGCTTTTAATTGCTTTTGTTTTTAATTGCTTTTTTCACTGCTGACACACCCTACCTATTCGAAAACAAAATTAGGGGTCAATATCTTCAGATTATTCCACGAATTTATTTTTAATAATAACTTTGCCCATGTATAGGGGCCGACTGAAGCGCTATTTCTTTTTAATTAACGATTTATAACTTTAGTTATTGTAGTAATTTACTAATAACTGAAAGCACACTTTAAGTGAGCCTCTACATTTTGCTAGAATTCCATTCCTTAGGAGACTGCGCAACTTATAGATTTCACAGAAATGGTATATGAGAAATATTAGTTTTCATTCCTTCTAATACGTTCATTTTTCTCTTCCCGACCAAACGCTCTTGATCTAATCCGGTGCTTTTACCGAAATGAAAAATGTGTCCTTTGGTTTCGAATTTTCGGAGCCCTTTGGAATAAAGTGACCTCTTTTATATTAACATTGATATGTTTATGCTGCAGTATATAAAGCAGGTAGTGGAAGGGAATGGTTTTCATGAAAGCGGCAGCGAAACTATTCCAGGAATGTGCTGAGCTTATATAGGTTCTACTGTGAATGATGGGTGAATACAAATACTTCACACATGCAAATCAAAGTTTCACTTTTTCGTTTGTATTGTTCGAAAATAAATTTTCTTTCACCGATCGCATGCCTTAGCTATTAGAAAACAACATTGAGATTCATCATATGCAGATAATTCAATGCATACATTTTTAATAAACACTCTTTTCATGCATAGGTGCCGACTGAAGTGCTATTTTTCTTAAAATTAACGTGCTTTGACTTTGAATATTGCAGTAATTTACAAATTACTAAAAAACTATACAATGAGAAGGTGTCTATATTTTACTACAATTCAATTCCCTCGCAGAATACGGTACTTGTAATGTATTTTTTTTACGAAAATGGCATCAGTTAAAAACTACTAGTTTACCTTGTTTGACTGTTTCTTCCATTTAACAGTAAAGTGAAATGTCGATTATCCGAGGTAATGTGGAATAAGGTCACCTTGAATAATTCGGAAGGTATTCTGTGTGAGGGTAATATGCGACCAAAATGATATTTTCTTGCTTTGCCATACTTAGTTTCGTGTCATGGTTGGGATAAAACATTGATTTGAAACGCCTTTTATTAGGAGATCGAACTGATGCCGGACTCGGACACTCGTTTGTGTAAGCTAAAGCTACATGCTGTTTTTTACCTCAATGCTTTTTCTTTGCAGAGCTGATAATAGGTGCTTGGTTATACTTGCTGGCCAATAGAGATGCTACCAACGTCAAATGCAAATCATCATAGGGAATTTAGAATTAGGTGTCGCACCTGTATAATACTAGACTGGTGTAACTTCCCAAAATACTCTCCATTCTTTCTTTTCCTCCTTCTACAGCTGTGATTATCACTTCTTCCCATCTCTCCGCTCTCCAGCGTACATTTTAACCTCGTCTCCATTCTCCACGATGGCCGCCACCAGTTTCCCTATCCTCCGTGCATCTCTCTTCTCTTTTTTCCCTTGTTCCGGTTTCCTTTCTCAACGCTTTAAGTCTTCAGTTTTCCTGCTAGATTACGGGAATGACTTAGTGCGTCCGTGCCATAAGTGTGACTCGGAGCCGCGGCGGCAATGTTTCTCGTAGAGTCTCCTTCTGGCTCTATATCGCTTTTTATGCCCCTCTTTCCATCTGTACTTCCTTAATGTTTTTTGCTGTCGTGAATCATCCGGGCAAGCGTCCGAGGGAGCAAATTGGACTCCCGAGCCTCGTCCCAAATGAGATTTCAGGTCGCCATATTGTGTGTTTACGCACTTTGTCCGTTTCAGTGCGCTTCCCTCTCGTATCTTTATGAGAGAGGTCTTTGTGGTCACCCACCGCTATTCAACTCGTGCATCGTGGTCTCTTTTGAAAGCCGAAAAGGTTTTTTTAACGTATAAAAACAATACTTACCTAGGAATGGATGTTTAGCTAAGGAAGCAAATATTGCAGTCTGAAAAGGTGTACTTCTTCCCACTTTATTTTCCTTAATTATGTAAACGGCATTAACTCTATATTAAGCTGTAAAATTGGGCTGTTTTTAGAGGATGCTGTCATCTACCGAAAAGTTGCCACACATGCTGAAGCTTTTTCATCGGACCTCAACAAAATTTACCCGTGTTGTCTTGAGTGCGAGCTTGAACTTAACCTTGGTAAATCCACTGCTGTACACCTCTTACGAAATAAACACAGCAGCGCTATATTTTTAAAGTGAAGGGGTTGAAATGAAGGACTTAGGTAAAGTCAAATGCCTGGGAATCATCTTGACTTCAGACCTAACGTGGGGGAAACAACACTTACGAAGCATTTGTGGAGTTACATTGAAGAAAATATGATTTATCAAGTGAATAGTTGGAATTTTCTCCAAGGAAAAGGTCAAAGAGAGATGCTACTTTGCTCTGGTTATGCCACATCTCGATCACGCCGCGAGCATACGGCACCCAGTAGAGTAAGATTTAATTTGCGAAGTAAATATAATACAAATGAAAGCTGAACGCTTCATTAAAAACTGCATATGACGGAAGGGTTAGGTAGGGAGCCGAGACTAAACGCTAGACGAACATTACTTGATAAACTACGATAAGATGAGTTTTAGTACGACATGGAGGATATTATTTTAACCCCGCGCCATATCTCTAGAACTGATAGGAGTGACAAGATAAGAGAGATACCCTGCCGAACTGGCAGGTACAAAAACTCCTTTCCACACACCATTAGTTATTATAACAAAAACAGCGTGACACTAACTTCAGACACAGCGTTAATAAACATATCTTCTCTGTCCTCTCGCCCTCCTTTCCCCTATCCCATCCTATGATTGGGTGATGAAATAATGTGGAATGGATACTCCGGCAATGTGAATATATGAAAAGGAGCGTTCTTCATTAGTTTTCTCATGTTGAGAGAAAGTATGTGGTTCATCTCACACTTTTTCTCGGCCCTCAACAAGGCTTATGCCTCCAAAGACTTGTGCCCACGATAAAGAATGCTTTTTCACCTTTTCATAGTTCACACATTCGGATTCATCATGTTTAACATAAAATGTAATGGCACCATTTTGTTCCAAGTTTCCATGTTCCATTTTTCGTGTTACACCACAAAAGCTCCACTTATGACGCTTTCAATAATTGCGTAGCAACAGCAGAGAATTGAAACTTATATAGAGCGTCTGGAAGCAACCTTCCATTATGCCGTGTGAATGGGAGTCCCGCAAATTTCACAGTGTTGCCAGTTTCATTACATTTCTGCCACACCTCCTAGGTAGTAAACTCGATTTATCAGTTAACATCAAGTTCAAGATTATGGTTAACATAAACCATACATTATTAAGACGGGCTTAAATATTGAAACTCTGATGGGTGATAGTGGAAAATTCATAATTACCATTTATGGAATGCCTTCTGGTCTACAGATTTGCTCTTCCAAATGAATACCGAAGTCACTCATGAAAGTCTCCTCCTGAATTAAATTTCTTCCCTTCGATGATAATGTTGTCTCCATCTTTCTCCCAAATCATGCCCCTCTTAAGCATTTAGTCCCTAAAATGCGTAAAAGTTCAAGGCAAATACTTGGGAACAGAGCTGCGCTAGATTTTCTGGCAACTCGAGAGTGGTTTTCATGGCAAAGGCAAATACTTGGGAACAGAGCTGCGCTAGATTTTCTGGCAACTCGAGAGTGGTTTTCATGGCATCTGTGCTTTCCTTTTGTTGACTCTTAGCTGAATACTTGGGTCTGGATACACGCATGGAGCCTAAGAGCCATCTGGAGGTATATTTATAAACGGATTTGTGTTGATTGAAGGGAGTTGAGGGAAAGGAGTTAAAGGGTCAATACATAGCGATGGATTTAGAAAGATATTGTAATCTGTATTTTGGGAAAGGGAAATCCCTTTTAGTATTAGCACAGAATAGTCTGTGGTATCAGTTTTCGAGTCTCATTCTCTAACTTTAATTGTTCTCCGGTAGTGAGTTAAATATTTGGACCACAACTCATTGATTTTGCATACGTATGGATTCATTCGATCATTTTTTTCAGTAATATCATTTAAACTGTAAACTTTATTTTCCCTGATGAATCCCGAAATGTTTTGAAGAATTTTATGGAATTTCTTTTCCATAATGTTGTTATTGAAGCTCTATGCACGAATATTCAGGGTTTTGATTAATTAACCTAAAATTTTCTTCCGTAAAATTTCCAGAAAAATACATCTTACAGAAGAGCCTCGATTCCCTTAACCACATCGAACCAAACACAAAATGTGATTATTCATTGTTCATTCGTTTTTTGTAGTGTTTTTTCGCATATATTCATTTCCAAAATTCACGGGAGAAACGGTCTCATTTGTGTGTAAATTAAATGGAAAATGATAAATCAAATATATATTTTTAATAAATGCCATACATCACCCGGTTTTCAATTGTCCGGATGTATAACTTTCACATTTATCTCTCAGGAAGCCATTCACTTAACAAATTCCATTTAAATGCCAAAAAGATTATTCGATAGCATCGTCCTTCATTCCCTCAACGTCAAAATTTTGCTCGGGATCTCGATGATTCAAATTGTGGGGTTCAAAGTGAAATTATTTTATCATAAATCCATTGGCATCACGAATTATCTGCACTTAACGTATTATCACATTGATGGGCTGATACGGGTTGGATGTAATCTAAGTGTAGAGCATAGTACATCTCGCCCTTAGCTTACTTAAACGCGATGACAAAGAGGCCGAAAACTATGGAAAATATAGGGTCTATTTTTTAATGAGGGGAAAATAGAGAGAGAGAGCCAGATACGGTAGTTATAAACCGAATGAAGCAAAAAATACTTCCATTTTGCCAGTTTATGGCATGGATGTATACTTATTCAAAATTCTGAGAAATATGGTAATTCAAAACTAAGTAGGTATTTGCGTCATTTATGTTACAGTATTTTCTTCATACTTCTTACAATTGCTAAATTTTAAAATTAACTTTAATTTCTCTATTATTATGTACTAGGGAAAAATATCGCTCAAACTACCTAAAGTTAAACAGATGAGGCAAATTATTAGAACACACAGGTTGTTTTAAAACATAAAGTGACGTATCTATACGAAGGCATTGAACGTGAAAATTTAAGACGAATGTTTTATTAGAAAAGTTTTGACTTTGCGCCATATTTTTATCTCCCTTTGAAAGAGCTTTAAAAATCGGAAAAGAAAAGCGACAGGGCACGGCTGGAAAACGAATGCGGTAGCCGCAACGGCAGTGCCAGCTCTGAAGTGAGGAAGCAGGCAATCGGCCTGTAAATCCACCCCGCTAGCTATAATCCCCCGCAAACACTTCAACGTTGGCACTGGCACTGCGGGTGCCATATTAGCTCTCTAGCCGCGCCCTATGGTTGGTTCTTATTTATATCCGATTTTCAAACGTAAATTGCAGAAAAAAACTATCACCTACTCGCAAACTTTTCTCAGGAAATATCATCTTACATTTTTACGCTCTAGCCATTGACATAGATGTTAATTGGTTTTTTAACACCCGTTATTAAACTAGTAGGTTGTAACAGAAAACTTGCTTTAACTGTGATGCTGTGCTTCCATTGTATTAATGCTGCAAACTCTTTCTTATCTCTTTTCAGGTGAGTTTTGTAATCTTACTCGGGGTTGATGACAGAGGAAACTCTTTTCGTGAGTACGTCAATTGCTTTAAATTGCATTTCACATACAATTTTCTCTTCATGCAACATTTACTCTTGAGCTATAACTCCATTTTATGCTAGAGTATGTAGGCAAATTTTGAAAAGGATGAAGTATTGCCGGTTACTGATTGCTTCTTAAGATTATCTGAGATTCCTTTTGTTTAACTCTTTGGTTTATTCCTCTTTCATTCAATTGATTTGTATAACTAGAGTAAAGTTTATGGAAGGCTACCTGGACTGAGATTTGGTTCTTAAGCATTATTCAGAAATTGAAGTAATATCTCTAAATAGCACACCGGTTATCATAAATAGACCACCAGAAGTTTCAAATGGTTGATTTCATTATATATATAAAATACTAGAATTAGAAGGGGATAAAGCGAAGCATCATCCTTGTTGTCATGGTATCCTTTCAAATATTCATCAAATATTCTCTTGTGGCGTCCTTCGGGATTCAGAGTTGCCTGTCGTGAGTGGGAAGTTGACGGATTTTAGAATGAACCCTCGTTTACCGGAAATACACCCACTTATAGTATTAAACAAATTAATTTTCTCTCACTAAATCAAGCTTGGCTTACGATAGAAGTATCCAATTTTTAAATTGTTAATTTTCGCTTTGTATCTCTCTTTTGACATTTATTGCCATGAATTTTTCTTCCTGAAAATTACCCATTAATGTCCTTAGTTCAAGCTGGGCGACAATCTATCTCATATATAATTGATTTAATTGTCATGTTATCTCGTATTATTCAATTCAAACTTCACGTTAAAACTATAAATGGAGATTTATTCACTTAAATGCAAGCGTTAGTTTGTCCTCATCGAGTGAGCAAAAACAAGATAATTCCACGATCATGGTAGCAAAATATTATCCGGATTCCGTTGGTTTTTATCGGCTCTGCCATGTAAATAATGATCAACTTTTCCATATTCAGCGATTTCCCTCGTTAAATCATGCGAATTAACGCTGCTGTAAACGTGAGAAAAAACACGGACACTTGCGTTCGATTGAATAATCGCTCGAAATTCGAAGCAATTAATACGGCTGGACGATTCAATGTTCACTGTAAATGACGTAATGTGTTTTCAGTCCTAATTCACGCCTTTCCTCTGTGCTCCCACATCTCTTTCTCTCATCCCTTCTTCATGTCTCCTTTCTTCCTCTGTGGCCGATTGTTATATTGATGTACAATATTTCAGTAATTAGCAATAAATACGTGTATGCTTTTCGCAATGAAAAATTCACCAATCAACATTCTTCACTGTCATTATTCAGCCAAATAAATGGAAACATCCGTACCAGATGTGCCCATGCTCGTAGATTTGTTAGGATTCTGTTTTATCGTTTCGGTTAGTTTAGCTTACTTATGGATCAGTTTACTTCATTTTCCATTGGACCGATGTTTTTATTGTCCCATTTCACCATGCAGTAATATCAAACTCTTATATTAGACTGAAACCTTCCGCGGTGTTCCTAGTTGTTGTATCTCTTAAACTTTCGGGTGTCATCCCTTTTCTGCAATGTATGGCAACAATAGTTCCCTGGCACTCTGCCCGCGTCTCCAGCTCGAAGAAACTGTTGTCGCCATACAACGCAGACGCGGGAGAATTCCCGAAAAATGAAGAGATTCAATGATAAACCTTTCCACGGTATGTTTACTTAAGGTAGATTAAAAAACATTATGATATAGATTAATAAAATTTAAGAATAATTCCGACAGTGCTGAAAAATGTCAGCCCCAGAATATAGAGGAGTCTGTGGTAAAAAAAAATAAGTTGAATTCAAACTTCACCTTTCCAATGACTTTTCCACGTGAATAAGGAGTTGGTGTTAGTTAAAGGAGACAACACTTAAGTTTTAGTGATATTTTAAATTGTCATTTCATTAATATTTCCCATCGTTTCTCATGATTCTTTTTCTAATCGAATGGAGAGAAAATTTCACGTAAAATGACGCTTTGGAGAGTTTCCATTAAGGTCGATTTCTCACTCCAAACTGCAGAGCATTGCTCAAGTTGTCTGCCTCGTTGGTTTCTTTGAGTTTAACCACATATTCTCTTGCTCGATAAAGTCTCCGTATTTCTCATTGTGTGACCTGTCATTTTTCTCGATATTCTTCCTCTCCGCACGCCAGCATTCCTCAGCAGTTGATGAAAATTCACGTGGGAGAAAGCAATCAGCATTCGTTATTGAAAAAATAATATGGAAAGTTCCAATATGAAACCCCTTGTGGATTGGTCTTCTTTTCAAGTATCGGAGAAAAAGAGAGAAGCCCTCTGCTCTGAAGTTTCTTACTGTACTGGTGTGCTGTCTTGCATATGCATGTACCTACTTTCATTTAAAATTAAAATAACTAAAGAAATAACGTGTTTTTTTTAAAGAAAATAGATTTTTAATACTTTACATCAGAATAAGAAATAATATAGTTACAACTTGATATATAGGTAATTCCCATGTATGCGGCCATCATTAGTAGAAACAAGCCATCATAAAGTCCCAAAAAAACTAGTATACACTAAAACAATTATAAAAATATCTATTCATCATCTGAAAACTACAAGGCACACCTTCATGTCGAATGATTCAAAATCATCTCTGAAAATGAAAAATATTGGAGTGAATAACAAATTATAAGAATCAGATATCACGTAAAGACATTGATTTTGTCACTTATTGTTTGAATCTCTCACCACATGGATGCCACCGAAAAAAAATGTTCACACACCTGAGGTTTAAAAACCCTGTTTTATCCTCTCGCCAGAACCTTCCCATGTATAGTTATTCATTTTTACGTGATCGGGGAGATATTGAATAATTTGCGTGACGCATACAGTAAACCCCTTTGAAATTATGTCATTTTGAGTTATTGGCTAATGATATGATATTTTTATATCGTAAATTGTAAGCGTGCCCCAAGGAAACTAATTTGATTGGTCACCTCTCCCTATATGATAAGTTTTAAATACTTTATATGAGTAAATAAGCGTATTAGCGTATCTCTTTCCTTTTAATGACATCAAAGTGGCCCACCTGTAATTAACTCAAGAAATTTTGTGGGAACATTTCTCTAAGTCTCCTCTCTAGGTCTTACTCGTGACAAAGGCGGTCAAGGAATTCTTTTTTTTAGTTAAGTGGCAATAGACGACTTGTAAAATCGGGTAAGATTTAAGTTTTTACGAAACTCTCAACACACATTTTCTCATAAGAGTAGACAGGGAAGGAAAATGGGAACGAATACTCTTTATAAATGTGAGGGCGAGTACGACAAATGGCGAATTCATCTGGATTTTATCGCTATTTTATACCTTTGAGATACCTATTTTTGTAAACTACCCTCATTACATTTCTATCGCTGGCGTTTGGCTTGAATGTCATGGTTAAGTACATGCAGTTCACTTGATAACGCCTTGTCCTGAACAAATCTTACCGTCTGTCCTCTTAAAATTATTCCTGCATCTACCTAATCCCATATCTTTCTTGAAAATTTCCTCCGCATAAAGACTGACAGGCAAAGGGGACAACATGCGTCTTTTTCCTGCCCCGAGGCCTAAAATATCCCACCCTGATACTCCGTCAGCCACCCACGTCTGTGCCACAGTCTTCTATCTCTCCAACAGTCTCCTTTTTACATGTTCATGGTTATATTCATCAGTTAACCCTATTTCACTCTGTCAAACTTTATATCGTAATGAGTAGTAGGAAAATATTTTGAGCTGTACGCATAATGAAAGCAATATCGTTTCGCACAGTACGGCTATTCTATGGTCTCTTCCGAACCGCCGACGATTCTTTCAAGCTCGGAAAACGCACGAAGACCAAGTAAGTCTTTATCCCTCGCCTGTCTGTCTCTAGCCCGCCAATCAATCCTTCGGGAAGCGCCAACCAACTAGTTAGCGCCCGCAGTCAACAGATGGCGCCCGAGCAGCCTTCCGGTCGCTCATAAATCTTTACGAGTTTTTATTTTTACCCACCACACCTCTCGGAGGAGAACTACCCGCCCCACCCTCCTTTCCTCCATCGCCCAAACTCCATCTCGGCTTCCAGCTGACACACCCCTGCCTCCTCCTCTCTTATCAAGGGGTTCCCTTTATCGCAGGGCCAATTATTGGGGAGCCCTGAAAAAGAGAAATAGCGCCAATGAGGGTATTTTTTTTCCTCTCCCCACTCGTTGAATCCTCGATAACTAATAAGCTCCAGAAAAGAAAACTCGGATCGACGCAGAGGTAGGAGGTATGGGACGAAGACGGATATGGTAAGGAAGGGTGCTATATTTTTTTATCGTGCATTGCCTTCTCTTATTGTTAGACTTTTGGAATTCCGTCTTGCCTGCGTGGAAGTGTTCGGCTGGAAGTAGGGCTGCCAACTCCTTATGTTGAGTTCTGGAGAAGTCCGTTCCAAGAGTGAGAAATTCCGGGAGATTTAGTTAACTGCGTAATTTAAGATACCCTTGAATGAATATTCTTGGCGATGAGCAGCATTGGATTCTACATATCTACAAACGAACAAGCTCTATCAAGTTATTGTTCAATTAGTTGAGAATCCTGCTGAAGCAGGCTAAAATATTGACGAAATAGCCAAAAAGTAATGAATTAAGTAAATAATAAAATATAAATTAATATGTTGTTGCCTGATGGAAACAATATATTTAACCTTGGTAAACAACAATAGTAATATCTATACGTCAGATATTTCTTTGTATGTAACATTTTTGATGAAGCAGACGGACCTGTCACTAAGCAGTTTCCCTTGTGTGTATTTTGAAAAATGCATACGCCCGCGCCATGTGTCCGTTAGTGGAGTACGTATATGACAGCTCACTTGCCATCTATTGGCGCACATCGGAATCACTACACCTAGCAACAGAATCTTATGTAGGTACGTACGTGCATCCTCTCTTATAGAAGATTGTAATCAAGTTGTATCATTTACCAACACGTACCAATCATCAAAATTACGAAATATTGAGAGACGTACCTATTTTCTTTTTTTTTACATCCCTTAACGTGGTTTGAGCGAGATAGCTCCCTAGTCATAATGGAGACCATATTCAAATTTCATTTTTTTATTTCAGCGTCTGTAAGAAGTATAAAATAAATATTGTAATATTAATTGCGCAATGATATAGTTAAATATGACCAAAATTCACAGCAATTAAAAAAATAAAGCTAAATAAGTCTCTAACTTGACTCATTTTTTCCCGCCGTACGGCTGAAAACTCTACAAAATAGCAGGTTTATTTGCGATTCTGTCAAAATTTCTGTGGTGAGTAATAGATTATTTTTTATAAATAGTTGATAAAACATGTTATCTACAAACCGTTAGTATTTTGACGAAATCTAGGTGCTAGAATTTCCTAATTTGTTTAATATTCTCCCTCTGGAGCGCACAGCCATAATCTATCCCATGTAAAACAGCTTATATTTTTAAGCCAATTTCTCGAAAAGTAGCTCGGCAAGGGGTTGATATTTTGATATCATTGGAAATATGAGAGTTTTTCTTTAAAATGAGGCCTAATTCATCGAATTCTAGGTAAAGTGATTTGAAGTGTTGAAAAAGTAAGGCTTCTCGAGGAAGACATCTCAACTGTATTTGGCTGGGGGATGAATGCCTTCCTCACCTCTCCGAGACAAACTCACATAAAATGGGTGGTCAGGGTAAGTTACTCCGTAATTTAAGAGCCTTCAAAATGAAATGAAGTCTCATAGTTATCCCTATTACTTGTAAAAATAAGTGCATCCTCTTTTGGTTTTACGTCAACAGAATGCTATTTCACCGCACTATTTTACCTGAAATTAGTATTTCAAATTGGAAGTGCTTCTTCTTGGCCGATGGTTACGTTATTCATTCGTATTTGGTAATTATAGAGGAAGATTATTTACACTAAACAGTAACCTGAAGGCCTGTATATAACCTACAATTTAAGAGAATTGATAAAACATAGTAAGAGAATTAACTAAGTATCCTCAAAATAAAAAAAGATATGCCATCCAGTCAGAGAATTGTGTTATTTTTTTCCAAAGTGATTCTTCTCAAAACTTGGGTGCGCCCTCAACGCTGACAAATACTCTTTATCGTATTATTCTTTGACTGGCCGTATCTCAATAAATTTGCTTTCAAAATCGAAATATTTGGCTCTACCCCTAGGGAGAGAGAGAGAGAGAGAGAGTAATGAAACACACCGGGTCGAGAGACACCGAAATCCATTGCAAGGGCTTTTAAAACCCTGACAGAATGCCTGACACATCCCGTACGCTTTCCACGTTCACCTACGCTAATGTATTATTTTTATTTTGTATGGTATTCTATTTGCCTCCCATTTCCCTCCGCCGTTGGATGTCGCCCTTGGTGAAGCGAGTGCCGCATTTGTTTATCCCCGCCCGTCAACATTCTGGCGTCCATTTCCGCCGCGCGCCATGTCACCACCTCCCCACACTCTCCAGCATGAGCCGTGGGCTCTACTCGCCGCCGTCGACGTATTTTTCCTCATTTATGCGCCCCGTGCATTCTTTCCGGCTCGTGTGTGTCTTTTTTTAATTTATTTTTTTTCCTCTTAATGCCTTCTCGCGTTCTGAATATTCACGACTCGCGGCGTTTGTTCTGTTAGCCCTTAAGGTCCCCGTCCCATGCGGGACTGAGTAGAAGGCAGGACGAAAGCATGGCAGGTGCCTTGCTGATCTCAGTGGATTTGGGGGGGGGGGGATGCGATTCTGGGTTAAAGCATCTCATTGCGATATAAAGGGGTTTTTTATATTATATATTATCATTGTAATTATTAGGATGATCCACCAGTTAGGTTTAAATGGAAGAGAGCATAAATCCTCTCCTTTTTATATGCCCAGGGCCTCCTAATCCTCTTCCTCCTCCTTATCTCCTCCAGACTAGAAATGCAGAAATATTAAGGGATGACTTAAGACCCGGGTGACTTGGACAAAAATGTAGCATTTGAACCTGAAAATCATGGCTTTTAAAACTTAAGTCAATTAAAATAATTTAGTGACGCATAAATATTTGCAATTTAGTTATTTAAATTTGATCATGAGTACCTAATATTCGTGAGACAATTTGTAAGGAAAACTACCCGTGTTGGGGAAATTTTTAGGCAGTACTGTCATTTAACTGTTAACTTTGGTGATAACAATACATGGTGGCAGTAGCGCAGAAGGCTTTCTTTAAGTGGAAGGGTCTATTGCTAGAATTATCAGTTTATTATGCTGCGGTTGAGTTAGGCATTGCCGTGTATGAAGCTGCCTACACTCTTCTGTCCTCTAAGGTTAAGCGCATTTAGGTTGACAGAATTTTCTACCTTTTGCTCTCCTCTCCTGTCTTCTCTTTGGCCATCCCCCTTAGCCATTTGGCCATCCCCATCAGCCATAACTAAGTGCGCCTTCCCCTCCAAGACGTCACTCTTCGCACAGGCGACTGTCACCAAGTTTCGCTACCACTGTAGCATCTGGGAAGGAATAAGAAGTACTAAGCAACTTGTATAGCGATTCAGTCAGTGAGGAGAATTATTCCTTCTTTATGTCTCTTTGGAATTCTCACTCGATAAGGTGAAGTAAGGAGACCTTGCCCGGTGGAAACATTTTTACGAGCCGTAGTTGGAAATACCGATCTTATAGTCCAGACGCGTCGTTCACTCAATGGTATTTTCCATTAAAACGTTTTCTATGAGAGCTATTTGGTCTTTATGGGCCTGCATGAAATGAACTCCCATTGAAAGAGTCCCACGTTCTGTGCGTAAATCTTTGAGTAAGAAGTCTTCTTCACGGCGCCCTCTAGTCGGTGTATGGAGCTTCCTACACCGCCCGGGGGGAAATTTCTAGTGGGGCCTACCTAGTTTTATCTCCTCAACGATCTCTTATTTCCTCCCATTTAAGATCCTTTAAAAAGACCTAATTTTTCATAGCTTGCCACTGTGGTATGCCTGCTCTACGGCCGATGATTGTCAGTAATGGGCGAGTGCATGGAAACTAATCATCCGGAGCAGGGTGATAATCGACTGATGAAACTTTCTTTGAATCATTAATATTTAATTTTTTGGGCTTACAAAGAATTTATTCTACAAATTAGATTAAAATTCTTGCGAAAAATCATTTTCCGAAATATTTTTATTTATGAACTACCTGTTCAGTTCCATTTTCAAATTAATTATTTTTATTGAATAATGTTACTATAAAATGTGTTAGTTTTGCGAATTAGTTTCTTTCGAGCCGAATTCTTCTCGCGCATGGATCTCTATTTTTGCTTCTACGAAATTATACATTTTAAATTGAAATAGATTTACGTTTTCTCGGTGAACAAATACGTTATCAGTCATTTTATGTCTTTTCATTGGAATGTCAAATGGCTGGATATTTTTAATTTAATTAACATTTTATTGTTTGTATGAAATGAAAATCAAAGTAATCTGAAGCACTTATGATCTACAGAACAATTGTTTCATCGCGTGATCTACACTACCTTTTCGCCGGTGTAACGAACAAGAGTACCAATTACCCAATCATTTACATGAATTGTGGCAGAAATTTCAAGAGAATATAATATAAATTTAATTTTCTAGTATATTTGTCCTATGGAACATGTATTCAATACATACATTCAATAGGTTCGGTGGTTTTACAATGGAGAACATACTTTACCGAACTGAATACAATGAAGAAAGAATAGCAGAAAACAATTTGATAAATATATAAGATGCAGGATACGTTATTTCAAATGATATAAAAAGAATATTTAGCAGGATTTCTAAGTTTAACATGTGCAACATCTAACATAATTATAATATCTATCATATATTTATGAATAATTTCATGAGTATAATGGTTTGACGGCATTTTGTGTTGGACACTGAGACATGACACAGTCAATCCCAATAACAACAAAGAAATGAAAATAGAACAAGATATTGAAAGGTTGCAATGGTAGTTAACAGATATAATTGAGGAACGGAGGTAACAAAAAAGGAGGTATTTACCTAGGCATTGGAACTTACAAATACATGTATTCAAGTAGAGTACAGTAATACAATATTTACAACAAATAATGTGAATAGCATAATAATTTACAGGAATTCATACAGAAACAGGAACAAGGTAATGCATACCTAAGCGGTTTATACTGAGAAGCAATAATATTTTTCATACATTAATGATAACATTTTAAATTTAAATTTATGTATATTGATAGAGTTAACTACGTTATCAAGAATACTGTTCCATATTCTTAGACAAGAATTTTTTTGTTGACGAGTGATAAACATTTTCCCTACACTTAGGAATTTTAAATCGTCTTTGGCTCTAACAGGTCTACCCGAATCAGTCAGATTTCTAATGATGTAGTCATACAGATATTCCGGGGTTTTAGATGATAATATTTTGGAGATAAAAATAGACAGTTGGAATATTTTTTTATGCTCCAGGTTCATCCACTTTAACTTTACATAATAGGGAGTTACATGTTCGTAGATATTTGCTTTGAAAATATATCTTACTTCGACGTTGAACAAATTTGGTAATTTTTTATGTGATTCTTTTGTTAAATCAGCAAATACTAGTGAATAATATTCAATAAGAGGAATTAATAGGCGAGTAACGAGTTTTTTGCGAATGCGAAAGAGAATGGGAGAAGTAATAAGGCAGTTATTAAACTGCCTCAACGTAGACATTGTGATTCGATCTAGAATGAAGTTTATTTTTCTAAGTGATGTATGTGTGTAATGGTTTGTGTTCTATATCCTTGTCAAGCATACAATAGTGGCATTTCGTCGTCAAGCCATCAATTTCTTCTTATGTTCTAATTTTAAAATCTATATTTCGGTATCTTTATTGCTTTCATTTACGTTCCTCTCAATTCTGCATATCGTTAACCTCTTCTGTCTCAATCATTTATCTGATAGAAGCATGGCGGTTTTTTTTTTATTTCCTTCACGAGTATCCTTTAGAAATACATTAGTATCCCACAACTTTGCATTCAAAACGGTCTCCGGTAATTGCTCGTGTTTCAGAATGCACCCTATGAGTTATTTTTTCATTAATCCTAGGTTGTTGTCCTTCACATTTTTGGTAGTTCTACCACCGTGAAATTAAATCATCATTTGATTTGATCACCGAATTGCTGGTCCGGTTTAGAGACAGTTAAATATACTTTTTTTAAATTTCAGCGTGAATTGCCAGGATGTTCAATTTGGCTATTCAGCAATTATTAATTTTTCAAAATAAATGCTGTGCGTGGAGTGCGGTTAAAAATATGGGGATGAAATTGGCTTGAGAATTGGGTTTCAATCCTATGGACCTAGGTTTGAATCTTGGCAGTGGGGGAGATTTATCACTGAAATCCTGCTCTCTGGTTGGAAGGTGTGTGTGTGAAGGGCACTCCAAGTGCAGTACTGTGTCTGTCGCTTGAGACTTAAAACTTCGTTATTTCGTTAATAGCAGGCTAATCCCAACGCCAGGAATCTCTCCACCCATCGTCCATTCCCCAGTAAGCTTGCCGTTACCAACCTACCCACAAGTCTCTAATAAATTCAGTTGTGGTTTCTCCCAAATAATGAGCCAATATGAATCACGGCTCTCTGGGTGGAATTGAGACGTTATATCGACTTCACCCTTGTGTCATCGAGGATCTATAGATCAAAACTCTAGCTTCTCTTTCATCATCATCAGAAGTCATCAATCCAAAGATTGGCTTGCTGGAACTCTCCACTCCACTCTCCTCTTCGCCAACCAATTCATTCCTACTTAGTTACTTGCTATGATACCTCACCGCGTCTGTTGTGCAATGAGTGTCGCTCTACCGACCCACATTCACTGATATGAAGGAGGGCTACTCCAACCTCCTCCGGGTTATTAACTGCCTATTGGTTGACGGAAGCCATTCGCCAAGTCACGGCATCTCCACGGGTTTTCGTAACATTTTTGAACCGTTTCTAACCCAAGGATGGCCCCCTACATCCTTTAGGTTAGGCTAGTTAACTCGCTGATTTCGCAACTAATCATTATATCTAAAGGTCGACCCACTATCCGCTACCCGGTGGACGCACTCGGTACCGGTAAGCTATCCCTAAGTCTCCTCGTCAACAGCAAAAAGAAACCAAGCCACATATTTAAACGAGACACGTCTTTCGAATCGCGATCACTTTGGCCGCCCACGATTGAGGTGGAGAGAGAATCAGGGCGATGGACCGCTTGGCGAGATAACTTTCAGCGGGAGACACGTATAAGCGAGAGCAATAATCTTCTCGAATGACAGTATCGAGAGGAAGGAACTCGACCGAGAGGCTTGGACTTCCGATACGTCAAACTTGTCACTCACCTCCCCTGCCCCACTCATCTCGTACCGGGCGGGCACGGACACACAATAGATGGAGAGAGTCATTGGGACCGTCCCCCGCAGTGTGATTATGTTGGGCCGACGCGCGGAATGAATGAAAAGATGAAGCGATATGAGCGCCCCCGTTTAAAAAAGTGTCCCTTGACACGAGTGACGCGCGTGATGGACGCGAGTCCACTTTCGTACGTTCTCCTCCACGACGGGAACTCATATTGGCAGGTTTTTTGTGATGAGTCGAACGCTCGCGTGGGCGTAGCTTTGTGGATGCTCTGCTCATTGGTAAAAGAAACCAGGAGGTTGAAATATACGCCGGGGGCGCTACCTCGTAGATTTTCGTGAAGTCATTAGTCCTCCATCTTGGTTTACAACTATTGTTATAATAAAATGGCCTCATTCTTTGAGTATAATTAATAGTAGCAAATTACATACTAATACTATCGTTAAAACAATGTAGCACGATTTAAAAAAAATCATTCATTAAAATAATCTACCGGTTAAAGTTTAGTCTTAATTGAAGTCAGAAAATATCGTCTAGACTTAAGCATACAGGGCCCTATCTATTTCTATTATTTATTTCTTCATCTCAGCGTACGTCCTAACCGTCTTTATTATGTCTATAAAGCGTATTATTGTCCTTCCCCTCACCGCTTGCCCAACATCCTCCCCTCTATTACCGTCTTGAGCAACCCTTCGCCCCTCATTGCCTCCTCCAACTTTTGAATTCTCCAAATTTCGCCTTCCAACAACTCCGAATGTCGCAATTGTGTGCACTTGCTGGTGACTCCGTAAAGGTAGTACCGTGGCTAGTGACGGCATCCTCAAAATCCGAAATAAGTATAAGCGGCAAATAACATACCTACCATTACGGCCTTTAAGAAAATGCAGCGAGGATTCCAAAAATCTACAAACTTCCTTATGGCACGCCGAAAAATCTTTGATTCCCCCATGAGCAGCGGCAGTTTCACTCATCTTTTTGCATCAGTACCATGCATCCAGCGGTGTTCAGTGGTTAGCTAGCATTAGAAGAATAAATATTTGTAGATTTTTACCTAACAGTTAAACATAGTCCTAGCTAACAATTCACCTCAATCTGAGTAGCTGTAGCTGCCTTTAAATACATTGTGACTTCAATTTTTTTGTCAGAGTAGTAGATGTGGCCTTCATATATAAGCAAAGCTCCCCTATTCCTGCAACACGCTCCTGCCCCAATGCCCCATGCATGCATGGGATCAGCAGCGCCATCTCTGTTTCAGTTCTCCTTCTTGATTAGAAAGCCTTATGTCTGTTTCTTGTTTTTACTTCCTTCTTTACGTACAATACCAAAAATGTAACACCTGTATAATCTGAAAATCAAAATCATGTCCTTTTATAGTGGGAGGGTCGAAATAACGTGACGAATTGAGAGCTAGGAGAGTAATTCGAGAATAAATCATCGTCATGTCGTTCATGAGCGTCTCCTCAGCACATAACTCACTCTATGACAGATTTATCATCGCCACCCTGGATAATGTAGCGCTATAAAATGATACCCTATTTGATATATTGTGAAATCATCAGGGTAAAAACAGGGCTCCAGATGTGGAAAATGGTAGATGAAAAAAAACGTGATTTTTTTTCGAGTATATACTCTTGCTCGCTAAAGAATAATCAAGGTAAGACATGCCGCACGAAACGTGCTCATCCCCGTCAAAGCTCTGCCAATTTTTTAACCACACAACGGTCTTATTTATCTTTCTGAGGAAAGGCTGGATTTGATGTACTCTTTGTTTATGAGTGACATATTCTCTGATAACCCATGAGATGCACATTTGAAGATTCTCACGGTGTTATGAAGGATCAATCTTCGTAAATGTTCGATTGTGAAAAGATTGCAGTTATTTATTCTTTCACCATGCCTTACAATTATTTTCAGTTGCTAATTATTTAATAAATGTTAGTTAAATATCTTAGGGCTTCGCTTACGCACAATACGTATACACTTACGCACAAGTACTGTATATTTCCCTAAAAGTCGCTGAACTACGAGAAAATTTGATGCCCTAAGAATTAGACATTTCACTTTAAGTTTCCAACTTCTCTTATTGAAAATATTGAATAGTAAGTACTCTAAATATTTTATTTTAGAGGCCTGGGAAGGTATTCATAGTCCCTTATACTGAAGAAAAATGCCAAATTGGTACCACTTCCATTTAATACTTATCAATTGAAATAAAAATTATAATATAATTCTTTTCTTTTCTGGAGGAATAAGTTTAGGAGGGAAAAAACGGTTACATAAAAATAAGACGTCATGGAGAGGAATAATCTAAAAATGATAATTATCCATGGCTAGAAAAACCACTTCTAATGGTTGCGAGTATGCGAGACCAGCATATGTGTATTATTTCTAGATGATCTTCTTGTAATACTACAGAATTATTGCGATAAATTTAATGAACGACAAATTCATGGATCACGTTGATGCACATGCTGTAAGAAACGTCAACAGTTTTGTCATATTAAAAAAAATAATTTTGGCCATAGCCATAGGTATTCAGCCGCATTACCTCCAATTTATGGATAGTAATTCAGGCCATGGGTGCACATGGCATTTAAGCTTGCAGTCCACAAACATCAATTTCGCGGGCCGTTAATAATACCAAAGTTAATTTTTATTTATTATACCAAATATGATTGACAACAATTGATGAAATCCATTGAAATGTACCCGGTTTGAGTGTATATTCAATGTGCAGTAAATTCCCATTCGGTGAAGAACATGAATAAATAACGGAAAGTATAAATGCTTCGTAAATATTTGCAGTTTTGCTTTTTTAAAGATTGCCTAGCAAAAACGAAAAGGAATTACTAATGGAAGGCATGCAGTGATGACATAAGGTTTTTTTCCTATTGCTTTGCCATTGCGGATAGAATTTTCATATCGGTCGTACTGGCCTGCAGGCCGGAGTTTCTGCATCCATTATTTACGGATTTTTATCCCTCTTCAGGATAGTGCCAATAAAGGAGATTTTTCGTGCGAATAAAACTTGCTCGGCCATATTGTGTGTAGGACGTGCGGTATACTACCATGTGTTGACAAAAACTGCAAATTTTGGTTGGAATATGCCACTTGGCGTATTGCCGAAATTAAGTTCTTTGATCTGGAGCCACCCACCTCAGAAAGAACACCTTCATATCCGCCATTTTTCGTGATCGTGGCTATTTTATTTAATTTAGTGAAAATGACGCACATTTATGATTCTCTATAGAAATATGGCCAATTTAATCATGGAAATGCTCAGTCCTTGGATGTTCATATCCGCCCTTATACAAATTGGTTAGGCTAATTGTACAATTTTTTTCAATATGCCTTCTGTTTGGCCGAAAGTCGAATTTCACCGATACCTGTACGCCATACGTCATTATCGGGTATTTTCAGGTTTGAAATAACGAAAATATACTAAAATTAGTTATCACACCTTAATCAGGTGTTTATTAACCAAATGGAGACCTATTAAAAATGGTGGACATGGAAAATCGCAGTCATTATGAATCGTTCGCATTACTAGCGTTTAACCATGATAATACATTGAAAGGTTAATAGTTAGTAATGCTAACGCCCATTTGGCGCCTACCATGGTAACTTTTCCACCAAGGTAAACTTATCATAGTTCTCTATCTACAAGAGTTGTTTTCTGCCTTACGAATCCACGTTAATTACAATGGTCAAGTGATCAATCGTCAACTTCTTCAACTGACCGGGAGGAGATAAGAAACAAATATAGTGCAGGTTAAAGGTAATAAATACCAGCTGTACCGTGGTGATTGAAGACAGGTGCGAATGCGCGTAGAATTTAGCAACGTTTTATGCAATGGTAAGAAGCTAGATGCTCCATTACGTTAAAACTTGTCATCTTGGTTATCTTGCAAAATCTTAGTCACCTTTAGGTACTAATCGAACCTAACGATTAGTACCTAAAGGTGCCTACGGGTAAGCGTGGTTAAGGTAAGCACAGCCAGAGATGCAAAGGACGTCTTATGCAGTGAACCAAGAAAAACTTTGACTTTAGTTCAAGAAGTGACTCAGCGGAACTGACGGCTGAGACAAGTACGGGAACAACCAGTACAGACAAAAAAAAGAACAACAATAAGCACTTAAATGGGTGTCGCTAGGGTACACTAAAAACAATGACAGAAAATATCAAGGGGGGATGCTAATTATGAAGAATACGGATGAACCGATTTAATTGGTTTTGGGGTCATTTTATTGAAAAGATATCTGTAAATATTCCTGAATTTCTATTTCATATCAAGATTAATTGTAAATTGTTAAAATAAACTCGCCTCAACTCAAACTCATAGGCCCCATGTTCAATATGCATAGCAACCACGTAGCTACAGTGGACCAATGTGTACATTAGCACAGATGTTAATATTTTGAGAACATTAGTAGCGGCCGGGCCTCCAGATATTATAATATAAACAGTGAAATAACCCGCAAAAAACATGTGCATGAATGAAAACTATACTAATAAGGTTTGCATGACTGGCTATTTTCCCTATTGTTTTTTACGGGTGATTTTCTTTTTTACCTACAATCTTACCATTGCATTGTCGTTCTACTTCCTTACTTTGAGGAATGTTGCAGTGTGGAGAGGAGTTGGCGCCGAATACGATAATTTCGTCTGAATTACTGACTAGAGGCTCGCGAGAAAGGCACCGCGTGCGTATAGTAAAGGACTGTCGCGACGTGCACATCAAAACGATGAGTGGTTCAAGTGTGGAGGATTAAGGGTGACAGGGATGAAAAGGCGTAATATTCGGAAGGGGGAATAAAGTGCGAAAGGGGTTAGGGAAACGTTTTTCCTCGTGTCTCACTCTGAAGTCATATTCTCTCTCTTTATTGCGGCCAGAGCGGAAAGGTTAGCGAAGAAGAGCAGAGGGGCGATAAAGCGGTCCAAAGTTGGTTTTGTCGAAACATGAAGGGCGGGTTGAGGGAACGTATTCGGAGTTTATATCAAAGGGTTTTCTTTTTTCAAGGATGAGGCGTCGGGCTGGTCGGTAAAAGGGGATGTCAAGGGGTGGGAATGGATAGAGATGGAATAGGCACATTTGGGATATGCGCATCTGCGTACGTGTACATTGCCACCATTGAGCTTTTGTATAGCTTTCAATCGCAAGGCTGCCAACACTCCCGTGTTTCCGCATGAAAGTAGGAGTTGAAAAAAAGATTTAAAAAAGAAAATCTAAAGCCTCCCAGGTTTTGGCGTCTTCTCTCTTTGTGTTCAAATAATGATCAGTAAAATATCCTCTCCATAATTATCGCTTTCTACTCATAAAACTTTGGCTCATCTGAAGCTTGCTTCAAATGCAACCGAATGTATGAATGTATCTCAATAGCAATTGATTTTCTGTCTTCTTCATTAAATAATTAATTTAAAAATGTGTGATACTTATGGCAAAGAAATATGCTTCATTACTTTTGTCTCAGTGTTTTGATAATTTAAACAATGTCATTACATTGAGTTTTATTCTCTTTTAGTTATAAATGTTAAACTACATGAATATTTTATATTTAAATGTGTGGATATTATTTGTAAATGCCTCTTTAACGTGTTTATTTGGAACCTTCTGACAACCCATGTGGCTTACAAGGACCACATTGTATATATGCAATAAAGGCATTAAAAAAATAAATAATAATTAAAACAAGGAGATACATAATTAACTTTTCGTCGTATTAATATAGTTTCTTGTAATATGGTTTGTTGCGTATCGGGGATTCCGAAATAAGTTCCCATTCGTTATTAGATAAAAGTATATGATTGTTTTAATGCGCACACGTGTAAAAGTGTTAGTTTAATTTACACTTATAATGCCAAACATCTTTCTAATAAAACAATATTAAAGAATTTCCAGCTAATGCTATAATACTTGAGACAGCTACACATCGCAAGAGAACTGCCGATTATATTTTGCAATATGCATGGCTGTTAACGCTAACATTGAATAAACTATTGTAAAATAATACTCTTCATTAATGCCAAATACACACTCAACGTGGAATTTCTGTTAATCTGCCGGAATTTCCTACACTTAGAACCAAAGGTCATAAAAGAGAATATATAGAATCATGCATTACGACAGGATAGGGGAATATTGAAGCCATTGAAATGCGCAATAGGCCATATTGAATGGATCAGTTGGGCAGTTAATAAGGCGAAAATATAGTCATTAGCAGCGGAATCGTTGCGATATCGTTAAGGTTTATTTATAAATATGCAAAATAGAAATTGTTTCTATAAAATCAATGCAATATTCATAAAATTTATGGATGAATTGCATGTGATAGCCATGGTTATGTGGATTATTATCCACAAAAAAACAGGCTTCACTTTCGTTCACCAAGTCAACATCTATTCTCTTCTTTAACCTATGCTGGGAACGTGCTAAACCTGAAACCCATTCTTCATGAGTTGGCAGCCCTGGATATAGGGCACATCTACATATTGCCGCTGTAGAGCTTTTGTGTGGCTCACTAGTGTGAAGGGGAGGGAGATTTTTTATGGAGGGGGAGGGACCGCGTCGGTGGGAAGCGTTGAAAACATCTTTTCGTCGCGTCGTCCGGTCGAAGGTGGTGGAAAGTAAAGGTCGCCCCGAAAAAGGGTAAGTGGGTGGAGCGAATATACGCGCCAGGGGGGTTTTAAAGTAGTGGTTTGAGCGGAATTTATCTCTCAAGTCATAATAGGCGCTGCATTCGACTTCTTTTAATATCCGCTCTCTGAAGAAGCACATGTACATGCATATATGTCCACCCCGCCGTTCTCTTTCGGGTTGGAACACGGTCAAAAAACTTCGATTCTCGGTGATAGGCACGTAAAGCTGATTCTTCTTTAATAATTTCCTCCACACTGCCCTCTCTTTGCATACCTACCTCATTTGTTTCAGTTACCCTAATACATTATTGAATAGAAGCCCTTCTGTCCTTAAGGTGGCTGGAGCGGTAATCGTGAGTCGTTGAAGGCACATTCTAATAACTTTTCACGTATGTCGAAAAAAATATTCTTGGACCACATTTCACCCACGTACACCTGTTTATACGTTGGAAATCACCACAATGCAGTAATGTATATGATGCAAGAGTTATATTTCAAATTTTCGCCTTAATTAAAGCATTGTTTTGACTTGGATTTTCGGCGCGAAATTCGAAATTTACGCGAAAATCATATCTAAATACGCTTTTCTTACTCGGTATGATACCTTGATATTTGTTGGCAGCTATTATAATAATATGAAACTTACTATTTCGCATTTAGGAGAAAATCTGTACTTTAGTAATAGAATTTTTTCAAAATATATGCCGTGTTCCATAAGATTACTTGTTAAAATACCATTGAATTGCCAGGAAACCAAATCGGTAACATGCAGTTTTATTTTATTTTATCGATAGGTATTACTAACAAGGACACGTATGCAAAGTTTCACGCAAATCTGTATACAAACAAAAATCGCTCCAGCCACCTTAAGGCACCTACTATTACTCCTAATGCGAGTCACTTCCACCACATTCGCTCATGACTTTCTCGATCTACCCCTTTATTGCTGACCATTCACTCCTCTATCACAAATGTGCTTCGCTATTCGTGTCTCATCTATTCTCTCGATATATCCAAACCAACGGAATACGCTTTTTCATCACCCACTCATTCATAACTCTATCCCTTCTGCTTTTATCGCAAACACTTCTGAGGTACCTCATACCCTACGTATTTAACCAACTCTCATGCTAATCCTGGCGTGCCCAGATTTCGCAACCATTCAATTACGTGCGAAGGAGTACACTTTTGCATGCTGCAACTTTTGCTTCCTTGAAGCAATATTCATTCCTTGATATACTCCACATATTATCAATGGCTTTCCTTCCAACATTCACACGTCGTGCGATTCAGAAGCGGTGCGTCTTTGACTATGACTAGTTTTCCTAAAGTCCACAACGAAGCCAATAGAAGTTAATAACTTTATGATTAGTAAATCATGGTTGGTAGGGGCAATGGGCTACCACGATGGAAGCATTGGTTGCCCTTCAGTCACCGATGTTGAGCATTTTTAGTCTTGGCTCGGTTTCGGGTGTTTATACTCGTATTATAGTACATTTGCTCCTGCCTGAAAGAGTCTGACAGTTAAGTTTAAATTGACCTTAGACATCAAGACACGTTTGACTGAGGTACTACTACCTTACAGTTAGCATACAAGTATCAACGCAACAGTACCACTGACACATGATCACCAATTTTACGAATGTTTTAGCTCGACTCGGATTCCGAGGTTTGATACTCCTATTACACTATAGTTGACCCTGTATGCAAGTGACAACGGCAACATGAAATGGCCATAGCCATCAAAACGTTTACCTGAAGTACCATTACCCCGTAGTTGGAGTCAGTATTAACTTTACAGTTACACTAGGAACTTCCTTTCGGGGTTTAAGATTAGCGCAGATCGGAACACATTAACTCACAGAAACGAAGATGAATGGATCTATGTGCGCAGGAAAAAAGTTTGGTAATATGCAGGAAGGTTGGCATTTTGTGGGTAAACAATGTTCACGACCGAATATTTTGTCAATATTTTTTTTAATTGTTCAATCTACACGCTCAAAATAATAAGCTTTTTTCCACAAATTAGGTGATTGAAAACTTTACTTGATCCTTGTTGGACCCCCACTTTAAAAAACCACACTTGAAACAAAAATCAAACAATTGCAATTATCCCAGGTCTTTTCTTGTCAAAAACACTCCAGCGCACAGCAACCCGGCTCTCGACCTGTGATTTAGTGCGCCACCTAAGTAGTGCGCATGGTCTGAAACGAATGGAAATAAAGTGCGCTCTTACAATGAGAAGTTAGCAGCGCTCTAGAGTGAATGGTAAGCGCCCACAGACTCAGAAGCTAGTTAGAAATGAGCACCATAGAACGTTGAGCGAGTGAAGGAAGCTCGTCGTGGCTGAGGGTAAAAATATTTGACCCCCTTCCCGTTCTTCTCATGCCGAATGAAATGGCTGGAGGGAGGAGGATAGCTGGGGTGTGCCAAGGGACAGCTGGATGTCGGGGAAGGATGAGGAAGAAGTGGGCGAGGGCTAAGTGACGGAGGATGGAGAAGATAAGCGTTTTGATTCCCATTCCGTCTCTCAACGTGCCCCCTGCCGCCCCTAAGAAAAACCCACCCCTTCCCATTCCCCTCGAGTCCTTCCGACAAAGCAGGACACACCCCCTTCTTCCCCGTCCTCTCCCCTACTCCACCATCGTCCTCCCAGAATCCCTGCTCCTCGTCCTCCATGTCAAAGCGGTAGGAGGGAATAATACCCGGTCGACGTTGACATTTCAATTTTCCATCGCCCGGAGAAGTCAAGAGATGTGTGTATATATATATAGATGTACCTACGTATGTATAAAGGCCTCGTGATCTTCGGATGGGGGTGGAAATATGTATCTCCGCTGGAGAAACGGTTCTCCTGCTCATATTTTCCGCCGCGACCCGAAATTTCTTCGCCCTGCGATTCGCTGCGCCAGGCCATTTCTTCCTGACGTTATTTCATTATTTCTTCGGATATTTCTGGAAGAAAAAAAAACATTCGTAGTGTCTCGTCCGAAAATTGAGTTTGTGAAAGGGTGTCGATTGTGAAAAAATCGTTACCAAAATAACTTACATAAGCCCCATATCCAGCGACATGCGTTTATCTGACATTTTCTCTTAATATGATTCCACCGTAAATTACTTAAATGCCATTTAATTCATATTCTGGCTAGTTATGGAAGAACGCGTCTTTTGTTTTATGTAAAACAAGAAAATCATTCCTTTCCAAGCTATTTTTCTGACTTGGTATGATTGCGCAGTAAATTTTACACCATTTTATATTCAAGAATTGCGAAATGGGGGGAAAATAGTATTGTACTTTCTATTATAAATTCCATTTTCGCGAAAAAAAATTCAGTTGAAGTAATTTATTTCGGTGAATAGAATGGTAGTAAAATAAAGCCAATTTCCCATCTTATTTTTTTATTTATTAGTAAATTACATAAATAATAATTGAAACTAAAATGGCGCTGCAGTCGTCTCCGATGGCTTGAAAAAATTATAGTTGGAAAATATATTTGTCGAAAAACTGCAAATTCTTGTAACCTTAATTTTGTTTTCTTATAGCTAAAGCTGAATGGGAAAAAGTATATAACAATAGATTTAGCTTACTTAAGACGTTTTAACGACTCCTTCTTCAGCCTGACACTCTTATCGCTGAAGAAGGGCCTTTGAGCCCAATTTATAATGTTGGGCTAACATTAACTACAAGCAAGATGACATAAGCGTTGCGTTAAGTCAGAGTTTGGGTTTAGTGTGTTAAGCCACGCTGTCAGTTAGTTGAAGTGAACGATGTTGATGGGAGAAACGTGAAGCATTGGTTTTCATATCACCGTAGAGATTATGCAACCGAGCCGAAGTAAGCTAAAGCCATCTCCCGTCTCTTTATTCCCTTCCTGTCAAGTTTTTATTTTATTTGTGATCAGTTGGCAAACATTTCGTTACGTGTGCATTTAACATATCACCGTCCAGTGTCTTTTTTATTCAGCAGGAAATAAATGAGGCTCGGAGCATTTTTATTTCAGCGCAAGACAAAAGGTTAACGTGAATGACCCAAAATTCTCGACTTAGAAAAGTGTGTTTTCACATAAAGTGCAGTTTCCTTGGAATTTTGGAACGTATGTATTTTGAGTGCAGAGTGGGTGTAACTTAACAATCAGCGCATTGGATATTTTAGCACATCTCTTCAAATAAGAGATGGATATTACAGTTAACTGGAATTGAAAGCAATATGTACTTACCTGGCTCACAGACAATGAAATAATATGTAGCGTAATTAAACGAATATGAGTCGATGGAAGGGTCAGGTCAATAGAAAAGGATCATCCAGCATTAATGAAAATTATCGTGAAATAGCAGACTGCCGTATTAGGCAGAGAAACGTATAACGACGTGGAATTGAATGTACGAAGGTGGATGAAACGAAAAATCCTCAGTCATTCAGATTTGCGGAAACCAAAGCCAAAAGTCATTCCTTTTCATCCCATTTTTATCATATTTCTGGGATATATGAAACGTAGGTACCTACTTGTATATGCTGCGCAAATAACCACTTCCTTCAACGAATACTTGACTCCAAAATAAAAATTGTAATAACTCGGGAATATGAAATCGATGCAAAGAAAAGGAAGGAGGTCAAGGGTCGCTTTAGTTAGGAGATTACCAGCACATTTCTTTTAAATTTTAATACCCGGCGCAACTCACTGAAACGTACAGTAAAAGCACACGTCATTCCATTTTAAGAGGGGTGGGTATCTTGGCATTCCAATATTTTCCAAAGTGCCAACTCTTCTGGGGAAACAAAGTGGTTGCTTAGGACCTAGGATATGGGTGTAAATTATCAAATGGTTGGTATATTTTTCTTTTTGTACGTGATCATGGAGTAAAGCGAGTGTTATTGATCAAAGGATGGTAGAGGTTGATGTTTCATTCAACAGGACAAAAGCTGGGCGATTCAGAGAGCGCTGAGAATGGGGCGGTAGAATTTAATGTATTATGCTTCAAGCTGACTGGACAACGAGACTATTCGTTAACTCCAACAGCCGATTTCGTAGATTTCAAGTTAACCCCGGGTTTAGGAGGTTGTTTAGCCTTCTGTTGTGCCCAGCCCATGTAAGGTTACGATGGGGATTAAAAGTTTGCACATTCGGTTCGCCAATGAGTTTTAACTTCAAGGGGTAATCCAGAAAGTCACAGAGTAAAGAGTGTACTCAATGGTTACCTAAACTTTTTTGACTTTGTTGACCCCGTCAAGAATGTCACCAATTTTTATCGACCCCCTCATATATATTCATTTGTAATTGTAATCGGACAATCATGAAAGACGCTGATGTTATTATGTGATTATTAGGTTATTTTTTTCCCAGTGTATTATTATTTATCACTAAGAATCTTGTATATCGTATTTTCAAATGAAATTTGTATTTTGACGAATCTATCTTAATTGAAAATAATTTGGAAAATATATTTATTGGTCCAACGATGACGTTAATTGATACAAGTCGCGTTGCAATGTTTGATAAGTATAATGGAATAATATTTATCTATTTATAGTATAAGTAATTTTATAACATATTTTCCATCAACCCCCGATCACTTATCGACCCCTCTCTATGTCAGATCGACACTAGGTAGTCTATATCGATCAATTTTGGGACCCATGGTTTTATTTGATGGCATACTACGATCGTACATTCCGTCTATTCCATGGGAGTACGCTCCATCTATTCTATTCAGTCTATGGTTTTATTTTATCTGTACGACTGGCGGGACTAGGACCAGTAATCCTTTTTAAACATGTGAACGTTAGTTTATTAGAAGTGCCGGGCCATCTTACTTTACTCCTTTAATCTTGCCTTTAAAAATATGGTGACCACCGCAGGCTTCTAACTGCTAGAACTGTTGGGTGGTTTACGTTAAAAATATTGCCTTATCATAACGTTATAACAGTATAAGGTCCATCAGCCAGTCATTCTTCCAACCGAATATAACTCCCACGTTTATTCGATTTTCTTTTTTTTTCACCTTTCAAGCAATATTTACTGTCTTTTTTTGCTCCTGAACCTCTGGCTATAGCGATAAGGGAGAAAAGGGCGTTAAGTACTTGAGAAGGTTGGAAAGAAGCTTACATGTGAGGAGGTGGAGGATGAGTTTCGGGGCAAGAGAGCCAGCTGTAAGATAGTTTGAGCAATATATCACTACAAATAAAATTCTATGAGTTATTTATTTATTATTTTAAAGAAAAATATCTCTCCGTGATAGAAAGAAAGATGTTGGGCAAGGGAGGAAGGGGAAGAAAGAGAATAGATTTTATGGACGGGATGAAGAGGGGTAGGACGTATGCTGAGGTGAAGAATGAAAAACTAAAGGTAAATAGAGCCCTGAACGTGTAAAAATCTGGAAGGTTTCATCTGACTTTCAGTAAAACCTACCTTTAACCGGTAGACTACTTTAATGTTTATCTAATGGAACCAAAATATCAATCACCCATTGTGCTAATTTTTTTAAGGTATTTTCCAAAACAATTGACGCCGTTTCGCATAGGATTTGGTTCTGCTGTGCGCTCCGGAGGGACATAATTAAAGCTTTAGGTAGGTCTGACGCTCAGATCGCGTCTAATCTAATCTAAAAATCGCAAAAGAAACATTCGCTTTTGAAGACGTTTTCAACGTACTGCGTGAAACATGGAAGTCAAATAAAATATGTATATTTAGTTATTTCCTGAGAAGCTTAGTCCTATAGAACGAAGTTTTTGCGTCATAAGTATTATTATATTCACTTCGTTCTTCTTACGCGTGGTTAAATTTAAAAAAAAACTGGAATACGGTCTTTATTATGACTAAGGAAAAATCTCGCTCAAACTAACTTAAGGCAGATATGAAGAACGATAGAAGGAGGTGCGTGAAGTGGCTTTCCTGCGGATCGCCCCAGATTCCTGTCTTACTCCGTCCCGACGCCCTAAACATGGACATTTTTCCGGTTTGGTGTCCGTGGGCCGTGTGTGTGACGAGTTCAGATCGGCGATCACGCTTCAAGCCGTGCCTGTCCAACCCGTCCCGCATTCCCTTTCGTCCCTCACCTCCTTTCCGTATTTTATCACTTCTTATGGTTTTTCCCTCTCCCCCTCTGACTCTCTCCTATCTTTCGCGAAATTCCGCCCTGTAATGCCACCCCATGCTTAATTTATTCTCCTTCTTTACTTTTTCTGTACGAGAACTGGAAGAATCGAGGGTGGAGCGCATCAACCACATTACAAGGAATGCTAAGATGAAGCAATAAGATATAAAGCCCTAACGTAAGATCTGGTTTTTTCCCAGTGAATGGCAAATGTTAGATGTTCTCGGGATTCCCACCAGGTTAGGTAATTGGATGCTGTCAATGTTTCGATAGATAACACTACTATCAATTCTCTGAAAACGATGGAAGTGTTATATATCGGAACGTCGGCAGCAGCCAATTACCTAACTCTGTGCGAATCCCGAGAACACCTAACATTTTGAAAGCCCTTGCCCCGCGGTTAATTGATTTGTAAATTTATTCATGAAATCCATATTATTAATGGAACATTTTTCATATACGTGAACGCCTCTATGTTACACGAGTAGGAAATATGTATGAATTTGACGCTGACCGGCTGACGGCCTGAAGGATAATTTTTTGTTTTGATGACATCCGTAGTGTATAATCGGTACGAAAAGAACAAATGGCAAAGAGTTTCCCTCAGAGACTACGAGTTTTAAGTTTAGTATTTGCAAAGAAATAGTTATAGCCTGAAGTGTCAACTGAATGAATTGCATGAAAAAACTGACTGGCTCACGATAATGCACACTGGAATACCGACTTTGTAGTTCCCGAATAATAATGCGTGATGCGTGCGTTGATCTAATTACAACATTTGGATTTGCAACAGATGTTTGCACAAAGTAATTCTGCTCCTGCCCTTCAATGAAATAAGATCTCCAATTTCCTCAAATACACGATGTGAATAATACTTTTCTCCTCATGTTATTGCTACTGGTGGTAAATTTGATGGATTTCAATCACGTTTTCTTCTCAAGCAGTCGAATTTGTCTCTAGCAGGGGAATGGTCGAAGCGCATACGCGCAGAAAATTCAATCAGTGGTCCCGTTTCGTCAAGAATTTACAGAGTAACCTAATTTACAAAAATTCACTGAATATTGGCACGCGCAAGCGCAGTACGATTCTGAGAGTTTGGAATTTACGATTCATGAATGATGATTCATGAATGAATTTACGAAAACATTTACCGTGGGACACCGGCTTTAGACAAGTCAAATCCTTTAACTCTCTTGGAACAAAGTGATCATACTGCAATAAAATAGACATGCCCAAGAAAATATGCCAGCTTCAACTCAGTGATATTTTCTTACGCTAGTGATTCTTTTATCACAACTCCTTTATTTCCTTTATTCGACTAGCAGTCACTTTCTCAATGAGGCAAGTCCTGATAGGGTTGCTCCTTTTTATGTATGTCTATTTCAGGAAAATTCTTTCCACGCTTTCATGAGCCACTCATTTCTCAATGTCCCACCTTTTTACCGCCAGTACTTCACAGGGAACCACATTTAGTCGACGTTACCAGACTTATTGTTGGTTTAGATTTGTTTCGGCATTACCAATGCCCACTTCATACCGTGGGATTTAGATTATTGCCTTTAATATTTGCTACGATTTTTGCTTCACAAGGCATTTTTTAACTCCGCTTTCCAGCCATTATCCTCCTATGTATTGCTCTCCAATTTAACCCAAATTCGCATTTGCTACCTATGTAAATAAATTATAGGAATGGGAGGCCACTGTGGAATAATTTATGCCGGGAAAAAGCACAGGACTGAGTTTCTTGAAAAATATTTATTGGGAAATATTCTACCATAAAAATGACTTTACTTGAAACGTTGGAAATCATTCGTGCATTTGCGATCAGACTTCAGCCTTAGTATCGCCGCAAGCAAAGCGGATTTCATAATGAAATGAGGCGTTGAGATCCGGGCCGCTATATAATATCGCCGCCGTGGGTACTCAGAAGTTTTATTGGTTATTTTTTTCTCAAACAACCTTCAGTCGGACGACGACCTTTTTCAGTTTTTAAGTGCTTTTGGCACCTGAGAAGTGGGACGAGGCTGCTGACTCTACTCCGTTGAGGTGTGGAGCTTGCTGAGGGAAGTTCATGTTCTTCTCACTTCAAAATACCTCAAAAGTGAAGGAAGGTACAGGTGTATAAATTTTACGTGAGTGCACGTAAGATGAATGATTTAGCAATATTACTGATCCACTAACTATTTATTATGATGTGCATTGATAGCGTTGACTTTCTGTTAGGAGTATATTTAGAGAAACAATTAAGTATATTGAAGTAATCATATCTCTTGCATATGAATGAACATCACTCCACAGTATAGACCAAACCCTCGGCCAGCATTCTATTACTGAATTTTCCTCAAAATAGCTTAACGCCTGAATTTATGCTTTCATTAGATTTCTGGAATGCAAGCATATAAATATCATGTGATGTCGTTTATTGAGATCCCGCAATATCCTCTAGGTGGGCAATCCTGAAGGATTAAATTGCAGATAAAATTGCCGCTGCTGTATTCTACGAGTTACGTCAGCAGTCAAGGCACCATGCGGCCCTATGGTACTCTAATGGAGAAATTTATTAGGAATGCTCAGTTCATAAAAAATAAAGAATTTTCATCTTAATCAAAAAAAAATAATAAAACTTTACGATAACATCGAATCTAGAATGGATTTCTAAAAACAACAACTGCTAATTGTGTGATTGTTATTGTTCCTATTATATCTCCTAGACTTAATTTAAACTTTGAAATCTCTTATTCATTTATCATCTCAGTTCATTGGTAGACACCTATCGCATTTGTTAAAAACTACTGAGAGTGAGTGCTTATGACTTGCGAGGTTACACGTCATCTGAGGTTACTTGAAAAATTCAGATCACGTGACTTTCATGGTGACGCGGAGGATAGTATTTGAACTCGCCACTGCATCGCTTGGTATGACTGAATCGACTAAGAAAGATGATTACGCTCCAGCACTATAGGTATAATTAACGTAATTATAAATGGTATAAAGTAATTGCACACAACCTCAGTTGTCTATTCCAAGCAATGCATTTGTAGACTAGTTTTGGTTGAAAAATAATGATACACTCGAATATTCATGGCAGGTGTCGACAAATTCATTATTTATACTCCGAAATTTTTTATTAAACTTGGATCTATCCTTGCAATACACGGCAGATATTTCGGAAAAGGCTGAATAAAAGTGAAAGTTGAAGATACAAAATAACTGCTGTCCATGCAGAAAGCAATTCTCAAAGAGTAATGAAAGGAGAATGATACATTTAGACTAATTAAACAGCGTCTTCACTGTTACCTTTGAATACGTTATTACAAACAACTGAATTGGTTGCCATGCGTAACCAAGAACAACAATGCTGTTAGTTGAACTCAATTTCCTTGGGTGCTTTCGACTTCGTATGGCAATAGTCGGCTATTTACGGCAACGTTCATCGATCGCCAGGCGACCAAATGAAATAAAACAGCCCAAAGCGGCTATTCACGTATGAGCAGTCCGTCATGTGTACACATAATCAGTAGCGGATGGTTTTGAAGAAATGCATATTTTATTTGTTCGACTTTCCTCGGAGAGGAGAGCTACCGACAGCCAGCTATAGCTGGTTATTTCAGCAAATCGAAAGCACCGCGGCGTGGTGATCGCCATCTATCACTGACTATCTTCGGAAATCGAAAGCACCCCTTGACAAACGTAGGTGGCTCCGCTCAATTTTTCCGGAAATTTTGAAAAGAAATGTACCAAAAGTCCCTTTAAATACGCTCTACTAATGGCTACAACGAAAACAGCGAGGCACTTGCTCGTCAATACACTTATCATCCTCTCTCTCTTTCGATTCCTTTTCCCTTTTTCCTGCCCTCAACGTGGCTATAGTCCGTTCCACATTTATTTGACAGCATGGGCTCATATGAAGATTCTTTTCTTGTGTAAATCTCCTTAAGGTTGGGGGTGCAATGTTATCAATAGCAGCAGAAAAATTAACTTAGTGATCGTGTCGTTTACTTAATCTACAGGAGTCTTCCAATGTGCAAGCAAATATAATTTCGAAAAATAACTCAATAAAATTTAGCGCGATGTCGGAAACTGTTGAGTGCGTGGCCTTGAGGCGAGTACCTACACAGAGCAGAAGGTTGCCAACATCGTTCGCAATAAGGGCCATATCATCAAATAAATGTGAAATGCCCCATAGAATCAGCTAACGCGGCCGACCCGTTATTATAGATCTCGTGGGATTCGTTCACGAGGAAAATTGGCGTTTAAAGCCTAAACTTATAACTCAGTGCAGTAATTTATTTTTGAGATACCGGGACTAGTCACGTCATTTCCTTTACGGAGTTACCCGAGGAATCCGGGCCACTCTAGGAGAATGACTTTTCCTCTGTGGAAATTTGCACTTATGTGCACTTGCGAGTGACTCCGTAAAGATAATACCGTTGATAGTCCAGGTATCCTCAAACTTCGTCAAAAGAGCGGACACATCATTGTGTTCCATTTTTTGCATTATCTTCGCGGTTTGTGGCGCCAAGCGCACCTTCTTCTGTGACATCATATGTCCGGCAGTCCTGAACAATTTATTCCTATAAAGCCCTCAGAATTTCACGGGGGAGGAGGACACTTCGGTAGCTTAACTGGCTCTCGGCGCGCAATAGAGGGATCCGGGTTCGGATCCCGGTCAAATAGAATGATCTTTCCTCTAAGGAATTTTGCACAGTACAGTATAAATTTAGAGCATGGAGCGTTTTCCATATTGTCAGTTAAATGTGGAACGCTATGTATTGCATGCTAATACCCTCTGCCACAAGCTCTTGCCCCGGCTCGCAGGGTAATGTGTGGATTTCGATATCCTCCTTCCCTACAACTCCTGGGGTCGTTTTCGAAGCATACTCGCAAGACTAACTTTCGTGTCTATTCCGAGGGGCGCGACTCAGAATAGATTTCAGTGTAACTCGGTTACCCTTCCTTCTCTCTTCTTTTGCTACAAGTTCTCGTTTATTTATTCCGCCTCGTCACACGCGCACACCTCTTTCTCTATCTCCCTTTCCCATCTCTTCTCTCCCATTCTATTCTTCTCCCCCATTCTATTCTTCTCTCCCGCCTCCCTCTACTCCCCCTCTTCCTGCCTGTCACTCCTCTTTCCTCCTTCTCCCTTCTGAGCTTTTCCTCTCCTCTCTTCAGCCTCCCCTCCCTCCCCCTGCCTTTCGTTCCTTCTCCCGCTATCTACCTTTTCAATCGGCCCCTACCTCCTCCTCTTTCATCCCTTCTTACTCATCTCTATTCCGTCCTTCTCAACCGGGGGTGGACATGACGCCGGAAAAGGCGCTTGCAGGCCGCTGAGGTTTTAGTTGGCATGGTCGTATGCTAGTAGACAAGAAATACGTTTTCACCATTTGCTGTGCGTGACGGGTATTCACGTTGTTTTCACAATTAAGTGTGTATTAAGGCTGTTTTACTCGAGGCACTTAAGATAGTTTGAGTGATTTATTACTTCTAATAAAAATCGATTAATTTGGCCATAATATATAGAAAATACTCAATCTTTATAATGATAAAAAAATATTAGCCACTTAAAATTATACATTCGAGTTATTTTCCAAAAATATATCATAAAAAAAATTTAATAATGAAGTATTGATTTAACATGGGAAATGATAAGGGGGGAATGCTCAACTGAGGCTCTTCAATTTAAAAAATTAGTAATTTATAACGCACAGATCTCATCATAAATTAAACTGTGTAGTTTGTATGCTTTCTCAACTATTTTAAAATAATAAAACAATTTCCGCAGAAAGTTCTATAGTCGTATAATAATTTTCGGTTGTGAAGGAGTTTTCACCTTATGGCGTGAAAGAAATGAGTCAAAATATAAGCTTGCAAATTTATATTGTTAATTATTGAGAATTTCAGCATTTCAAAACAAATCGTTAACATTAAAATATTTACTTCGTAATTTTTTCAGTTGTTTAAATTAAAAAAAATGAATATGGTCTCTTTTATGACCGGGAAAATATCTAGCTCAAACTAACTTAATTTCGCAATTTGGTGAACAGAAATGGCGAGAACGCGGACACGGAATTAGAGCAGGGGCTATCTCTATGTCTTTTGGCCATGCACTCGCGCAGTCATTCTAGCAAGATACCGCTCGCTATACATGACACAATTTTCTCTGAACATCCCTCCATGCATCATACTGTGCATTTTAATGTCTCGTGTAAAGCGACGTTTACAAACCCCTCAACATTCGCAACATTTGCTCCTTCTGGTTTGATTCTACCTATACTTCGACTTTCCTATCCGCATATGACTCGGAATTCTTACATCTGTTAGTTTTCACCCTCTAGGTTATATATTTCCTGTAATATCGTATGGGTCATTACTAGACGTTACCTCTTTACTAGGGGTAGGACGAATCCTATATTATCTTGAATCTTAATTCTCGTATTTTCTTGAAGCCCTCGAATCCTTTCTTTGCCAATTATGATTACAAGTAAATAAAGATCCTTAGCTTAATTATTGAAATTTTTATCAGAAGCAGCATGAAGACGCCACCGTTTACTTATGCACAAATTTAAGGGTGGAGTTCTTAAAATACATCTTCATTTATCGAGAAGAGACAATACACACTTAATAAATAATAAAATTAGAAAATAAAATACAACAAATATAGTTATTATTGAAATAACATTTCCATTAGTTGTCAATGAAATTATGTATGCTCCTCAATAGTTTTAAATGAAACCGTTCAAATAGTTCTTTATATTACAACTCAAAGAATTTGAATTACATTAGAGGGTGAAGGATTAATTTTTCAAGTCTCGAAGCATTTTCAGGTGACTTAGTTCACAGATTCGAATGTCCCATCTCTTCTTAATGCCGTTACTTCCAATACTGTTAACTGTAAGCTCTCTGATCATTAAATATTCGTAAAAAGGTCATTTGTTCACCTTTCCTGTCTCTTCCTTTAGACTTCTTTCTTGGATTTGTTATCAAAGTCTCCTTACTTAATGCACGATTCGTTAGTCTGATTGACAGTCTGCTGCTGTCTCGTCCAATTTTCATCGAATCTTATCTGATTTGTGTAATGTCTCACTGACCATTCGAGAATTTGGCCCCTAAAAACTGTATTATAAGGCAGGTGTTTCCAACTTCCGGGTCCTGATCCCATTCGGGGTCGCGGAAGAGGTTTGAGGGAGTGAGAAGTAATCGCTTGAAATTGTAGTTGCAACGATTTCAATAATTTGATTGGTGACACCCGTTCGCGATCGTATTGTAACACGTATAAATGTTTAAACTGTTCCTAATTCAAACATGTTAGGGTCGCCAGTGATCGTCACCGATAAATTTGGGGTCGTGGGTAAAAAAGGTTGGGAACTCCTGTTATAAGGTATGAGCGTATCTTGCTGACCTCCTCTAAGAGATATCCGCTATTCATTTTGTTATTCTTACAGCTGATGTGTAGATTTTTGGACATTTTTTATCCTAACTTACCAAATTCTGGAAAATCATCTTTCTTTCCCTCCTCTAGGTGACTAACCATCATATCTCGCTTCATTTCCTTTCATCGTCTACCTTTCCCTATTTTGTCCAGAATTCCTCTCTTTCTTCCTCTTCCACGCTTACCCAGTGTTCTCCCCTCAATTACTCTATTCAACATGCCTTCCTTCTTAAAAATGTTCTCCATCCATACCTTCTGCCTTTTCTGATTTCCCTATCACTAAACCCATTTTCCTCCAAACTAATACCCAGGTACATAAACTGCTCGACCTGATCTATATCTGTCATTCCACCCTTATATTCAGCCCCGCATTCTAACTTCTAGAAAATCTATGCTAAACAAGAGAAATGGCCTGAAGGAGATTAGAACAACTATCAGTGTGACTTTGGCTCTCAATATATGTTCCACGTTGTTTGTTATTAGATTGATGAAGAGTCCGCGTGAGAGTGTAAACCCTTTCATTATTGTCAACAATTTTCCACAAGGGGTCGGGTGTATGGCTTGGCCTCCGCTTCATCGCTCATTGATTTGGATATTTTATTTAAAAAAAGTGTTTTTTGATGCTTATTTTATAGTTTCTATGGACTCAAAACTATTTTAAAAATTCCCTAGAACACAACACTTCTTCGCCAATGCAAAACTAAAACTGTATGTTAACATGCATTTGTTAAAGGGAAAGGAAAATCTTCTGTGGAATTAACCGTTTAATACTGTTAAATCCTGCACGGTGTCTTAAAATGTCCCTATAAAGGAGTCCCAATGCGACTCTCCTCGCGGAGCAAAGGTGAAAGTTGGAGGGTGCAGTTAGGTAAAGGAGTCAGCAGTCAGGGGGGCGGGGGGGGGGAAGGTAAAGAATAAGAATCCCAGATGATTTCTTTTCTGGAAACCATTCATGGTACCGCGGGAACACGCATACTTTCTTAAGAGCAGAATGACGTTTATAATTTGCAGCACGTTTCTATGAAGTATCCAAAGAAAAACAAATTTACCACAGTTGAACGTGCTCTGATCCGTTCGATTAATCAAATGTCCTCGCAGTATCTTCAGTAGAGAATCTAAGGAAGTCAGTGACAACATTCATTGCTTGTTAATGGCGAATTTGAGGAGTTAATATCAACACAACTTGAACAATCCAACGGAATCACGGTATTTCCAGGTCCCGCTGCGCGGTGCCGGGCCGCGACGCGCGATCGAAATGCGAATTTATTTTCGGCAACGTTTTTCAAAGATTTTTTCAGCCCTACCCTGTTTAAAGGTCTCCGTGCACATATTCTCAAAACAAATTAAAATTGCCACTTTATGTGACATTTTGACTGAAAAAAAGCGTCCACCATTTTGTGAGGTAATAGCACAAAAATATCGACAATAATCTCAAAAACTTATGCATAGGACAGGAAAAGCACCATTATGACAGATGGTAATGTTTTTAATTCATTAAAATCCTTCCACAACTCCACTTTGTGCTTAAATTTTAAGATTTTCGAAGAAAAATAAAAATGGGTGTTTTTTGGAATGTTGGTCATGCTTTAGCCTTCGTATCTAAGTAATAGGTAGGACCTATGAATAATGACTTGCTATTTCATAATAAGTAATCATTTGTAAGTGTATGTGCAAAATTTCCAGCCTTTATCTAAAAAAAGTGATTTTGGACTTCTGTCCGGCTTCTCCGATTTTCGACCTCTGTGCGGAGCAATGAAAACCCCACGGGTCTGAAAATGCCTTATCTGATGTGGAATCCAAACCCCCTTAACTCTTCAGTCCTGCCGCTCTCTTTCGCTAGAAATTTTTGCATGACTGATTTGAAGAGGCATTTTTAAATATAAATTAGACGTTTATTGCACAAAGAGAAAATGTTGAAAAATACACGAATACAATGAAATGAGATGCACGTAGAGAATACAATTCAACCCCCGCATTAAAATCCTATGCATAATAGGTGTCCAAAAACATAGTAACACGATGTATATACCCTGTAACAGCGAGCAGCGTCCTCTACCTCCTCCGGCCACTATCTCCGCTGCCTCGTTATTTTCTCCAGCAACTTAATTTTTTCAGCGAGCGTGTCCCTAGCTTCTCTCATTGTTTCTAATTACCGTCGATCCGCTTTAACACGTTTTTTAAATAAATCATTGATATGTATTCTTCCTGCTTATTGGTTGGTTTTTGGACAGTCCATACCTCAGCTTCCCAATTTTTGGGACATCTTTTCACTTTCCCAAATTGAAATTACTCGCCATCAGGTTTCTTTTGAGTTCCTCATACCCTCTGCCTCTCCTCATACTGTCCAAAATTCCTATTCTCTCCTTTGCTCTTCCACGCTTTCCCAGCGTTCTTCCCTCAAATCACCCTCCTCAATATGTCATCACCTCTCAATACGTTCTCCATCCATATTTTCTGTCTTCTCCGAACCTCCGCCTATGACTTCCTTCCCTCTCCCACCATATCCAGTACATCCTCGTTCGTCGTCCTCGCCACCCAGTTCACCCTCTCTATTCTTCCCCAAACCCACATCTCAAACTCCTCGTCTATTGTTTACAAGACCCCAAAACTTTCTATGAGCAAAAAGGTCAAAACTACGCCGTCCCAAACGTTTAAGAGTTGTTACCGATAATCATTCACCTATGAAACCACCGTATGGAGATACATAGGACGTGTGCAAAGGAAAAATATTGTTATTCTCCCTCCTCCACCCCCCTCCCAATTTCTTCCTTCGCTGGGGGAAAACAAATAATGCTCTCTCCACATTGGCTCTTAAATATTAAGAAAAAAACAACTGAGATGGTCTCCCAATTTATTCATTTGTTTCCCTTTGGAGGTGGGTGTTATTTTTTCGTCGGTTTACCTGCTGCGCTCGCCTCTATTCGCTCCCCAATTCCCCTCTCCATCCCCCTCCCCCGCCTAAAGGCACGGATGCCTTTCCTAAATATTTAACCAATTGGCTCTGATCGACGTGCAGACGCCCCTCACAAACACAAAAAAGGGGGTTCCTTCCATTCCATCCGTGTGCCTTTTTCACCTCTTTCTTTTGTTTTTGGAGCGCTATATTCCTCTTACCTCCCAGTTCGTCCAGCGGAACACGCATAGAAATATATTTCTCCTTTCTCTTATCTAGGCTAACGCCACCCCTGAGTTGATCGGTAATTTTCGAGGGTACCACAAACTGATCGTGGCATTAATGAGTCACCCGCAATGGTGCATGAAGTGAAACAAGTCCGCGGAGAATAATAAAAATCCACCGGTTAGAAGGACGCCTCGTTAGCTTACTTGGCTTCAGCGCTTCTTTTGGTATCCAAAGATCCGGGTTCGATTTCCGGTTGAGGTTGAGGTTTTTCCTGTGCGAAATTTTTGCGCTCAGAATCGATTAGTCGGGAAGACGACCATCAGCTGAGATCATTTTCGCCATGAGGATATGAGAATTTTTTTATTCGTAAGGCAGGAGAAAAAGGAGTATGAAGATAAATGGGTATACAGTCATAATAATTTTGATAACATTTTTAATCATTTTGTATTCTAAATTAAATAAATAAATAGGCGTGACTGGTAATTTTTTCTACAATATTTAAGTAACTCTGTCTAAATTAAAAATATTTATATTATAAAGTGTGTTGTGTTCTCCCCTACCATTAAATGAAAGACCCAGGCTCTCTATATCTTAGAATATGAGAATAGGTTGTTAAGGGGAGGATATGATGGGGAATGGAGGTATGAGAGTGTGAAAGAGGAATGTTGAAGATTGCATGAGGCAAGTAAATAGAATTCCAGGAATTAACTATTGAAATTCTGGAGGATATTAAGGGAATTGATTGAATTGAAGATAAGTGTGAACAAGGTGAATTGAAGATAAGTGTGTGTGTGTGAATAAAAATACCAGGGATGGTAGGTTAGTCTCTTGGGGAGGCGAAAGTCATCTGGGGTCATTTACGCCATTGAGCACAGGTGGGAAGGTTGTTGGGAAGGTTTACTTGGGGAATGGAGGAAGGGTGGAGAGAAGCAAAGCGTAGGCATTAGCCCAAGGGCGCTGAGAGGTCCACGGTCGAATGACCCATCTGACGGATGGTATACTACTCTATAAGTGCCCTCCTTTCAACACCGCAGTGTAACAATGATATTTCGGTGAAAAATATCTTTCACTGCCGGGGTTCCAACCAATGCATCAAAAGCCAGTACATTTTCCACATTACCAACCCGGTCCTCCATGCTCAGTAAGTTTCTTCTCTTATGCCTCTCTTAGTTCACGCTTTGGGTGGCTGTGCGATGGGAGGTGGGCATTCATATGCATGTATACGTAGGAGTTTCCATCAAAATGTTGATTGCATACTTAGATTTTCCCATGAATAATTCAATGATTACGTCTGAAAGCACCCTTTCGTCGTATTTTTCTTTTCTTGCTGCGGTATATATTTTAACTAATTTTTAAAATGTGCTTTGGGATATGTCGATAATTACACATTATTTACTCCATTTAGATATGATATGCAATCCCCGGTGAGGTCGTAGTGTTATGAAAAGAGCACTTGATATCGCTTACCAAAAGCCCTCTTTGTTTTGAATGTGTGCGATGTATTATTGGTATAAATAGATGATGAAATCATCAGCATAAACGCATCGAACAATATATTGACACCAGGGTGTTAATTACTTCAATTTTCGATTGTTTGGTATCAAGTTACATGGTATACATCGTTGCAACAGTTTAACCGAGAGTAATGATCATCTTCGCGTGACGAAGTCAGCAAGGCTATGAATGAATGATCTAATGCTTTCCCTTCGTATCAACTGAAGGAAGGTTTCTCGGTTGTTCAACCGGATCAGGGAGCTCCATTTCTGCCAACTTTTCGAAGTCTGATTCTTTCTTCATCATCATGTCCTCTGAAAGACGTTACTCAAATTTGATCACAGTATAAATAAGAGGATAGTGAAGAGTTTGATAAGAAGTGTGGGGCATAAACGTGGGCTGAAAAATACGAGAATAGGCTGTGGGCGTTCGAAGTGTGGGTGTGGAGGAGGATGGAGGTGCGGTGGTCATAAAGGAAGACAAACGAGGAAGTTCTCGGTATATTGGGCGAGGAGAGGAAACTTCTAGTTGAGATTAGGGGGAGGCAAAGTAGGTGGTTGGAAGAGGTAATGAGGGGCGAAGGGTTGCTTAAAACTGTGATAGAGGGGAGGATTCTGGGTAAGCGGGAAAGGGGGAGAAAGAGAATAGTTTATATGGACGGTTTGAAGCAGGGTAGGACGTACGCTTAGATGAAGAAAGAAATATTATAAGTAATTAGGGCCCTGCACTTGTAAAAATCTGGAGAGTTTTACCCACTTCCATTTGAACATACCTAAACCGGTAGATTACCTAATAATAATATTAATACTTATACCTTTATGTTGGGATCAGGTGTCTCCAGATCGTTCGAGACGTTTCCTTGCATTCCCGCCCTCCGTGGCTACCTTCCATAGTTCCTTTACCACGACGCGCATGACTATAGGGATTGGTGTCGGCCCTTATCTCTCTTCACGTCACGTAAGACTCTGCGATGGAAAGTGATCCCGCATGTGCCTTTCTTTCTGTGTGCGTGTTTGTATGTTTAAAGTGTGGCGAAGGAATGGACGGGGTCGTTGACCCGCTACCGAGATGGGCGGAGGTGGATATTTTGATATTCCGCTGGATGTGGTACCCCTCGACAATCGTTTTGCCAGAGACGCTCGATCGTCGCGTGTGAGCTCGCGAACATAAATAACGGGCGATAACAAACAATTTCCCATCAATCGAGCGTTAAAAGGGGGCGCCCGGGGGAGGTGTCGATGTGAAGAGCTAGCTATAGGTGCTAAAAGATATATTTTTGCTCAGGATGCCTGTTCTAGTCTCTATATATAAAACGGAATGTCCTTAGCTCGTAGGCTTCCGCGGATGTAGTGTTGACTGTTTCTTTTTTTCGGAATTCATTCCGCGATGTTTAAAATTGCGAAAAAACAATATTTAGCTGGTACTCCTGCCAGCTTCATCAGGTTAACTGAACTGATTCCTTAGTCTCCCTCGTCTTTATATATATATATATATATATATATATATATATATATATATATATATATATATATATATATATATATATTTCGTTCACTCACTCACACACCGCCTTTAGGCGAATAAATATATAATAATTTGAACAGAAGGTGAAGGAAAGGGATAGGAAACATGTAACTAAAATTGGACGAAGACACTGGTGATGTGGAAGATGGTAAAGCCGAGAAATCAGAGGGTAAAAATGTGCCGTGGCCGGGACTCGAACCCGGAACCTCCCTATTTCGCTCGATAGAGCACCCGGCGAGAAATCGCGAGGTTCCAGGTTCGAGTCCCGGCCACTGCACATTTTTACCCTCTGATTTCTCGGCTTTACCATCTTCCACATCACCAGTGTCTTCGTCTAATTTTAGTTACATGTTTCCTATCCCTTTCGTTCACCTTCTGTTCCAATTATTATTATTATTATTATATATATATATATATGAGTGAGGACTCCCATTGTTGCCGGAATATTTAAATTTAAAAAATTCGTTTAAGATTTCTACTCAACGTGTAACCGTCTTCTCGGTTGAGGTTCTCTGGTCTCTTCACAATTTCTATAGCCTCCCTGATTAATCTTGGGTATTAGCGTACTTCCTTTCATATTAATTTTGATTCCTCAAAGTTGAAGTTATGAGTGGGGCCGCTTAGATGGTGTTCGGCTATTGCAGAAATGCGGTAACTATTATTTTTCATTGCCCGTTGATGCTCTTGGAGGCGTATTTTTAGGCGTATGTGTCTGGAACTACGGAGAAAATCTCCAGAATTCTATCGAAGTACAACGTAGTTAGCAGATTCACATGCGCGACGAAGACAGGAGACGTACTTCTGAAAGCCAAAGACCCGCTTCCACGGAACCTCTACGGAGGAATACATGAAGTTTTGTGCAGCTGTGGATATCCATATGTAAACCAGACATGCAGAGCCACGTTACACGTTGAGTAGAAATCTTAAAAGAATTTTTCAAATTTTAAAAATTCCGGCAACAATGGGAGTCCTCACTCATATATATAAAGACGAGCGAGACTAAGGAATCAGTTCAGTTAACCTGATGAAGCTAGCAGGAGGACCAGCGAAATATTGTTTTTTGCAATTTTAAACATCGCGGAATGAATCCCGAAAAAATAAAGTCAACGGAATGTCCTGACTGACTCACTCACTCACTCACTCATCGACGCACAGCCCAAACTACTGGTGATAAAAACGTGAAATTTCAGGGTCTATCCCCATCGTGGTGTATAGGCGAACTAAGAAATAATTTTTGAAATAAACAATTTTTGGGGTTGTTTTTACCCCATTAATGTTAACTTTTACGCCCATAAGAAAAGCATTGATTTCGGTGCAGGAGTTTCTTTCTTTGCTTTTTTAAATTTCTTGCACTCAAGATATTGAAAGGATATTTACATAATCAAACGCATAAAATAATGCTGTGTTTAAATATTTCATTCGATTTTCTAATACGCTTCGTTTTTTCTCATTATTGCGTTTTTAGCTCTAAATTAATCAATTTTACTTCCTTTTCAACAGTAGAAATTTCCTTGGCAACCAGCCGTGAATATCCATTTCAAAGGCCAAACTCTGTGACTAAGTTTATAGTGGTTACCCCAAAATCACTATTTGCGTTTAATGGCTTTTACATAGTACTTAGTACATTTAGCGTGTCACGTTGATTCATATAGTCACATACAACGGCTTTCATGTTTTCTCTCGCGCGCTGAATTTTAATGGGTACCCTCGTCTTGCCCTTATTAGCATTGTTTACGGCCCCAGTACGTAATCACATTACCAAGTAGTATACTTGGTAATTTTCTGCTTCGGGAATTGATATAGAATATGTATACCATTAAAAATATTTTGAGAATTTGAACTTAAAATCATGATGCTTAGGAACATTATTTTTCCAAGAAAAACGAACGAAAAGGAATCGAACTGGAGATCATGAGTTACATGAAAATAAGTCAGTTATCTGTGCATAGAAGATATTTTATAGTCCTTAAATTTTGAAAATTGTACTACATTTCGTTTTTTAGTTTTACGCGAGCATGCATACTTTGTACATTATTCATAAGATTTTCATTACATATAAGCGAATGTCAATGAGAATTCACTCCGAAGTCCCAACTTGTGGTTAGTGGCTGATAAATAGTACCTGAATAGTGAATATAGCACGCGTCATGCATTGATTCATATTGATAAAGGTAAATGGCATCTCCCACTGAAATTCAACGGGCATGATCATCTTACCCTTACGAATATTATTTAGCACTATTTCTGGAACAAGATTGGGTAATAAGATTACCAAATATGTGGTTTTTGTACCGTTTGTTTTTCTCTTCTTCTAAAATATCTATAAAAAATGCAATTTAAAATATTCTCTAAATTAAACCTCAAATTTCATGTCATGTATAATTTTTTTTAGCCAAGAAAATGTAAAATACTAAAATTAGCTCGGTCCTTTTATGCATTGTCGGTGCAATTAATTTACAGCTTCTCGTGCGAAGCCGGGTCCCGCTTCTAGTAACAAATATGTCGGATACTTTCCAAGTGTGTGATGCATGCGCGTTAAGGTGTCACTTATGTATTACTAAGAAATGGTGTCCGTTTAATTTCAATGGGAAGAAGAAAAAAATTAAATGGCTGCATAGGGGTAAATGAATCCTCCCAAAACTAATTGCATAGTGTATATACTATATAGCATTTATTAACTATAAATGGAGAGGGTGAGGCGATAAATAACCCGCCTAAAATTTCGTTGTAATTAAGCAATATTGGTCATTTAGCTTGAGCCGTAAGTGTCTCAGTAATAGATTCTCATTCCAAGCGTATGGTGCGGTTTTTCTAGTAAATAAAACCTCTCTTGCTGAAGTAGGACAACCATTTTAAGATTTAGGAGCAAACAACTAAAATGTTTAGGAAAAAACGAAGCGTATAGGAACTTCGAATGCAAGAATTAAAATAAAATTTTATTTCAGTCATCCGGTACTAAAGATTTCAATCCTATATCATGAGTGCATGTAGTTTAAAAAAAAAAAAACTTCTGCACCAAATTCAATGCTTTTCTTAAGGTGGATTAACACTGGCAAGTTTCTTGCGCAAGCGACTTTTGACGTCAATACGTGCAAACGGCTCTGAAGTCCGCTTAAAATACTTAGAAAAGTCTCGGCAAGTTGCGGGTAGAAGTGTATTGTTGGCATGGCAAGCAGCAACTAATCTCTGGATAAAAATGGCTCCGCATTAACTCGTGAAACGGTTTTCGTCAAAGTGAAATCCTCCGCAAGGTCTGGCATAATAAACATGCGAAAGTAAATCTCCTGTGTAAACCCACCCTTATGGAAGCAAAAGTTGGTTTAAAGAGAGTTTGGTGCCCCGGAGGCTCTTGTACCTTTCTAACATAGCCTATTAATCCTGGTTGCAAAGGAACATTTGTGCCAACTTTCGTTCGATTCCGTCAAGTGGTTAGGAAGTCTATAGCGTTCAAAAAAGCAGAATTTGAGTCCAATAGATATATATTATGTAATAAAGTACATAAGAAGAACAACCTACCAGGGAGTAAGGGAACTAGCATTAGATAGGGAAGGATGGAGGGCTGCTATCAACCAATCTTTGGATTGAACGACCATTGTTGATGATGATGATGAGACATAGATTATTATATTTATTGAGGTAATCTTCCGGTTTAAGTAGGTTTAAATGAAGTTGAGTAAATATCATCTATATTTTTGCATATGCGGGGCCCTATCCATCCAGAGTATCTGTTTCTTAATTTCGGACTAGGTCTACCTTTCTTTAACCCGTGCATAAAACCTATTCTCTTTCTTTCCCTTCTCCGCTTACCCAAAATCCTCCCCACCATCACGGTTTTAAGCAACCCTTGGCCCCTCATTATCTCACTCAGCCACACACTTTGCCCGCTAATCTCATTCAGAAGTTTTCCTTCCTGACCCACAATACCAAGAACTTCCTCGTCTGTCCGATGAAAATTATTCTGACGTGCGCCCAACGTGTACACCTTAATAATGTTCAATATAATACAAACTTATTACTTCTAAACAGACATTCAACTTGCTGAAATGGTGTTAACCCGTGCCGCCTTTGATTAAAAACATCAAGTTGCGTTTAAAATTGCAGAATTGAATTCGATAGGAGATGTTACTTGTTACGTGTTGAAATGCGGGGAGGGAAATATAAATTTTCGCCTTCCTAACGCGTAATACTTATAATTATATTCGTTATTTATCAATTCTAGTAAATATATTAAGATATAAGCTTGTTTTTCTGCGTTTACTGATGTGAGTTAAAACATTTTTGCCTTTGACGAGATTTTACTTAACTTTATTTTTTTTAAAGTCACGAATTTTTGCGCGTAAATTCTAATCATTTAAGTTTGAGAACTTGGCATTGTGCTACTTTTTACCATAATAACTTTCGATTTTGAAGTACTTTACCACCACTTTAAGTAGTGGAATAATTATTACGGAGGAAAATATTCCCAATTCCGACCGTGAAATCTGTAATGGGGACGTATCTTTTGGGTTTAACTCTCGCCTTTTCTTCGGTGCGTGGAAATTCATGTACACTGGGTGATTTCCTTGATTAGAAGGCTTACCACGCTTTGTGATTTTGGGCCATGAATCGGGTGATAGCACTAATGCGACTGAGTTTCACTGCGATAGTTTTAAGGGAGCATTAAAGTGTGACGCAGGGATGAGAATCGGCGGGTGTTGATAGTGTAAGGCATTGGCAAAACCCCCATTCGTCCTTTCCCATTTTCTTGCTGCTCTCTAAGAGCAAGTTAGGAAGAGACGAGGCCTGCATGGATGGAGGATCTTCAACCGTCGCATAAGAACTCTCTGTGTCCTCTTTCATTGAATAATTGTTCCCGGAGCGAAGGAATGGCCCTTAACTTCAATCGTCGACATGTGACCGCCCTTTCGCCGTTTACTAGTGCTCCTACATTTAGCGCATGCCAACGCCTGAGAAATATCGCAGTATTATTATTCACTCCCCGCGCGATGGTGTCTTAAACATCATCTATGAGTCCTTTTTATGCAATGCTCCTTATCTCAGCCTAGAAACTTTCATTTGTTATTTTCTTCTTTGTAGAAGAATTAATTTTTTGGGATCAGAAATTATCGAAGGTTGCGATCTAATTTCGCCGGAAATCGAAAACTTTCAGTCCCAGCCCTTTTTATGCAATGCTCTGTATCTCAGCCTCGCAATTTTTTAGTTGTTATTTTCTTCTTTGACGAAAGAAAAGGAGTTTTTTGGCATCAGAAATTGCCAAAGCTTGCGATGTGATTTCGCTAAAAATCAAAAACAAAAAAATATCGTTTCGACCATTTAAGGTAGTTTAGGTGAGAATTGAAAAATTATAATTTTGTTGGAATTGGCCACAATACATGGATAAAGATACCATCCCATCCCCTTTCAAACCTAGCTTCAAGGTTTATTATCATTTTAATTATCTGCCCCTTATGTATGGCCAGGAACGGAAGGTGAGGAGGCAATAACTTCTCAATAAATACCTAGGACTATAACTTAACTGAAGTCAAATAACGTAACTGAAGTTCTTTTTTCTGTTCCTGATGAGTGTGGCCTGCAATGCTTGCGAAAGCTTGGAAGGCAGAGCCTCATACTCAGTTCCTCCCGAAATTCAAAAGGGCAAGTGATTCACGCTGCAAAAATCTACGCGAGGAATTTTAAAAATTTCAATTCTTAAAAAAAAGAGCATACAGATGTAGGTCAAATAAATCAAAAAAGCTTAACAAATTGTAAAATAAATTGGAATGCTTAACCGGTCCAATATAGTCGATCTCAGCAATGAAAACTTATTTGACTAAGGTGGTTGGAGTGAGTTTTGTTTGCGTACAGATTTGCGTGAAATTTTCCATACGTGTCCTCATTAGTGATATTTATGGATAAAGGTGAAATAAATTGCGTCATACCGATTTTGTTTTTTTGGCAATTCAATGCTATTTTAACACGTAGCCTTAAGGTACATGACAGTATGTTTCGAAATAGTTTCATTTCGCCATTCGGTTACAGATTAAGAATTTCTTATAAACTCAAAGTAATACATTTCTTATTATTGTCATTGTTGACAAGAAATATATTACGCCTCGCCGAGTCCAAAATTTGAAATCAACATATTTCGATAGATAGATACAATTTCGTCAAAATCTCGAGTACTGCGCAGAACACTCTAGTTATGATACGTTTTAATTAAGGAATTAAAAAAAATATAATTCTTGCAACATTTCTATTAATGCCTGCATGGTGAGTACCGACGTATAAACAGATGCAATTAAGTGAAATTCGGTCCAAGAGTTTTATTTAACCTCATTTCCTCCTCCAGCCACCTAAGATACCTCCTCCTGATCTCATCCAAAATTTTTCTTTCCAAATACTAGTAGCATTTGTATTTAAAGAAAATAATGAATTCATTCATTAAAACCAAAAGTATTTGCATCAATTGCAAATTATATTTAAAAATATTTGAGAAAATTGAATAAATATTTTTTCTTACAGCAATACGTCACAGATATAATTTTAAAATACCCCATTTTGAGTGCTGTAGGAATATTCCATTGCTGTACACTTTCCTCAATGCGAGATATTCTACTTATTTTTTAATAGTAAAAAGCCTGAAACTAGTCACAATGTTTCTTCGAGGGGAGGGGTTCCCTCCCGTCAAATGAGTTCGGAAAAAGAGTCATTTTCCGTTCCGTGCTTTTATTACTTTCCCACGCAGGGGCGTGGTTTTTCCGCTTTGTCACATTGCCGTCAACTTGGGACTTCAGGATTTTTTAAAATAATAGTGCTCAATAAAAGTGGAACCACAAGCTGGGTTATAAGGTTCATTATGTTCCAATTTTAGATAAGTAAAGGCGTGATATTAACCAAATACCATTTCTCGTCCGCTCTTAAACGTTCTCCCGTAAAGTATCTACAATTATGTCATCAGCGGAAAAAATATTTAACAAAATTAGTTAAACAGTTGACGAAATTTTGTATTTCTACATTCTTAAGATACGACGGGTTGCTTAGGGTCGTAGTAGAGGATAGGATGTTGGGCAAGCAAGGAAAGAGAAGAAAGAAGAATTAGTTAAATGGACGGGACGAAGAAGGTAGGACGTATGCTGAGATCAAGAAAAAACCCAGAGGCAGATGGGGCCCTGCTCGTGTAAAATGTGGAAGATTTTTTCTGACATCCATTGAAACCTACCTTTTAGATTACTATAGTGGATGAATTCGTCAATGAACTTCCAAAAATATTTAAATAATCAATAATTGATCATATTTATACTTAAAATAATTTAAATAGGTAATTTGTTCGGTAATTGGCCATAATTATGACAACTTATCTCGAAGAATTGACCGTTTCCGGAGGACTCGCGTGCCAAGAAAGGGGAAGGTAACAAATGAGGTCAGGAAGGCGAAGCAAATGGAGAGGAGGAGAAGGAGGGGGAGGGACCTGGCAAGAAAGAGGCAGAATATCGTCAAAATGGCAACACCGATCCCCCCTCCCCCTTCTCTCCTCCTCTTCCATCCCCCCTTACTCCCTATCTCTCTGCACGGGGTAGGTATAAGGACCTGAAACACGCATTCACCTTCCGCCCAGGCCCTAAACCGTTTTACCCCTTTTTGAAACATTAATATCCCCGCTCTCCTTTCTTCAGTCAGTCCATATTTTCCACCGCTTCCGCCCCGAACGCCTCCTCTTGCAGTTGCCCTCCTCATACATCCTTATCCCTCCTTTCGTTTGTTTTCCCTTGGGTCGTTAGATACTACGATACAGCGTGTCTAGCGTTCATGATGAACAATTATTAACTGTGTTCTATCTACACACTTATAACATATCCGTCATCTTCGCCAACAAAGTTTTAACCCACTCTAACTTGATCTCTCGTCTATCTTTCCACGTTGGACAATGTTATGTTACTCGGTTTTGTTGTTGTTTATTTGTATGTGTTACAGATTTAATTTTTGTTATAGGTTAAGATGTGTTTGCATACACCGAATAAGGTGAAATTGTCCATGAAAAAGTCATTGATTTTTTTCATGGTGAATTTCATCCTCTTCTGTGTACAAGATATATTTTCACCCGTGCGCGTGACTGCGTACCACTTTGTGCAACCGCAAAGATTAGAATAAAATTAACTTTAGCAGTTGGAACACCGAAAGCTCAATTATATTTCCAGTAAATAATTATAGTAGATATGGCGATATTGCCGATATTTTATTATCACCCCAGGTAGCTTGGTTGATTACGTGCAAACCTTATGTTGCGAGTCCCACCCCTGGCACATTTGTTTTGTTTATCTCGGGTCTGAAATCTCAGTTTGGACGGTTTTATATAATGTCTCCAAAAATAACCGCTCAATGCTCATGACTTTGTTTATATACACGATTTTCCCCACATGGCCGATGTCTCTCGATGTAATAATAATTTTGGTATTAAGGTTTTCGTAGCACTTTTCATCAATCGCCTATGAAGCCTTGGGGTATTGCTTTGTTTGATTCACTTTTTCTCAACGTATCACTCCTTATTCCAGAGGCATCTTCAGGAGAATAAGTACAAGTAACATCCCCCCACTAAAAAAATTAAGCGCTCCTGAAAGCATGAAATACACAAAACAGTAAAATAACACGCTAGTTGTTTCTTTCATCGATCAATATCGTCGACTATAGCCTTATTTTCAAGGTATACCTTGACAAGTTAACCTTGGTCAATTTAACGTTAACAAATGACGATATTTCCGTCTTAATAGAGTGGAGCCATAAACATTTAGTGTCACATTCGTCAAATAATTTTCATTTCCATTATTTTAGCGTTGTAAAAACCCTTAAACTGTTTTCTATCTTCATCTATTTAAGAGCTAAATAATTACATTATGCATGTGTTCACTGATTAATTTCATGTACAACCTGTAATATGTTGCTTAAGAGACGAAGCCGGTCGTACATTAAATAAATCAATGAAAATATAAATTATATATTGATTTAGCGACCACTAAGTTCAACTAGAAACAAAAGAATCATTGTAATTTAAAACATCTCTAGTATAATGAGAGAAAATTTGAGAAAAAATTAATCTAATGCAGTTGTACCCAAGGACATATTTCGTCAATGTTCGGTGTACTCGTGAATTTTCGTCATGTTAACGTATAATGGAGGAGGCATAGTATGTAGATTTAACTCGTAATGAGGGGTGAGGGGATGCTGGATTCCGTAATAAAGGGGAGGATTTTGCATATGTGAGGGAGGAGAGAAAATAGAATATAGGCAGAATGAATGGGATGAAGGGAGATGGGACGTACCTACTGAAGCCTAGTATCTGAAGAATAAAAAGGTGTGTAAATACAAGCCCCTTCAACTGTAAAAAAATTAGTTTAGGAACGCATTCCTCTCTCCATCTATACCTACCTTTCTCGGTATATCACCTCTAATAATAAAAGGATCCCGAAGTCCCACTACGTCACTGCCTTCTCCTGCTCTTCCTCCGCCTTTTCTTCCCCCTGTGCTGCCCCACCTACCTTGGTTCACCGACCCCTCTTTTGGCTTTAATCTCGCCAGGGGGTGTGATGGATAATCCTCGGATCGCGGGGCAATTCTCACGCATGCTGGAATAAGCAGGAAAGGGCAAAGTGTTTGGGCTCTTCGATGAGAATCTCCTCCCTCTTCCCCAGTGGGCCGTCACCATTGGCCTGTGTGCGCGCCTGAGGAAAGGCGTGCGGCGGGCTGTTTTGGTTTTCCCCCGTGTGTATAGTTGGGGAGGGAACCTGTACTTCCTTGCCACAACACACACTGTTTGCTCACTGGGTTGGTTCTTATTGGAAGAATCTTTAATGCCATGTTTAATTGAAATTCTCTTTACTTTGATCGCTATAGGCTTCTTAACCCGTTGACAGATTCAAACAAAATTGGGCACACGTTCCAAAGGATCAAAAGGCTACGTTACTGAGGCACAGGGACCCAAAGGGTCTGTCTGTGGACCCATTTTTTAACCAATTTTTACTTCCATTAGAAAAGCATTGGAGTCGGTGCAGATGTTTTTTTTCTTTTTAAATTCCATGTACTAATGAAATAATCTTTCAATGTGTATTATCGGAACAAATAATTGATTTTTTTGCATTTGTTGTCAAAGAAATGGAAATTGATGTGGGGGGGTCTGTGAAGAGACTTCAAGAAAAGGCTGATGAAAACTCTAATATGGAGTCGGAAACTCGGTCATTGCGAAGGGGGGATGTATGTAGACTTGAGGTGTTTGAGATGTGGATTTGGAGAAGGATAAAGAGGGTGAGCTGGATGGCGATGAAGACGAACATGAGGAGAGGAGAGATGAGAGGAGAGGGGATGCCATAGATGGTAATAGAGATAATAACACTTGGGAAGCGTGGAAGAGAAGGAAGAGAATAGGAATTCTGGACGAAATAAGAATAGGTAGAAGATATGTGGAATTTAAGAGGGATCTAAAGGCGGAAAATCCTTAGAAAGTAAAACGAGACAATTTTTTAGACATTTCTTCCATGCATTGGAGATATCTATAAAAACTTTGCCTCTTCGACTGAGCAAAATAAGACGAATTCTATCTTTGACATTCCTCTTAGTTTTTCGAGCTCTGGAGGCTCGGTAGGTTACCTGGTCGGGTGTATGCAAATCATTACTATTGCGATTCAGGGAGAGGTTCCTTTCGGCTTTGCATGTTCCATCAAAAACGCGTTTAAAATCGATTTACAAGTGTGAGTCGTGAAGTTCTGAGAATGGAAAAATACACCCTGAGGATTAAAAAATATATATATATGTGTGTGTATGTGTGTTTTACTTGTCACACCTGTGAAGCCTTATTTATATATATAATGGTTAAATTTGCTCAAAAAAGGACACAGAATTTTCCTAAAGCGTCGCCTTAAAGACTCCCGAAATCCGGAATTTCTTTCATAAAGAATTTTACAGGATATGATATTTTTTATTTTAATATAACTAAATGATGCATTTGAATAGAAAATTTGAGAATATGAAATACTCCCCCCTACAGTCATGAGTGTGACGCGGTACTGTCGGGAAACCGTGTACTAACAGAATGTGAAAAGTATTCGGCCCTACGTCAGAGGTCGAATATTGCCGAAAGAATAGCAATGATTCTTAGCGATCACCTGGATGCAAGAGTGTAAAGAGTTATTGCTTATATTAAAGGAACTTATATCATTAGCCTTATGTAAGTACGAACCTTTCCTTCTTAATATCAATTATCTCTTACTGAAAGGATACACGATGATATCACCTAAGCAGGTAGAAAATTGTTTTTTTCTCTGGGAAATAATGGGCATTATGCAGTGCAAAATAACGCCGGCACACCCTAATAAACAAAACTACTATGGGGATGATTAGAATTACCAAGACTCAAACTTAGAAATAGTCGAAGTACTTCAGATTTTTATAATACGTTTTGATTCCTCATTTTCCGTAATAAATACACAATGAAATTAAGTATTCTGATATTTTCCTCAATTAAAAGCTTTTAAAGTCTTAAATTTTTCCCTCCTCATGCTCTTACCAACTCTTCTTTAAAGCATGTATCCAATCGAATATTTTATAATATTTCTATTTTTTAAATCAGTTTTCAGTGCAATTGCCTGATTTATGTGACTTTATCTCATTCCGAAGTCGAGGAGAAAAAGAATTTCCCGCGGATAATGATGCCTGTGCAAGGCAGTGACTATCGTGACCTACGTAGCAGAAATTTCGTTAAACTAACTCCTGGTTTCCTTGGAGGGAGAAAAAACTCCTTCGACCTACTGCATTAAAATGAGAATTTTCTTGAATTTGCTTTTCCTTGATGCTATTTCAAGACAGTTTAGGTTGAGGTTGAATCTATGCAATTGGATATTGCGTTGCAATTTTATTTTTGTGCATTTAATGGTATCTGGCGTGTCTTTCCGAAATAGGGATGTGTAGTAACATTTTTTTCCTATCCGAAGTTCATTTCGATAAAGGAATAATAATAATAATAGCAATAATCTATATTACGGAATAATGTCCTTTTTCATAAAAATTACATAATTCTATTTAAAATATAGTAATAATATTATAGATTATTGTTGGATAGATTCCCTGAAAAAAGCTCCCTATCATGCTGTCTTTGATTGTGACGTCACTTAGCAGTAAATATCTTGTTGCAAGATGGTATTCCCGGCCTTGCGTTTGTGCGAGAATATCAGCAAAAAAGAGAAATTTTGGTGCGAGAAGTAATGAAAATATTCAAACTTAGGATTTCCGGCAACGATATTGCAAAGTATAGGTACTGTTGTATTACTTACGAGTTTGCCTTCATTCTTCTGATCTCGGCAATGTTCCAAGTTTCACCTTGTTTTGGGACCTCCGTTATAATGTAGTCTTATTTAATGCTGGAATATAATTAGAATTTTTCTTCTACATTTGTGAGCAAGCCCCGGAAGTGTGGAAGTTCCGTTTCTAAAAAAAGTAAACCTATTTTGTCTTGTGACGTAAAAATAGTTGTTTTATGTACTATTTTTTATGGCGTACGAAATTTTTTTATAATTTTAATGGGCTTTGACTGAGTTTCCCAAGTTTAAATTTGTAGCAGGCAATTAATAACTGGATCACAACCCTGTTGCTTCATCGTTATGAAGTAAGCTCACTTGGGTTGTTTACACAGATTGTTACCAAAGTACGAACATAATTGTGTAGGGAAATTCGGGGAAAAATGGGATGCCATATGTCATAAGTATGTTTAGTCTCATAGTATATTTGTTTGGTCCTGTTGCATTGTTGTCATACCTCTTTGAGCTCATTTCAACCGGAGAACACTTATTGCTCAGAAACAAGCATTGACGATGTATTGAGTTTAGGGATAATGCTCATACATTAACAGCATACACGTTTATTAAAGAGTAACCTTATATTCTCTGCTTATATTCCTGACAGCCTTGGCTTCATTACCTATATACTTGACGCAGTAAATTATACGTTGGAGTGAAAAAATATTGTTCTTGGATTCCCAATCCCTTTTCATGTTTTATTTCAGTAACTTCACTGTGAATTTACCCGAGAAATTTCTTTTGAACATTTTTCTTATTTTTTTCGATTCGTCCTTAACTTTCTAGACCAAGTGATTTTCCTCACCGCTAAGAAGAGAATCGCTTTGTTCCACGGGTGCACGGGTCCACATTAAAGGTGCAATTTTCTCGCTGCATCTTTTTCGTTTTCCACAAGATCAGTATTAGCCTTTTTCGAGCCCTGTAACTTGAGACCATTCAGGTACTAACTTGCTTTGTTGTTTTTTTTGTTGTTCGTTCGCTCTCCCTGCCCGAGGCATTTTTAGACGGCATGAAAGGCTTCTGCTGGCACCGTTGAATATTCTGGGCATTTTGTTAGTCTCTTTTTTAGACTTTTCCATGTTCCACCATTAATCACACCCGCCTCTCACTTTTTCTTCTCCATCTACCATATTTAAATACAATGAATCAATTCAACTCGTACAAATTTTAAGGGATGAATAACTCAATGAAAAGGGGGCGTGAATAGGCTAATGGAAGTGAGAATGTTAGGAGAAGACGAATAAAGATAAATTAAATGTTTTCATCTACGCCTTGGCTTACCTTTTTAAAGCCCTCTTAACTTAGTCAATTTCAGTCGATAGATTTGAATCAATCAGTGATATCTTGAATCGTAACTAAGGTATTACATGAACCCCTATGCATATTTTATCCCTTTTATCCCTGTACCCCTTTTTTCGACTTAGAGGTTCTAAAGTACACTACCAGGCATTACTCAGTGTGATCCTGAAAGGGGTCATGAGTAAAACCAGGGAAACCAACCGTTGGTTGCGCTTTCTATTGTTAACTGGAGCTGATGTTTTTCCAAGTTTTCGTTTTATCTTGTTTTACCTCAATCCCAATAGAATCACATTACTATGTTCACGGGAGAGGAATACCGGTAAAATTTCCACTCTTTTAATGAACTCTGACCGAGGTTTCGGCACGTCATGTCATCATCTGTGTAACTCGGAGTATGCCAGGGCATCTCTGATGTTGGCATAGAGTACCAAAACCTTGGTCGGCATTTAATAAAAGTGTGAAAATTTTTACCTGAGTTGCTCTCATTTTTTTAAGCTGCTAAGAAGTGCTTGAAATTGTTGGCGAGGAGAGTAAATTTCTGGATGAGATTACGGGGATGGAGGGTAGGTGGCTGGAGGAGGTAATGATGGGTTGCTCAAGGCAGTGATAGAGGGAAGGATGTTGGGCAAGTGGTGATGGGAAAGGTGGAGAAAATATGTTTTATGGATAGGATGAAGAAGGGAAGGACGTACGCTGAGATAAATATAGAAATTCTAGAGGTATACTATATGTGTAAAAGTCAGTAGGATTTTCTCTGACTTTCAATAGAACCTACCTCTAAGTGGTAGCCCACTTTTATGTAAATAATTCCATTGTTTCTACAAAGATAAGGCCAGAATTTGATTAGAGACGAGGTATATTAAACATTCTTGTTATCGCATGATTATCGAGTTCATGTCAAGTACAAACTCAATAATGATGCTTGTAAAAGATTTTATTAATCATGCGATAATGTTGCATGAAAAAGTCATCGATTACCTTCAACACTTGGCAAAAACGTCTAAATATTTGTGCTGAGTTTTGTGATTCTATTAAAGAGAAAGAGTGACTCTTTTGTACAAAATGGATAACTGCATTCGTTTTCCCTAATTAAATTAGTCCAATATTTTTTTTCTCTTTTTTACTAGCGCGCCGTAGCGTGTATGCATGCTTTGTACTTTCGTGTTTTGTGTGTGTGTTGTTTGTTTTCTTTCTTCTTCTCACTTTTTCTTCGATCTGGGTCCGTTTCCTCAACCCCACAACAATAAACATTCCTCGCCTGACTTGACTTCGGCTCCAGCCTTGAACCCGACCGCTCACTCCCCGCATTTCGACTTTCCACCCAGTCATTCGCTGTTTAGCTCTCTTTCTCTCCACTCTCCTTCTTGGTTTCAACGAATGCGAGAATACCGGTTTCTATTAGTTTGCGGTCGGCCGTCGGTGAAATTTCTCGCCACCATCTATTCCTCTCCTTTCCTTCCGCCCTTGGCCATCCACTCGCCCGCCCTGAGACCCTCTCTCCTTCATTGTTCCCGTTAGTTTCGTCTTTTTTCCTCCCTCCTCCTGTCAATACCAATTCGTTTTTTTAGATAGATAGATTAATATTTTTTATTGCTGATGTACAGATACAGAATGCACCAAACATGAATTGAAGCATATGAGTTTTAGGTAGCTTCAAGGATATTCCTGTGTGAAGCTACCTTCATGACATGAGTGCTTATCGTTAAAAGCATGCATAATACAAAATAAATGATATGAAATACATTAATACATCAAAAAAATGTAATGCAAAAATTTTAAAACATTATTTTGAACATGAATAACTAGATAGTACATAATTATATAATGAATATAATTTTTAATACAATTGAAGACACAAATTTGATATTTTTACCCAAAAAAATCCATACTTTCGAAAGAAAGCAGCCATTCTTTAACATTTTTTTTAAATGACAACTTTTTTGATGAACTCTTAAAATAGGTGATAATAAATTGAACAATTTAGGTCCAATAGGTACAAAACATCTTTTGAAAACAGTTCGATGAACTTTTTGCAGAACGAACATCATTCTTCTACGGCCACCTCCAATGTAAGGTTTATCAAGCAAGGCTGTTTTATTGCCACTTCTTAAAAAGAAAATTTGCAAGACATTGTAAATGTACTAATGTCTCAGTGGGAACACCTTTAAGCTAAAATATAAGGGAAAACTGGGATGACGTCTGCTTTTCCTGCAGATAATCCTGATGATGTTCTTTTGAGCATAAATGGCTGGCTGTATTGAGTGTAATAAGGCACCACTCCAGTTAGTTATACCATAACTGAGCTTGGAATTTACCAATAAAACATCTTTAGATGGTCTAAATTGAACTTGTTGCGGATGTAATGAAATTTTGCCGTGCAATGCAGTAAATATTTCCTCACGGAACATAGATGATACTGCCACTTGAGGTTGTAGTCTAGGATAACTCCCAAATATCTAATAGAATCAACTTTGGCCACCGATACACAGTCATTACAAGTATTGAAATCGTTCGTCACAGAAATCACAATTCTCATGATACAGTAGTTTCCAATTATTATGAAAACTGTTACAGGCATCAAAACATTTGAACTTTGTTTCATGAACATTCATTTTTAGTTTGTTATAAAAAAATCACATCCGCATATAGTTCAAATCACATTGTATTTCTTTTTTTTTAGAGAGTGCCAGGTCCAATTATTATGAAAACGGTTACATACATCAAAACACATGAACTTTGTTTTATGAACATTCATTTTTAGTTTGTTATGAAAAAATCACATCCGCATATAGTTCAAATCACATTGCGTTTCTTTTTTTAGAGAGTGCCAAGTTGAACAGGCGTAGCTCAGTGAAAGATCATCAGCAAAGGCAGTAACTTTGCCTTTAAAACTATAGTTACACAAATCATTAATGTACACCAAAAATAGTGTTGGGCCTAGGACTGAGCCCTGTGGCACACCCGAAACAATTGGTTTAAAATCACTGAAACTACTTTTTAAAACCTCGGTGTTAATATCCTATGTAGCTAAATTGAACAACCTAGCAAACATGTGATCAATGCAGGTGGATGACTTTCCGCTAATTCTGGTAGGTTCTTCTAACAAGCATGATAAACCGAAAGAACTCATTAAATTGAAATACAAATTTGAGTCATTGGATGAGGACAGAATGTTAATATTCATGTCTCCAATTACTATCCAATTACCCTGAATAGTCGTTAATACAGTTTCTAACTCATCGGAAAATTGCTTAACTGAAAAATTTACATCTCTGTACAAGCATAACAAATGTGTATCACTTATAGGATTTTTTTAAATAAACACGTATACAATCTGCAGAAGGAAATTAAAACAAAATTTCGTTACAAAAAAGTGCATCACAAATAAGTACAATTAATCCTCGTGATCTACTGCCTTTGAAACATTGCGCATATATTTGGTACCCGGGATTTTGTAAAAATTAATTTCTTCTTCGTAAATCCATATTTCGGACAAGATAATAACATTCGGCAGAGTGCACACCTGATATAATTCAACCAAGAAAAGATCGAAGTTACTCCTGAGACCTCGAATGTTTTGGTGAATAATAAAAAGGAAATTGGCTTTAAATTCACCATTGTTTAGAGACATCATTTAGTTTCACAAATTATCTAAATCATCCATACACGTTATAACAATGACAGGTTCTTTTTCTGCTTTTCGCATCAATATATTGCCATCTCGCAGCCAGAGATATTTATAGTCTTTCTGGCTTGTTTAGCAGCAAGGAAAACCTTTCACCTACCTTTATATAGCACTTCATTGACGTAAATCGGGGTGTCCGGGACACTAAGTTCAAGGTGGAAAAGTGTGAAAAAGTCTCGTGGAAAAGTCTCTCTTGATTCTTCTTCCAGCTAGAAAATCATCCTTTGTTTTTTTCCGGACGAATTTCACGTGCACCCCTCTTGAATTCTTCGTCATAAATTGAAAACAGCTATCGATGTCAAGGACATCCACTTTCACACCTAACTTAACTCCAATTTGATACACAACAGCTGGCAAGTTTTCCCTTCCAGCTAAAGGGTATCCCACAATTTCGATAGAGGTGGTTAGTGAGCGCTGCTCAATATCATCACATCTATTAGAAAGCACTGACACTTTGATTTTTTAATATAATATTATCACTGGAAAGGCTATCAATGTTTTCGTAGCACTCTTCCAATCAGTTGGCCTGGGCAGTAATCGTTGCAGTTAGATCATCTATCGGATCATACAAAACGTTGGTCGAATCGCCAAGATTCTTTTCACTAACTTTCAATTCCGACTTAATTGCATTCAATAAACGATAACACTTGGGAAGAAGCACGTGGATCTACGTAGCACGTAGCACTACGGTTGCCCACATGCTATGATCCCTTCGATGTCATCTTTACTTAGAGGTACTTCTAAACAGCTTCCATGGCATCTGTTTCTGCAGTCAGCACAGCTTAATGCGGGAGATTTGTTAAAGTGTTTCGAACAAACATTGCACACACTCATAACTGTACCGTTTCACTCTAACAGCTCGACCCTGAGCGAAGACGGAGCCAAGACACGTCCGAACTCGCCGAGGAAAGACTCAAGGACACTTTTCCCCATTAGTCATCGTCAGTAGGTACCAATCCAACGATTGGTTTGCATTAGCTCTCCACTCCACTTTCATCTCAGCCTACCGTTTCATTTCTACATAGTTATTACCAATAGCGCCCTTCATAATTTGCCTGATGCATTCAATCCTTGATGTACCTATGTAATTCTTTCCATTCTTTTCTCAATTCGGGTTATGGGTGACACTAAATAGGTAAAGACACATGAAATTTAGGAGGAGTTCTTTGGAAGAGTGAAGTCTTCAAGGGAGAAGTTAAGCAATGGGCCGCCACGCCGACGTGTCTATAGTTGACTTAGCCATCGTCAATAGGGATTTCATCAGGGACGATGACAGAGTCAGCCATCGACACGTCGGCAGGGCATTACCTGACGTTTTGGAAAACCCTTGAAGATTTCACTCAAGTTTTACGCCGAGAAAAGCGAAATGTTTTAAGTTTAGAAGAGTAGGATGACGGTACTGAATGAAACGTAGTAATTCGTGGCGGGATCCTATCTCAATAGACCTATGTTGTTTTAAGTGCGGAACCAGTATGGAACTGCCCCATAACATTCCAATTTTGGTAGAGTACACAAATTGATGTTGATATTCAGCTTTTTAAAGAGAGCAACAGAAACGAAAATAATAATAATCATTTTGTTAGCAAAGCACATCTATTATTTTCTGTCTTTTCCCTTTTCCCCACCAATCTTTTCGGAGTAGATGCACAATTTAACGTTTGAGAGAGTCAAAAATACCGTTATTTTGAACTGCTGCTTTAAGATTTTTAATACTCCCATGTCATGGTGAAGAAATACTGGAAAAACTTGAATTAAATTGTGAAATAATGAAGATATTTTACGCATGAAATACATGAAAATACGAATTTTATTAAATATTTAATGTGCGATTAATGAATGTTGCAAGTGAGCATGTATATGCCAGGTGTATGCGTTTGTTGTTGAATACTTAATTCAGCATTCCTGTTGATGCTGTCACGACACGGCAGTATGTACATGTCAAATCGCCCCCCTGCGAATGTATTCGTCAAGAAACTCAATGTTTTAGCTGCATGAATTCGCTGGTCTTTCCAACTCTTTCAGTCTTCCACGCCTTCCCCATGTCTCTTCTGTCACCGTGCTGCCGGAACAATTTTCTTCTTCAGGAGCTAAACTACTTTTTATGAACAGAGGGAATTCAAAGTGATATCTTCTCCTTTTCCCACGCACCCACCCCACTCCTTCGCTCCAGCGTTCGTTGTAAGCATTAAATAGGATTTACTGCATCTGACGTAACCTCTCATACGAAATGAAATTCCTGAAGCAATTTTCGTATGCAGCCCAAAACATTTGGGGATAATATACAAAAGATATTTCGCCCAGGGGTGCGGCAGGGGACTTTGTTGTCGGGTTCTATACATATACATATACAGATTTCTTTTTTACAGCGGAAAAATTCTTCCGAGATGGTAATTTCTCCAAGTTTCCTCCTCGAAAAAACCTTAATATGACTTTTGAATAGCTTACGGTGTAGTGTGGTCGATACTTTGCTCTGCTCCGTGTACAATTCCATCCCATTCTTTAATAAGTTTCTCTCATTTTTCTAAAGATCAGCTGGAAATTTTATACTATATTCCCAGGATTTGCCCGTAAATTCCAATGTCGAGGTCTTCCGTAGCATGAATCTCTGTATCAATTGAGCGTTCCGTATACGTAAATTCAGGAAAAGTACCTAGAAGAAAGTTTTCAGCACTGCGAATTCAACACGGAGTGGAGAGAAAACTTGTTTAAAAAAATAGGTAAATGTGATCAGTCTAAGGTGAAAACACGCTATCTCAGTTAATTGCTCGGTACACCTTTCAGATACTTATTCCAGGAATCTAGTGACAAAAAAAGGAAATTATTTCCACAAGGCCTTTTATTTTAAATTGCACAATCCAATTAAGGAATTGAATTGTATTGCTATTTAGCCATAAGTTAATACCATAGAATTTTCAATATCATTCCATCTTCTGTTTTTCCAATCTTTTGCCACGTTACCGTGAAAAGTTTGCTCAACAGAAGAGAGGTTATCCCAATAATATCCTAGGAGAAAAAAGATTTTAACTATCATCATTATTAACAATTTATTTATAATTGTCACTTTCAAAGTATCGCATTGGTACATCCTTATGTGATTAGTTTCAGTTCGATTTAGTAATAAATGTGATAGCGATAAAATCGAGTATATAGCGTACTTCTGCGTAGCTTCTACGTTATTGGTACGAGGTACATGTCCGAGGTAAGGACTTTGTGGGAAACGAGGATTAAAATTCAAAGTTTAAAGATAATAAGAGGATAAATGGTTTTAAGATAGTTATAAGGTAATAAGAGATGATTGCATTGAGTGCTTGATTAACCTGCCAAATTTCTATGTTGTTTACATAAGTTTACTTAATTTTTGTAAACTACCAAAGACTATTCAGCTTTGAATAATGGCTCACTGGCATTATACAGATTAATAAATACATTATTGCATGATTGAAGACATGGAGTGCATTTATTTTGAGTGAAATTGAGGGCATTTATTATGAACAGTTGGTGGTTACTATTCTCTATCCTTGTCATTGGGTATTAGATTATTGGTATTTCCAGGTTAAAAAGGTAGCTCATTGATAGGTGTCGATATGACGGTCAATTATTTGAGTTGGTCAAGTTTCGAGTAACTATATCGATCGTAGATGATTGATTATCTAAAATAGTATATGTAGTATTTTTGTTTAACGTGCTTCGACGGCTAAGGTCATTTCGCACTTACTGTCTGCCACGTGCAGACAGGGGCAACAGCACTCGGACGAACCGGAGGATCACCCCTCCAAACCCGAGCCGAGTCCAACGATGCTTAACTTCGGTGACTGATCGGGAACCGGTGTTTCCATCGTGGCAGGCCGTTGCCCGATTATCTAAAATATTTCTGAGCTCCTTCTTAGGGTGGTTCCACAGTAAAATGGCTTAAATATCAGTGCCTATAGTCATATTCTGACTAATTATTAAAAAACATGCCCTCAAAATGATATGAAAAACATATTTTTATACAAAGGAAGCATTTTCAGGCTTAACTTTGTGAAATCTTTCCAAATTGAGAAGAGAAGGGGGAAAACACTGCTATTCCACATGAATAAAATATATTTGTATTAATAAAATATAATTCCACACTGAAATAAAATACTTTTAAGTGAAATAGCAGAGTTTTTTCCTCTCCTCTCAATAATTTTCTGTTTTCACGCTATTTTATGCTCAAACTGAACTTGAAAGTGCATGGTTTTAAATGTTAGAATTAATAATACATGGTGAAAAAGTGTTTTTCTATATAATATGTAGGTATGTCATTTTTGCGAAAAACTGTTAAAAATAATAAAATAAAAACTCCTGGGGAATTGAATAAAAATAATATTGTAATGCCTTGATTTTTTATTAATTTTAGTTATTAGCAAAAACTGCAATCAAGTTAAAAAGCGGTGATTCAATATAAATGGCTCTGTAGTTGGCTCCTATGGCCCGAAAAAAGTGTTCAGTAAAAATAAATTCTTCGAATAATCTGTATGTTTTATACCTTAATTATATGTTTATGTAGCTAAGGCATATCATCAGAGAAAGCAAAATATTTTTATACTAAGCAAACAAAGAGTTCAATTGAGGATTTGTTTTGAACAACAGCGTCGCGGTGGACCATCCTTAATCGTTAAAGAAAACGTGAACGACAATTAAAAACGGATTATGTAGAAAACCGTAAGAGACACTGGGGATTCACACTAGGCTTAGATTACTTGAGAAACGATTTGGTGAGTTTTAGTACGACACAAAATATTATTTTACCTGTGAGCTATATCTCTAGAACCTAGAAGTGACAAAATAAGGGAGGTAGATACACTGGTGATCTGACAGCTACAAATATTCCTTCTTTCCTCGAACCTTTAGTTTTAACTACAAAGACAGCGTGACACTCTCTTTAGACAAATTCCACCTCTGTTCTCTCCCCCATCCATTTCTCTATCTTTCCGTCCTTTCTATGGCTGGTGTCCATACACCCCCTGCCACACACCTCTGCGGCGGCTCGCCGGCAGTATGTAGATGTAGAGGAACGTTGTCAACATTGCAAGCATACTGCAAAATGTAGTCTTGTAGTCTCCTCTACCCAACAATCAATGTTTTATTCAGACAGCACCTCGGAGAAGATTGTACTAAGTGGCGTACTGCTTAGCGTCTCGGTCGGAATCCGCAGTGTATTGGTCGGTCCGGGGAAAAAGCTGACAAACTTCGTGACTGGATCCGTGGAAGTTTACCAAAAAAACTGAACATCTCCTATAATTCCTAAAGTCGGATTCTCGCGGAAGAGTCTTTTGTGGCGTGGAGACTTTGAAAATATTGAATATAGACCCTTCTTCCTCTCGTCTTTCTCTCGTTCTCTCTTTCCCCCCTCCCGTTCCTTGCGAACTGACTGAGCGCTGTTTTTTATTTCCCTTGGCACGAAATTGTAAAAAAAAAGAGAGAAATAAAAATATGGAATGTATAACTTCGCCGATTTGGGATAAGCTTTCGCTTCCTTGTTTGAAAATCTTCGAAAGTAGACGTGGATATCTCAGTCTTAAAAACACAGAAGGCGATATAACAAGAGATAATTTTAAAAGAGCACTTTGCCGAACTTTTACTTTGCCGAATGCCTTGCTAAGAGACGAAAATGGTATACCTGCGCATAATTATACTTAAGTGTGTCCTAGCCAACTGCTTGCATGAGTATTCCATACATTCGCGATTAATTTCCTCACTTTTATGGCCGGTTGGACTTCACAGGTCACTTTCTATTAGAAATAATTTATTTTCAGAGGTTGGTTTATTTATTTATCGCAATGCGGAACGCATCCTTGTCTTTGAGATAAGTTATAATTATATTTCCTTTGGTTTTTATCTGCTTTGCGGTACAGGGATACTAATTTTTTACCACCATCGTGAGACTTATCTTGGTTACTATGGTCGAGAAAGGAATTTTTGCGAGCCGCGGATAGTTAAGCAAGTTCTGCATCTCTGAATTGATGATGCTTTCAGCAGTATACCTGTAAGTAACTGATCATTCATTATTCGTTCTTGAAAATTATCTCATGTAATGAGATAGATTTGATGTTATCAGTGGTTAAACGTTTGATTTTGGAAAAAAATCTCAGGTTTCAGTTTCCTGCTGAGTAAAGTTGATATTTTTTTCTGATGATTTTCCGAGATTCTTTTAAGCTGATAAATGTTTTTTCCCCGTGGTCGAATACTTTAAAACTGTTATAAACCTAATTTTTATAGAATTCATCTGATTTTTCTGGTCCATTTGACTTTCTATTTGTCAATTTAGTCGGGCATTGTCATTATTTAAATACTGACAAATGCTTTTCGGAATAACGTTTAGTTTTCACCTTAATAAAACTTTTTGAATGTTTAAGATGAAGAAAAGGCAGGAATCTCTTTCCTCTTTGCTATAATTTGCTCCCTCTTCCATTTAGTTAATTTTTTCCTTACTTGGGAGCCGGAAGATAGTCGGAGATTTAGATCACTAAAATTATTCAGCTCAATTCAGCCAATGAATATTATGTACATAATAGATACCCCAAAACTACATTCACATAATTCTTTTTTGCCATCACAATTCAAACGCTGATGATAACAGTGCAAGTTATAACTCTCTTCACACTTTTAACCCCTTTCTCGTTTCAATTTCTTTTGCATATTGTCTCCCTTTTTCACGGCTGGTTTCTATACAATCATCTACTACACATCCATGTGGTAGTTCTTAGGGTAGTATCACAAATTTCGCAGTGTATTGCTGCGGTAGTATATATTTAGGTATAATTTTTCTGGTGATATTTCAATGTTTAAGCAAAAAATAAATTCTTAGTCATTATTTCAATCGGAGATAAACTATTACCTTGGAAGTATTAAACTTGGTATTAAACTCGGTAGTATTAAAAAAAACTTACGAGTACTGTGATTTTTACCATTGTCATTGTCATGATGTGATTTACTATTGTCATTTTACTATAATTTTTTTCTTTTTCTTTTCCAGGTGAGTGTTGTTTGTTTCTACGGAGTTGATTGCAGAGGAAATGTTTATGTGAGTACGTTCAATCCTGCAAATAGCCTTTCGCACAGAAATTCTGTTCATGCATCATTTATCATGATCTACAGTTCCATTTCATGCTAAGAAATCTAGGACGTTTTCGAAATGGATGAAGAATGAACCTTTATTTGCTTCTATATAAGGTGTAATGAGTTTCCTTTTTTACTGATACCATGAAGAGTCCGCTCCTTCTCCAAATGTTCACATGTTGTATAACTTTTCGCTGATGAAGACTTATTGCCTGACACAGTAATTGGAGTACTCAAAGATGGATAATTTATCCCCATCAGTATTTTAATAAGCTTCTGAATCACTCGAATTGCATTGCACCAATATCATGTATATGAATTTGAAAGAAAGGCAAGAAAATAGTCATATTACACACGACGTGAATTTTAACGGACTGCATTTGAATTTTTAATTCTACAGTCAAAAAGCCTAAGAAAATCTTACCGAGCCAAAATTATTCTATTGAAAATGTGATGGGATATGTTTTTGGGGTACCTATGATTGAAAATTCAAATTTTATTCTGTTATTGGCAATCTTCATCGCCACAATAATTCTCTTCTCGCAGCTATGTAAGAATGACCGTCGTCAGCAATGATAAACTGACACTGCTTTTTGACTATTTGAGCTTTTTCAAGCGCTGGGTTATTTTTAAGAGAACAGTTCAAAGATAATATTTAGTACCTACGCGATATGTTGAGTTAGTATACCAAGCTCGATAGCTGGTTAGTTGGGGAATCTTAGAGTTAATGGAGCATGGTCTAATGGGAACATAATTAAATATTGAATTATCATTACGTCTATTGCCCTTTCATGGAATGAAGTCCACTTCTTGTTGCAGTAATTAGTTTAAATAGTCGTGATTATAAATAAAATAATTTCGAAATATGCCTAGAACTTAACTCGTAACTCGGACAAAACCAGCTGAGTTACGAATGAAAGTCGAGTGATGTTGAATGGTTATTTATGTTTATGTTGGTTCATGGAATTCAGCAGAGAGAAACACTTCCGGAAACTAATGAAAACATTCGTATCATCAGGAAAAGTGAATTAAAGATGGGAGTAAATATTTGCACCGTGTAATGACACGTAGGGAAGTATTTGAAAAGGGGGATAGATCGGGGAAGGGGGTTGGGGAGGAACTGCTGAAAAGTTTCTGAATTAAAGAGGACGTTCAGCAGTTGCCAAACTCTTAGTGCGCTCCTAATTGAGTGGGGCGTTCTACGTTCTCCCCTTAACTTCATTACGCTGTTGTTCCCGGACAAACTGTTGACATTTCCAGCCGTCCGGGTGAATGAATTGTTGGAAGGATTTCAGGCGCACCCCCCTTCTCCTTCCCCTAAAAACTACTCCTTAGGCGACGTTTGCTTTACGATGATGGCCCGAGAGGGGAGATTGGGGGAAGAAGGGAGGGAGGCGACGGTCTGGGTTGATCGGGGAAGGCCCATGTGAGTGTATGCGGTTGGACAGGGAGAGTGGGGTATAAACAACCGCAAGGGAGTTGGCTAAGCAAAGGGCAAGAGTTCGAGGGACTGGGATAGAGGTGGAGTCCCCGCCCTTAACAGCCCCTAGAGAGAGAGGCCCGGGTAAGACCGGAGTCCGCGGTGAAAGGATATGCCAGAGCATATTAGTCTGTGTTCCTCATTTGCAGTTATGAATAAGAATCAATGCACTGATGTTTTTCGTAAAACTGTTGAAAATTATGATCACATGCAATAGTATTCTTTGAATGAAGAACGATTGACTCATGATTATATCCTCTTTGCGTAGAGACAAGCACAAATCACTCATTATCATGTTCATGAGTAGCTTTTTGTACAATTCCGCGCTTATTTAATTCATCAATCATTTCCGACCCTTATAGCGTCATTCTCAATATAAAATCATCAATTAGAAATTAGGTTATGGACATTGAAGTTGATTGGTCAATTAAAGAGTTGCTGAATTTTTTAAAGTGCTCCTTTTGCATAATGGTAGGCATCGGTAAGTTCCACGAAGTAACGCATGTTTATGTTCATTTTATGCTGATTAGCATACTTGTTTGCTATAGATTTTATAGGACTCTCCACAAGAAGTTTCTTTTTCTCTTCCTTTGTGTTAATACGCACATTTAGAGTACACTTATAGTAAAAGATTGCAAATTATGGCCTTTACCCTGATAAGAGTTTGTGGGATTATCATATCCACCTCAGCTTCTAGAGGAAGAGTATTTTTTGTTATGAAAAATCTTTATTTGCCGTTATTTTTTAAAAGGAATGATTCCTTAAAGTTAAGGAGAAGCTAAGTATAAACAAATATATTATCCGTAAAAATAAGCGAAAGGTCCTCGCGAGCTTTAGGTGGTTCTATTACTCATTGTTCACCACAGATCTTCACCAATTACTTATAAATAACGGTGTAAAACTCCACGCTTCGTCGCCTCTAGCGTCATTCTCAAGGTAAAATAATCAATTAAAAATCAGCCCAGAGACGAAATAAATTGGTCAATTGAATATTTGCGGAGTTAAATAAGTGTTCCTTTGGCAAAATGGTGGGTAACGATGAGTACCATGAAGTACGCCTGGGTGCATCCATATTATACTTATAAACTTACATGTTATCGGTGGGATAGGATTCTTCACAAGAATTTCCATTTTCTCTTCCTTGGTCTTGATACAGTCAACAACAATAATTTAATAGTAATCTACTAAATTACATGCCCTTTTCCGCTGATAAGGGTCTGAGGAATATTAAAGCCCACCTCAGTTTCTGGAGTTTCCTGAAAATATTTTATCATTATTACTCTTTTATTGCCGTTATTTCAAAATGGAATAATTCATTGTTGAAAAGTGACCGAGAAATTTACTGCAATAAAATACTTTTTCCTTAAAAAAACAGTTGCTACAAGCCTTTTAGGTTTCTCTTTTTATCAGGCAAGGTTCCTCTTTATCCATTGCAAGCCTTCGTCTGTTACTTATAACCAGCCAAATGCAATGTTAAATATATCAGGTTCCTTCTTCCGGTACAGTAGCGTAGGTCAGCATTTCAGCGAAAATAGTTTCTCCCCCTTTACAGGAGACGTCTTTAGGACACGTTGACCCAAATCGTGTAAGGAAAAACTGATGTCATTCAACGCTGACATACAAAATTGAATCGGAAGATAGGACCTGATTTATCCATCCACTGCAATACCTTAGCTTCAGAAATGTAAAATATGTTTGACATGATGATTGAAATGTTTTTTACCATTTTCAGTAGATGTTAGACATTGATAAGACATGTCGATAAAAAATTTAAATTTCTTAGAAGGTAATCCAGGAAGAGAGAATTTAACATGTTATTTTACAAAGATTTCTCCAAATTGTCAATAAAGGCAGAGGAATTTTGACTCCTATACATGTATTTAGGTCATCCAGGTGACCTTTGACACAAAAGCACGCGAATGTGTTACGATATTTAAATCCTTCCTTTCAATGGTTCCCTTGATGACTGAAATAATGTATTATATAAAATAATAATTAACTATATGACAATAATAGCTTATTTCACTTATTAAATTAAACTGCAAAAAAGCATGCATAAGAGTCGTAATTCCTCTGCTTTTATTGACAATATGGATTTACCTTAATTTGAATTCTTGAAAGCTCCTATTTATATTTTTTTCCGAGTCATTGCGCATGTTCTAATCTTATTTTCGGTTCTCGTGCATTTTAAAATTAAGCACGCTGCGTCCGTTGAAAAACGGGATGATGTGCAACGGAGCAATTCTATGTACAAGCATTGAACTGTAAGTTATATGTAAGCATGTACTCAGTTAATTTATAGTTGGAAAATCCAGTGAACTTATTATTTTTCGCTCTCTACTGATGATTATTTTTACTGCTCATCGACGACGAAATGAACAGTTGACTGCCGATTTAGTCTCAAACCCCGCAGTCCGCTTTCGTTGCCATATCCCCGTTTATTCAGTCACGTCTGCTCCAGGACGGCGTTCGAAATATTTTTGGATCGCGTACACAGAAATCGCATCAGTTTCCACGGCGACCATTTATTTAGTTTTTTATTGTACTGCCACTCTCATGTCTGGGAAAGAGTGGCTGCATGGAAAATTGCCTTATCTACGCGGGTTGGAGACCATACAATTCCTCGAGTCGTTGAATCGCCGTAATGGTGAGGGAGTGAGATGCGCATGATGGGATGCGCATGATGGGATATGTGGGCATGTATACAGCAAGTGCAAGCATCACCTCTATTTGAGAAGATAATAAAAAAAATAATTTATAAAATTCAGTACAATAAACAAGTGATTAAAGTATGGAGTCCGGAGTAACTAGTTGAACCACGCGGGATTAATTTCCGGCAAACATGCGATGTGTTGCCTAAATTGTCACATGAAGACGAGTATTTCCAGCAAAAAGTCCATAGTTTGATAGTGGAACCCACGTGAGTAACTTCCCGGATAATGTGCTACATTGAAGTGCTAATTTATTCTTAAGTTTTCAAAATGCCTTTAATTAATTGAAATAAAAACAAAAATGGCCTCGTATTTGTTCCAAATTTTAACTAAAATTGTGCATCACTATCATTTTTTCAGCTCTAATATTAGCTAATTTTAGACCTTCATCCATTCTTACTCTAACTGGTATCTCTTCTCTCTAAAATTGCTTTTTATTTACCGTAACCATGTGTCCCTTGGAATCACCCTTCATATTTTTCCCCTTAGTTTTCCTACAGCTTTCCATTTCATAAGAGCGCACTATTCCTGAGGAATATACCTACTGTATACTTCTCTTACAAAATGTGATCTCTTTGGAATGTTTATCCTTCTATTTATATTCCTCTGAATACATACTTTCTTTGAGTGCCATTTTAGTGTTAAATTTCACCTCAAAAATAAGGTTTCGAAGGGTCTTGTTCATCATTGCTCAGAATCATTACGAGACGGTTATCCTTCAGATATTGCAGTGAACGCTAATTATGACTACACTAGGTATGCTAAAATAAATCCAAACAGGTCTCTCACCGATTATGGTCGGCTGTGTGGCGTTCCCTAGCTGTCCTACCCTATTTTGGTCACCCGCGACCATTTTTGTTGAAAGCGCAAGCTCTGTATTATCCATTTGCGCCCATTAAACTCATGTCTTCTTACTTTTGCCTTCCAATATTCCTTGTTCCTCCCTAATTCCCGTCATTCTTCTATGCATCACAGTCTCTCAGCGCACTTTTGTTGAAATATGCTGACAAAAAATCATCTTAATCGACCGGGATTTGAACCCGAGCCTACCCGTTGCCAGTCATTTGTTATCCAATCTATTTCAACCCGACATCTCAATTCTAGACGAATGTCTGGGAATCCAGTCTCGGCAAATGATTTTTTTCATGCTGACTTTCTACACATTGGTATTGAACGTTTCACTCACTATCTTTGCTACGCAGAAGGTTCATTACGCGTATGGTAAATTAATAATGTTTTGATTCCACTCTTGAATACTAACACTTCTTATGTTACATCTATTCTTCTTTTAGATTATTTCCTTTTTTGTGAGCACCCTCTGTTGCTGGAGCAATTCTTTTCCTTATTTAATTGCTACCAAACTCGGTCACATTCAAATTCTATCCTGGTGCGTTAAATTGCTCCACCTGTCCCAATTTATGCCGTCGAACTCAAAATGAGATAAAATGGTGGGGAACGTGGGAGAAATTTCATGCGGTGATTGGAAACGATGGCGGAGGAGAGGGCAAAAGAAGAGAGTAGGTATAGGGACGATGCTTTTATCCTCTCACTCCATTCCGCGCCGTCTGTTTATTCCACTCGGATAGCTCGTTTTTTCATTTACTCATACATATATATAAATACGAGTCTTCTCCTTTCACCCCCTAGGGGGATGGAATCGAGCTCTGTGTGTCTGTATGCGTCTGTGCTCTCTGTATTTGTCTCACTCTTTAAATTTCTTGCTCTCTTCCTCGCTCAGTTCATTCCAGCTCACAGTGCATACAAACCCTACAACGCCCCGTATCGACTGACGCCGTGGTCTTTTGCCCCTTTTTATATATCTTTCGCAGATGCACACGCCCTCTCTTTTGCTCTTTTTTTCCTACCTCACCACCTTTTACCCCTTGTGTTCATGCACCCCCTCCCTCCCAAAAAATCCCCCTTGAAATGCCTACGGTGTCATCGTAACGAGTCTCGTGGCCATCTAGGAGAAATCAGAAATCGACTGCAGAGTGCGTGTGTATGTTTGTGTGTGAATATTTCGCCGTCGGTTCCAGTAGTTGAAGGGTGACCTAGATATTTTAAGCATGTCTATCGTTCCCGTTTGGTGCGTTGCATACCATGCGTCCCATTGTAGAAGGTCGGGCCTAATGAGATCCTCTTAACACGGGATGATGGAAAGCTTTAAGCGTAAGTTTTAAATGGCTATCATTTACGAAAATTAATATAATTTCATAATATACAAAAAATGTGATTCCGAAATTTTCCGCAAATCAGAGTTATGAGTGTTTAATTCCTTTAATTATTTTTAATAAATTCGACAGTGTCGGGCGATATGTGGTGGAACAGCATTTTTAAATAAAAACTACAGTACAATTACTGTAGTTTTTATTTAATTATTTTTAATTCTTTTCGAACTACGATACTACTTTCGACCGTAGACCTAACATTATAGTTTTTCATTATAGTCCTTTTTGAATTTTTGCTATAGTTGTATAATATTTTTTGTATTTAATTCTACCACTAATAATCCGAAGGGAAGCTAGTTTTATTTACTGGATTTTCATACTTGGTGTGCTATTATACGTATTTTGATCGTTATCTTCTAGTTTTGGCTCTTCATTATGTCGGAAACCTGAAAATGAACTCTTAATTTACTCAAAATATTCGTCTATTGACATTCCTCGTTGGTTCATTACATACATGAATTATTTATACAAGGTAGGTTTAAATGAGAAAGAATTTTTAAAATCTTCTAGAATTTTGCAGACACAAGCTTCTATCTCCTTGCTCAATTTCTCTTTTCGTCTCAGCATAAGTCTTACCCTTCTTCATCCCGTCCATAAAGCCTATTCCCTTTCTTCCCCTTTCCAGCTTACCCTCCCCTTTATCACGGCCTTAAGCAACCCTTCGCCCCTCATTACTTCTTCCAGCCACCTACTCTGCCTCCTAATCTCATCCAGATGTTTCCTTACCTTACCAACAATACCAATAATTTCCTCGTTTGTCTTCCTTTTTGTCCGACTCACTTTCTCCTTCCTCCTCCTCACCCACATCTCAGCCGTCAGCAGCATATTCTCATCCTAATTTCTCAGAGTCCAAGCTGCACGATAACAAGTTTACTTACTATATAAGGCTCTTCGCTGAATTTCACTCAGTCAAATAAAACCCATTGTTCGTTTTTCATACCACCCACGATTCCTTTTATTGTGCTACCTTTCCCGTGCTCGGTTAACAGCCTTTTTTACTAGGAATAAGTTTCAAAATTGAGGAAAATGTTTCAACATTGAGGAAAAACTCTTCCAGCCGGTAATATTGAGTTTCTTCATACCTCAACGTTCATTGGAGATTTTTAATTTGTCCGGATCGGTACCGTGTGACCAATGGCCAAATGTATATCAGTATAAAGTACCTATATCAGGATTTCCAGTATCCCAATTTCAATATTGATCGCGAAATAGAGTTTTCACGTTGTAGAATTGGGATTTGATTTCGTGACTCAGCCAGCCAGCCATTTCTGTGGATCTATCTCGTAAAGTGTCACTAAATAAAATAAAATAGGAATAAGAAGTCATTCCACGGCTGCATGTTCTCAGCAGACGCGGTCGCCAGTGGCATAGAGGTCTCAATGTTTGCCTACATTTTATTTAGCCCTAGCCGTTTGACACGCACGGGCACGGAGGGATCGATGCCATGCACTCGTTCGAAGCCCGAAAGGCTTTTCCATGTATCCTGAGCGGCTGATGGGAGTGAAGAGGGAAGTCCCATTATCATGGGGGGGTCGTTTAAACCGGGTCACTCGGGAGGCATCGCCGTCGTTTGACTGTGCGGTGGTAACAAACGCACATTCGTAGGAAAAGAAAATTTTATATATAAATATATGCCTCTGTCAAAGGAAGGAGGGGGAGATGGGAAATTTGAGGGTAAGCAATAGGGAGGGGCTGGGTAATTGTAGTGGCGTAATTAAATAAATGAGTGTCCGTCGCGGTACGGCCGACAGATTTGGAACACTTGAGTATGAATACTACTGGCAGTGGGGATTACACAGTATTATGTATAATGTATCTGGTTACCGAGTGTAGCTCGATGTTTATTTGGTGTACTAACAATAAGAACTTGTATGCTCCTATTCAGCAACTTATTGTCTATTTTAATTATATCGGGCATTCAAATAGTGCGATTAAAGCTTTTAATAAAACAAATTTTACAAATTATAACGGATATTTATTTTTTTAAATATAGTAGTGATGATGCAATTAGGTAGTATAAAGCAAACTCATGAACACCACTAACACAAAAATGTTCTTCTAACGAACTTCTGAAATCGTCAATAAATTCAATATTTACATTGTTTTCACTATTTCCAATATTCATTGACAGGTTATTGTTATTATTAGATTAAAAATTATTCAATATAACTTTCCATACATCGTTTCTCGTGTGTCGACGTTATTGAGTCAGGACGCTCTTGAGAAAATTGTTGCAAGGTTGATTCATCTTCAAAAGTTGTGCGAGCTGCTTCCGCAAATTCTGACCGTTCAGGATTGCATATCAATGTGATAAAGAAGTCTGATGATCCAAGTAGATGGACAAAGGCCATAGTTTCTTCAAAATTTTCAGTGTAAAAACGTGTAGATCCAGGAAACGAAGAAGGCAAAATAATCCTTTCACCAAAAAAACACAATTCTTTTTTTCAGCCAATTCACTCAAAAATTGAATCGCTCTTGTACAGTTTTCTGCTAATATTTTTTTAAATTTGCTTTAATCCATTGGACACTGTCATGTTCCACTCTTATATAAGTATCAACCAGATACTGCTGAACATGCTGACCACCGAAATGCAAAGCATTGAACTTCAAAAGGCGGAGATCAGGATTTCTTAGGTTGATGTCTGAAGGAAAATATTTGGCAAGTTGAGGTCTAAATGTTAATCGGTACTGAACTAGTCCCAAACTTGTAAAATTTTGTTGACTGGTATAAGGCGTTCTTAAAGGAATATTAATACAGAGAATCCAAAAATGCAAAATTTGGGTAAAATAGTGGATAAGTAAAGGGCCCAGCACGACTGTCTATATTGTTCATTGTAACTAAAGATTTCCCACGTTTACGAATAATTAACTCTTTTATCTGGAAAGCTTTGGCCAGCGTTGAGGGTAACAAAGGCACAAACTTCATTCTGAAGTGGGATGTTAAACCTGTGATCAATGGCATCAGGTAATGCAAAATGCAGCTTAACATAAGGCGGCTCTACACCTTCTGCAGCAGCGCGTCTATTAGCTTCTTCTTCTACTTCCAACATTATCATGAATCCAAGAGCAAACGGATTTTCAGATCTCAAAATATGTTCCAAGAGACTAATAAAATTCTCGCTAATACCATGATTAATGGCTTTGTTTATGCGTGCACTAAGAGCATCCTGATTATCCACATGTATATCTGTCCATATTGAGGCCGTTCAAATTTTCCATCATCATTCAGAGTAGGGTGAGCTGTTACATTAAGTTTGGGATAAACTTGACCGCTAGCAATGTAACTATAAACTCCTCGACCGTTGACTGTTTGATCGTCATCTACGGTAAATGAAGCCATTTAAAAACATAAATTCAAATTTCAAATCCTTTCATGAAGTCATCAGAAAATGGATGACGTCGAAGAAACGATCGCCCTAACTCATTCAGAAATTCCGGATGTGGTAGATTTATCCTACCATGCAAGCAGTAATCCCCAAACCAATCTCAATGATTTCGATTTGACACACGTTCTTCGGGAAAATGCAATTCGCCATAATGAATACAAGCAACACTAAAAGGTTGCAAACTATGGTAAGAAATATCAGCCGTTGTAGCTGCCTTGTAGGAACTTATTCCGTTCTTATTATGCTTGTTGTCGTCTTGAATTTCTCCGGCGTTCTTCTTCCAATCGTTGATGATGATCAACATCAAACTCTTCTGTACGTCTCTGAGCCGCTCGTTCATGCATGTCTTGAAGCAGCTAATTTTTTGTGAGTCTGATTCTTCTGTTTTTTTGCTATTTTGTCGTTGCCATATCTTTTACAAACGTAGTTCCCTTTGTTCGTTTGATTCTCCACTTCTCTGGATTCGTGCAAGATCAGGTATCAATTCTAAATGCTCTAGACGATCATCGGAAGACTCATATTCTTGCCTCATTCTTATCTGGTCGTTCCTTTCTTGAGAGTAGGAATCATTTAATTCAGTCATTTCAAATAACCTATTTTTACATGTGGTTTTTGCTACCCGGCTTACTCTGTAGCAGCCATTAACCACACATGAAGAGGTTTTGTTGAAATATATTCAAGCTATAATTTCAAAGTGAATCTGTGAAAGAAATTATTTTAAAGAGGCGTAAATTTCTCAGGCATGAATTTCCATTCAATGCCTAAGCTGCGGTTTCCAAGTAAATAAAATATTCAACTGTTGAAGTAGTGCTAAAATTTGAGATTTTCGAGCTAAAAACTAAAATTCCTGGAAAATGCGATGGGTATACGGAAATTGAATGCAATATATAAAACATTTGTTCTTTCATTTATCTTAAATTAGCATTTTAAATTTGTATCTGGAGTGAAAGCAATTAAACAAAGCAAACAAAGAAACCTCTGTATAACAAAAATGGAGTAGCCTTGCCTTTTTACTTGTTAAAAATGCAAATTATTTTCCAATATCTTGTAAAAAAGAGTTTTCCCAGAGACATGACCTAGGTAAATCGCTTTTTCGTGCCCTATGTTAGTAAATTTGTAACTTTCATCAAAATCGTTGGAGCCGTTCTCGAAATAAAATTCACATATATGCACACATACATATATATATATATATATATATATATATATATATATATATATATATGCTAGCAACAAGGCGTTGAGGTTGGGGAAGGATAGGAAAGTAAATCAGTGGACACTCACTGGCAGATGATCCATGACGACACCGGTGTCCACTGCTTAGGGGTAGCTTTCGGGCTAAGGACCCTTCTTCAGCTGGAGGAGATTCACTACTAAGGAGTGTCACACTGGAGTTAGGAGTTTAGGGCATGTCTTGGTACGGGGTTGGTTGTTGGGGAAAGGGGATTGGTTGGAAGGAAGTGAAGGGGGGGGGGGTGGAGTGGGAGGGGAGGGAGCTAGCTGGGTGCAGTCTTTAGCTCGGATGCTCCGCTCTTCGCAGAAAGACCCTGCCTGGCAGACCTAATGGGTTTCCCCACCCCTCCCCCCCAACGGTTTGAGAGTCAACGGCCTGAAAAACGTCGCGCTGCCCGCCCATGTGGTTACCAGATGTCCAAGCCCGGCGAGAAGTCCTCAAAGGAACCCTTGGTCAATTTGTCCTCCCACACTCTTTCTCTCTCAGAGTCGTCACTTCTTGCCAAGGGACTATCCTTCTGTGTCACCCCTAAACTCGACCACTTTCGCCTTCTCTCTGATTTTCACTCCTTTGCGCGTAATATTCGACTAAAATTCCACTTCTCTCATGGTACAGACTCTCCCCTCAATTCTACGGAGGACGATATCCTACCACCGCAGAATCCTCTCTCTAAATTTAAAGAACCCTCTACTTACTGTCCACCCGCCCTCCCTGCCAACCATCCACTTGAACTCTACCTCAATCATATTTCCTCCCAACTATCTTCCCAAGATTTCGTGGATTCCCTGCCGTCCTCTAAGAACATTTCGCGGGACGAGTTACATGCCCTTGTCTCATTAAGGCGAAATGAGAAAATTATAATTCTTCCCGCTGACAAAGGTTCTACCACGGTAGTCATGGACCGCCAGAGATACGAGGAGGAAGCCAATCGGCAACTCAGTGACACCTCCTTTTATAAACCCCTTACTTCCGACCGTACCGCTAATCATATCACCTCCATTTCTAAGCTGCTACGGTCTGAGGGCCCCAAGGAGGGCCTCTCTAAAAGAGAGCTCGCCCTCTTAATTCCCCGTAATCCCCGCACCCCCACCTTCTACTTACTCCCTAAAATACATAAAACTGGTGTTCCCGGCCGCCCCATAGTCTCCAGTTATGATTCGCCCTCTGAGAGAATTTCTGCTCTCGTAGATTTCCACCTCCAACCATTAGTCCGGCGCCTCCCGTCTTTCGTTCAAGACACACAGCATTTTTTGAATCGTGTAAAATCCCTCCCCTCTCCACTTCCACCTGATACTATTCTCCTCACTGTTGACGTATGCTCCCTTTACACTAATATACTCCATAATGAAGGTCTGGCAGCTGCAAAGGAACTTCTCAACAGTAGACCCAATGGCTCGCGCCCCTCCACCGGATTTCTTCTGAAACTCATGAGGATGGTTCTCACCAAAAACAGCTTTGTTTTCGGAGGGCGTCATTTTCTCCAAGTAAGGGGCACGGCTATGGGCACGAGAATGGCCCCCTCTTACGCCTCCAGCTTCCTCGGGCGATGGGAGAAAAATCTTTTATCTTCTTCCCCCCACAAGCCCCTCATTTGGCTCCGTTATATTGATGATATTTTCATCATTTGGACCCATGGAAGCTCAGCCCTTGAAGATTTTATTCAAAGGATTCACTCCCATCCAACTCTTTCTTTCACTCACCGCTCTTCCACTTCTTCAATCACTTTCCTCGATGTAGATATTCATTTGCAAAATAGAAAACTCAGCACATCCGTCCATAAAAAACCCACCAACCTTCAGCAGTACTTGCATTGGGACAGCTGTCATCCCGAACACTGCAAACGCTCTCTCCCATTCTCTTTGGCACGTCGAGGTCGCCGAATCTGTTCTGAAAATTCCTACTTATTTCGATACTTGGAAGACCTGGAAAAAGCTTTCGTGAGTCGCGGCTATCCCCCCTCTTTGGTGAGAGAACAACTCATTAAGGCGACCGAACCCTCTCAGAGACCGCGCTTCGTACCTCATCCTGAGGACAATATATCAATAGATGATTCTATTATCTTTGCGACCACCTTTCATCCAGGTCTTGATGATTCACTGAAAAGCCTTCTGAAATCAGCACACTCCATTCTCTCCTCTTCCCCCTCAACTTCCTCCCTTATTCAAAGACCTCCCGTGCTCTCCTTTCGTCGCCCTCCCAATCTACAAAATAGTCTCTGGATCCGCGAGATCCGTCAAACTTCACTTGCAAGTAGTGTTACCAATCTCTCCCATATTGGCTCTCACCCTTGCAACAAACCCCGTTGCCTCACTTGCCCAATCAACACCTCTTCCCGTTTCTTCACTACTCCGGTGACGAATGTCACATATCAAATACTTACTCGGGGAAACTGCTCCTCGAGTAATGTTATATATCTTATAACCTGCAAGCACTGCCAGGCTTTCTACGTTGGCCTCACCAGCACACCTTTAAATATGCGGGTAAACAATCACAGGAGCAGCGTGATGCAACAGTTGCAGTTGCCTGTAGCGGAGCACGCTAACTCGCATAACCTCTCCTTCAACAACTGCTTTCATATTAAAATAATCCGCGCCCTCCCACCCGACATACCCATAATGGAGCTCCGCCACTGGGAGCTCTCTTATATTTCCATTTTAAAGTCAACCTGCACTCCCGGACTCAATCTTCGCTAGCTCCCTCCCCTCCCACTCCACCCCCCCCCCTTCACTTCCTTCCAACCAATCCCCTTTCCCCAACAACCAACCCCGTACCAAGACATGCCCTAAACTCCTAACTCCAGTGTGACACTCCTTAGTAGTGAATCTCCTCCAGCTGAAGAAGGGTCCTTAGCCCGAAAGCTACCCCTAAGCAGTGGACACCGGTGTCGTCATGGATCATCTGCCAGTGAGTGTCCACTGATTTACTTTCCTATCCTTCCCCAACCTCAACGCCTTGTTGCTCGCATATACTTTTATATTTATTTCCTTTCCTTTTATATTTATATATATATATATATATATATATATATATATATATATATATATATATATATATATATATATATATATACAAGATTTGCTCGTTTAATGGTATAGGATATACAAAATTTGCTTGTTTAGGGTTAGTATAGGATAAACACAAATAATTAAATTAATATTTCTGAATATATATTAATATGAAAAGTATATTTATGCGTTAATGACATTTACATGACATAGGCTCAAAATATTCAAATTAAATTGCACCATATCCCTCTGGTGATAGTATTGTAAATTAATTCGAAGGGCTTGTATATATGTAACCACGTAACGACTCAACAATCGGATAAGTGAGTGCGTTGTTCGGTAGTGCCTCTCTGCTATCGCCTATAGGTACACCAATACGTACGTACAATGAGTCATTGCACGCACAAGCACATACAAGCAGGCTCTCTCGTCTCCTCAATAGCTCTCTCCGTCTTCGCTAACCGTCCGGGAATTGGATATCACGTGATGCTAGGCTTTAGCGCGATTACTCCCATCCGTAAGATGTGTTCCACTTCAAAAAGTGAGGGTACATACTATTTCATTTTTTTTCTCGAACAATAACGAAAATATTCCTAAGCCTGAGACTATTTTTTATTAAAAAGCCATAAATGAGACCGCGCATGTAGGGATGAAGGCGATGGGTTGCTGTGGATGCACAGGAATGTTCACGAAATTCTCCCCCCCCCCCCTAAAGTTAAAAGTTTAGGAAAGGGCTCTAATGACGTGGATAAAAATTAAATTCCGACTTGTTAGGATAGGACTCTTCGTATTATCGATGACTCGTCTTAATTTTTAAAGGTTGCTCATGAGACGTGATTCCTTCTAATTTCCTTAAAACTCCTGAACTACGAGCTCGGCAGAACTTAAAGCTCTTTAGTTTTGGAGTGCATTCATTTTCCTGCTATTAATTCCAGTCGTTCGTGCTCCGAGAACCTTGGAATAATTATCGTCCCTCGCTCACCTGACCATATATGGACATTTTTATTTTATATGTTTACAACATTCGAATTTTTTGGAGTGCGCATATGTATGCAGATCTCGATATTTTGATTTTTTATGATTTCCTAGCTGCGTTAAAATTAAGTTCGAAAGGCGATGACATTTTTCTCTCGGGTCATTTTTAAGCCGTCATTTGGTGATTTCCTGATTCTATAGAACTTTTAACATTTTTGTCCACCTTGTTCTATTTGTCCATTTTGATCACTCCAATTTGTTTCTCGAATTCTGCTAGGGAAAATCTGCTAAACCGGGAATTATACAGAATTTCGAGTCAAAGTAGTACCTACTATCTTGATAAAGCTTTCCTCATTAATAATAATTGCTAATTAAATGATACAAAGAACGTCTGGGTGGCAGCTCAGTCCTCCCTTTCCTATTCTTCACTACGTCAATATTCTTGTAAGGAGCGTTAATAAAACCCAAGGGTCCCAGTCGTTTCATCTTATTAATCCTTATCTGTTATCATAATCCCTCTGTATCCATAGATTTGGGATTTCAGGCAATGATTAATATGAAAGGGATACCCACCATTCATTAAGGTCATATATCTTTAATTACGAAATATATCATATATTTCATATCTCATTACGAAATGGTTATGCGCCTTATACGTGAATTCCAGTTTTTACACTAGTGACTTGATATTATTTGAACATAGGGAAGGGGAGTTTAAAAGAATAATCGCGCCCAGGATAAGGGAATTGCGAGAAATTTTGAAAAGTACGCATGTGAATCTGCGGGCGGTCGAGATTAGCGATTCCGCCATTAATCTCCGAATATGGTGGCGAATCCTTCCGGCTTGCTCAGTCCTTCCGGTCGACGTTAAGTTCACGCCAGATGGTACATAGCAGCCAGGAAAAAAAATACCGGACCAACGGGGGAGTGAGAACTGATAATTTTTCCCCATGGAGAGAATCATCGAAAATGCATGCGCTTCACCCACACACAAGCGACAATGAACTTTGAGGAAACCGTGAAAACCGGCCGGATTTTGGAATTAAAAATCCGTATCACACCCGGATGTCGTATAAGCCCTCAAGGGTTGTAGCGGGAAGCTTACGAAAAAAATAGTTACTTCTCCGGCTTTATTGTGGGAAAATGGAGAGTTATCGCGGGACACGGGACGTTAAATACCGAGGGAAAAAAATGAAGTAGCACCCTGGTTAATGGGGACAAAGTTTTTTTGCGCCATTTTTCATCCATCCCTTGCGTCCCCACCCTTAAGAGATTTACAGTCGCCATCTTCCGTGCACAGTCCTACGCAATAAAATCTGCACGTACACTCCTGGGCGAAAGGAAACGAGGAAAGTCATGGGACTGAGTACATGAAACGTATCATAACAATTCTACGAGATCCCTGTCATTTTGAACAGCCTGGGACGTAAAAAGAGGGCGAAATTCCCTTTGAGTTGAACGGGATTGGAACCCGGATCTCCCAATTGCCGGTCAGGTGTATTTGGTCACCATACTGTTGGCCTTTACGTAGAATATGTAGGTAACAATAACGAACTGTGTTTTGAACGAAATTAACGAAGAGAATTAACACGGAATAAAATATATTAATTAATAAAACTACAGTATTTACAATGTATGCAAAAGAAAGAAAGACAGAAGAGGAGGTTTGGGAGGTAACTTTTTTCTGAGTAGGCGGGTGTAGTTGCGTAAGAGTAGGGAGAGGTCTGTCGAAGGGTGGGTGAAAAAAATGATGTTCAGCGGTTGAGGGAGCCGATAAAAAAGGAGTTCGCTGGGACATAGAAAGACGGAATTTCAGTAAGTGGAGAGGGTGATTGTTTCGCAAGAAAAGAGTAAGGATATGGAGAGAGAAGTACAGGATAATGACAGTCGATGTAAAGTTACCGTTTAGTGCAAAATGGAGGAAGAAAAGATCTGAGATGGCCCTGTCGGTGAACAGTGGAGTCAGTGAAAGAGCGGGCATAACTTCATCACGGCAAGAATTACGGAGGTAGGGTTCATGATGGCGGACAACAGAAAAAAAACGCTAGAGGGGTGTTCTAGAATTTTCAAGTTGGTGATACAGGCACTCGCCAGTTTCACTACCAAGCCATCTTTATTAATGGTGAATTTCGGCGGGGGTTAATACGAACCAGTTGTTCTCGTTCCTGAGATCCTAGTAGGAATCCCGGTCAAGTCAATTTATTTTTGTATTGCATATGTCACCCTATTTGTAATGCAGGGAAAATTATAACGCTCGATTTATTGATGGGAAATAAAATACTAGTAGGAGAAAATATTAATAAAATAATAATAATAAATACTAATAGTAGGAGAAAATATTAGGTGTTGGAGATTTCACTGGAGATTTTATCATTTAACAAAGATACTTGAAAATGATTATATTTTCCAAATAATAAATATTGCATAACCAGCATAGTGATGGCTTAATGATCATGCAATCATTGTATGTCCATATATTTTACCTGATATGGTATTGGTATGAAATTTGGTAGAAGTCAATGAAATTAGATTAAAGTATTATTGTTGTGTAATAAAATATAATCTAATGAACATATATTAAGGGACTTTCGGCCTATTAGGGGCCTTCGGCAAGTTTTCCCCCATGTTCGAAATATTATTTTTTCGTTTTCCCGAAGTTTATAAAAGCGAACATACAATGGTTGTGCTTTTAGCCATCAATATGATAATAATTCAACTACTCAGAACATCATCACTAGTGATCTTTATATCCGTTGATGCGTTATTTAATTATGCCATGTATCCTTTAATATTAAGTGAAGTTTCGGTCCGGCTCGAACCACCTTTTGGCTTATTTTTTACCTTTATGCAGCATATCCGTTTAATTTTAATGTAGATAATGGATGGTAATGATAGCATAGATGCTTGAAAACAAACAATATAAAACTGTGTTAATATATATGCAGTCATAATTTACAAAACGCTTTACTTCATATTTAGAAACACCAAACTGGGTTTGAATGGCGATTCAACTGGACCTAGATAATGTGGGCTCGTAGAGTATTTAAACCATTTGCACGTAAACGATTTGTGGCTTCCTTAGGAGAGAAGGCTCTGGGGAACAGGGATTCACGTCTCCGAGTTTCACATGATTAAAGAGAGCATTTATCGGCTCCACTCGAAACCATTGTGTTCAATACTTTAATAGGTTTTCAATCTCTCCCTCGACCCCATGTGGGAAGCAATTAGGAACGCGGGGTGATAAGGCACGCAGGCGAAATGAGGGTACCCCCCCGTGCCATTATCCCTGTTTGGTTGAAAGAAGAAAAATTACTCGACCACCTTACTTTCGTCACACCCTGAGTAATGGCCGAACGGAAAGGATAAGCTAGCGATATTTATTTAAAAATTAATTTGGGGAACGGAATCATGATTAACCGCACCAACCGTCCTCGCGTCTTCCCTCCTTCATTTTTACGAACGCAACCCGAAGTTAGCGCTTCGGTCATGCTCAAATCATAACTTTGGAGTCTTCATTAGAACGTTGGAACGGCGGTGAAAGTCAAAAGCGAGATACATTTTCGCGACTCATCCCACACACGTTTCATCTCGGTCTATATGCTATGCTGCAACTCGCTAGGGAGCACAGTAAGGCCAAATCCCAAAAAAATTAGACTAAATATGAAATCTGATTTGATTGGTTTGAAAATTGGCACGTTGGGGTTTTCGACCCCTCTGATTACAAATTTCATGACAAAAACAAAGTGAAAAAATGGCGGATTCAACATGGCGATCTAAGGGATGAGAAAAATTAATTGGAAATGCAATGCCTTTCTTGGGCATTGTGGGGTCATTCATTATGATTTTTTCCCAACAATGTTAAAACAAAATGTTTATCCAATTAAGTAGGCAAAATAATGAGTAAATAGAAGTGATATGAAAAAATATAGAGTAAATATATTATAATGTAAAAGAAATTTTTCCCTGGGGACATTCAAGTTACTAATTACGAAAATGAAATGGAGCAAATTTGGACTTATTAAGACAAATAAGTCAGTGACCAAATCGGACGGTTTGAAAAACGGTAAAATTGTAAACTTACGACGTTTTTTATGCACAAATAATAATTGAGACATCTCGAAAATAACCCGGCAGATCGGAAAATATAGCGCATCATATCACGCCCAGACGTGTAGACGAGGATTTTAGGAATCCAGTCATTAAGAATCGCGGAATTAGATGGAGTTGGCAGGAAGAAGTAGAAGCAGGAAAGGACGAAATGAAAACAATGTGAAAAAAATGTTGACGAATTAGTCTTGTTGTTTTTGTTGTGGTCATTATGGGAGCATTGGAAAGAGGAATTTTTGTACTTATCAGTTCTGCATTGTATCTCTAGTGTCGCGTCTGTCAGCTCTATAAATGCTGCGTGGGGTTGAAATAATACACTTCGTATCATACTGAAACTCACCTGATCTGAATTTTTCAATTGTTTTTAACATAGCGAGTAGCAGCCTTCGAGTTTTTTTACTATTCACAACCGAGTGTTACAGTCACCGTTAGCTCGAAAACATTTTTGTGGATATGTGGGGTTATCATATGTATTTTGTGCATTTCGCGAATTGTATATCTCTGGACTGGGTTTCAAATGCTTTCGGCGTAAAGGAAATTGAGCTTAAATTGAGCGAAGTAACATCTTATTTTCACTTTTTCATCCTAAAGCCTTCTGCTTATTATAATAATATTGAATATATTACCCATTTTACGTATTCATGCACACACTGTGCAATTGAAGTTCTACATGAAGAGTATAGGTACCTCATAGGTGACAAAGTTTCCTGATATGGGGTCACCGACTCTACCATCGAAAGAAAAGTTAACTTAACCTCCCCTTGTTGCTACAATAACCGAGCTCTTTTGCTGAATTTAGTTTTGTTTTTGACTACTGTAGCTACATCAGGAATAAAAATAAAATTGTTCTTGGACACAAGTATAGGCATGATATTTGAAATTATCCAATAATTCATTTGATGTGATTATATCATAATGTACTCTCCAATTATAGACTGGTGATTTTTTCAATTTTCACCACTTTTTATCTTTGAACAAATAAGTGCCTCAAAGGCAGAATACTAAAAGAGGGAATGATTTTAATCATGCCATTATCTTCAGTACTTTCTTCTGTGCCACAGTCAAAGGTTTAACATTCGTGATGTAAGCACCACCCCAGCATACGATTCCGAACTGCAATCTAGAATTAACGAGTTTGGCTTGGTAACGCGGTCTCTTTATTGAGAAAACGCTTTCAAAAGTTCGATCTATAGTCGAGGACGATGATTTTTATGAAGCGTTCCAGCTGCGATCGTGGTAGTTGAAGCACGCAGAACAAACCCTCCTCTCAAAATCAATGGAGTCAAAATTTCCCCTCGCTGCATTATATTTGCTCTGGATTTATTTTGCTTGTGAAACTGGGGGACAAAATCGATGGCTGGATCCTGGGTCATCGTATAATCCCGTGGCATGTTCGTGCTTTATCGGCAGTTATGGAATAGATTCTCTCTAATTAAAATCATCAACAGGTCTTCATCCTATCAAAACTATGGCCGCAGCATAATGTCCCTAAAGCTCTTGGATTTGGCTTTGCTTGTGATATAACACTACCGCGATCGTGGTTAACGGTTGTTTGCTGCTCGGGAGTCCTAACGCGTTATATAATAAATCCGACATCTATTTGGCTGCGTTAATGTTCATTATCTGTAATCTGTATCTGATGTAATTGAAACGGCTCGCGTAGTTTATTATACAGTGGAGTGCACATAAGTGTGGTCTTTTGTTGCTGGTCGATCAATTTCCACCACCCAACTAATGCTGAAGAATCTCTCATCGATGTGATTCCTGTTTTTTATGCTTCTTGAAATATTTTCAATCCCTTTCTTCGGGGCAATCACATTGACTGCGAGGCAATATCTCTAATTCATGACTTCGTTTGAGTCGAATCCCCGATACGCTGGAAATTAGAGTGCTTCGTGATCCCTTTACGTCCTTTCTGTAGTTACCTTATAGTGGTTTCTACCTGTTCCTAAAAGCTAAAAAAAACTATTTTAACAAAAATATTATTTTGTTCTTCCAACATCTCGCGTCGAGTACCAAATCGATGCATTGCATAATCAAAATATAGCTGTCAAATAATGATGCCTATAACAATAGCATAATCCATTCATAATACTGTTTTATTACCTAAGATTCCTACCACTCTAGAAGCTTCAGGGTTTCCTGACATGTGTCTTCTAGAAGGATCGTTACTTTTAAAAATGAATTAGCTAACACAAAAAGAGAAAAAGGTCAATAAATTTGCCCATGCATCATATTTATTCCGATTTCGAAGATAAATGCATGCGTATGCACATGTTTGGAGAGAGAAATGTGATATTTGCATGATGTAAAAAATATTCATTCTTTAAGGATTTCTTTTGATATTCCCTTATCGTGTGTACGTGGGGGAAAGTGAAACACGTAGCCGTTCCACAGCACACGTGATGTCACGTATGAAAATCACTTTCGGTGAAGCATGCGAAAATGTCGAGAAAGGAAATCGAATGAAAGGGAAGGAGGAGAGGCAAGAATTGGTCGGGATAATCGAGTGCGTGTTTTGAAAATATCTTTGATTCCACTCATTAAATCGCAAATTTTTAATTATTATAGTAAGAATAAATTAATAGATTATTGATAACCCCGAGGAAACCCTTTTTGGAGTTACCTTCAGGATTAGAATATCAAAGGTAGAGGCTGGTACAAACACATGCTCTTCAATTATTTACATTCTTTAAAAAAGTGATAAAAATATAAACGAGTTTATTTTTACTCATAGCCAAAATAAATAAATCATCTAATGAAAATTCGTAAGTAACCAAACATAGCCATTGTTCACTAAAGTATTGGTTTACGTTTTAGCCGTATACACATAGAAAGAGGTCTCGCAAGATTTTTCAAATGATCTTGTAGTTACATTAACTTTCAGATATTTAAACAAAACATATTTTAAGATCATGCATGATTACTGGATCTTTTTAAGTAAAAGTTCAACTTTCTCGTGACACTTAAGCCATATTTTAGCTGCTTTCAAAGTTTTATTTAACTCCAACTCAAAATGAAAATAAAAGGTGATTTCATTTAAAAAAGAAGAACGTAAAAAAAAAGACTGCCACGATTTTAAATATTTGTAGGTTAAAATTTATGTTATCACAACTCTCAATTGTTATTTTTAACATTATTTAAAAGTAGGAAAAAGGGAACTTTTTTAGTTTTTTACTTCCAAATGAAAACTAATGAAGCAATATTTGTGATTTAATGAGAAAAGTTATTGGGAAAAAATGAGCTATTGTTTGACTCGATCGTTCCACTTTTAACAGAAAAAAAAACGAAAAAGGGCGTTTTTTTCATAACTTCACCAATTAACAAGTTTTGCCATAGGCCCTCCGCAAAGTGGTCATAATAACGTGTAGAATTCGTTGGCGAAAGGTGGGCACTGCTGGATTAGAATGTTTTGCACAATGGAATTTTTATGCATCATCTTGCATAGTGTAGGGCTTCTCGAGAAATTTTCCCATCGAAATTTTCTCAACGGTCATCAAAAGTAAACTAAATTAATTAAAAATTATCCATTCATACTATGGGGTTAAAATACGTTGAAATAATTGAGAAATGCACCTAAACATAGGTATAAATGCGCGAGCGGCTGAAAGAAGCCTTGTGGAGAGGGACGCGTACTAGCGATGGGGAAGATAGTACATACAGTTACCAGCGAGAGTAATTTCACCCGCTAGCGTGTTAATATGTATGTTTCGGTACATTTTCATCTATTTTAACGAATTTTAGCACCATAATACGAATTTAGTATATTTATTATACTTTTGAAATCCGCATTGAAAATGTCAATCGGACCATTTCTCGAGCAAGATGTATTATGTATTTCTATGTATTATGCAAGATGTTTCATAAAAATGCAAATTGTGGAAAAAATACAAATCCGGCAGCGCCCATCTTTTGCCCACATAGCCTACATGTTATTCACTGCCACTTCACAGAGTCTACAACTTGTGAATCGGCGAAGTTATAAATTTTTTATAAACGCCTTTTTTCGTTTTTTTTTATCGATTATAAGTGGGCCAATCGAGTCGATCAGTAGCTCATTTTTTCTCTACAACTTTTCTCATTAAAGCACAGTGTTAAGTGCAGGCGAGGGTGCGTAGATCACGTCTATTGATGCTCAAAGTGAGAGTACGAAAAGGTGTAGAAGTACATTAGTTACCTATAAAATGAGGATGCCGACTATATGATGGAGAGGCATGGAAATACATAGATGTGGGAATCAAAGCAGGAGGCCAGCTGATAAAGTCTGATGACCAGGCGTTGTTGGTTAGTCGATCAGAGAAAGGGTTGCAAGCTTTAGTAGATGCATTAGAATTTCAATGCGGTAAATACGGAATTAAGATAAATTATAAGAAAACAAAGGTAATGAGATTTTTTAGGACAAAGAATGCGAGGCTGGTCATAAAAGTAAGAGGGCACAGACTGGAGCAAGTAGAGAAAATTAATTATTTGGGTTGTACGCTAGAAGAAAATGGGCATAGTAGCAAAGACATTTGGAGGAGAATAGCGCTAGTGATGGAATTGTTCAGTTATAGGAGGAAGCTGATGACGGGGACCTTGGGTGAGGTTATAAAGAAGAGGCTGGTGAAGAGCTTAGCGAAGATCTTAGAGAAGATGTGTGTAGCGTACGATAGAGCAGAAACGTGGACTCTGATAAAGTAGGATGAGAATAGGCTGCAGGCGTTTGAAATGTTGGTGTGGAGAAGGATGGAGAAGGTGCGGTGGACGGAAAGGAAGACAAATGAGGAAGTGCTTGAGATGTTTGGTGAGGAGAGGAAACTTCTGGATGAGATTAGGGGAAGGAAGGGCAGGTGGCTGAAAGAGATAATTAGGGGGACGATGGGTTGCTCAAGGCCGTGATAGAGGGTAGAATGTTGGACAAACGGGGAAGGGAAAAAATAATAGGTTTTATGGCTGGGATGAAGGGTTGTTCGTATGCTGAGATTAAAAAATAAATGTTAATGCAAATAGGTCCCTGCACGTGATATTTACTTGCATCCATTTAAACCTGCCTTAGCCGGTAGATCACTTAATTATATTTATATGAGACGCCCGGTAACTGATGATGTCATTTGCACCACCACCATGATGGATCGGTAAGGGAAGGGTTATTATGGGGCCTAGGAAAGAGTGGAGAGAAATCCGGCGTCGGCATTAGCCTACTTTAAAATAAAGGCGTCCAGGGGGTCCACAGTTAACGCCACATCCAACGGTCGGAGTACTATATTAAAATTGCTCTCCGCATAGCGAATAAATAGGGAATGGAATTTCGATTGTAATATTTCGACAAATTCGAACCCGGGTCCTCGAAATGGGATGCCTCACCAACCCGATCCTCTTCTAGAAATAAGATATCTGAACAATTTAATAAACTAAGTGGAAGAATGAAAGAAGAATTTCGTCCGTACATTCGTAAGAAAGTCAGGAACGTCGCTAAGGGAGGGAAAGGAGACGGCAGGATATATCCCTGGGAGACTCGTAGCCGGAGAGAAAGGAAAGAGGCGCTGAGGATGAGAAAAGGGGGCGAGGGAATAAAGCGGGAGAAGGATGGAAGGTAAAGGAAACTACGCGCTCGTCTCTTCTTTATACAACGTGCGTTATTTCGCTTTATCGGCGGATTTCTGGATTCCCGTCTCACTCTCCCCACCCTTTTATACATCCCGGTCGGATATAAAAGTATTGAAATCTGGTCCGTGTTGCGGATGGGGGGGCGGGAGGGATATAAAGGCCGCTGTTTGGGGGTCTTGAGTAGAGTGAAGGTAGAGGGTATGAGATCGTTGTTATTGAGAGCCGGTGGGGAAAGATGGGAAGAAGAGAACGAGATTGGGAGTAAATTTTGAAGAAACCACTGGATGCAGGATAACGAAGGAGTCCGAGGCGGATGGATTTAAGCAACAACAGAAGATCGGAAGACCAGTTGTAGCAAGCGGAGGGAAAGGATTTTGATCGGAATAGGGATTGTTTGTCGTGAAAATATTAATTATTCATTGGACCAATGGGTTGTTTGAAATTTGTATAGTCATCCAGCCGCATCTGATCTGAGTGCTGAAATTCTCAGAAAATATTTGTATATTTCATATATATATATATATATATATATATATATATATATATATATATATATATATATTAATTTTGTAGCGTGTCAGTCAGTCAGTCATTCTGTATCTATTTTGTTTATTTCTCTCTCAATTCTTGAGCTAGAGAAATGAGGTTTAGTGCATTAAATGTGGATTCTCTGTCTGTATGATTTGGTAGTATTTTTGGATTTTTAGCAGTTGGTGGTGCAAAGAAAAATGCAAAAAACCGTGACTATTAAGCTCATAATCCGTAAAAACTGCTTAACAACGATTAATTTATTTAGGTTAGCAACGGTGAATTAAATAAACAGTACTCTTTAAATTACAATCAGTTAAAAACCGTATGGGCATATAAACGTTGTTAATTTATCTTTTTCAGGTAAATGTTGATTGCACTACGATATCTGTATTACTTTATTTTCATTTCTTTTATTTCCCTTGATATATAGCTACTTTTTCGCGAATGATGTTATTTAGTGAAGATATTTAGAAGTTACCCGGGTGAATAATTAAATGTATGCCACTCCAAAAATAAGGTTCATTTCAAATTTCTGTAAACTCAACGTTAATATAATCAATTAAGTGTTTTGATATTTTCGTTCCCTTGATTTGGTTTTATTGCATAAGATATACGAAGTGAAATGGAGATTTCCATGCATTAAAGTGTCTAGATAAATACCAAAGGTCGTAAATGTTTCAATACATTTGCGTGTGCCGCTGTCTCAATATTGGTACAAACGTCACGTCGAAAGTTTAGAAGTATTAATTATACCATTTCGAATGCTATATGAATGTGCGAGAAAATGACCTCGGAGCTAATTCATTACCAGTATTTGTTAATGTATGTTAAATATTCCCCCCGTGCTTGCTGTTTTGGGGAAGTAAAATTGCCAGTGGGGCACCTCAAGAGCACATCAGACAGAGACTGCCTGCAAAGCAGGCAGCAGGTCTGCTAGTAGAGTTTAAAGACACCAAGCGATGTTTCATTAAAGCCAAGCAAACTAGTAAATTTATGTATGAAGTAAGTAATCTTGCGATGTTTTTGTACTTACTTTTTATGGTAAAGTATCACAAATTTTTGAGTTGCATAAGTCATATTTTAAGACTAAGTTATGAAAGAGCATGGTGGGTAAAGAAAAAGGATAATTTTGTTTTTTCTTCGCATTTTCAGTACAAGAAAATCCCCTACGTGGTCCATTGTTGAACTAAAATATTCTGGGGAGAAATATCGAATTATAAAATACATTTCAAGTTAAAATGAAAATCCAAAATCGCTGATTTTACGCGTTATGTTTATAATATATGGACGTTTAAAACCGCGTGAATATGAGATCACAATATCAAGTCAACCCGAGATAACTAAAATTGTAAATCCCCTGATGTATGTAGACTTTTGAGGAAAATGGGTACGAAGGCAATTCAGTGAGATAGCCAAAATGTTTTTGTGCTCAAATTTCTTTGTACAGTGCGATTTTAATGAGTACTAATTGGGTTTAATTAGTAACAGCTTACAGAAAATTTAAGCTAACTCAAGCTAAAGGCAATGCGTTGTGAATACTAAATGAATTCAGCTGTGGGAAGCTGGTTTCGTGAATAGCATATGATTTCTGTCTCGTCAATGATCTCGCTGAAAATGCTATACGGTGTTTCGTGTTTTTCCTCAATTATTTTTCTTTTTAAGAGACTATGGCATGAGTTTGTGAAGCAAACCTTACCAATGCGTCAAAACGCTTTTAGTGATCGTACATTGCTTCTAACTTTTGAGCAATTTTCTGTTACTATTACATATACCCACGGTATGATGTTCATGGATGAAAACTCTCACAATTGTATGCAAGTTATTAATAATTTTGAAAGAGAATCCGTAGTTGCTCATTAACATCCGTCGTTACTCCGAAAATTTCCGCCTGTCCTCTTTTCATGCAATCATGCATCTATGTACACGTGTCGAGTTCTTGGCATCATGATGTCGTCCCGTTTCATAGAGTATCAAAGAGAATGCCATGAATTGCAATTCGTATTGGAATGACAGCTGGCAGTTCATGCTGAAGTTAGTTTTTGCGTTTAATAACTTCAAGTTTAGTACTTCGAATTAGCGACGAATGTGAATATTTTGATGAAAGATATTGGGACTCCTCTTCAATTAAACCATTTATCATGAACTTTTAGCCATCGAATACGATATGATTGAGGGTATGAATAATGTAGAAATGAATTCTGATAAGGATTGTGGAAATATGTATCCCATGAATATTACCATGGAACACCCGCTGGCAGTTGAAAATATGCGATTAAATCTAAATAAATGCGAAACAGAAAATATGTATGAGTGATATTTGGGAATCTACAGGAATCCCTAATAACCAGAAGGTTACCATATCCATTGTATCTGTATAACTCGGCATGGATGACTTTGATGAGTAGCTTTCTAATAAACTTGATTGTTCCGTCCAATTATACTCTTGCTTAGGTTTGTTTCGTTTTCTGTATTTCGGTTAGAATTTTATGTTTCAGAGACAGGCTAATTTTTTTAACTTTTGAAAAGCCATTTACTAGTACTAGTGGCTAATGTTTAACCACATTTTCTTCGTAAAAATTTCAATCTATAGTAGATTTTAATGGACATTGAAGTAACCCTGCTTCCTACTTCGCTTTGGTGCGTTAAATATGCTCTTCTTGACCTAATTATCTCATTCATCAAATCATTCTCTCTATGTCGTTCTTTGCGAGTGCTTATTTTTGACAATCAAATGTTTATAACTTCTTAAATTTGTCTTTTCTTTTCATCTTATTATCCGTTTTTTCCTCCTCCATTTTTTAATCTGATCCATTTAGTTGGTTAGAATTTTGATAGCATATTAACTATCGCCATTCTCACTGAAGATGTAGACATTTTGAATTCCAGTACATAATACTTAGGGCCGAACTATCGTGAGTTATAGAGAAATATGAGTAATTACTTGAAGTAATTATGAGTAATATTTGGAATGATGCAGGAGGAGGAGGACCAAACCCTCTGTCACGTTGACGAGGAGGGAAGAGAGCAAAGGGAGGACTGATTTCGAGATGACTCGTATCGGGAGAGTAGTGCGGGGATACATCGGAAAAGGGAGTTGAGAAGAAGGGTAGAAGGGTATATAAGGAGAGAAAAAGGGAGAGTAATAGGGAAGGAAGAGTGGCTGGAGATGAAATGAGGAACCGAGCTATCTCTTCTTCCCGGCTGGCATCTTTACGACCCGCAAGAAAAGGTACGCGACTCGGCGAAGTGTGTAGAAGTCGGGGAGAGGGATGAGAGGAGGGAATTCTGAGGCCAGGAAGGATAAAGAGTGCTGCGGCCATCCACAAAACATACAAACGAAATACTGGAATGGGTGCCCGTAAATATATTTATAGGTATGTGGTTGATCAGCTTATTTGCTCATGTCTATGAAATATATAGATCTATATGTATGGGTGCTTTTCATTCGATCAAGTGGGCTACTAACTTCGCAAAAAAACAGCGCACTCGTTTTACATTCGTTTCAGACCCTGCGCACTTCAAAATAGATCGGGAGCAGAGTTGATGTGCGCCAAACAATAAATGAACTTTAATAATCGCATATGCGATTGTTGCTTTTGTGTTTGAACTCCAGTAAACGCGTCAAATATGTGTAATGTGAAGTTTTTCATTAAAATTTGGTAAAAATAATACGCATATAATTGTATTGATCTCACTGATCCCTAACTACAAATATGTGACTCGTACGAACTATAGCATGCTAACTACCGAACATTTCAACTGCGCACGTCATTTCTGCGCGTTGATGAGATCGGAATCTTATCTTTTCTAGCGCACATCAGTGGGTATCAATTCTGTTCCCTATCTATTTAAAGTTTTGTTTACGCACAGATTTGCGTAAAACTTTGCAAACGTGTTCTCATTAGTTATATCTTATGCAGATCATCTGTAGTGAAAAATTTACATCGTACCGATTTGGTTATTGTTTATTCATTGCTGTTTTAGCACGAGCCTAATGTCATATGACATATATTTCGTAATAATTTGATTGCATATGTACATATTTTGTTATAAACCGGAAATAATACATTTCTCATTATTATAGCTTTTACTAAAATATAAAGGTGTTACGCCGAGTTCAGTAAAAAAGATTATTTTCAATATAATTTTGTCTAAATTTCGAATGCCGCACCGAAAACTCTAGTCATGACTTGCTTAAATAAGGAAAAAATTAAATTATAATTCTTGTATCATTTCAATTTCTTCCTGCGTGGTGCGCTCCAACGCATAAAGAGATGCACTTTAATGAAATGTGGTTCAGGATTTTTTAATTTAAGCAACTTGCTTAAAAAATTATTAAAATACGCACTCCCACGATTACCACTCCAGCCACCTTAAGGTCGGTACGCTGCATTGTGCGCATGGTCTGAAACGAATGAAAAGCAACTGCAGAGTTGTGTTTCCAATGGAACATCGCGCTAAAGCAAATGTGAAGTGCTCAATGGTGCATTTAGGATGTCACCATCAACTCAGCCCAAGGGATACGTCACTGGGGGTAATGCCACTCGTACTGTTTTCCGCCTCCGCAAACTTCTAGAGACACTCGTGGGTCGAGGGCTCACTTTTAGACGGCACATAGGGTCCATTCCACCCGGGCCCACTGCCAGGGAAATCCGGAGGCGGCGAGGAGAAATAATCCACCGCGTCACCTCCAGGGAAAGCACGGTACACCGCGTTTCCAGATCGCGTCATTTTGGGGTCGATAAACATATGATATATAAGATATATTTCATTCCTCATTTTTAAAATGCAAGTACATACATTCCGTGCAATTTAAAATAAAGACAGTAACAGAATAAAAATACTTGGGAACAATTTTTACAAAAGAATGGGAAAATTACTCAAGAAATACTCCAATGAAAAAAACAAACCACCATTGTATATAACCAAATAATTGAAACATTAATAGGAAAAAGAGAAATAGACACGAAAACAGAAAAAGAAATATGTAAAACAATTCATATGCCTATTCTAACGTGTGGCTCCGAATGCTGGCCTATTACAACCAGAATAGTAGGTATAATAACTACAGCAGAAATTGAATTCTTGAGGAGAATAATAAATAATACCAAAAGCAACCTGGAAATAAACTCAATAATTAGATAAATACTCCAGAAGGAGCCATTAATGGAAAGATAGAAAGAAACCAGATAATATTCCATGGATACCTCAACAGAATTGACCAAAATAGAATATTCAGGAAAGTACTGGAGGCTGGACCAGATGGAGGAAGAAGTAGAGGTAGACCAAGAGAGACATGGATGAGAACAATAGAAGAGTTTGGAAAGAGATGAGGGAAGACGAATAGGGAGAAGAAGATGCTGGTGAAGGACCACAGGAGACGGAAGGACTTTGTTAAGGCCCCGACGCCAAAGGCATAAGGAATAGTAAGAAGAAGAAAATATACTGTCATCGATACAACAACATTGCAGCAAGAGTTGTATTTGGGATATTTTCATCCGAACATCTTCAACATTGATCAGTAACGACAGCATAGTATAAATATTTTGAACGCTACATTGGGAGGATTTTTTCAAACCATTTTTTTTCAACCCTGCGACAATTTTAACTGTCTTCTTCCAGTTGAAATTCATCGGGCACCATCTTCTACACAAATATATATTTTATTCCCCATTTTAAAGATGCATGCATATTCAATACAATTTAAGGTCTACAATGACCCCTTTGAAGACAAACCTTCCTGTACTGGCGTAACCGACTCTTTTATCGTAAGAAAAAGGTAATATGGCCCTCAAATTAGAAAAAAAACATGCGAAGGAAAAAACCATGAAAAAAATTTGTTGCCTGTACCTTGGTTTTCAAAATATTTCAGCCTTTTTGATCGGCTTTTTCTCACCGGAATATGGTTGAATGAGTCGAAAAGTTTCAAACACACCGAAATCTCGGCGCTTTCGTTATTGTACCACGTGACTCCTTAGTTACGATATCGAAATTATCTCGAACGGTTCAAACTCACTCCACCTGAAGGCTGACTTTTACCGTTAATCGTCGAATGATTTTCCTCACCTCGGATGAACATTTCCCAAAGGTGACTTGCTCCGGTTTATGGAGACGCTAATTCATCCCGCAGAAAGGGCGAAGCGAGCGTTTCGGAGCCGTATTTAATTGGCCCGCTTCTGACGAATCCCACTCACAATCACTTCGACACGTTTGCTACCGCTCTTCTCCGAAGGACCTCCTCCCATAGACAGATCCATCGCTTCAACTTCCGCGGGAGCGTTCCATAAAAGGAGAATGTAATACATATATGCGCCAATACTCAACACATCCCGGTGTCTCTCCTCAAATCTCGTCGGCGACGCATTGACATTTATGGCATGCAATCTGAAGTCATTCGCTTCATGTTGTCATTCCTGTTTTCATTTATACGAAGAAAATTGTGTAACAGACATGCATACATATTATAGTTTCCGCTTGATATGGTGAAACTGTTTCATATAGACTAATAAAAGTGGAAAGCTCGGAACTTTCGAAGTTTGAAGGTTGTTTAAAAATACATAGTTTTCGTCAAGTAACATAACCATATAAGTGGAAAGTCATTACCTCTATTTTATATTGTAATCTTAAGTTGCTATTTAATACAGGTGTGCTGGACGTTGGAAAGTCTTGACATGTGAATGAGAATAAATGAAATAGTTAATTGAACCATTATTGATCGAATACAAACAAATAGAAATTATGGTACCTATTTAATTGGCCAAGACATATTCATCCAGCGCACAATAAGGCATGCCGTGATAGGAGCAACCAAACAACGTGACAAGTTTGACTAAAGTTTCCCCCAACGGGTATCGGTCACTCTTTTTTTACTCTTCCGTATATTATTCTCGGCTCCACATTCTCCCCGTCTGACCTTATTTAGGTGGTTCGGCGGTAAAAAGGGCTTAAAATATCATTTTACTCATTCATACTCTGACTGCTCATGTAGGCGCGTGTGCTCACTATAAATATAAAAACTCAAGTATAACTTTATTTGCTATTTTTCCACCCAAATTGGACTTGAAATTACATGTGTTAATTGCACTAATTGGTGAATCGTGGAGGAAAATAGTCATTACAATAAAGTTTTGTATTTTTCTACACTTTTTATTTTTTAAACACACTAGGCGTTTCACCAATTTCAGGGCATCGTCAGGTGTAGTATACACCTGACGATGCCATAAAATTGGTGAAACGCGTAGTGTGTTTAAAAAATAAAAAGTGTAGAAAAATACAAAACTTTATTGTTATGAATATTAAAATTTTCTACAAAGTGGAGCCTGAAGCTGTGGATTTTAGAGGAAAATAGAATTATAAATCTAATATTAAATACCATCCTTGCGAAAAACAGTTTCTAAGACGTGATTTCTACGAGGAAATTGGCTACAATTACAATTAAGACACGTGCCCATCATTTTTATTTACGTTATCTATCACTTATTGTGGTTATTGAAGTCAACATGCGTTAAATCAACAAACAGGGTGCCTCGTTTGGCACCTATGGCTGGAATAATCTTTACTTAAAAATATATTTGTCTAATAATCTTCATTTAAATCGTACCCTATTTCTTTATATAGTTTAGGCATATTATCAGTGAAAGCAGCGTGTTTAATACAGGACAAGCGAAAAGTTGGAATTCAGAATATTTTTTGACTCTCTCGAGACCGCTTTACCCTTATTTCAGCACTGAAAGTCGAAACGAGTTCAGCTTATTCAAAATTGCACCGTGTAAAAGGCTCCGTCGTATTCGGTGAATACCTCTAATTCTATTTTTAAATCTTAAATTTGTACGATACTGATATTTCGTTCGATGCTGTTATCAAACTACCAGTCACAGGCGAGCAGATCATCCCAAGGAGATACCACCGGTGGCTGAGCTAGAACCAACTAAACGTTGTTTTCATCACGAGGCGGTGTTATATCGTTTGAGGCGAGTTTTTCAGGACATACCTACTTGTAAAGTAAGATTCCAGGGAAGCTAACTAAAAATTGGTCTAGTTTACAGATATAATAATCATAATAATAGTAATTGCATCTTTATTCGAGCAAATTTAGGATTACATAACCCTTTCCTAAAGTTAGTTCTCTCCATTTTTAAAATACACCCATCCCGTAAATGGTTGAAGTATAAACCCACTCAAATGGGACTCAAACCCGCGACCTAAAGGTTAATAGGCAATGACTTTACCCCGCCCCCACCGAAGCCGACATTGTAAAAGAATAGTGTTTCTTTATAACTCAAAAAGCTTCAATTATTTATTGATGAGCATTGTAAACAAACTTGCCGAACTACTTTTCGATCAATTTGCCTTAAAATATAAGCTGTTTGTCTCCAGAGGGAGAATATTGAAAAAATTAGGAATTTCTATCTCCTAAATTTCGTCAAAAAACTAACGATGTGTGGTTTATATGTTTTCTCAACTATTTTTAAAAATTTACCAATTACTCAACGCAGTAATTTTTACATAAGCGCAAATAATCTTCGGTTGCGGAGGTGTATTCTCCGCACCTCGTGAAAAAAAAGTAGTCAATTGAAAGACTTGCGCGTGCATATTTAGTTAGTTACTGAGAATTTCAATCATATAAAACAATGCCTGTGCCATGAATGTTACAGTATTTACTACATGCTTCTTACAGCTAATGAAATGAAAAAAATAAAATTTGAAAATTTTTTCCATTGTGACTAGGGAAAAGTCTCGCTCAAACCGCCTCAATCCTTGTTCCGCTTTCTCGCCGTGTTTTGGATTCTCCCTGATTGTCCCTCCCTCCCCGCTCTTCCGTCGAGGTAAGCATGCGTGTATCATCGCCGCTTCTTCGAAAGGACGATGACGAATCCCTCTTTCTCCTCTTCTTATTTTGCTTTCTCATATATCTCTTCTACTCCTCCCATATACAATGCGGGACGAAGCGACGCCAAACTCAGTCGCCGCCACCGCCGGACGATTTGAAGTCGTCTCGAAATTCTGGTTTTCCGCTATTCCACTCTCCCCTCCCTCTCAGAATCTTTTTTTTTATTTAATTTTTTCCGTCGGGACGACAAAGCGGGGATGAAGATCGGACGAGAAAAGTGACGGACAGGAGGGGAGGAAGACGTGGGATGTACGTTTATAGTCAGTGGTTATATTATATTTTCCCCATTCATCTGTAAAATACTAAATGTGTTAAGGAGGTTCCCACCGCTAGTGTGATTCAAAGCAAATATTCTGAATTCCACCTTCTCGTTTTTGCTGTTTGAGAAATACTGCTTGTACTGATGGCAAGCCTTAGCTTTTGGAAATTAAAATTAAGTTACAATGAATACAGATTATTTAACGAATGTTTTTTATATTAAACGCTTTTTCCATCCATTGAATCCAACTGCAGTGTCATTTCTATTGAATTAACGTATTTTAACATCAATTTGAGGTCTCAGTGTTTAAGATAGTTTGAGCCAGATATCAGTTTGCATAAAATGCGATAGATTTGGCCTCATTATAAATAAAAAGGTCTCATATTTCCAATTACGCGCTCCAGGGAGACTATTTTAAACATGAGGAATTTTTAAAGGATATATCTCGAAAGAAACTTAACAGTGGGTAGTTTCTATGCTTTCGCAACTATTTATAAATAAGAAACCATCTACTCACAGCAGTCATTTCTACAAAATCGTAAAAAAAACCTTGATTATGAAGGCGTTTTCAACGTACGGCATGCAAAAATGTGTCGAGTTAAATCCTTATATATGTATACTTATCACTGAGAATTTCAGTAATACCTAGCCACGTTTTTGCGTCATTGCTGTTCCGATATATAATTCATGTTTCTTACAGATGCTTAAATATGAAACTAAAATTTGTGTATCGTTCTACGTATGATGACTAAGGAAAAATCTCGCTCGAACTACCTTGAGTGGGCCAAGTCAAGCGAATTTAGCTTTAAGGAAAACGCGCTTAATGATTCCCATTAAAAAGAATTCTACATATATATCAGCTCTACCCAGTGCTCTCGAGAGCTTCTACCATGTAGATGCAATTGTTTAAACTTTTGACTTTGCTTTTACTCGTACTAAAATACATATATGACCCAGCCATCCTATACCATCCTATATATGAGAATGCGATTTTTATACAAATTTTTTCAAGGAAAAGTATTCAAGGATTATAGTTGCTTTACGACCAGCTAATGGGAGCGGCTTTCCCTTTTAAGATGTCTTCGTCAGCTATCACGGGGAAATTGGAGTAGAGAGCGGGAGGGCGGACGTAACTAAAGAGATTTTTCCCGAACCATTAACTCGACAAGCTCGTTAATTACGCCGGGGCAGTCCAAAAGAGAGAGATATATTTTTATCATTTTGAAGGTGAGATTCTTCGCTTCGGAGAGCTTCAATGGCTCCTCCCCCATCTGCACCATTCCATCAAGTCTCATAAACCTCTTATTGTTTTCACGTAGTCTTGTTTCGCCTCTGAAGATAAATCAATCAGTTTAGGAAGATATATATTCTTCGTAAGTACTGGTAAATCTTATCGTATTCCACACTCACTGGCTTCACGTCATTGAAGGCGACCAAAGTGTTGGCAAAATGGATGATGGCAAGGATAAATCAAGTGATTGAAATGATCGATCCAATTTTAGCCGGTCGTTGTGTGTCAATTTTTATTTGAACCTTTTGCAAGTCCAGGTTGTTTTTTTAAATACGAATACAGTGATTGCTGAGGAAATTAACAATCATCTTTGATGTGATTGTGAATTCCCGCTTATGTGTGTGACTTAATTTCAGTGCAACGTGTGGACCGCAGGTAAATGTTATCGATCGTGTTATATGAATTTTTTTCCTACATTTTAATGAAAGGGATTAAAGTTTCTAAACGCCAATGCAGGTCCCGTTAAATTAAAATTAATGTGTAGCGATGGTCAGTTTTATCGTTCAAACGAGGAAGAAGATTCTCAAACGGGAAAATAATTCTTTTGCATTCGTTGATTGTGATTGGGAGTTCTTGAATCATTTCAGCGACATATATGCGTCAAGAGTGTAAGCTGACCTCTGTAACTTTAAAAGGATCCTCCAATGAGTTTTCACTACAACGCCTGGCACACCAAGAAGTGGAAGTTAAATGTCACTTAGAAACCTTTCATTAATTCACTGATTTTCTGATGTGACTTTAGGGGTGAGGAAATAATCGGATATAGCCTTTGTATATGTGTACAAGTGTAAGGGTTTCCATTCAGACCAAGACCACTTGGGACAGAATTATTAATATCTCAAACGCAGTACAGGCCATGTAACCGTAGTATGTTAAGACCTTATGACATTAAATACATGTTTTTACTCTTTCCTAAAGTGTATCCGTAGTGAGATAAAGTCAGTATTTGATTGATCATTTAAGTTTAAATGCAAGAAGTTTAATTTTGTTCTATCAAGAATTAGTATTGGACATTAATTATCACTAAAAACTCATGAAGGGGGTTTTTGAAGTACTATACAAAAGATAACTACTTAAAAATGTTGTAACCGAAGTATCTATTAAGAAAGCATTCTCAAACGAAACAAACGATCAAGCATAGTTAAGTCTGCACAGTGAATTTAGTAAATTAATTTTCAGTGCCTGAAAGTGGATGATCCATACGGTATGTCCTTGCGAATTACTTTTGGTGCATATGAAAATCATTATCAACCTGCAATGGATACTTATTCATGTCTTTGGGTATCCATTGTAAAGAGGATTAGAAGCAGCTGAGTGAGACACAGTCGAACAGACAGTTTTAAAAAATGTCTCCGTATTAGACACCGTTAAGGACTACAGAAAAATCAAAGCTAGACAATAAACTGTCAAGATACATGCTAATTTTCACCCTTTCTATATTCCAATTCCTTTCCTTCTTCTAACACCCTCTATATTTGTGCTGGATTGCATGGTAGTGCGTTAATGTAGATGAAGTTTTTCGAAAATTCTATTATGTACATACATACATACTATCAAGACATTATCATTCGGGGTAGGCACAGTCAAAGAAGTTTAATTCTCGGTGATAGGGCTGTATAGCTGACTCTACTTTAATAATTTCCTCCAAGCTCTCCTATTTTTGCTCGCCTCTTTCACTTCACCTACTTGCTTCATTGCTTCATGCCCACCATACTGTTCTTAAGACTCCTAATTTCCCTTCTCTTAAGAGTGTCTTCCACCTTATTTACCCGTGACTTTTCTAACTAAAATATAAAAATGTCTAATAACAAAATCGAATAATTTAAAGATATGAAATAAAAATATGTCAAATGAAATCTAGTCTAAATCTATCTATTTATAATCTAACCAAATCTAATATTTGAAATTAACAGCGCGAACTCCACACTACCACACAGACTCTCATTACGAGCATACGCTAAAACGAGTGTGTTTCATTCAATATGGTGAGCGTGACTCCGTCAAAATTGTGTCCATCGCTAAGTTCCTTGTGCTCTCATTGCTGTCAGCGTGCTCATGAGTGGGAAAGAAAACCCGATTCGGTCGAGTCGATGATGAATTGCCTTGGACGAAATTGACATTCATTACAACCCGAGGGGAAAAAAATGGAAAGAAAAAGCTGGAAAGTGAACGGCGCAAGAGGGGATAATTACGGATTGTCGACCTCGTTGCCCAAATGCAGTGCCTCACCTCTCATGTCAACCGTTGAGTCACTTGAGCTTGTTTGCAATTTTCTCTGAGCGCACAGGCGAGAGTCATGCCCTGTTCGTTCGATGATATAAGGTTCGCCCTACTATCACTGCTTAAAACCGTCACAATGAGGACAACGTACTAACAAATCCGCCTTGGATTAATAGCGGACAAGAATTGAATTTTTTACGGATACCGAGGTGTATAATTTCCTGTTGGTCGAGCTGAACTTAGAGTTAGAATGTGACTTATCATGCTATTCACGTCCCTTTACTTACAGGGAAAGAGAAATATTTTTCAGCTTTTCTCTTTGGTTCAATAATCAGATGGAAAGTTAACAAGTACGTAGGTTGGCAGGATATTGTTTATCTTTTTAAAAAAGCTTTTGCCATTCCCCTAACATATAAACAAAAATAAAGTAAATATGGCAACGTTCATCCCCACGTTTAGAGGAAATCTTGGTAATTTATAATGATAACGCTAACTTTAGTCAGTTACTAACTACTACATGTATGCAACATTGGATAATGCTCCGTTCATAATTTATCCATTCCTCACAATTATGAATGCTAACTCATAAGACGAAAGTTACCTGGAAGTGCAGATTCACCAACAATTCTTCGTCGATTTGGACCAGTATCTATATCCCTATGCCGACGTAGTATTTTCATGTTTTCTTGGACGTACCAAGTTTTACACAGTTTCTATGTTAGCATAGAGAAAGCGACGAATCGTCGAAATATGTGTGAGTAACAATGAACCTTTGTCCTTATAATGTCGACAGCATGCACAAATATGAGCACTGCAAAATAGGTACGTTATGAAATCAATATGTAAAGCAAGACCGTTACTGCAGAAACTATTTAGAAAAAAAAGAAGAAAGAGGTGGAGTGAATGCAGTGAAAACTTCAACAAGCAATCTGAGAGAACGAATTTATGCAGAAATAAGCAATATTGAACGACGATTCCTTTTTCACCATTATTTGCTGCGCATCAAAATGTTACAGCAGCGTTAGCATGGGGGAAAAAATGCACCAATTTGCTTTTATTAACATATAATTATATTTTAAATTCTATAATTCGGAGAATTTTAATGATTTGGAAAAAAGTAATTAATAGTAGCTAATAAATGTTGTCACAACCGTATAATGTAAATAAAGATCACGTCATAATCATCTTGGCTTCGTCATTCGCTTTTTCAGCAAGCTTTGAAGGATTGGCTACATTGCCAAAGGCCAAATGCGTTACTATGATGGCCAAACTATAATAATCTATGTTATTTACTCAGTTCTATAAATTGATCACTGTTCAAATGGATTTAGAAAATTTTATTTCGGGAAGAATAAATCTCTTAAGAAAATCGCTTTTAAATCTGATGAATTATCATGAACTATGAAAAAATTCCCGCGATACGCCCTTCGGTCTTGGATTTCTTTGATTTGTTGTTGGATTAGTAGTAACGACATGGTATGATGTGTTTCAACTGATTTTTATTTTAAATAATTTGAGCAGCATTATTTAAATTAATGTGAAATGTTTTCATCCAAAATGGCTTATTAAAAGTACTTGCTGGCTCTTCTTTCCTTGAACTGTCATGAGAGATACGGCGTAAAGCCTTACAGCCACTTAGTACTCAAACGAGCCCATTGCTTTGAAATATTACTAAGGACTTGGATGAAAGAAATTATATTGGCAATTTAGGAATATCTTGTGAAAGAGAAAATTTGAGGTTGTCGGACATTCAAGACCTGTTACTTGGTTATTTGACATGTTAGAAATGGCATCAGTGAGTGAATGAAAATTTATAGTGGAAGAATTTATAACGCTAAGGAGTCATGATGCAAGTCCGTGAGGATTTGTAACGGATTTCGCTCCCGTCGTAATTTTTGTTTTTGTGAGTAAGCCTTGAAGCACCTTGAAATTTCAATACGATTAGTCTCATTTTCTGATGGTATTCCAATACCTCAGTCTTTGTGAATGAAAAGTAGCTCATACTACGTTAAATATTAAAAGGGCTCTTTCCTACTTTAAATGTTTTATTTCAAAATGATTTTCTCTGGTAATAACACGGGAACCTGTCGTGAATTAAAACTTCGGAAGTGGAAAATCGCCAATTAATTATGCTGCCTCCGCAACAAGCCAAAAATTATGAAGTACCTTGTGCCTTACTACATGTGTAGCATAGGACTAATGCTGAATATACATATGTCAAGGAGCTAAGCAAAAAAACTATAAAAGAGTCGAGAGGACCGGCTATGAAAACAGTTGTGTACTTCCGTAATCAATCTTCACCCGTTCAATCTATTGTTTTTTATCGCATGCCATGTCATCGTTTGAATTCATTTGGGCCGGCCTCCAATGAGTCAAATTGCTCTTAATCGAGGTCAAATGGTACTTAGTGGTATTACAAACGGGGTGGCACCATGTATTTATCATCCTGCACTCGCATCACGCGAACGTAATCGGGGTGTTTGTTCTGTTTATTTTTTATTAATGGCAAACTCGCGTATCGTACACATGGTACCTCATTTACCCCATGCACGCTCCTCCCGGTGATCCGATAATTTGCCATAGGACAAATTTTGAGTTCAAAACGACGTCCTGGAATCATTTATTGGAATAATGCGCGAGATAGGATCTTTTCTCTTTCCCTCGCGGATGTTCAGGAATATTTTATGAATATTGAATTTATAGTTTTATGTATTTTTAATTTTTTAAGTTTTATTCAATGTGTCTGAAATGTTGTTTATCGCACACCTAAATGTGTCAACAGTATTATAGGTTAAATAAAACTCAATGATTGACGTTAGGGTTAAACTATAAATTGCTAAAGTAAATCTTCGTGAGTGAATTCTAGAAATGAGTTCGGGAACCTTTTAATTGCCCTTGCGATGACTACTTATTCGATGAATCTTGAATGCTGCCTGCGTTGATTGCATGAGTGCAGCCTTGCTAGTTTAAAACTGCGTCTTTCATGACTTTTGCATTACACTTACGCAACACTGGTCATATGAACCCGAGGAAAGAGAAAGAAAGAGATTAGACTTTTTGGATGGGATAAAGAGGAGTATGACGCATTTCGAGCTGAAGAATGGAATTATGTAAGGAGAAACGGGCTTGCGCTTGAAAAAATATTAGTTATGGTCTGTATTCCTTTTCCCATTTGACATAATCTCAATTAGTAGATCACCTATACAAAAAGAACATGTTTTACTTTTGTTTCTAAGTCGATCAAAACGAAGCAATCTATTCCAGAATGCTAATAGTTTCGCGTTGAATGTTGTACATTATATTATAACGATTATGACTGGGGAAATCAGTGTGTGAATTTGTGATACCACGATTACCCTTGGCAAATGGTACGTAGAGGCCGATTATGTTTTGAGGTTATTTCACCGTCCGCCGAAGAACTTGAAAGGTGAAAGAGTGATGCTCTTCGCTATGGTAATACCTGATCTCCAATACGCCGCGAGCATTTGAGACCCCACACAGAATGATATAATTAGCTAAATTAGCAAAATACAAAGGAAATCAGCAATAGCACAGCTGATGGAAGGACAAGGTTGGGATTCGTTAGAGACTTGGAGGCTTCACGCTAGACTTAGGTTACTTTTAAAAATTTAGATGAGGCGATTTTCAGCACGATACGAGGGATATTATTTTGACCCCGCGCTTTGTGTCTAGAATTGATAGGAGCGGCAAAACAAGAGAGATACACTGCCGAACAGGTAGTGACAAAAGTGGTTACAGAAATTTCTTCTTTCCACGCACCATTAGTGATTATTCAAACACAGAATTAGATAGCACTTATTCCACAGATTTAATTTAAAGATACAACGCGTTTCAGCTGTAAAGCCATTGTAACCACGTTGTACCTTTAAATTAAATCTGTGGAATAAGTGCAATCTAATTCTGTATTTGCTTATGATATCCTTCTATTACGTCTCGCCGGATACAGTTACGATTAATAATTAGCTGAGGACATTAAGGCTCTAAAAATGAAGAAACAGGTAGCCTAAATATGAACTAAAAATTTCAAAATAGACACTTAAAATAGGCGCTTAAAATATTTTTTGCATTTCGAACGATTCTGTCGGTCCTGGAAGCCTAAAAGGCTAAGCCTGTAATCAGGTTTTCTAGGGACCAGGACATACATCTACGCCTTGGGTGGTGAAATACCCACCCAGGCGGGACTCGAACCCGTAATCCCATGATTAGCAGGCGAAGACTTTACCCCGTCGCCACCGTGGCCGGCTAGAAACGTAATGCGGCTTATTGCCACAAAGAAGCATCTGAAATTTTAAGCTTGGGCTGATACGATTACTTTTCGGTAAAACTGATAGAGAGGAAAGAGAATAAAACTCCAAATAAAATTAGCAAATAAATTGAAGAAACATGAAATATAAATGGTTTACTTATTTCAAGTTACATTACTATTTACAGCAACATATTTCTCTAAATGTTCTCCTGTAAACTGATGCCGAGAGTCAGTGAGGATATTTCAATATCATGAAAATGACCTCTCAACCTCACACGAGGTGATAGTGCAGTACTTAAATGATGCAAGCTCTTCTGCAGTCATCTTTGGTCCGGGAGCAACCGAAGTCCCTGATAAAATGTCTGCAATTTTCTGGACATCTTTCCAACCAGGGTTCCTTTGATTAACTTTCTTGAATTTTCGGATCAAGACTTCTCCAACATCAGTTGGTATATTTATAAGTTCACTTTCCACCTTCCGACTTTTTTCCAAAGCTGCCACAAGGAATAGTTCTCTTTCCTCCAGCGATTGAATTTTGGATGGTAATTTACCAAAATAGCATGTTATAAATGCTAGAACATATAGTCTTTGTCGACATCAGGGTTTAACACTGCAGCTTTGTCTTCCATGAAATGAAATGTTGGCCATGCTTTGGATGATTTTTCTTTATGCATGTTCAATGACATTATTTCAACCTTGATAGCATTTTAAAAGAATCTGAAATAACGGAATAGCTCCGCACTAAAGAGAGGTTTAGTGACGTTGAGAAGAAAATTGCTTTTTTAGGCCTTTAAATAGGCGATATCAGCCGAAAAAGGCATAAACAGGTAAAATAGGCATTTTAAGGCAGTAACAAATTGCCTTAATTTCGCCATAAATGGTCCTAAATGAACTTATAACTTAATAAAATTGTTTACCTGTGTAAAAAAATAGGCACTTTAGGCAATGTCCTCAGCTTAGTGATTATAACAGAAACAGGGTTCGATTATTCGTCAACATACTGTCCACTTTCGTCTTTTCCCTATTCCCACCCCCTTTGCATGGTTTGAGGTCCGACACCCCCCTGCCACACTCCCTCGAGACAGCTCGCGGGGTGATATGTAGATTTAGCACTCTGAGGGCGTAGAGGATGAGTTCAAACGATGAATGGCATTGGGTGGGAGTGGGGGGAATGAATTGAGACGGCTCAGGGAGGGTAGAGTTTATGTTGTCATTTGGTGGTTGGTTTTCGGAAAGGTTTGCGGGAAAGGGGGGGTGGGGTTGTCTTCGGAAAGGAGGAAGGCAGACGTCACCCTCCTGAAGGAACAGCGGCGGTTGTTAGTTAGCGCGAATGTGGAGGCGGAGGGGGCGGGGGAGAGGAGGGGGGGTCGTTCGCGTGTAATGGGGGGGGGAGAGGAAGGAAGACGGGAGCTTGTTCCAAGCTGACTCAAGTCTCTCTCTATCTCAACGTCTTCGGCCCACGCACCGCGGTTCGCCTCCTTCCCTCCTCCCTTCGCCTCTTCTCGCTCCTTTTACCCCTTTCGCTTCGAGTGCCATCTCCCCTTTGCGTCTCTAATTCTCGTTCCTCTTCCTCCTTCGTTACTTCTCCCTTCTCTTTTTTCCCGGTTGGTTGATGCGAAGGAGGTGGAACAACGGATTAAATATCAAGACCTGCTCTTTGAACTTCGACATATGTACCCCGGACACTCCGTGAAACTATTATCCTTTTCAATTATCTTGGGGGCTGAGAGGCGGGCCTAAAATTTTTGGGGGCGGGTACTCTTCTGGAAAGCCTGGAACAGTTCAAAGTTCTCCGCTGCCGGGGGGCAGGGAACTGTGTCCGAGAGGGGAGACTCCAGCTCAACGTTGCCGAGATAAGCCCTCAGTCGGAAAACACACGTGGCCACAGTGAGAGAGTCCCTGAGGGCTAACTAAATTTGGCAACACAGCAAGAAAATTCACGAAGTGCACCCAACAGAGGTCAGTGAGCGACTGAATTTCCGAGAGGCTAGGCTATCACGCCTACTGCATCCTAGTTGGCTCTGGGAAAGTTACATGACGAGCAACTTTTCCTTCATGTACCCTCACAAATTTTAGTCCTGACCAGAAAATGAAAAGAGTAATAGTTGTCCTCATCATAGGTGTGCTCAGTGTAGTTTAAGGCTTGCTGCTAAAGAGCATCAAGTGCATTCCTGCCTGCGTGGAACAGGCGGAATCACTTGCACACGCGCGCATGCATAAGGCCGTCATCCTGGGAGCACTCAGTCTACTGCGTACGCATGACCCTAGCGAGGCGTAGCCACCTATCCAACGGGCTTCGGACGTGGTTGCGAAAACTGTCCAACCCCTCCTGAGTCTCCGGCAATTATGACGGCAATAAAATCTTATGCTTGCCGGGACTCGGGGGGAATGCTAAAAAAGTAGCAATACATAATAATAAGTCGGCTTTATTGGAGCGAGATACAGACTATGAAACCCCTTTGCCATGTGGACCCTCGTCAATGTACGCCTGTGATGAAATAAATATAATTTTTGGGCGTGAACAAAACTATAAGTCCAGATAAATGGTTATACATTACCGATATCACACCAATTTTTATGCATTGATAAGTTGCAAGTTAAAGCCTTTATTTTCATACTCATGTGAGATCCTTCCAACCCTTATCAGAATTTTTTTAATTTTACCATATAAAGTTACCAATACCTTGCTAACCAATTGTTCGTGACGTCATGCTTTACCAGTCCATAGCAACCGCAATTGATTTCCAGTTGTTGATTTTCATTAAAGGCTACCAAAATGATTATGTAAAGTTTTTAAATTACTTTTTGGTGTAACGTTTTCCCTTAAAAGCTTTTAGTTTGAACGAATGTTTTAAATCGAAACATTCGGCCGTGGCATTTCAGTGTCGACACGATGCTACCTACCGGGAGATTACTGAACGTTTCGCCGGTAAAAACTATTCCAATCATCGTATTTAGTGTGCTCTAAAGTTCTGTGCTCCAATCCGCGCTTCCTTCAACACCTTGAATGGAAGGCTCCCTTCAATGGAGGAAAGGTGGAGAGAAACCTGGCTCGCGGCGTCACTATTAGGCTACTCTTACGAAGAACCCCGAGGGGCCTCGTCGGTATTAGTCTGAATTCTTTGCGTGAATAATCATCCCTCGTTGAAGTGGCAACTCTTATTTTTCACATACTTGTTCATTATGACACATTCATAGATTGGATTAGAATATTTAGATGTAGCCACCACGTAACGCGATTCCCTCGACCTCTTCAGCTCACGTAATGGTGAGTCCATTCCTCTTCCCTTATTTCTTAAGACCATTTTAAACGGAAGCGTACTGTAAATCGAACTCAAATCGTCATATTCAAAATTGGATCCTGAAAATCAGTAGATTCCTGCGAAAGTCTCTTTTCAGACTATCCAACTCTGTTTTGATTTCTGACCGACGCATGCGCAGAAGCTATTGTGTTAATTTACGCTCTTTATACGTTCATAATTAAAACACCTTCACTCAGTGATTCAACCCGAAGGTTGGTTTGGATAATTGAGGGTAGAGCTCACCCCGGACTAAGGCACAGGCGTGTGAATTTCACACATTCAGGGTAGGGGGGCCAGTTCCTTTCCCTGGGCCACTTCGCACTCCGAGGTTTTTTTTGTGTTCGGGGGTGTCCAAAGGCTTCACCAGGATTTGAACCCGGGACCCTTCGGTCAGTAGCCAAGCGCTCTACCCACTAGGCCACCACGCTCCCCATTAAAATACCTTGTCATGTAAAAAAAAACTCTCTACTTTTATACTTTTCTACCAATTTGTTGGTAGCCTCCCTGGTCCTGGAGCCCATACATTGACAAGTATTCATCGTGCTCGATATTTCTCCACTTCGTGATGAAAACAACGTTTATATGATTCTAGCTCCTCCACCGGATTGGCAGTTGGTTGCAAGACTCGGAAGAAGAAAAAAGTATCATTTTTCTTTCTGTTTTCAGCACAGAAAATCTAGTTTGGCGCATCCATCGAATAAAATTGAGGCTTTTACTCGACACAATAGAGACAGTGGTGAATTTGGTTCGATTTTAAGTGCTGAAATGAGTGTCGTGTGTAAAACAGCCTTTACTGCTCTCACACCCCTTATTGCTTTTGAGTCTCATCTTCCATATGCTTCTCTCATTCTCTCTCGCTCCTACAATTCTCTCACTCTGTCTCTCTCTCTATTTCTACTTCCTTCTCTTCCCTTCCTCCCTTTTTGCCAGCTGAGAGCACTCTTGTTCCGATGCCAAAACCCCACCACCCACGCCTCCGTCGCTACGGCCACGTGCGCCAAAGGAACTTCCCCAAGCTCCTCTTTTCATTCCCCCTTTACTCCCGCTTTTATGACCTCCCTCCCTCCCCCCACTTTCCCTCATACCCTCCCTCCGCGTCTCCCTTCTCCTCCTTCCAAATTAAGGCCTACGCGATGCTTCGCCGTATCGACTGCGTGAGTTCCGAGATGCTCGCGGTGAACAGAATCGCGGCGCCTCGACTCACGGAAGAAATGTGACGTTGAAATTTCCCGCGTGATCATCATCATTTCTTATCGTTGTGTAACGATCTTTCAACTTCGATCGATGCGTATCGATCGATGTCATCATTGAGTATTCTACCAGTGACTACTACACTCATCACTACTCTAATTATGTTTTTATTTTATGGCACAGAGCATAATAATGATACACGTATATGATTTCACCATCACTACGCTCTCTTCATTCTCATTTGCTTTAGCGATCCAAGTTCATTTTGAGCACGATATTTTACTCATCTCAGTACATTATATTAGGGTATACTACCAGGAAACCTAGGATCAAATCAATAACATGTGGTTAATCAGTCATTTTCATTTTAATATTTCTGAAAGATCATTTAACTAAATACTTATAAATATGAATTATATGATATTTTCCAAACAAATCTTGAAAAAGGTTCCTCGGGTGTTCCACCGAATCAGAGGCTCCAGATCTGCCGACGTTTCAGAAATCCTGATACCAAAGTGAAATTCGTTTTTCAAAACGTCGGTAGATCTGGACCCTCTATCCCGAATGAACACCGTACAGTCCTTCATTAACTTCTAGACACTTGTTTTTAATATACGCCCTGTTGTAACTGTCAATGTTAAACAATGTTAAAGGGTCCTTATTTGGATAGTTTATGAAAGTTTGGAATAGACTTCGTGTCCTTTGATAGAAAACAGTGTAATTGAGGAAGAGAGTAATTAACTAGTAAATTTATATTAAATATTAATCCAAATTGTCAATAAAAGCAAAGGAATTTGAATCCTATGCATGCAATTTGGTCATCCAGGTGGCCATCGAAAGGGAGATTTTAACTCTCCCTGTCGATGGCCAACTGGATGATTGTAATGCATGCCTAGGAGTCAAAATTCCTTTGCCTTTATTGGCAATTTGGATTGATCTTTTATTTTTAAAATAGTGGGCTAAAATGCATTTTATTTCTACGGACGGTAATATTTATTTTGCGAGACAGCACGGCGCGGCGGTCCAATTCCGAGTCAGCGTTTAGAGGCCTGCATAGCGCCTGGAGGGTGTCCCACTCCTTGCGTCTTTAGACGGGCGTTTAAAGATAATTTTTAATTATAACTGTTAATAGCGAAGTATTTTGTCCCCTTTCCTAGCCCTTAATCTTGATAGAGTGGTCAGGTTTATGAAATTGAGAAAATGCATATAATATTATCAATCATCGCTTACTGTCTTGATGTGTATTAGACTACATACCGTAGCTCTCTGGTCAAAAAAGTGTGAATTATACTCATGGTGTGAGCAGCAGATACCTGCAATTAATAAAAAAAGAACAATTTTCACAAGCATGACATTTATTGCAGTGCAGTAAATGTCATACTTGTGGAAATTGCTCTTTTTCATTAATTGCAGTTATGTACCGTTTCCACTCCATCACGCCTGAAATCTCAGATTAAGCAGCAGATACGTTTGAATTAAGTTAAATCCCTCACAAATAAGGGATTGGTATTGCGACATTGATCTATCAGCATTTTTTTAGCCTTTAAGGATTTCAGCGTTTCCATGTCGGATGCATGTACACCGTACTATTGGATGAACCGATGAATGATTATCTACGTTCAGGATGTTGTCAAATAGGTTCCTTATGCATGCATCTCATTAAGAATGCTTTAAAAAGTGTACATGAATATTTAAAACGAATTTGATTCTGTTATGCCACGTGTTCAGTTTCGGCTCATATTCCGGAGTCTTCTGAGTACATTACCAATGCTCTCTTTGCCCAATTCAGTGCAGGCAAAAATTATAATTCATTTAAAAGGTACTTTAGAAGTATGTATTTCTATAACATCCATCGTTTATCGTGAAGGAGGAAAATATTATTTCTCAATAATATATATTTTGTTTCACAACTTGGTAAATGATAAATGTGTGTACGAATAGGACGAATCGTCTCGATTGAGAAGATCGGAAAAATTTACTTTTTTCCAGGACGTCTTCTTATTTATGATATTTAATTAGCTTACCATCGCTAATCAGAAAAGAGATCGACTCTTGTGCATGGCTGCTCATTTATCCTCATTTTCGTTAATCTTTAATAAATAAAATAAATAATTGATTCTTTTAAAATTTATTTTCAATTGAATAATATGCCATGCTCCTTATTCTGATGTTAATTTATTAGAATGAAACGATAGTTAAAAAAAAAAACATCCACCGAAATTACTTCAATTTTTTCTATACTGTTAATGGCTGAGGAAGTTTCGTTACCTGATCTTGCGCGCGCCTTTTTTTTAACGGCCCGGCGATGGCAAAATTTCCACCAATTTTTTGCCTCATCCTCTGCGTAATAGCGAGTAAATCATCGATCACGTGTCAAAGAGCCGTTAACCAATTGTATTCGCTCCGCGAAACGAATTTTAAGTCCGGCTTTACTGCGCTCAAAATCCCCATCCGGACGCGAACAATACCTTAGATGTTAATCTGGTGATATTGGCTGCGCCTCCACTGGGGAATCCCCTTGATTTATAGTCTCACCTTTGTGCGTGTCGAACAGGGATCGCGTTTAAGTTAACACCCGTCAAAAAGCTACCGAATCGTCACATCCGACCAATTCATGCTCAGGCTTATTGTGTCCCGTGTATTTGATGAGCATTTAATTGCAAAACCCGTCTATAAACCGAATTTACACTGTTGAATATGGTCATGGTTGTCATTATATTCACATTCTGTTATATTTAAGCTCATGTTTTATATTTTCTGACCCTGTTTGAAGGTTAAGAACAACTCATCGTCACGCAAGTACTCAAAAAATTAAAGTGATCTGTTTAGTCTATTTAAATATCAGGACAGAAAAACAATAGCTTTCCCTGTAGAATAAATGAAAATATATTTTCCTGAAATTTTGTTGTAATGCATTTGCTTTATATAAATCCAGTTTTGGTAGTTGAAGAAGTTTCTAGCCTCTCATTAGAATTTACTAGCCTCTTATGTGGTATGGGCATGAATGATGATTTTAATAATCACATACGGATGTTTCCTCATTATTAAATCAAAATTGTCACTTTCAAAAGAGACCATTTACCTTGGATTCTTGAGTTAAATTCTGTGCTTGATATATTAGTGCTCTTTCGTGGAATTCTAATTCTCAGGCATGGTGATGAAGAATGTCGCTTTGGGTGGTAATTTTATATGCTAAGTGAATAAAGCGGTATCCTGAGAAGCTGAAGATCAGAAATAAGTACTTCCTCCTGTGGATATCTGAATTAGTGATGCGATTGAGAGGCTTTATTTATAAGAAAATAGATATCGGATTTTTATGAATGCAAAAGGCTTACTTTGAAGTTAAATTACCGTCATTCTTCCGTGCTATCTCTTATTCGGGTAACACACGTGCCGATTTAATCTGCCTTATGTGGTTTCCCCGTTTTATGTGCCCATGGGAAACAATTGAGAATTATGGTTGAGGTTGAAGAGTCATTGCTGGGAAAAATTCTTAATAAGCTAAAAGTTGTTGGAAAATATAATAAAAGGTAGCAGAATATTTTAAGGCTGAGATAAGCGGGAGAATGGTGGCAAGAGGGAATAGGAAGGATAAAAGAATGAAAAAAAGGATGAAGGAATATAACCCTTTGAAGAGTTTAAATGAGAAAAAATGCTTATCAGTTGGTGGAAAGGCTTACGGAACAAAGACTGTAGGATACAATTCTCCTAGCTAGGACAGTGGATATACAATTGGCAGACGAAGCATGACGACGAAAAGTCACCACTTAAGGACCTTAATCAATTCTATTCTCGCAACAATGAAATACTCGTTCTCTTTGAAACCCAGTAGCAGGAGAAAGTGTCTAGGTTTTAGGGGCATTCAAGACTGAGTTTATCGCACCGTATTACCATATCGCCTTAATATAAATACTCGGAATTTAAAATAAAAAGCCTCTGGCTTCGTAAAAAAAAAACTTTTACGGGTACACAGTGATTGTAACACAGCTGATGGATGATCTAGGTTGGCAACCGCTAGAGACTCAGGAGCTACACGCTAGGTTAAGACTATAAGAAAATTCAAGATCAGGTGAGTAGCAGAGCGACACAGTGTATCCTATTTCAAGTAGAGCTGATAGAAGCGAAAAAAAATCAGAGAGATCAATAGCTCAACTGATAAGTACAACAGTTTCTCCTAACCACGCTCAAGTAATGACCACAACAAAGACAGAGCAGGACTCTCATCCCTCAAGACACATCACGCGAAATAAACAAAATACAAATAAAGACGCATGCTTTGCTAAAAACTACTACGAGCGAACATATAACGTAATACAGCAGGTGAAATGAATGTGTTTGCTACCGCTAAATACTTTGGAGGCTACACGCTAAGGCAACATTTACTTCAATAACTCAAAAATGGTGACTCAGAGGATATTTATTTTAACCCTGCGTTATATCTCTAGGACTGATAGAAGTGAAAAAATGATAAAGATGCAATGCCGTACTATTTAGTATAAAAATTCCGTCTTTTCACTACTAAGACACTCCGTTCACCACACTCCCGACACGCTACTCCGTTAATTAACAGCCAATTCACTTTTCATCCTCTCCCTCTTCCAATTCTTTTTTACCCTATACCCTATTTACCCTACTCCCCTCCCATTTTCGTGACTGGTGTCCTAACACTCCTTGCCCCACGCCCCTACGATTTCGTGACCTCTTGTCTTCAAAATCGTTGCGTAAAAAATCTGTCCACCGTGATCGGTGACTTAAAGAAACATGGGAATAAACGGCCGACAAATTGGCATGTTTCATCTGTTGCGTCGGAATCCGTCGTTCCCTCCCTTCCATTCCACCGCCATGTTTAAACGTCAGTTGGCTTGAATCTCGTTCAAACCGCCCTGGAATGTTTCCACCAAGCGGTTGGGGGTGGTCGATATCCACCGACGGATCTCTCCCGAATTGAATCCCTTCATCTCAGTCGCTCGTCTTATCTCTCTCCTGGGTGGATTATTAATAAACGCCCCTCGGCCACATTGCCCGGCGCCCGGCATCTATCGCTTTAGCCAGCCCTTCGACCTTTTCATCCTCCGCACCCGAGGTTATGACGTCGTCTGCTTTGGAAAGGGCGAGTCCCGATGCAAAGGTATTCCTCCGAGCGTCACTCTAAATGTCCCTCCCTCCATGCCACCCGTTAATACTGGTTTTATCGCGTAGAATTCATATTCTTTCTCTATGCGACCAGTTTATCCCCAAAAATGTTCATGTAGCTAGCATAATCCATCCCTCATCCATGACAGCAAGGTGGAATAAAGCAAGAGAAAACCATGCTGTGCCGTGTTCATTCACTTCTTTAATCTACTTTTCAAACGATGATTGGTGGAATGAATATTTATACTATAAAAAGAAAATTTCCGGGAAGGGTAAGGGAAGATGCAAATGATGCAGAAATCGTCTGAACCCATTTAGCTGGTTTCGGTGTCATTTTTTTTCGTATGGCATCATCTATATCTGGATAAATCCCCAAATTCTCATGTTCGACGCAGCTTAATTGTAAATTGAAAAAATATACACGCCGGAACTCAAACTCATTACCGGTTTAATTTGCATATCAACCACGTAGCTACAATCAACAATGTTGGACTTTAGCACATATGTTTATATTTTCTAAATAATACTAACACCCTCCTGACTTAGACAGATACCCCTTAACACTATTAACAGTGAAATAACCCACACAAAACGTACATAAATAAAATCTATTAGATTCGGTGAACATTACGCTGCACGTTATACAAATTACGAAGTCGGATTTTATATTTTCAGTTCACTGCACTGACCCACAATTTCCCTTCATGGTTCAACTAAGAGTTAAATTATTCGTTGGCGAAAGACTGAACCCCTGTTACATTTACATCGATCACCCTCAAAAAATCACGCTCAGATGGTATATTTAGCCCGAAAGCACTTATGGATGGGATGGAAATATCCAGAAATCGTGACACAATGACGTTGGGCGGCCTGTTTATAAACTGCGCCCGTGACCTTCTCAGCGAAATGTGTTCCGGTGACCGAGGGACTAGACTCCACATCTGTCGATAGAATACACTTCCCGCTCCTCCCACCGTCTCATAATTCTCAAAACAACCTTAGGAGAGAGTCCCTCGGCTTCACCTAGATTCCATATCAATCTAAGGTCTGCCCTAAAAATCGTGCCGTGGGACGTATTGAATCTCACGATTTTTCGTTCACAATTACCTGCGGGTCCGTTTTTTAGGATTGGCACTGCTTTTCCTTAAGAATTATTGCACAACTACCAATCATAAATACGGACGGAGAGACGGCGCTTCCTGCTGGAGGTGATGAAAGTATTGTACGGAAATAATTAGCCTGTCATCACAATATTGATATGACTTGATATAGGAAGAACCAATCAACGTTCCCTCACTGATAACACCAGGTCCTAGCGATGAATCTCCGAAAACACCTGTCCATGAAACTTTTCAGTTGATCTTCGCTTGGAACCTGTGATGTCTTAAGGTAAAAAAAACCTCGTTTTATTTAGGTTCTTTCGTAGCTATGGCATACTAATATTTTAAGGTATAAATATCTTAATATTCCTACGTGATATTTAAATTCAATTACCGAGAGGATTCAAGTTTCTTTACTTCCATCCATCGACCCGATATTTAACGTTAATATAAAGAAATTATAATAGTGTTCAAGCATTTGTACTTTCCTTAAAGTTATTTCTCGTCGATTGGCCACTCTACGCAGTAGGTTGCAGGGGTGCTAGATAAAGCACCAATTTATTCGCCACGAAAAAACAGTTTATCGACATCCAAACCTCAGTCAAATTCTGGAAGGATTTAGCACAACATATATCAGCAAGGACACGCATTTTCCGAGCCAAGCCAATGACAAAATATTGACGTCACATCTACGAAAAACCCTAATTCTATCATTAAAAAACTCGGATTTTATAGAGGTTTTGATGTCATGCCCTCGATATCATCGACGTTCGACGATTAGAATGAGAACTGAATTCTTCCCTAAATAAGGTCCTCGGCCAGTTGCTGGGAGACTTGGGCTCGGGAAAGTGGTGAAATAAGTTGTTTTTTTATTAAATACACACTTAAACACACTTAAACACATTTAAATAATTAGCGGCCACTCAATGAGTATAATGCAAAATGGTTATATTGTATCATTACGGTCCTACGAACCGGGCGACGAAAGCGCGATTTCTCGTATGGGGAGCTTTTAGCTTATCTTTTGTCTAGTGTCTCAGCGGACCTCATTGCCTAAGAATCGTTAGAGGCGCTGCTGTAGCCTTACTTAGAACTAAATTTTAATTTTACGTTTATTAGATGAATTTACATTGTCTTAATAATTGTATGGTATTTTAATACCCCTGAATAACATTTTTCAATAAAAATATATTCTAATAGAATTTAAGTTGTAGACTAGTAGCCAGGTTTGTGCTTGCGTGGGGGCGGCCATATTGACTCCCGCCAAAAGTTGAGCAGGTACAGTGAGTTGGTGCGAGTAGATTTATCTGCTACCTAAGTTTTTTTAAAGGCTTCAAGTAGCTTCATTGAAACCCGCAGTTTTCCTTCATTACTTTTCCTGTCACGTGAGAAATAATTGGAACGCTTGCCGAACTCTCTATTAAAAATTCGCGGCTATACTGGATTTCACCGCCGCTCCATCTCAAGGCGCTGATCTGCCCAAACGTATACGCATTGTCATTACAGGGATGTGTCCCGTTTGGCTCCTACTACTTTACCACCATTGGTCCCGCGTCACAGTTCTGTGACGCCTACTACAACATCGTCACCTCGTCGCCGTCTCTTGAAAGAGGGCCGAAAGGTCTTCGACTCCAGGCTTCCTTCGTGGAAAGTCGATAATCTCCGTCCTAGCGGAGTACCTCTTGTACCGTGAATGAAAAGGTGGGCGAAGGAACCCTTTGCGGGAATCCATGGGGTGGGGGTGTCTCCCTGGATGGAAGAGTTGAATCGAAGGAATGGAACGGGGGAAGGGAGGGATGAAAGAAGGAAGGTTGTGCCTTGACGGTGGCGTTTAGAAAGGTCAAGAAGACGCTAGGATTCAAGACGAAAAGGATTTTAGGGTCAGGTGATTTAGACAAAGGGTTGGTGTGACGGTTTAGGAGGAGCTTGCGGCACAAGTTCCGCAGTGACGCAGCGAGGTGTTCAGGGGTCTGCCCCCCCCCCCCCCCATGAAATTTTCACTTTATTTTTAAAAATTTACGCTGAAGGAGAAAGCTATATTCGTTTAATTTTTAGCAAAGAATTTTGAATTCATACATTCTCCAGATTGAACAAATTTTAAATAAATATGTTTGTAATATTTAACTACATACTAAACTGGCTTTTGTATTCTTTCAGAAGTTTGCAAAGCTGCAATCTTAAACTATCGACGATAGTGTATTAGATAGTAACGAAAATTCCTAAAAACTTCTACTTAGAGCCTCCGCGCTTTCTACTTAAGGCCACCGTGGGACAATTATACAAAATTGTGGGGTTGTGTTGGGTTTGATTAGGGAGGAAGGAGATGGGTTAGGTTGCTGATGGGTTGGATTGGAGTTGGGTGGTGTCTTGTTGGTATTCTGTAATTAAAACATTATCTAATTCTCACTAACTTATAACTCAACATTTTAAGAGACACGTACTTCATACAATCTTTAAAAAGAACATCATAGTTAATTGTAATCTAAATATGACAGCAAGGCGATCATGACAACGACAGTCATAGGACTGTACAATGGTGAATATAAGGGAAAATTCGCCATGAAGTGACTAATACGGAATAGTGAATAAGCTCCCCTAAGATTTTCTCTGCACAGGACATCGCGCGCAGCATCTTGCAAAGGAACTATCCACGACGCTGGGACCTCTCGAAGAAAATTAATGGGATTTTTAGCATGGTGTTTATTGACGACTAAATGCATGAGGTGCTCAGTTTTATGATGCTAATTCAAAAAATATTTTGAACAACAAAATTCAAAACAACAAAAGCGGATTACGACTAGTTTTACCTCCCGTTCCTTCATTTTCCTCCCCCAACAGTCCAACCCTTCGTCTAATTTGAACGACTTCGTGCAACAAATGAAGTCTTACTAGACAATAAAACGCATGGCGAAACTAATTAGCAAATTTGCTTTAAGATCACGCTTGCTTACCTATTTTCATTAATAATGTGGGAAGCTAACGTGGAGGAAATTGAAAATGTAGCTACTGAGCGCGTTCACATAGAATTTTAAAAAAACCTGAGTCAGAAATAGTTCCCAAGGAATAGGAATAAATGGCGAAATTTTACTATTAATAGATCGTTTCTAAGAGAGGATCTAGAGAAGTAGTTCTGTCGGTGATTGACAAGAAATAATGAGTCTTCCGCTGCAATACATCTACATTTAAATCTAAATTGTACATATACATCTAAATACTGGCTTTCGAGTCGTTGCATGGGCGTGTGGTAGAGGGTACCAAGACAATAGTCAAGTAAAGGGAAGGAATAAGGAAAAGGAAGGTGAATAGGGCAAAGCTGAATTAAATGTTATCGAAGTGCCTTAATGTCAAGCTCTTTATTTTCAGCAATAAATAATGGTGGGTGAAAAGAAGAAACCCTTGTACGGTTCGGTATTTTACTCTCTTAAATACTCACTTATATCAGTTCTAGAGATATTTCGCGGGGTCGAAATAATATACACCGTGTCGTACTAAAAATCGCCCGGTCAGAATTGCTTCAAATAATCTCCGAGCCGATTTAAAACGATAACACGCCTTCTGCCGAGGCTATAAATAACTTCACGACGTCTTTTTTATTTTTCATGCCGCGGTCTGTGGATGGCAATATCGTCCAGAATTGTCCAAAATAGGTATTGGCGGGAGCTTCAGTAATGTGAGAATTTGGGTTAATATTCTAATAAGGCTTTTATCACGTGAGTTCCGCCGTGACCATTTCCGTAGATTGGATACTCGCTCGCGAGTCCACGGGCGGTGTAAGATCTGTGGTGGGTAATTGCGGGAATGTGTATGGCCTTGTGAGCGCTATGCAAAGGAGGCCGTAGCCATGAAATCAAAACAAGTCGCCAGCTTCCATTAGTGACTGGGCCATCCAGCTAGATCCGCTGGGCCCCGGAAAAGGGGGCACATATATGCAGCACAGTTTGCGCTCTGCTTAGACCACCACCACTGCAATTTCCTCATTTCCCTTCCTCGCGCATCAATGTAAATTGCACTGCTGTTTTCATTTCCCGGAATCAGCGGGAGTTGAATAATATGGATTTGCACCGTGGCCCCGTTGAATGCACGGAAAAACAAGACCTTCGGGTAACCACCATTTAGATATCACGTAAATGTATTAAATCTTGAATTTTTATTTATGGAATGTTCATTTAATCGCTGATGACTATGAGTTATCTTCAAGTTTATTGATTTTATTTCAAGTTATCGTGTCGACCAGTTTCATGTTTCACTTTTATATTTGGTTAGGATAATATGAGTATCTAAATGTATTGATGTGGCTCAATGTTTACCTTGTTCTGACCTAGTTGTCTAATTTTCTGATATTTTTACAAAGATCTGTACATTTTGACGTTGTCTTATTTTTTCTCTCAATCATTCTTAATTAGTAAGGACTGGTGAAAAATTGCATTACCTAAGGAAGCATTCACGAAAATATGGGAAATAGAGCGATGGATTGTAGATCAAAGGTAATAAAATATTAGTTGAAACTTAAATAAAGAGCTAGGTAACAGGTAGATTGGTAACAAGACATACGTGGAGGTGCAAGAATTTCTCGGGTCAGGAAACCGTGCGAGACGTCGTGCTAGTATTGGTTAGTTATCCTATGAAATAAGGTCAATATAGCTATTCAGAAATCCAGTATAAGAGAATGGAGAAAGAGCGATTAACGGAAAGGGCGACGAACGAGGAAAAGTCTGCTATGATGGGTGAGGAGAGGAGGACAAACGAGTAAGTGCTCGGTATTAGTTAGTGAGGAAAGGCAACTTCTGGATGAGATTAGGAGGAGGCATAGTAGGTGGTTAGAGCATAATGAGAGAAGAGATGCTGAAGGCCATGATAGAGGGGAAGATGTTGGGTAAGCGGGGAAGAGGAAGAAAGAGAATAGGTTTTGTGGATGAAATGAAGAAGTGTAGGACTTATGCTGTGATGAAGAAAGAAATAAAATGTGAGGGCATGGGCGTGCAGCTGTGAAGGATTAGTGTTAGTATTTCCATTTAAGACTACCCTTAACTGTAAATAACCTCTGATAACAATAATAATAGCAACATAAATAAGCCGCAGAAAGTGCTAATTAACTAAAGGTAGAAAACGACATTTGTCATGGACATAGTCATTCCCTGCTCAAAATATTTAGGAAAAAAATATGTCGAAAAAATTACAGAAATACTTCACACTTTCTGATGAAGTAAAAATATCTATAAATAAACAAGTAACAGTACTACCTATATAAATATCATCTACAGGAATTATACAATATAGTCTTCATTACAACTTAGAAAAATTAAAACTACTTAAAAAATAATTTATGACACTGCAAAACACTTCACACTTTCACACTTTCTGATGAAGTAAAAAAATCTATAAATAAACAAGTAACAGTACTACCTATATAAATATCATCTACAGGAATTATACAATATAGTCTTCATTACAACTTAGAAAAATTAAAACTACTTAAAAAATAATTTATGACACTGGAAAAAATCGATAGTAAGTAATGCAATGTCAAGATTATTCAGTGACTAGAATAAAAAATCTATAGAGAAAAGAAATTACAGCTCCGCTAAAGAGAAATTACGGATTGTGAGCTGCAATTTTTTATTCGGAGATGGAGATAATTATAATAATACCAAATGATGGATTAACTCTTTTTGGGGGGTTAAGTTTTTTTTCAGGTTATCTTCCAGTTCCCCCTTTTTCTAACGTCACGACTATTGCTCGATATATGTGCTACATGGAACCCATGGTAATTCTACTGAAAGGGAATTGAACTCATAAAAGTCATTCCTTCCCACTCTGAGCCTTGGAAGCTCATAGGACCCGATGCGGATTGCGCATGGCGTACGTCATTTTTTGAATGCATGCCAATGCGCGCATATCCCCCTTCCCCCCCATTCGTCAAGCACACCCCCAGGAAACATCGTCGAGCTTATTTATTCCGAGCCGAGGATTCCGGGATAGTATCCCAATGACATGAGATCACCATGCCGAGGAAATCCCGAAAATATGCGAAAACTTACTTTTGCAAACTTAACTAAATTTTCAAGGGCGAGTTCATATCCGGACTCTCTACGCTGTGATTCATTTCCTCCGGCTTCCACTCATTTTCTTTTCGATTTTGCAGTCTCGTAAACATGAAGCTAATTCAGGTCCGAATGATACACGAATTATTTGAAATAGATGTCGTGTTTGCCTCGGGAGGCGTAGAAAGTATTTCTCTCGCTCATTTAAGTGATTCCTGGAATCATCTCTGCGTTCCTTGAGGGCGAGCCATGACATGACGAAAGGACATCAATTTTGTTTCTTCTTGGCATTTAATGTGGTTTTCATTTCAAAGAAGGAGAGTGGTTTTTGAGTGTCATAGCTCTCGTCTCCCGATATATCAGCTGAATGAAAATACCTTGGTTTGCATGAAGAAATATGTGAGTCTCCTGCGAGGAGTTGTGTCTTTTGCCTTTGCTCAAAGATTTTGTGGTTTTTCTTACAATCGACTTTTTTGTTAAAATAGTGACATTTGATATAGAAGATGGGAGGGATGGGGTCATTACATATCTAGTCAGATATTTTCTAGCCATTGAGGTGCACGTTGTGTTTTTAATGCTAATAATGTTTAAAGCTCATGTGGAGCTATTGGCCTGTTCCCCAAGAGCAAATAAGATGGCCTTATATATCATCGCAGAACCTTATGAATACTACGAATGTTACTTGAGTTTAATAAATCTAGCTTTCTTAATCAGCTTCGAACAATCTCAGTTAGTTGAAAGTAACGAATCTTGCCCACTATTATTCTATCAGCTGGTATGCTGCAAATGAAATTAGATGATCATTTTTTCTTCGAGTCATAAGGCATATTTGTAAAAATATGAAAAGATAAAAGCTCGGTTTTCGTGATCATCGTGTACTTACATTACGATTGTTACCTTGATATTTGCTTCCTCTTTTGAGTACGAAGCTCGACTGCTGCATGACATGCTGCTGCATACCCAGGTATATCCCCTGCTATTATCCGAGTCTTCATTCCCACAATTCCTGGCCGTAATCCTGTCGAATTCTCATGTGTTCAAGCACCTCCTCGCGCAATCACATTTGTGCCTCAAGTAAACATGGAACTATGATAATGTTTGTTTGCGTACCCATTTTAATCATTTAATTTCTCTTGCTTGCAACAGTAATCGACTTTCATGGTGATTTTTATTTTGAGGTGCTTAGGAATACGTTTCCAACCACAATTAAACTAGCCACACGGTTTTTGAGAAAAAATATCCTGATATCCGAGTATTTCCTTCCTTTAAAGGGCATATCCATCTTGTACGTGAAACCACTAGAAATGATAAGCCCTCCGAATGATAAACCTCTTGCAGGTGCTCTGGTGGAGCTGCGATAAGGATTTCGATTAGAGAGTAGATGAGGCGAAAACTCACGGCCACAAAAATTTCCCGATCTCTTTGTTGGGATTCACTCTCTTTCAGAGCGATATTTTTTCTTCGTGAATTTATTTACAAAAGGGTTGAAAACTCTCCGAATGTAAATAATCGAAGAGAAAGCCCTCTTTGAAAAGCTTGATTCATTGCGTGTTTACGTAGTCTCTTATTCACAACCTGCTGCTCTTGCCCGACATGTTTATTGCTGGAATTGTGTTGTTGCTATTTCCATATTTTTGGAATCCCTAAAGCTTCATCAATTGATCGAGGCACCCATCATGGTGATAGTTTTTCGGTCAGAATCCGATAGAAAAAAAAACACTTCTTGTGGAGTAATGATTAGGACTCCTTGGATTAATGCACCATTCGCATATATTTTTCTTCAGAGAATAACTTTTCAATTGATGACCATTTAAAAATATATTTTGTCGTAATAGATGGAATTTTCTAGACGCTCTGGACACGCTAGCTTAAAATCTGACTTGTTATACTTTCTATGTCATGAGATGTGAACAACTTCCCGTAAACAAATATAACGATGGATTAAAAAAAGGTAAATCTCTGTCTCCGTTTCGTAATTTCACAATCCTATTCTATCCTAAACCTATTTCGGAGTTTCTTATTATTCTCCCGCACAACGACGATACGGTACTATTATTTATGAGAAGTAAAGGATTACCGAATTATTGGAATTAAATGAAAATAAAGAGTCAATCAATGGCCTTAATGCCATCAGTAATTGTTATATCTGCACCAAAATCATGTTTATAAGTATATCGGTCAACTTTCGTAAAATAATCTTTCGTTTCTATCTGGATGCTGAATAATTTTATCGAAAGTTAAGTTTATCAATTTTCAGCCATCTTATTAGTAAGTTTATCAATAAATTAGGAAAATTTTCTACCATCAGTGTTATTTTAGCTGTTTCAACCTTAGAATGCAAAATTCCCTTTATCACCATCCGCAACAATATCAATAGGATGACCATTCTTTTGGAATTCCCATTTACCCTGTCATTTTTGGGAATATATCTTGCCCATAGCCGAAGACCTCGGAGGTGTAAATCTATCGTACAGTGTTTGGTACAGTACTCGCTGTCGTTTCTTTTTCAAAACTACCTGCTTGTTCAGCATTACATCCTTTGTAACACCATCGTATCCTTCACCTCCCTTAATATCGTCCGATATGCCCAAATATTCTCTTCTATCTCTTTACTTTTGAGGTTTTCCCGTGACTTTCGTCCATATTTTGAAAGATTTATTATTTTTTACGCATTCATAAGTATCCATTATATGATCCAAAATGCGCATTATTCCATACGGAGAGCCCAGCAGAGGACGCGAAACTTTGAAAAATAATTTTAAAAAAAACAGAGAAGCCGAAAATATTCTCCAAAATTTACCCTTCCGTTCCTCCGCGATTAATCTACACCTCCATTCTATCACGCCTTTAAGCAAGCCGCTACCCCTCAGTACGTCCTCAAATGTGTTGACTTCGCCTGCCTCTTCCGAATGTTTGACATTAATCTTTTTTCCTTCTGTACCAAATCCTCTTTAAAGACCCGTTTAAAATTCTTTGACGTAACACGAATGCCCCTTACTTTTATTAGAAAACTAATGCATCTTTTCGCCTTCCTCTTTCCACCATCATCAGCAGTCATCAATCCTAAGAGTGATTTGCTGCAGCGCTCCAGTCCTCTCTCTTTTCTCCACCTACCACACCATTCTCACATAATTTGTCCTTCTGACGTCCTTCTTAATTTTCCTGATGTATTCCATACCTCGCGTTCCTTTGAAATTCTTCCCATTATAACAACTTTCAATTTTCGGCGTTATTACACGTTTCTCGTGGGACACCCTGTCCAATCATTTTTGACTCCAGTGATTTACTCCGCACCCTGTGTGAACTTTGGGATTAACAGCGTCGTCGTTTAGTGTCTCCTCATCACAATATCCTCCGTACGACGTGTCAGGTCAGTCCATCACATATATCTCCCCATATAACCTTTTCCCTCCCCCACACGCGAAAATCGCCCACTGTCAAGGTGGTGTACGAAAGGAGGCGGGGTGGTGGTGAAACTTGCAGCTTCATTGTTTTGTCCGCTTCGAGCGGGTTGAGTCGTTGAGTGCAAAAAGAATGGAGGAAGACTTTTTTTTCTCATATTTGTCATTTTTTCCAATGTAGGATATTGGTGGGGCGCTGGACACAATAAAGAAAAAAATACAAAAGAAAGCCTTGGTTTTATGATTTTCCCATGGCACGAGTAGTTGTCGTCATTTAAAATCAAGGGTGTGTCGGTATCATCGACCACTTTTGCACAACGTAAAAATCAGCTTGCTTCTAACAATTGCGCTATCCAAAACCTAGATCGCAAATAAATGTGTTACTTCCCGCCAAAAATTTTATTAGCTAACAAAATATTTAGAAAAGGCCAGTTTCGTGTAAAAAAATTAAAAGTCGGAAGGCAAGGTATTCGGATGACTAATTTCAATTCACCACATCTCAAATCTTTAGTTACTACCTGATGTCTTTCTTTTAAAATGTCTGGTTAACGCTATTCGCAAGATGACGTAGTCTATCGTTAAATTCATATTTACTGTGAGTTCCGGTGACGTAGTCAGGGGTGAGTGATTTTTTTATAAAAATTGGATCCGGACCCCTCACCTCCACCCCCCGATTTTTAAAATCTATTTTTTAAGGGCACTAAATGAGAAAGTTATGTTTGTTTTATTTTATTTGAGAATGTTGATTTTATTTATTTTATAATTTTGACAACTTTTTCAATTAATATGTTTGTAACTTTCAAGCAAAAAACCGTGGGTTTTGCGTTATTTTAGTAACTTGCACTGCGAAACTTTTAACAATCGGCTGTTACACTACAGCGAATATCTTTTATTACTGCCTGTTACACCACAGTCGCAATTGCACTCTTAATTGCCTAAACACAATTTTTCTCGTAATTTTCAAAGCTTTTCCTTCTGCTTATACTCTGCTCTCTTTCCTTCTGCTTATACTCAGCGTAACCCCAGGGTGTGGGAGTGTACCCCCATCCCAAAAAGAAATTCTGGCTGCACCACTGGTATATTGCACCATATTGTCGGTTAGTTGACGTGAGCTTTATCGATAGGACACCGTATTTATTTAGGTTTTCATACCGATAAGATATTTCAACAGGGATGTTAACAATGGGCCGAAGTATAGCATGATTTATACTGCCGGTGACTTGCTCATGACTTTAGTAAACAAGGGTGCAGACCACAAAAGACGTTTGGAACGATGAATGGGCCCTAACTCATTGTCAGTTCATGGAAGAGAAGCTATTTCAGGGACTCAACGGTAAGAGAGGAGAAATACCCTTGAGTCGCCATTCAAGGAATTGAATAGACGAGGGAGTGAGAAGGGGAGTTAACCACTTGAGAAAGGAGAGACCTATGCATAGCAAGCTACAGTTATTATGTCTGCAACAGTCAAACCTTGTTAATTCGTAAATTCAAAATTCAAGGGAGCGAAAAAGTTGGACTTAAAATTATCCAGGTTCGAAGTAACGTATTTCAAAACGAGGTAAAAAACAAAAGATCCCCTATCTTCCGGGAAAATCACCTTAGTATTATATATTTTTCATAAAATACAAATTACCTACCTTTACCTAGTCGAGTAGTTAATGATCAATGGTCTTGGTGCTTATTAGGTTCAATTTTGAGTTAGAGGAGCAGGCGTTTTAGACGCAATTAGTCGGAAAATAAAAACTATGTGTACATTGTATGTCTTTCGTATTCCTATACCAACCAAAGATGAGGTATATTATGGCTTACATTGGAGGATAGACAAAGCGTGATAGATGGAAAGGAAGACGAAAGAAGAAGTTCTTGGCATTTTTGGGGAGGAAAGGAAGTTACTCGATGATATCATTCGATGTATGGAGGAAGTACTTGAATAGTTTTGGATTTTTAAGGTTGTTTTCGAGAGTAAAGTGCGTGAAAAGAGTAAAAGAGAAAGGAAATAAAACAATAGAAGGATAAAAAAGGAAGGAAAATATGTCTTTCATTTTTGGTGTAAGATTTAGACTTCGACTTAGAGTCTCCTGTTCCACGAAACTCCTTTGTCACAATTCCATAATTGTGCATAACAATAAAAACTAATGAATGCAGTATGCAGTAAGATTTCCACTGACGGGTCACTGTGAAAGAAAACAATTCTATTGGTCAATACAAATAGATCCAAGAATATGTAAATATTATGCATATTTGCAGACAATATGATCAGCTGTCCAAGTTATTGGTCATTTTCAGTATAGCATACTTAAAGAAAGATTTCTGTACTCATGGGAAAATTCAGGGTTATTGGCATGCGTCCTCATAAAAAATACCCACTTGTAGGAAGTAAGATGTGTGAAGGTAGTATGAAAAAATGTTGGAAGTATGAATGGAAGGGTAGCATTGTCTGAAGAAGTAAAGTGACCTTATAAATAAGAGAGTAGTTATAGGAGAAGTAAAAAGAGTAGTAAAGAGTGACTCATAAAAACCTACCAATATCGATATTAAACCAAATGATAATGTTTTTTGGATGGCTATTTGGAGGAGACGACCGAAAACTGAGATCAGTTGGGACCGGTATTCCAATGAAAAATCTTAGCCTCGGCCAGGATTCGAATCAAGGCTCTTTGGATAGGAAGTCAGTACTGTAGCCACCACACCATCCCGATCCATCAAAAACCTAAGTTTATTTGCCATTTTCCTATTTTTGTCACTGAGTCATAGGAGATTAGCAATCATCCTTAATGTACCTACCTGGTCGATAGAGCACCTGGGAACCGCCTCCCTCGACGGTGCACTCCGGTACTTTTCTAGGATAGTGTAGCTATCTAACATTTACTTCGAATTAGTTTACAAAGTAAGAAGTTGTGTGAATTTTGGGGGGCTTCCTTATCGGAGGATTAATTCCTGTGCTTTACAAAAACTTTCGAAACTTAGTGATTTTTTTAAAATTCGATGTCGTCGAATATTGAAAAAAACATCGAAAAATAGGAATTTAACGGATATTCTCGAGACGAGAATTCTCGAGCAAAATATCTATGTGACTACCTATAGCATCATGGAGGAAGGGTGAAAACCACGAGGAGAAAGGGCACTTACTCACTGCGTGAGAGAAAATCTATTTGAGGGGTTCGAAGCTTGAAGAAACACCCTCCAGCTGCCCTTCTACTCGCGTTCATTGAAGGAATCAAATAGACGAGGGAGTAAGGGAGTTAGTCTCAAGAGGAGGAGGGTAGGTATGGGAGGGAGAGTGGCAGGCGGAAGCAAGGGAGAGAGAGAAGGATTGTGAGAGGTGGTGGTGGAGGGACGTCGAAAATGCCACCGTAACTTAATTTTTCATCCGGGCGCCGCCCCCCTCTGCCACGAATACCCCGTGGGGGTCCGACCGTGAATGTGTGTATGTCAGCCTGTGAAAAGGGATGGATTGCGTCATTCAGAGACCATTTCATTCATCTCTTCCAAGAAACCGCTCCGGAATAACAACTACTTGGAAGTCCTCTCCTCTCAGAAGACGGTTGAAATTCCCGAGATTGAGTTTCCATGGAGATTAATTTTCCATTATTTGTCTGCCGATCGATTGAATCCGTCACGAGTCGTTTTTGCGCCTCGGAATCTTTCCATTTGGTGAAAAATGATTCCTTTTAGCTATAATTTATGAAATTCTCCGCTAAAATCTTGAGGTAGCCCATTCCTCTCCAAAATGTTCCTTTTACTTTTTTGCGTGTGCATTCCGAGACTTCGCACCTCTTCAGAAGACTAATGGTAATTCAGCTTTCAGTTGAAAATTCAATTTCTATTGAGGTTAGTTTTAATTAAATTAAAAAATCAAATCTTCTGCGGAGAGAAACAATGCATCACGTTGAAAATTTTTCTTTTACGGAGTTCCCAAAAAAAAACTCCGATAAGGTTCGACTGATAGATAGCTTGAGCGTTCTCTGTGATTTTCCCTGACGCAAAATCCTATTCCCGTAAACAATCACAGATTGCGAGTTTCGCGATCAATACTCCGGCACCCTAAACTGTTTCCCTCTTATAACAGCCAAGTGAAGAATCCCATTTTTTTGATTGAATGAATGTGTCCTGTGGTTTGGTCTCTGAAGTAGGATTGGTTTTCTCTTAAACTAGGTACCATTAGTGATTGATTTTGAATAATTTTAGTTTCTGGCGTGTTCCTGTTTTTATTTTCGGAAGATCTGGCGTGTGGTGCTGAACACTTAAAACGGCATTAGGAGAGATACACTTATTCCTGCGTTTTTAATTCTTGAATTGAGTTCGCGCGATTTTACCTATTCTTGTTTTAAATAATTTCTTATGATTTAAAATATCACTCCTGCAGTTGTTATTGTTGCATTCTCCATGACCGCTCCTTTTTCCTTACGTTCACAAAAAATCTAAGAGGAAAATATCCGATGAGGAAATGGTGACGGCTTTCATCACTCGAAGATATTTTCTATGGCTGGGCAGTATACCATTTTACCCTTCCATTCAGCCTAATGAACAATGGAAAACAAATGGAGGATGTCTACTACCAGTGAGCAGACTACGCGCCGTCAGATCGTCGATCACAAGTGAGCCTTCTACCTTCAGTGACCGTGGTGTTGAATTTTTTTGGCCAGGTCGTAATGCACTTATCCGCTGGACGGACGGCTGAGATTCTCCTTCCATATGTTTTCGAAATGGGTATTTTTGTCGTAACGATGTCGTATATCTCTTCACCGGCGGCAGCACCACTCTTGCGAAATTCTTTCGGCAAGGCCTCCGCTGTCTCATTTCCTCTGATTCCATTCGTTTTTCGCTCGTGTGCTCGAGTCCGAACTGGGGCATTACCTCTTTCAGCCCGCCTCATACCCTTCCGTTACACGAGTCCGAGGATAGAGGTGAGTGTAACAGGGGTGTGGACTGGCGCCTTGCTATTGTGAGAGTGCTACTGTCTGTAAAAAAAATTAGTCGAGATAATCGAATTTGATATGCTCTCTCGTTAAAACGAATAGTTAAAATATTTTGCTGTAAAATTTACCTTAAAGCTTGGTCAATTTTATTTTTACTTATTATTATTAAGGCAATCTATCGGTTAAGGTAGGTTTAATTGGAAGTGAGTAAAAATCCTCTAGTATTTATTTCTCCATCTCCGCATACGCCCTACCCATCTTTATCCCGTCCATAATATCTTTTCTCTTTCATCCCCTTCACTGCTTATCCAATGTCCTTCCGTCAACCAAGGCCTTAAGAAATCCTTCGCCCTTCATTTCATACTCCAACCACCTACTTTGCCTCCCTCCAATCTCACCCGAAAATGTTCATAAACATACTTTTACGGCCTTAAATGAACTCTTACTTAAGTTTCTCAAAAAAAAGTCACGGTTCTCAGTAGGAAGTCGCCGTTCCCATTGGTTGAGCTATTTATCCATTTTTGTGCCAATATCACTCGTGGCTCCAGCGATATGTTTTCCTCTCCCTTGGATACCAGCATCCGAAACATTCTAGTTGAGTGAAAAAACATTTTATCCTGTTGCTTAGTAAAAATCGGTGTAGGAATTTTAAAAAGCTGTTTCTCTCTGCTCTGTTTTCATTTGGAGCTCTGGTTAGTCCCATTTTTACGGTAAAATGAAAATTTCTTTGTTATCTTCTAATCGTGGCCCAAAAATAAACGGTCAAAGAACTGATGCGATTTAAGTCCGCATTCGAAACTTAATGCATTATTTAAATTGACTATTTTGTTTTATGTTGCTTCAATTGCATAAAATTAAAAAATCGCCCCTGAGTAAATGAGCAGCCGTTATAATTTAAGGTAATTGCCTATTCCGTATGATACCGTATTAGTATACATCGTATTTTCATTTTATTTAATATGCAAAGAGGTAGCAAGTATTGAGCTTGAAATTCAGAGTGCTAAGCTATCCTCTCAAGTTTGGACATTCCCACTAAGCCAGTTAAGAGGTAATACTGGCTACTAGAAGCCATGATTTTCTTGGCAGAAATTTTATTACTGGAAGTATTTTCTTACGAGAATGCCAAATGGCTGCGTGATTACCTTCTTCTTCCCACTTTCTTCCTAGGTTACGCCTGTTTCCCTTTGTACGTATATCTTCAGATTATTTTATCTCTATGATGTTTTTGCTTGCTTTGTGGATTTCGAAAAGACGTTTGACAAAGTAAATTAGGAAAAACTATTGCAGATACTCATGAAAATAGGAACTGATTGGTGAGATAGAAGACTCATTCGAAACTTATTTATGGCCCAGAGGACACAGGTGAGAGTGGATAACGGTTAATCGGTGTGGACAGGTATTGATTGGTACAGGGTAAGGCAAGGGTGCCCGTTGTCGCTCTTGCTGTTACACATCTATGCTGAGGAAGTTGTAAGTAAGAGCTAGATGTGGAAATCAAAGTAGGAGGTCAACTGAAGAAGTCGGTTAGATTCGGGAACGGCCAGGTGTTGATTAGTCGATCATCCTTAGTAGGATTCCAAGCCTTAGTAGATCCGTTAGAATTTCAGTATGGGAAATACAAAATGAAGATTAATCACAAGAAAACAAAAGTAATGAGATTCTCTAGAACAAAGAAAGCGAGGCTGGTCATAAAAGTTGGAGGACACAAACTGGATCAATTAGATTAATTTAATTACTTGGGCAGAACGCTAGATGAAAACGGGCATAGTAGGAAAGACATGAGGAGTAGAATAACGTTAGCGAAGGAAGCGTTTAGTATAATAAGGGAGTTGATGACGGGGACCTTAAGTAAGGATATAATGAGGAGACTAGTGAGGAGCTTGATATGGAGTATGGCGTAGTATGGGGCAGAAACGTGGACTCTGAGAAAAGAGGACGAAAATAGGCTGCAGGCGTTTGCAATGTTGGTGTGGTGGAGGTTGGAGAAGGTGCGGTGGACGTAAAGGAAGACAAATGAAGAAGTGCTTGACATGGTTGGGGAAGAGAGGAAACTTCTGGAAGAGATCAGGGGGAGGCAGGGTAGGTGGCTGGAAGAGGTATTGAGGGGCGACGGGTTGCCCAAGGCAGTGATAGAGGGAAGTATGTTGAACAAGTGGGGAAGGGGAAGAAAGAGAATAGGTTTTATGGGCAGGATGAAGAAGAGTAGGACCTACGCTAAGATGAAGAAAGAAAGACTAGAGGTATATAGAGGGCCCTGCACATATAAAAAGGCTGTAGGATTTTTTCTGACATAATTATAACCTACCTTAACCGGTAGATTAATATAATTAATGACAATTGCCCCGCCATCTTTTCCTTGGTCTACCCACACCTCTTCTTCCACCTGGAAGCATATGTTTGGCAATCTTATCTATTATTCCGCCTTCCATTCTGTGACCATTCATTCCTGCATTTGCCCATTTATCCGTTCGTTGATATTCTCTACATGGCAGTCCTTACTGTTTTTTTCACTTCTCATTTCCTCCTGAAAAGTTTTTTTTTAAACCTTTCATTCAAGGCTTTTTCATTCCTACGGTTTCTTGAAGTCTTTTATTTGTCTCTGATCTTGTCTTTACAATGATATTCTTGAAATGATATCTATTTTCATGATAACAATAATCTCTCTTAAATTAAAGAGTAATACAAATTGTCAATAGAAGCAAAGGAAATAGACTCCAAAGGAAATAGCCAATTCGGTCATCTAGGTGACCATCCGCAGGGAGAAGAAGAAGAAGGGGAAAATACCTTTTCTCTGTGGATGGTCACCTGGATGACCGAAAATATGCATAGGATTCTATATCCTTTGCTTCTATTGACAATTGGATTAATCTTTAATTTCATTTACTTGTCAATTGTTCTCATCTTTAATTAAATAATCTCTTTGATTGAACAACAACATTAGTGGCCACTGCCTCATGAACCGAAAATTTCAGTTTTAATCACACTGTAGAGACAAGTATCAAGTGCACACTTACCCAACTTGTGGGCTGAAGACTGGTCTTTAACGCACAGACACTCCAGGAAGTGCACTCCATCTGAAACATGCTTCACCGAAAGTGGGTCTCTTAGAAGCATCCTTCGCTGCGAAAGGCCTTTCGTTGCAGCCTGTACACCTCCTTTGTAATACTACCCTGAGAGATCAAGTTTCAGGATATAGTTTTCTGCCTCCTCCCCTCGCTCTTCGGAGTTCTGGAACAACTTTAAGGACTAAAATGCTCACTTCCGCAGCCCCTCTAGTGCTATCATGTGCTGGTTCAAGCTCTACACTTCCGTAACTTCTCTAATTGCATCCCGTGGTTTTCCTTGGGCATCGGTAAAAATAGGTCAATGGACAAAGAAGAAAACGTTCCTAGAGTGCAGTCAAGTCTTCATATCTCCGACACAAAAATAAACTCTTTCAAATGGAACTTAGTCATGTTACTTCTTGAAAGAAGTTGAATTAAACAGTTACTAGTTAGATTTGCTTCACCATATTTTAATATATTTCTAAAGTACTGAGTAAACTTTGAACTATTGACTAAAAATCAGTCCCAGATGTGTGATACGGCTTCCTGTTCTCATTTTCTCAGCCACTGCATCGCTGAAAAACCTAATCTCCTGTCTCATATTATGTACCGAGACTAGGAGTCAGCACTCGTGCGTGTGTGCACAGTTATTTCGTCACTATCCCACTTCAAGTTACATATATAGTTTCAATCCTTCTACATTCAAAGGTTTCAGGGTCTACCTTGTAGATTTTATTTATTTTTTTATATCCGGATAATTCTGGTGGTCCGTATGCTCCTGCTATCCGAGCAAACCTTGCCATCAGGTTTCTCAGGGGCTGAACCAACAGAACTTAACAAAAAATACTAACAGCGCAGGTGAAGAAAAACCAACCCAGGGGAGTTATGTTTGAGACGCTCGAGATTACTTTGATCACGTGACTAAGAAGTCACGTGGTACAATCTCAAACTGTTACAGATTTTAGTATGTTAGAACCATTCGCAGAAAATTCACACTTTCCGATCGGGTTTTTTCACCGCAATAATCAACATATCAAACGCGTAAGTTATCCATCCGAATGTTTCAAACACACAAAAATCTCGAACCGTTCGTTATTGCGCCATGTTACTCCTTAGTTACGTGATCGAAGTTATCTCGAGCGATTCAAACACAGCCCCCGCCTCGAGACTCGAGCCCGCGGCCACAGGAATAGCGGTGACGACTTGACCCGCTGGCACCGAGGACAGCATTTAAGCGTTGCCAAAAGAGAACAGTCCATAGTATTTAATCCTTCTATCTTTATTAAAGAATAAATAACTTGGTACTATGTTCTTTCTTTAGGTAACACTGATTGTATTTTAATAAAGCGCGAGCCTTCGCTGACCCTTCTGCCGGCTTCGTCAGGCAGTAATTGCCTGGCAAGAACGAACGCAAGAAAGAACATAAAATCATGCAAAACACCGAAAAGCTAAAATAAAAACCAAATCACTTGGTAGTTTTCCACTATGTTTTAATATAACTGACCAGTTGCAATTTTACAACATCTTCAATAGAGTTCTAATATCCCGAAGTTGATACCAATTGTTGAAGGCTTGAATCCTTGGCATTCAAACTTCGATGATGATGCTGTCATTTAGAAACATGTCACTAACTAAAACAGTGAGAAAAATAACAGTGATTTTTTCTTTAACTATGTCACGGTTCCACAAAGTTACTCCGCCTATTATCACATTGATTAGATTCTGTCTTTTATTGACATTGACTCATTGTAGCAGACTAATAACATTTATTTACATATGTACGTACGTATCACGCATCTCCCTTTTGGGGTAGGCAATTTCAAAGGACTTAGCTATTACTTAGAGGGCTAAAATACTCGCTCTATTTTAATAATATTCTCTATATTTCCCTATCCTTGCAAACATCTTTCACTTCTCTTACACTCATACATTGCTTCATACACGCTCTTCCATTCTTAAGACTCGTAATATTCTTTCTCTATAGTCTCTTCCACCACATTCGCCCTTGACTTTCGTGATCTTCCTCTCGCACCGAGCCTTTTACTATCATGAATCTGTTTCGTTATTTGAATCTCATCCATTCTCCCAACGTGGCCAAACCAATGAAGTACACTCCTTTCCTATCATGTCCTTTCTGGAGCTTCCAACTCACAGTCTTTCATAACCAACTCATTCCTAACCCTATCCATCATACTTTTGCCACCAACACTTCTCAGGTTCCTCATTACCATTGCATTTAACCTACTCCTTCTATTCGTATCCTGACACATCCAGGTTTCATTGCCATATAAAAACATGGGATGGATAACAGTTTTGTACACCACGATTTTCGCTTCCCTAAACAAACATGCATTCCTGTATATGCTCCACATACTACCTACGATCTTCCTTCTGGCATCCGCACACCTTTTAATCTCTTCATGTATCTTTCCATCTTCCACAAACTTTCGGCCAAGGTATACAAAATCATCTACTTGTTCAATTACTTCATCATTTACCCTCGTCACATAATCATTCTTATCACTCTTCCCATCAAAAACAACTAATTTGGTCTTTAACGCATTTACCCTCAAATCCATGCTCCTTGTTGCATCACAGATGTTATCCAGGAGCCCTGTAATTCATATGGGCTCTCAGACAGCAACACTGCATCATCTGTACTTTAATATCTCCAAACATAGGCACAAAGAAAAAGAAACTTACACGTCCGTTTTTTTTATTTTCGGCGGCAAAACCGCCAGCTTATGAACAATTTATTTGTATTCATGACTTCTTACTGCCTCATCTGCGTGCATTCTTTCCTTCTTCTCTTTCACAAAGATTTTACGTTCTTTCTTTTTCTCTGTACATTCAGCACATACCTTCTTTCGCTCTTCCTCATGAAATCAATATCTTAATCGCATCTTTCTTTTCACTCACCGCAATTTTCACTCCCTAATTCCACCATGGATTGCCTTTCATTTTCCCTACCGCCCCTTTCCCACATACTCTCTCTGCACATTCTGCAATGATTCATTTTAAACTCACCCACACATCATTCACACTCCCATAGTCAACATATTCGTCCCAATCTCACTGCTTTGAAGATAGTATATCCTCAAGCATGCATCCATACTATACTTTCACCTCATTGTCTAACAACCTATCTACTATAACTCTTATTTGCTTACGCAAACTTTTCTTTCTTGGAAGCCACTTTCTACCCATATCCATTCTAGAGGTCATCAAACAGTTGTCTGTTTTACATTTGGCACCCCTTTTATAACATTAATATAAATTCGACTTTCCCATTATGACGTATGGTAGACTCCGTGGACGTGGATCCCCGTTTTCCTCGATCACTCAATTAATAGTATGTAGTTTTCGTGTACCCTTTCACTCCCGTTTTCAGGAAGTGTTTCTAAACCGTTGTATTGGAAATGTTACGTTCCACTGTCTAAGATCAGCCTAATGGCTACTTCGCTGATTAATCTGAGGGTAGACGTTTCGCCAAAGACTTGCCGGAAATTTTGCAAATTGAGGCCACATATTCTTGAAAGAGCTAGCTACTCAACTATCAAGGATAATTGGTTCTACTTCCATCGGCAAGGCTATTTAACAATGTCTGATGATGACATAAAAATTATACTTGTATCTTCAGATGAAACTTTGACGTTAAAATGCGTAGTACAATAAACGGTTCAATGACAGAATCAAGTTTCATTATTCTAGTTCAGAGTGCCAATCCTCTTTCAGTCATTAATTGATGGAAATCTTAACTTTTGGTGAAGGTTGCCTCACCACAGGCTCCAGCCTTAGAGGAAGCTTAAGACTTTCGCAAAGAAATTTGATATATCCTCAATTAACCATTGTTGTCGTTGTAGAAAGCAATAAACTACTTTGTTACTTAAACTAATTTCAAATTCATTGAATTTTAAGCGCATTCACATTACGCTCAAAATACCTTCATTGCTGAACCACCCTATAACTACTACAAATTCTGACGAAGGGATATCAGTACTAATGCTATGCGTTGCAATCAAAAGGCCCATTAGTAGACGAGATTTTTACGGAACCCAATAAGAGAGAACTTCCTCCGGGAGTTGCGCTTCTTCGTAATGGTGCACGCCCTCCTACTCCTCCGGGGTGCTTTGTATTACCCGGAAATTCCTCTGGGGCTTACACACGAGCCAACTTCTTTTTTTCGCACTTTGCGCGTTGGATCCTTTTCATCGTGAGCAATAACCAGTGTTCCCCCCATTACCCCTCCATCCCAAGTCGTTCGAACGTTCAGAAAATCTTCCCAGGTTTTGACCCTTCTTTATTTTTCCCTCTCTCCATCTATCCACGAGGCTTTGTTCCGCGCCACCATAACACACCGATGCAGTCTCTTCCTGCGCGTGAAAGGCTTTTATTTGTTTTTTTTCCTTCCTTTTCGTTTCGGATGGTTCCGAGCGGATTCCAGCTTTGTCGAATCCCATAGGGGGGAAGAAAAAGAGAAAACCGGTGTTGAGGGAATCGTGTTTTCTGCTCCTGCCAAACTAAACCTCTCTTTCTGCCCTCACCCTTTCCTCTTTGACACCAACCTCTGCCAACCGACCCCTTTCTCAGTCTTACCCAAAGCAGATGGCTCATTTTTTCCATTTCTACTTTCCCAACTTCTTTCTATGCCCGGTTCAACTTTATCGGCCCTTTTTTTCGCCTCTTCATTTAATCAGTGCCTTTCACAATGAGTTTAATTCCTGGACAGTAGCTATGGACCTCTGCGTGCCATAGTTGTCGCATGAGATAGCATATGATGATACCACCTTTACTCCTTGACCAATGGCTAACTCCTCGCGCTCTATTTATTAAAAACATGAAGGAACTATAATGTAGGAATATAAAGCAAAACATTGTAGGTATATGAAGCAAAAAATCAGTTAACAAAGTTTACATACTCGAAGTTTTGAGCTTTAATGAATACCATGACACACAAAGTTTTTTTATACCCCGGGGGTTTTCTCGCGGCCGCATGCTAGTATATCAAAAAATCACGTTTTCACCAATCGGCACTAAAAGGATGGAGCAATGAGGAAACATCCTTTTGCAGAAATTCATAGCAACCGCATTGTAAAGGAAAAGTCATAAACTTTGCAAAACATTGACCGTTTTCAAAGCAGCAGTGCACGTTAACGAGGGATACGAAAACCAACGAAGATATGTAACATGCAATGATCTTTCGCCAATAAATTCAATCAACTAACGAAAATTCAGGTTTAGTAAAATTTGTGTAATCATGATAACCGAATAAGATGCCATACACCTTCCACGGTGGACTGCCGTGGTGGCAGCGCAGTATTCCCGGCAGGGCCCCGCAGTCCACCCAAATTTCCCCATTTCACCACCTTCATAGCAACTATGCGAAATCAAGTATTTTGGTAAATTTTCATTCACGTTTTTTAAAGTATTCAGTACCTTAACTGGACTTAATTGCCCTTCGCCGTAGGCCAAAAACTCCGTCTCAACCAAAACTTTGAGTGGGATTTCATAAAAAGTATTTCGGTGAGTATCAAATTTTTTTTGTTGTAATTGAGTAAATACACGGACTACGCAGCGCTACATATCCTACGAGACCGATGCGTCACAAACGCCAGAATTTCTGATTTTTATAATATATCACTGGAGCGTACCGCCGCGGCATATTCCATGGAAAACGACTTCTGTTTTTTGGCAAATGTCTCGAAATGTAATGCAATAAGTGACAGATATTCTTTAATTATTGGAAATGAGGTATTTATAATCGGATCATACTCATTGAATTTTATGAGTATTGATATCTCGCTCAAACTACATCAACCTTAGTGAACCAAACTTTTTGTTTCCGAGAAGGATTTTTTTCCTCCCTATCATTTAATTTTCAGAGGTCACTGAAAATATCTTTGGAACTATTAGAAGTATTTTTCTATACTAATTTTTTATATTTTTTCTTGTACCGTATACGAGCTTAGATGACTTAGGTGTGTGACGAATACAGTGCTCCTGAGATTAAATGGTTAAGGTATGTTGAGATGGAAATAAGTCTACCTTTACGAATATTTCATTTAACGCTGACACCTACCTCCATACGCGATTTCCTTCTTCAAATCTGTATGCATCAATCCTTTCTTCATCCCATCTTTAAATCCCAACAGTTCGTCATTATCAGAAGTCATCAATCTGAAAATTGGTTTGCTGCAACTCTTTTCACTATACGCTCCTACCAGAAAACAGCTTCATTCATTCTTAACTCTTCACTTTGAAGTCCTTCATCATCTGCCTGATTTATTCCATTCTTGGTCTTCCTCTGTAATTCATCCCATTTATTTTTCCTTCCATTATTGCCATCCATTGGCTATTGTATCGCATTTTGTTCAATAAATTTGCCTCTACTTCTTCATCTCAGAGTATTTCTCATATTTCTTCTCTCCATTTCGTCTTACATATTCTTCGTTGGTGATTCTCTTAGCTCATTTTATCTTCTTCATGATTCGATAACACCAGTTCTCCATTGTTTCCAATCTCTTTTTCTCTATAAATGTTACTGTCCAGGCTTCACAGATATATAAGAGTATACTCCAGGCATATGTTTTAATAAAGTGCTTCCTTACTCCCAGGCTAGTGTTACTAGCTGTTATCAGACTCCACGTCAGGTAGACTGCTTTTTTTGCTGGGGCTATTCCCTCATAGTATATTTATTGCTTCTTCCATCGCTGGCGACCCTGCTTTCCATGTGACAAAAATCCTCCACTTCCTCAATTTTTTACCGTTCGAGTTTGACAGTGATTTTGTCTCCTTGATTTCTTCCACAAACCTTTCTCCAAATATCTTTTTTATTTCTTCCCAATAGTTATGAGCTTGTTAATTATTATCGGTGAATTTCGTGCTCTTCAAACGGCAAGCCTCGATGCGCTTTCCTTCCCTTTCACTAATCAAGAGCCATCTCTCACTGTAGCTTTATATGGGCGTAAGGTAGGATATTCCCGTCCCCAATGGGGATAGGAAGAGGTGCCGTCAGCGTATAGCAGTTATAGCACGTCTGTCAGAGTTGAGTTAATTACGAGCCCACGGACTTCGTTCGATGCATGGAGACACTGTCGTGGTGGGATCCGAGATTTTGCCCGTGGCAGTGTCGTCGAGGGAACGCCCCGACATTGGGCTTTCCGGTGCGAATATCGCTTTCTCACGTCTCACCTTGGTGCCAAACGAACCGCGAAGACTTCCGAACGCGTGTATTGCTTGGAAGGCGCCGATGCTCTCTCCCCACATCCATCCATGGCTTCGCACCATCGGCTTGCACCTTAAATTATTCATCAACCTTGCACCAACCATCATGTCTCCCCCTTCTCCTCGTTCTTTCTTCTAGGAGGGCTGGGCCAGGGTTTCCAACTCTACCGGATGCTACGGGAGACTCCCGGAAACGGGCTTTAAATTTTCATATCGCGCACCTCCCGGATCGAGGCGTTTTCCATCCCTGATTTAGCTCTTAAAAATCGTGAATTAAATATTATTTCCACAAAGACATAGTTTTCTACGATTTATAACTTTTGTTCAACTGTTATTTGCTACATATATAGCATAATATGTAAATACATCCCAAGATATTTTCATTAAATAATGCTCTCTTATGAAAGTGTTGATTAGATTTCAAATAAGTAAAAATGAATTTCTTTGTATTATTTTTCATTGTTAATCAGGAATTCTAAAGTTTCTTATGTTTGATATTACTTAAAAGTATAAAATCATTAGGATACGTACGTATACGAAAGTTATTTAAATGTTCAATCACTAGTACAAATCTGTTCTTTTAAGGGCATAACTATATAATTAAAGGGTAGTATTCATAAAATTTATTGCATAGCTCTGTTTTACACTGCAGGTTTGGCGAAAGTTATAGCAATGAATTATCATAAATTATTCCATTGATAAAGTTTAAATTTCTTCGTCTGTTGGGTTGCGGGAATTTTTCAATTGTGAAAGGACATCGGAAGCCAGCCAGCCTTCAGGCGCCAACCCTACACTCCCCTCGGCTCGTCATAAGATCGCCGGCCACCGTGGGAGACTCGAGGCGATTAGCGAAACCCAAACTCGGACGGCCTAGACGGTGGGAGTGTTCCAAACTAACACAAAGAAGGCGTCGAAGGGACTTGCGGGATGGCGGCCAAGATATTAGTTGAGCGTGCACTATAACCGGTGGCTGGCGAAGAGTAAGCCCAGCTATCTTTTACACGAGGCACAATCTTATGTGCGTATGGATGTGCATTGAAAATTGCGACGTGTAAGGTGGTGAATTGCTAGAATGCATGCACAGACGCATAAACGAGAGATGTGAAAATAGCCACCGCGAGCCTGCATTCCCGCATTGCGAAAACAGATGCTACTTCAAATTGTGCAATACAGTACCTCGTGTAAAACGGAGTTTAAGGCCTGGGATAATGGGGAGTAATCCAGTTTAAAATCCTGACTTTAAAAAACCTATCTTTTACCGTTATATTACTTTGATGAATGAATCTCCGGCGTATCGAAGTGGATATATCACTGTATCGCTTAGCCTTAAAGGAAGATGCTAGGGCAATCCTGGGAGATGGAATCATTAGCGCCCCCCCTTTTTCCGTTCTACCCCTTTGAAGACGACGCTCGTCTTCTGACTCCTTCCTCCTCTGGCACGTCCCCACGCGAAAAACAGCCATCCCCTCCCTCCAGTCGCTCGTTCCTTCCCCCAGCCTCTTCCCCACTCTTCCGCTCTTTCTTCCTTTCCCTTCCTCACCCCCCCCTCCTCTCTCCCCCGCCCCAGCCGTTCCATCTCCCCAAACTTCCCCTTTCTTGCTCCCATCTGGCGACGCTAATACAGCGATTTCGAAGGTTCATATAACCGTCTCCGCGCCTCGTGTTAACATGCTCGTCAAATGACCGATTAGTAGCTACCCATCGCTACCGTGAGCTTGAAAAATAATACCTCCAATGTATATGAGCGAGTGGAATCCCTTCCATTAGAAATACTGCATGTAACTGCTCCATTTTAAGGGGTAAAATTGGTTTTGTCGGTTCGTGGACGCACGACAGAAGTGGAACTTCTTACGCTTAATTAATTAATATGTCACATGAAGTTTTTTTAAGTTACTATGAGGTAATTACGCATGTAACATTAATCATACGTAATCTTAGTTACGCAAGGTGTACGAAATCTTAGTATTCGAAGCCAATAATGGTCGTTGCCTTAGTTCTAATCATGGAAGAGATGGAAAAACCACTAAAATTATACGCTTTAACCATTCATTCGCAATACAGATATCATTTCGTAAAAATTGGATGCTACAAAATACAAATATAACCATTTTGGCACATTTCAGTCCAAGTCTGGTCGTTGTAGATGTATTATTTTCATATTTTAATGAGCGAAATAAAATTGATCTGTAAGGAAATTTTTCGTATCTTCCATTAAATCCCATTGAAAAACGAAATTCAGCCTCTGCTCGAAATATGGAGATTTTCTCAGAGCACTCCAGCTCGATTAGATACTCCCAGTAATTTGTATCAAAGAGATCTGACGTCATCTGACGTTTTTCCGTGTCGTGTCACCAGTCGTTTTTGAAATGGTTTTACTCCTCATCAAGCGAACGCGTTTACAGCGGGCGCTATAGTGAGCGAAAAATGCATAACGACAGTGAAGAAGTCCCACTTTAAAAATATATGTACTTGAAAATGCTGCCCACCTGAGTTTTTATACGGATAGGCTAATGACATATGCTATATTATATATTTTAAAAAACATAATAAGAAAAAGTTTTTATAATTTATTCTTTAATTTTTTCTTGTTTATTAATGGTAACGTTTGAGTAAGTGATGATTGCTAACGTGGCTGGTGTTACTGCTCTTTTGCTTCTCCAAGGGATTAAATCACTATGAAAATTGGAGCAAGCTTTTTTCCAACTTGAAGTAGTAAAACGACAAGTCCGCCGTATTTCGAGAAATTATGGTGGGTAATGAGGATATTTTATTCCTCACCATTTGAAGCAATAACCTGAGGTTGCTTATTTCTAAAAGAAAGAGTAAGTTTGTGTGGGGATACATCCTAAGAGTATCAGAGTCACATTTATATTTCGGAGTTTTTAGAATTGAAGCGCGAGAATCAGTTTGCTACGAAATCAATAATGTTGCGAGTGCAAATATTACAAACTTCGATTTTATGTTAAAATTATTATATACTACTTTCAAAAACATTTTTTTTAGTTTTTGGAAACGAATGACATCGAATGAAGTTAAATTTTCTTTAGGTTAAATTATTTCTTTCTATCGTCTAACAGGTTTCTCAATCTTATATTTTTAGGAAAAAAAGAAACAAGACGCCTCGCTTATTATTTGGATTTCACTCACCTCTTTGCAAGTGTCAGGTTTATATCTAATGGCCAGCTATTTATGTGCATGGCATAAATATTTATCTTATTATGCTCGCATTCATTACACTAGCTCATAGAATTGTTGTGGAATGGGACTAATACCTACTTAGCAGCCTCTTTAACATCAGTTTTCAGTGGCCTTCCCGTTGGAGAGTATTAATTTAGCAAAATTTGCCACTCAACAATGAGTAACTTAATAGAAAATACACTAAGATATGTGCATTTGAATATTAACTCACACGTAGTGACCGCAGTCCTCCTTGCCGTGGTGTTTGCTCAACTGGAAGCAGTCTTCTTCTTGCCGCACAAATCCACCTTTATCTACGCACTCTCGCTTCCGCCTCAGTTTCTGTGATGTTTTAATATATCACTGGCTCGCGTTTCATACGACTGCAATGCAGATGCTCTCTCCCTGTTTTATATCCTTTTAAATTTATGCAAAAATAAGCTTTTTCGTCCTAAGTTACGCAATGAGCTGGGCAGATAGATGAGGCTCTAGTTTCACACGCAAGGGCTCGCCCCAAGACATCGTACCGGGTGACTAATGCTTATTTACTAAAACCAAAATGATTATTTCGAAATACTTCTTACACTGGACGCTATATTGGGGCGGATAACCAGATGAACGAGATGGGACCTTATCTTAATAAATACCACACGCTGGTCATGAATCAGATCGTCGTTTACCTACAAATTGCTATATTTATGAGATGAACGTAGTTGAAATTGAGAATTTCAATAGTTTTAAATATTATATTGCGCAATAATATTCTTGCAGATAACAGTTTTGATGTTATTCTTTATTGTTGTTTATATGTATTACAAGATATGTATATTATGTTTGAAGTACTCTCCGCTAGGTGGTGTGAGTGAGAGTGCATGCATTTGGAATCAATTTAATGCAACATATACGTGTGTGTGTTAATATATATATGCAACACTACATAGCACTGAGAAAATATTGACAAATATAATCCTTAAAATAATTTATCTAAAGATTTTATGTTATCGGAACGTAAAACGAGGCGCTAATTTTAGTATTTTTTATTATATTCTCAACTCCATCTCCGTCGATCATGAAATAATATAAGTTGTGGGTGGATAACGATCACTCTCGTGATCAACATGTAAAATTAATTTAGATAATGTATATTTGCTTTCATTTATTCCTTCCTACCCCAATAGTGTCCATTTTTAGGTTAAATCTAACGTCTAGAATAATACAACAACTCAACAGGCTGTCTCTTTGGATAGGTATAAGTAATCGCAAACAATCGGGCTGCTTGCCATTGCTAGAGAAATGATTGTTGAAATGAGACATGCGGAACAGCTCTTTCTGAGGTTTTCATCGTTAAGAAGATTCTGAAGAAACCCACTTGTGCTGAGAATTTAATTGCTGACCTTCACATTTCCAGGCGAATATTTTACATTTTGGCGCCATCATTTTGATACTAACCGATTGGCTAGTAAGCTATATTTGATCTCATATGGTTAACTCACGAGTGATGATATCAAAGCCGGTGAATTTCACTTACTCCACGAGGTACTCACCATCTACCTTCGTAGTAGATTAGCATCACCTCATTGCAAATTTTTTTTAAACTATGTAACTTGATTTTGTATAATTAACCTTTTCTGACTTGATTTTTTTCACCAACTAATTCTTTCTGCAACCGATGTGTTTTTCTCTCAATCAATATTGGCCTTAATTTTGAGAAAGCATATTTGAAAAACGTTTTAAAAATAAATATGTATTTAATACAACGCTAGACCGTAAGAGGACGATTCGAATGACTACTCACATAACATGGCAAAAGAATGCCAGTTTCAGTTGAGGTGGGCCAATTACTTTTGCATAATCAGCAGTCATCAATTCGAAGATCGATTTGTTCCAGTTCTCCACCCCACTATCCTCTCAGCTAACCATTTCATTCCCGCATATTTCTCCTCTTAAACGTATTTCGCAATCGGCCTGGTGTTTTCCTTTCTTGGTTTTCCTTAGTAATTCTTTCCATTCATTTCTCCTTCCATTATTGTATTCATTAGGCTCGCTACTCGCATATGCAACTCGCTCGCATAATTTGTTAAATTGGGTCAAAGATCGTTGTATATTCCTACAATGCATTACAGATGCCGAGTTGGAACCAATGCCTCTTTTTTCCTTGGATTTTCCGTCAAAATCTTTTTGAATAAATCTCATATAAACCGCAACTTACGAGTACTTTTGTTCACTACGTGGTATACTTGCTTGTGAAGGTGTATTTATCGATAGCATTTCTCTCGGCGAAACTGTTAAACCTCATCTCCTCGTTCAAACTGCTAAATTGGGGGAAAATCGTTGCAATACACTTCAGCGGATTAACTTGAACCAATAACTCCTCAATTCTCAGACATTTTCTTAAAATATTTTGAACTAAATCTTAGACAAACCGTAACTCACAGGATAGTTTGCCTTCCGACATGGTATACCTAATTGAGAATGTAAATTTGTTTATCATCATAAAGACGTCTTCATTCTCGAGTGAATTTGGGACTTCTTAGTCCTATCTTATAATTAAATTATAAACAACAATGCGCAAACCCCCGTTTTCAGGGTATTCTAAAAAAAAACACCTTGGCGGAAATGAAACCCGTGATCTCACTATTAGCAAGCGAGGACTTTACCCCGTCACCACAGGGGCCGACAATACAATCAATAGTATTTTTCCTTCGGTGAAAATTAAATTCAATTTTGGAGTATTCAGAACTTACTCAACACCTTTTTTGAGTCTGGCATTGTTTTCGTATTTTTGGACCCACCCAAATTTATTCCTTTGCTTTGCTCTCCGCATTTCATCTCCTTGATCTAGCGCCGCCCTCCCCTCTACCTCCACGCCTCTCCCCTTCTGCACCTCCCCTTCCATACCTCTTCTTACTCAACCCGCTCCTCCCACGCCTCTCTCTTTCTCCTTTTCCACACCTCATCCTTCCCTCCCTCTCTCCTCCTTCCTCACACTATCTTCCCATCCCCACTTTCCACATCCTCACCCCCTCTTCACACCATATCTTTATATATCTCTCTACCTGGGTTTTCTTCCTCTTCTTCTTCAGACTCTCTTCAAGCTTAGCGTTCCCACCTTATATTGTGCTATTCGGTGTACATTGCGATGTGATTTTGGGAAATGATGGAGAGGTAGAGCTGGGTGGTGAGGAAGACGAACGAGGAGGTAATGGATATGGTTGGAGAGGAGAGGATGCTGGTGGCGGAGGTTCGGAGAAGGCAGAAGAGTTGGATGGAGGAGGTTTTGATAGGGGAGGGCATGTTGAGGAGAGTGATATAGGGGAAAACACCAAGGAAGCGTGGAAGAGGAAGGAAGAGGATAGGAATTCTGGACGAAATAAGAATAGGTAGAATATGTGAGGAATTTAGGAGGGGTCTAATGGCGGGACATCTACAGGAGGGAAAACAAGACAATGTTTCAGAAATTGGGATGAAGGATAAGGTCTGTCCAAAAACCTACCAATCAGCTGGTAGAATACTAAAACATACAGTGTCCATATATTATATATCTGAGCAACATTGGCCAGCATAGAAAACCGCAGTATCTCCGTTCCTGGCCATTATATCCCGTTCGAAATTGCGAAGTTACTCGCGAGAGAAGGCAAATGCCAGCACCAAAGACTTGTTAGAGAAGGAATAAAAAAATTAATATCATCCGAATCATTTCAACCGTAAAGACGAGTACAAAACCTGGAATTCACCCTAAGTGTTGGTTTCTAGAGAATAAACAGTAGCTAGACTCGCTACTCGTGCACAAAGCAGAAAACAGACAGAGGAATGCTTCTTCCCACCTGACTAAAATATGGCATAAAAATGACCTGCACCTTTTTTGCTCTCTACGGCTCATTTTAATCCTACATATATCGTGTATTGCATCGAGAGAGCAGTCTCCAAATATGCATCATCCGATTTCTGTGTTGTAATAAATGATCCGGAAACATATTCCTGTCAAAATATCACTTAAGGTTCCTCCTCATTCTCAGGCATTACATCCAACAGGCATCACTTTGTTATCTCATTATCCGATATTTTACTATTGGCGATTGTCGATAGCCCTTCTTTCAGACAGGGAATATTCTCGTAAGCACGGTTTCTGCTAAACAAGTTAGTATACGGTGTCAGGTTTTGTGTGCCTATTTGCATCAGCAATATACTCTTTTACTCTCCGGGTTATTCCCTTAATTGTCTATAGTGATTCTTTATTATCTTAGATGCTATTTAAATTGAGGTGCATCATTTAAGTGGACTCACCACCGTTTTATGAATGTCCCACGACAAGCATGTAATCAAACTAAGCTTGTGGTGAAATTCGAACAGGGACATACATGCATGCCCAACACGCCGTATCATTTCGGGGTACGCATAATCAAAAAACCTTAATTGTCTTTATTAGACTAAGAAAACTGACTTCACTCTTAGTAACTTCCTCCGTACGGCCCTTTCCTTGAAACCTCCTTTGCTTATATCATATTAATCCGATTCTTCAATTCTTAAGACTTCTAATTTTCCTCCTACCAAAAGTCTCTTCCACTAAATCCACCCATACAAGGCCGTCTTAGGATATGCCGGGGCCCCTGGGAACACAAAAATTTGGGGCCCCGTTGGAAAGTAAAAAAGTGAATGAAAAGAAAAAATATGTTTCTGTTTTGATTTTACATTTATTATGCTTATGGCGCAGTTAATCAGTTTCACCCAATGGCAAATAATACGTATTTATTATTATTAAAATGTTCACTGTTCACTCTAGAAAAAAATTGAAAAACTGACGGTAATTTTCGTAGGTATCTACTTGGAAACCGAAAAATAAATTGAGCTCCTTTTTGTCTAAGCAAATATATCGGAATTTCGGGGCCCCCGTGAGGTCGGCGGCCCTGGGCACGGGCCCCGTGTGCCCTTATGGTAAAGACGGTATTGCGCCCATGACTTCCTTGGTCTGCCCCTTCTTCTTACACAAGTCACTCCACTCTCATAAATCTGTTTAGTTCTTCGACTCTCATCCATTCTCTCAATATGCCCAAACCAACGAAGCACGCTCTTTTCGTAAACTTCCATTACCACTCCAAATTCTGCAATTATCCGAAGCATCCACTCCACATTCTGTAATCACCCACTCATTTCTAGCCCTATCCTTTCTGCTTTTACCGCAAACATTTCTGAAATACCCCATACCCACTGCATTTAGCCTGTTCCAATGCTTACCCAAGTTTCGCTGCGGCACAATAAAGTAAGAAGGAGGTTCTTTTACAAAAACGAAAACATTCATTCCTTGGTATATTTTACAGGCGTTCAAAATACCCTTCCAGCTTTCTAACAACCCCTATATGCACGAATTCAGGTAGCGGAGGAAGACCACAAAGTGTTTGCAGTAATAATAGGAGAGATAGGGTTAGGAATGATTGGGTTAAGAAAGTGATACAGGTGACATTCGGATTTTGATTCGACTGGCTCTATTTCTTCCATTTTTTCATTTCATATGCGATTTGTGGCGTAGATTCAAAGGAAACAAAATGACTTTAGAGCCTCATTTTCACTGGAGTGGAGTCGTTTTCCATTTACTCATTTCTGTCTCTTACTTTTAAATCCATCGATCATTCTCGCTGCCATTCTCCTTTCTTCTCAAGCGTCCAAACGCAAGTATCGTACCCGTGACTGGGTCTGAATACGATTATCAGCACGGACGTGATGAACGTGTGGCACGTTCACGAACCTCGGGTGCGTGCCGAAATGATTTTTCTCGACGTCCGATTTCAATAACGACCTTAACAGCGGTTGCGAATTGACCTTTGAAATTAGAATAATCTTACAGTATGCCGGAAGTAGGGGTTCATTCCTGCTTGTAAATTTAACGTAGTTTGAGCAAGATTTTTATCTAATCATAATAGAAGCCATAATCGAATTTAACTTTAAAGTTTCAGCAGCAGTAAGGAGCATTAATTAAAGATGATATGCATTTGGTTTGGTGATTTGGGGAGGCGACCGAGAACTGAGGTTATTTTCACCATTGATAACGAGTGGGTTAGGGAAGGATCATTTTATTTAGACATATTTTCAGTATCAGAAATTCTTTTTTTTGAACCCTTGGAAAAAGGGTTTGGTGCCCATAATGTTTACAACGATGTTGATAGGCACTGTAAAGAGGAAGGACGCTATCGTTTGAGGAAGAATTGAAGAGATACATTATTTTTGCATATGCACCTACCTTGAGTACATGTTTGATATTTGAATGAGGTATACTGTCTTTTTACCTATCCTCGGTAAAACAGTTGGTGCCACTCATCAATCAGCCTTGCCCTAAGAGAGTCTCAACTAAATTCTTTAGGCACAAATCTCCTTGTCATCTCCTCCTTGAGTTTATTTAAATATTGTTTTTACATACCCTTCTGTGTACTTGTGTTAAATTTGATTGAAGCCTTCCAAAGCAGACGTACGAATTCACGCTTAGAGGTAATGTGATCTATCCCTAATTATTCTTTTGCTGGTTCCATTAGTCAAAGATTCAGTTACTGTCTTAGGTCGGATGCATAACGTTAGTTTCTCGTGTCGTTGCAGTAAAACACAAGGAGTAGAGTTTTTCGGTGGCTGTACACCATCGTGCATATGGAAGTAACAATCGCGGTAACGGCTACTCCCTTATTTTTACCTTCTTGTTAAGGTGTTCTATTGCTGAAGGCGATAGAGAACGTTTACCTTTTGGACACCTAAGTTATCAACATACTCACTGAATAGGCTTTAATGAATAGATTAGTTGTACGCTCGCAATACTGAACTAAATAAGCCAAACTTAAAAATTTGGTTTAAAAATTTCTAAAAATATTTCATACAAATATCTAATATCTACATTGCTTGAAAAATGTGTGTTAGAACTTGGAAGCCAAGGGTAAATTAAGATTATCTCTCTATTATAACCCTCATTGCCTTCCTTTCCTACTGACAAATAATGAACGGAATAAAAAATACCGGGATATTTATGCATTAATTCACGTCTCACCGTTCCTCCCATGCTCCTTTATCCTTTTCCTTTTCTTCTTCATGGCCGGTGCTGTAACATGACCTGCCATACGCCCTTGTTACTGCTTGCACGGCAGTATGTGCATGTAAATATGCAATAAAAGACTCTGCATATGAAATTTTAATGGCAAATGAAAGCAACAAATACTTTTTTGAGTAAACTTCGTCATCTGGCCCGAGGATATCGCGGTTCAATGATAGCCTGACCAACTTCAATCACAGCCGCGATTGTTGTTAATAGGTTGATTTTCAGTAAAGGTATCAAGCCTGGATAATGCAAGTTTTTAATTACTTCGAGGTAAAGAAAACGTTCCCTTTTAAGCATGAAGTTAAGCACTCCAGCGCATATCGTCGTTCGTGTGCGCTGAAGTGCTCTGATGTATTCCGATCTGCACTAACTTCAACATCATATATTTTTGGGTTTTAGAGCGTGACGATATTATTTTTAGGGGAAGGAAGTGGAGCGGCGAAATTTTTATGCAACTTCCTCATAGAAGTTTGAATGGTTGCTGTGTGTAGTGGGGGAAAGTTTTGGCTTTCACTCAGCGTCGTGTGTTGGGATGCAAGTGCATGGGAGAAAAGTGCATGCGGCTGGCGCGACGATGGAAGGAGAGGGGGAGGTCGCATCTCGAGCGTTTAGTTGGACGCACTTATGAGACTCCCGTCTTCACCTCGTTCCCTTCCCCCGCTCCCATTACCGCTCCTCCTCCCCCCCATCACTACCCTCCCCTTCCCCCTCACGCATTCTCACTATTCCCCCTCCTTCCTGGCCACGCAACACAACCACCTCCGTATCAACCCTGTTCCCCTCTCGCCCCCTTTTCGTTTCTCCCCAAGACTTCTTCTTCCTTCCCCCACCCTCCCTCAACACATGGCTCTCCCCCTACTTCCCCGTCCACACTTTCTCCTTCTTTCCCGCCCCCTCTTCTCTCCCCCGACGCCCCCTCCCCCTACCAAACCCGCCTTGTCCGCCTTTTCCAAGTCCATCCAGGCCGAGTCTGCCGCCCGACTGGAGAAGAAGAAAAAGAGTTGAACGTCGCGCGGCGCCCCGCTTGGTGGAGCGTCGCTCTTGAAGCCGTGACAGAGTCGCCAAGTCCATCCGCGAAGCGTCTTCCCTGTATCTCCCCCGCCTCCTCTTTTTCTTGCCCACTCCAGTAGAGGGACTCCTCCCTCTCCGCCATCGTCCTGTCGGCTCTTCCCTAGACAGACCGTTGAGTCCGTCAACTCTGTGACAAGTCGCCCTCACGGGACGGACATGGAGTCCAGTTTCACCTCGCGGAGAAGTCCTCCGAGTGGTCTAAGCCGTGTGAAAATTCCAAGAGCGGATAAATCTTAGGGTTTAAGGCCACGTGGGCCTGTGGGATATGCCGGGGGGCGGGGAGGGAGTATCCTGGACGGTCAGCGATGGAAGAGGCTCGCCCCCGAGGGCACAGGATCTTGAAGGAGGTGACCGGAGGCGCCAATCGTCCCTGGCGCCTTCCTTCCCGGACCCCTATTCTTCTCCAGACCCCTTGATATTCTTCCCTGCCCACCCCCTACAGCACCACCGGCAATGCCACCACTCCACCGCTCCCGGTGGGGGGCGGGCGAGGAGGCGGAGGCGCTGGTGGGGCGGTTGGGGAGGAGGCGGCAAGCTAGCCGAAGGCGGTAGGTTGTGGGTGGACAGCGTTTGGTTGTGCCGAATCTACGAGGAGGAGGGTTGGGAGTTAGAGGAGGAGGAGGCGGGGGAGGTGGTTGTGGAGGCGGTGGGTGGGGGAGGAGGTGGCGGTTCCGGTGGAGGAGCCGGGAAGAGGAGGAGCAGGGGGGCGGAAGAGGAGGCGGTGCTGGGAATACGGGAGTTAGACGAGGGAGACCGGAGCGGCAGGAAGTGCGGCGGCCCCAGTTCGACCGCTGGGGGACTCCTACAATATAAGTGCGGCGGTTCCAGTGCGACCGCTGGGGAACTCCCCCAGCATGTCCCGGCGGGGCTCCTCGGAGGCCTCCCGCGCGGAGGAGACGTTGGTGGTGGTGTCGTCGGTGTCTGTTGCGGAGGTGGATTCGGTGCTCTCGGTGGTATCGTTCTCCGGCGTGGTGCTTCGATCTTGCTAAAGGTCTCGGAGGAAGAAGAGGAGGATAGTTGTGGTGGTGGTGTCGGGGAGTTTTGGTGTTTTGGTGGCGGGGAAGAGGAAAGAGGGAAGGTGGGTGGGTGTTGCCCCGGGGGCAGGCAGGGGGATGCCGGGGGGCGGGCGGGGGGGCATGCGGGGGTGGTCCGTGGCAGGCTCGCCCTCCCGCCTCCCCCCTGCACCACCACCTCCTGCCCCCTCACCGCGACCCTCCACGTTCCCCCCGTGACGGTGTCCCGCCACGCTGCCGTGAGGCTCAAGAGCTTTGCCCACCTGGTGACCGCGGAGGAGCAAGAGGACAAGTCGGCGGGTGGCGACACGGAATCAGTGAGTAGAACTGAGAGGTTGGAGGTGTGAGGGGGTGGGTTAAAGGGGGAGTCGTTAGGGAGAATTTCAAGCAAGATGCCGGGGAGGTTGAGTTCTCTCTTCTCGTTGGCAAGAGAGAGAGGTGCGACACTCCCTACATAAGGTATCGGCCGCGAAACGACTCCCCTTAACCGGCGTCACGAGCTCGCTTTAAGTTTTGCGCGCGGCCGGTCTTTTGCTTTCTTGAGCTTTTTCCGTGCCGTGCCTTTGGAGCGCGAAAGAGATTTCGAGAGTTGTTGTGGGATGATATAAAAAATAGGCAATACACGTACGAGGGCGTTGCGGCCGTGCGTAGGTAGCTGTGCCCTAGAGAGAGGACAGGATTCCCGGAGTCGTTTTTGGTCTCAAAAAGATGAAAGTCTTTCGACACCGAGACTTGGCGAATGTTTCTCGCTGGAGACACGAGGCCGATACCTTTCGAACTAGACGGCTTTCTCGGCCGAAAGCATTGTTTTTTCGAAGAGAAACGTCGGAACTTATTTGTTGGCAACGTGCTTGTGTTTTGTTTGAAAGAGAGCCGAAATATATAGCACCACCTTTTGAAAAATCGCTTGCAACATGTTATTAGGTAATTCATCTTTACAGAACTGCAGTTTCTCGGAAATGAGTGGCTTTTATGCCGATTCATTTTATCCATTCCACGAAGCCTTTTTAAATTGAATATATTTTTGGCCTGTTTATGTTTTTATCCCGTCAATTCCCAATATCACCTACAGGTGACGCAACTTTGTAGTATTGTTAAAATTAGATATGTCTTCAGTTTTTTATGTTTCAAGTTTTGATGGAAAATTTAAGACTTTAGGAACAACATAGTAACTCTCAAAAGGCTAAACCTCCCCTCATGGTGGTATTCACTACTTATGAAACTTTGAAGTTAGCTGTTCTCTTTTTCCATGAAGTCAACTTTGGACTTTATTATGGTGTTGCATGTTTATTGAATTTCCAAATTATATGGCTAACCTTCTAGGTTATCTAAGGATCATTTTGGTCTGTCATACATCGTGATAAACATTCATTTTAAACATACTTTAGGTCCTTAAAGGTATTCAATTCAATGGAGCTTCTTCCAAAATGCATTAGTTTCGACCGATAGCTGATGTTAAGTAAAATATTTACTTTCCATTATGGAGTATGTGGCATTCGTATTTATTTTTCGTGCGGTTAAAAATTTTGATTTAAATTTTTTGTATTCGTGCTGATATTTATCTTAGAAGTCCTATTAGATCACTCAAACCATTTAAGTTAATCCTGTTGGTATAGACTGATACCGGCTCTCTCTTCTGGGTATCGCAACTTCTTGCGAGCAATAACTTTTATGTCTTTCATGGACTTGAAGAGGTTTAGTTTTACAGCTGACTTTACTAGGTTTATTTTAAACCCATTTGTTTCACCGTGCTGCATCGGCACCTTCGTTAGTCATTTCACGTACGAGCTATGGCTGGCCGGCAACTCGTCAGGGATCACCGGTGACATATTAGGAAAAAAGAGATTTAAGAAAATGGAGATGGAGGTAGAAAGGGGAGCGGGGTTTGGTAAAGTGTCTAGTCGGCGTTATTGAAGCCGAGGCGCTCTCAAAGCGGACATGAGCGATTAAAGGCTTGTAAAATTTTTCCCCAGGACGATTAAAGAAAAAAAGAGTGGCGCTAGCCTAAGAGTGGAAATTAAGGCAATAGGAAAAGTTCTTCCATGAAACCGTTGTGACAATTAAATCCAACGTTTAATACTCCGGAAAAGTAAAACTTAATCCCTACATCCCTCCTTCGGGCCTTAAGTAGGTCGCAGCGAGCGTGAAGGAAATCACTGGAAATGAAAATGTACCTTCATTTGTCTAAAAAAAAATGGCAGCTTTCATTATTCCAGGATTAATCTTCCGATTCCTCTGCAGATACTGCTTATAAAATTATTTTATTATATTGAATCGCAGTATTAGCAGTATACTGCAATTCAATTTTATGAATTGATGTTATATATTCGGTAGTTCCTGACTTGGAAAGATTCATCTCGAAGTGATCTGTTAGGGAATGTTTCCTTGACTGACTCTTAGATACATTCGAAACCTTCCCATGGCATCATAATGTTTAATGTCAACCCCTATGGTGAGCTATTCATATATCTCGCGCTGTCGTAGTATTTAATTATAAGCGTTAGATTCCCTTCCCTCAATTTAATACTACTATTGCATGTTTCTTTAGATTTACAACAGTTTTCATAAACAGCGAAATTTCTAAATTCCCTTTTGTTCGTAGGATTCCTTCGGTAATTGATTGGCAGGCTTCCAAATTTGTTTCCGAGACTATTAATCGGTAGTCATTTATCGCACAAGTTAGTTAAAAATCAACTGACCGACTATTTAATCCATGTCGTTAAATTGGTATTAGAGAAAAAGGGTTAACGATGATTAATTTTGCTACTCATATCCTATAAACGTCAAAACATGATTTAAATGTTGTATTTAATTGCTATCAGGAGATCAATAATCGCCTGACAGCAATCAAGAGGCTAATCATTTTTACGGTCATGATGTGTCATTTAATTTTCATAGGCTCGAATATCTCGAATGCTGTACCCTATCGTGTCGGTCTGTAAAGATAATTAACTAAATGTTATTTAGAAAACCTTCAAAAATGAATTATTGACGTCTCTTCTCTGAGGACTCTTTTAAGGATGAATAATGTTTATGAAGTCCATAACAGAATGAAATATCTCCCGCGTGATTTAGTCTAGTATCTAGTTGTAGATTAACCTAAGGGACTTGGTAAAAAATAAGAGCTTATGAGAAATAATTAGTTGGAACCACTAACCCATGAATGATCATGCTACGCAATATATCAAAATGGGAAAGATTTTAGCGGTTTGCTGAAAAGAGAATTGAGTTGATTGCTCGCGTAAATCATTCTTCGGATTGAAGACTCCTTAAGATTTTGATGTACCTAGGAATCCAGGCGCTATATTTAAATATTTGTCTTAATTGGTTGGTGATTCATGATTTTGATGAATGATGTCAAAGAGCATGAAAGAACATTATTATGTGTTGCCGTCCAATGTCAAATACAGATTAACCTGAGCAATTTTAAAAAATAAGAGCTTTTGAAAAATATCAGATTGCAAGTAGTAAACAGTGAAATAGCATGATACGAAAGGTATTAATATGAAGGAGTTAAGTGGTTAACTGAAAATAGAATGCAGCTGACTGCTGGAGAAATCCAATCTTCACATTCATGGCCACTAAATGGTTATTAATCAATAAATCCATAGACGAGCGTTGAATATTTGTCTGATTCACGATTTTTCACATGCCAAAATTGTCAAGGAAAATGTTTATGTCATCGACCTTTTTAACCCACCGGTTGCGGCAAAAATCTGCAAATTTTAGTTTCTGAGCTGCCCCTTTGGTACCGCCAGTATTTAATGCCTATTTCCCCTGGTATGCATTTTTCATGATGGGAGTTAGTATTTCCGTCTTGCAGTTAAATTACCCTTGCAACTCTATTAACCAGCTGTTTTGCTTTGCAAAGAGTATGACGTGTCTACGGCTACTTTGCCACATGCGCGCCCTGTCGTGGGAGTGATATACTTTTTTATACTTTTGCGAGGTTCGTTGTTATTTTTCGTCATGAAACAACATGTGTCAGATCAGGCACGGTGACCAGGTTCAAGATATGGACGTGGAGGCTTAAGCATATTGTAACTGTTTTTCATAATAATATAGTATGTAACTTAACACACCTTAATTGGTGTTTTTCCTTCGTAAATCGCCATGTACTTGAGTATACAAATGCAATTAAAATTTGATGTAAAAATCCGCAACATTATTTCGTGTGAATATGTCGCGCTCACCGGTGGGTAAAAAATGTGAAATTTGTTTGGTGCTCGTTCAGGATGAAATCGAACCGCGTTCCTCTTAAAGTGGTTCCACCGTAAAATGACTTTAATGTCATTAAATGCATATCCTAAATACCTGTAGAGACACGTGTCCTCTATCCAATATGAACGACAAAAGTTTAATTTTCGACGCTATTTTTCACGCTAAGTGAACTTGAAGTTACATGATGATGATACGAAAATAAGTTAAATACGGGAAAAATGGTATTTTTCTATTTGATTTAAATTCCATTTTTAAGAAAACTGTTAAAATGAAGCGTTAACTCCCGGTAAATTTACTAAATGTATAATCTATACATTTTACCACCTTATTTTTTGAGTTATTAGCCTATTACCGCGACAATGTCATAATACGGTAATTCCATGAAAATAGCTCTGTAGTCGGCTTCTATGACTTTAAGAGTGTCAATTAAAAATATATTCGTGGAATTAACTGCACATTTTGTACCTAAATTTTGGCTTTCAACAGCTAACGCATGTCATCATCGAAAGCAGGGTTTTTTAAACCAATTAAACAAAACGTTGGAATTTTTTTTCTCACACGGTGTCGCGGTGGAACTTCCGTAAGAGTATATAATACTTCAATCATCCCTGAGGCTGCCTCATTCGCACTCTACTTCGGGGTGGGGTGGACCCCATAGCAGATCTCTCAAAAAACTTGAACAAGAGGTTTTTGAGTGAAAGAGATTTTTTTAAATCTCATTTTTAGAGGTGAACACTCCCACTTGGGAACCGAAGTCGATATGCATATAACAACGCGAACGCGACACAACGCGAAACGGATGCGCTGTGAACCCATGAACTTTATCCTTCGCTTTATTCGCCCCCTTATTACCACCCTGCTCCCCAAACTGAATGACACCCGCACGTCAGTCAATCCTTTCCCGTCGTCCTATTCGATCCATTGTTGTAGATGGACGCTGTCCACCCGCCCACCCGGGGTTTGTAGTGTGCTTACGGGGAAACGTGAACGCACCGCCGAAAGAGAGGGAGTGCCACTCTTGGTGTTTCCCCCCTACTTTCCGGTGGCACACACAAACACGTACGCAACTACACAGCCGCTCCCGGGAGTCCACTAGGAGTGGGGGATGCCGCCGCGCGCTGCGCGATCCTCATCTGTAGATGGGGTACGGTGGCGCGTCGGTGCGGCAGATGAGCGAATTAGGTCGCCCGTAAAAAGGAGGGCGGGAAAAATAGAGAGAGAAAGAGAGTGACGGGTTCTCGTTGCTACTGTCGCTGCTGCTGCTGCTTCTGCTTTGTTTATTTTGACGTTTGGCGCGTGGCGCAGGGACTAGCGGGAGAGCCGCCACGTGTTCGTTGGTCGCTGTGTTTACTCAAATCCAGCGTCCCGGAGGTGGCGAAATTGGTACTCTGGCTTGTAGACTTTTTTCATTTTTTCTTCTTCTGGTCTTCTGCTGCGATTTCCTGCCGCAAATGGCCACTTCTCGCGCATTCCGAAGATGAAAGCTTTCCACAGCTTTGTGGACTTTCTATCGAACGCGAAAGAGGCGTCTTTGAAACGAATCGTCAAGCCGAATTGAAATTTTGCAAGCAGAACAGACCGAATGCGTTTTTACGGTTTGTAGAGTTTGATTCAAATGTGAAAAGGGCGTCTTTTTAAAGAGAATTTTCGCTTAGACACTTTCAACCAGCGATAATAGTAGCATAAATTATGTAATATGAATCGTCGTATCTCCTGCATGGAATGTTGAATGAGACCTACTTCGTGAAAATTAACCAGCTCCCCTCTGTTTTCCCACGTAATAGATGGAAAAAAGTTAATTCATTAAATATTTTCGTTTAATCATCTCATAGTAATCCAGCAGCAACAGCTAAACCAGTGGCACATTGCCCTCGGAATTGTGAAATTTTCGTCTCAGCTTTGATTCTGCTTTGATTCTCAGGAAACTAATTAATATTACTCGTTGATATATTCAGTCGTGTGCATTTCTTCTTGTTTTACTTTAGTATCATTGTAATATAATGGAGGATAACCATAATTTCGTTATGAAATCTGAAATTTTAGTAACCTCTACCGACAGCATTATGCCACTCAAACTTACTATTTCCGATTACTCACCTCTAAAAAATGAAATAATCAACCTTTTCATTCAGATTATTGATAAATGTACTAAGTAACCTTTAAGCTTGTAGGTAGACATTTCAAGGTCTTGAAAATGACAATATATGTCGAAACCATGGTCGGCAAAAATAAAAAGTGTGAAATGTACAATGCGAGAAATAATTTCATTTGTTGCATTTCCACAAAGTTAAGCCTTGAAACTGTAGCTTATACTGTAGGTAGGCATTTAAATTTATTAGTAAGTGTTTCTATTTGAATTATCGAAACGGATGTTGTTCTTTTTTAAGAAAAATCATCTGTTTACTCGTCCTCTGGTTGTGATCCTCTTGCATCTCAAATAAATACAATTTTGAAAACTATAAGAGGATTGCATGTTCATACTCGTGGTTTTAAAATATTTTACTGCAAGTTTTGTCATTTCAGCCAAAATATTTCATACTCTCTAAGGAGTTTACTTTTGAAAAAATTCCTATTTTGAGATTCTCAATCCTCTCTTGAATATGGATTAGGAACAAACTGGTGTTATTTTAAGCTTGAAGTGGAATTCCTACTCGTTAATATCCTAACGTGTAAGGAAAGTTGTAGTCTAATAGATTTCGGAGACGATCGGACGTAAATTTCAGTCGGGAAAAAGAAGTAGCCAAATTATCCCAGTCGGCAGTTTGATTTGCATCGAGACTTGGACGAGGCAATTATTCCTTGTGACTGATGGTTCGGAATCAGGCTAACTCCTGAGTTAATGCCGTTAAAAAATAGTGGAAGGGCGAACCAATCCCCCGACGTAACAGCGGGACTTGTAATAGCGTGATTCCAAATATTTTTCTTGGCGAGCTCCGCGGAAGGAAGGGCGCAGCCCCTTCACCTCCCAAGGAAAAAGAAACACTAAAAATGATTTACGTCATTTCTCGTGTTTGTGTTATGCTTTGGCGCGAATCCACCTACCTCTTGGGTTTATTTTTCGCGCGTCAGGCGCGGAAAAAAAACGTCACTCTGTTTTTTGAACGACGAGGATCTTGGACTGTGCAGCCGATTGAGGAACTCCAAATGGTTACTCCTTTGGTGTCATTCCCTTACTTACTGAACACGTCCTTAACGATAAATGTTGGAGTAACTTTTGGCAGGATTACTGCATGGAATTACTGGTAGAGATTTAAGTTATCTTAAATAGATGATGGTAGGATAATGGAAGAACTACACTCATCGTCAGTGCTAGTCGATTTTGTGAAGTGAAAAACTGACCACTGACTTCCCAGCCTGGGTTCGTATCCCAGCTGAGATGTCCCTATTCCCGTGGAGCATTTTTTTCGAATTTTTTTTGTGGGTATCATTCCTGTATCATCTGGTTATTGACAAAATTACTAATGCTTTTACATGCAGAGACGTAGAACTTATAAGAAAGAAGAACTACAACGGTCCAAAACAGAACCGTGGGGGGTACCCATGTTGATATTCTTTACATCACTTAGCACATTCATTATTCATGCCATAACTGAACTACTTAATAGCTGAAGATTGAATTGTTGCCATTGAGTTTATATTTTGCCTTATCTCAACAAAATCCTAGGCAAACTTGACTGCATTCCTATTTTGCTCCTTTGTGGTGAACCATGATAGAGCATTACTTCTCCTGTCGCATGGGGTGTAAAACTGTAGACCACATCCAGCCTCTTGCATGTCAAATGCACAAAGGCGTAGTTTCGTGTACTCTATCACTAATGGAGCAATATTTTCGATGCGATCTCTAAACAGCGCCCAAAAAATGTATTCCTCAGAAATATGTCCTCCACTGTTGGAATTCGAACCCCAGAGTCTCATCATCGTTGTCCTAGACTTACTGAACGAAGTACTATGTTAATTGTTTCTTTTATCAGCATTAGTAATAATGGCGAATACATGAAAAATGTATTTGGGCAAAGTGCATTCCCCAAGACAGATAATAAGGCACATTTGATTATATAAATAAAATCCAGCTGATGGTCGGTTAACATACAGTGTTGAGTGGTCCTATTTGAAGAATCTTTTTATTTTCAGAATTATTGACTATGAAAAACCTTTCATGCCTCTAACATATTAAAATTTTCAGCCGTAAGACTCAAATTCTGGCTACCCAATGGTTGTGGTTTAAAAACCTCCTGGGGTATAAAAACCTATTTTGTCGTAATAATAAGCCCTTAAGCTTGACGTTGCAAAATATATCGTTATCTGATGAGAACCTTGAATATCTACTTTACTACATATTATACCAATACTGGAGCAGCTTTCGGGCGTTCCTCCGCGTGATGTCTATTGTTGACAACTGTTTCTCCAGCCTTCCTGCTGGCGTCTTCAGGTCTGAAGCGGCGATTCCGTTTTTTTTCGTCTTAAATACCTTGGTCTTCGGACCACCAACAACGGACATCGCCACTTCAGACCTGAAGACGCCAGCAGGAAGGCTGGAGAAACAGTTGTCAACAATAGACATCACGCGGAGGAACGCCCGAAAGCTGCTCCAATAATCAAACCCCGTGGAAAACTTCTCACCAATATTACTCGAATAAAAACAATTTTTTAATACGGTTTCATTAATCCAAAAAGTGATTTTCAATCTTGCTGATTGAAATACTATGTTGTGCGGATATTAGGACTTAGTGCAAAAGTTTATCCTCTTGCCCATCTTCTAAATGCTCATGTTACTAAGTAAACTTGAATTCTAAGTCTTTATCAAATACAAATACAACTTTAATCTTTACAAGATTTAATTTAAAGTATTCAGAATTCAGTACTAATCCTCCGTTTCCACAACAGTGGTACGGACCAAGGACCGGTGTTGCGAGGAATGAACCGGAAATATGAAGAGCGATAACTAGAAAAGGAACATGAAATGGAGATGGGCGTGATATTGATGTGTTTAATAAACAGAGAGTACTTAACTTAATTGGCTTTTGAAAACATTCCGAATATTGAAAAATTTATCATTAATGCGGGAATTCTAATTACGTTTGCAATAACTTTTTTCACTTGTTCGCTGCAATTCCTGTATAGGGCAGGAATTAGTACCTGTAACGCAAATGTAGTGGGAATGCATGTAGAGTTGTTAATCCGGTTTCTACATCAATAGTGGAAGTGGAGAATAAGTTCAGCAATAGTAGATGAATTATCTAAATGAGTATATACTGTCGCCCGCTACCCAGGGACTCATTCTATCCTACTCGTCAAAGTCCTCTCTTCTTATGTTTTTCTTCCCCTTTCCCCTCGTTGCCATAAATCCGCTGTCATGTTGCTCTCCAATCCCCATGGCCACGGCTTCTCTCACACACACACACACACTCACCCCAGCCGTCATTATAATTTTAATTTTTTTTTGTTTCTCATCTCGTCTTTAATCTTAAGCCCCTCCAATCTTCCCAATTCCTCCATTCGCCTCTATATTTCGTCTCCGCGCACACACACAGAGCAAACCCCGTTCCCCGCAAGAAGACTCTTGGGCGTCTTTAGATCCATCTGAGGCCGCCCACAGCCGCCGCCGCTGCCGCCATAGCCCTTCTTAACGCAGTCCATTTCCCTCACCCTCCCCTTGTAATGTCACACCGCTCCCTCTTACGGAGATCCGCCTTCATTGCCCGCGTCGGGAGGGAGAGACAAAGAAAGAATGATGTTGGAAAAGGGGGAGCGAGGAAGAGAGAAAAGTGGTTTGTCTTTCCCCTGGCTTGAGGGATGGCTGTTCTTTATTTTTTCTTCTTCTTTGCGAGGGATGGCTTAGCGGGAGGGGGTTCGCCCTGATGCGGTGCCATTCTTTCGCTTGTCCCCAATTTGTCGCGGGGCATTAATCCTCTAGGCACACATTTCTCCTCCCAACTTCTTCATCCATCTCCCTTATTCACCTCCTCCCCCGTGCTTCGTTTTCGTCCGTCCGAGACCTTTACTCTACCTGCCCTTATTTTCCTCTTCCTTTCCTTCCTCCTTGCTTCACATTATTTTCACCATTCCCGGCTGACAGAATTGTGCGACGTATTCAATTGCACATTAGAAGTATTTTTCTGATCTTGTTTCATTAGACATGGATTTTTGAAGGAATTAAAATACCGAAGACCAATTATATTGTAGTTAGATCTGGCACTATCCAGGCAATTATGATGCAGGAACCGTTCTATGGTTTCTCATCATTATGCTAAGGGCTCAATGCTGGCCTGGCTGAAGACGTCTGAGTAGGACGTTCTAAACGTTGGCCAGCATGGAGATTTAACCTACTTGGAAATCCGTTTATATCATCATACATATGGCGTTCGTCAGCAGTTTCAGTCAGTTTCAACGGTATTCAGTCAGAAGATAGGTTTGCTGCAGCTCTCCTCTCCACTCTATTCTCATCCAACTGCTTCAATACGTATTGAGCAGACATAGAAGGAAAGACAGTGTGACGGAGATGCTGGGTATTCTGGGCTGGGAGAGTCCGGAAGAAAGGAGAAAAAAGTATAGGTTGTGTGGAATGCTTAAAATAGTAAAGAAAGAGGAAGCATGAAGGGAAAGGTATGCGAGAAAATGGAGGGACCAACGTTCATGGGAAAGAACGGCCATACCTTCAAAATCATACAGAGAATCCCAAAAAACCATTCATTTTTGAACGGAACTATTAGATAAGGGAACAAATTACCTAAAGAGCTTTTTGATCCCTTTCCAACGAGTGTGAATGTATTTTATAAAAGATACAATGCTGCATTTTCTTAATGAATCTGTTGTATCCAAATCCTATCTTTCAGCAATGTTATTTTAATTTTAATTCCATGTAAGATTCTCGATATGATGCTATGAGAACAACAAAAGTTGTGCCACCAGACCCCGTCTACATGCACATAACAAGCTAATAAAAATCCATAATTCTCCATTTTACGTCCCTAATGATTTGTTTAATCTATTCCATGCTAGGTCGTCATCGAAATTTTTCACAGTTATTTATCCATTCAGTACTTGCTTACAAGATGCAGTTGTGTTGCATTATTTTCCCATTAAGTTTCCCTCTTTTACTTCGTATAGTTTTAATGAATCGCCTTTTGTTCTGCAGCTCGTCGTTTAGCGCCTTCATAGCTAGTTCTCTCTCTGTCCATTTGTTCTTCATCATTCTACGCGAGCAGTCTTTACGTACGTAGTATTTGCCTGCCAAAACTGTGATGCATGGAGCAAAGTCATAATAATTACTCAGTTTAAACTTTGTCATGCAATTTTGACTTGGGTCTTGCAAGAGCAACAATATTTCTTCTCAACATTGTAATTGTAATGCAGGAAAAATAACAGTTTCGACTTCCCCCACAAACGTCGTTGGCCCTTGAACGCGGGTCATATTAGATCACTGACGTGACATAGGCTCAAACGTTGTGTAATACGTAGTTTTTTGTGTTCCAGAGATGAAGTTGGTATAATTGGAATCAAGGCTCCCAAGTTCTGCTTTACCCGGAACACCCTCTTCACATTATTTCCTTTTCACCGCTTTGCATTTTTCCTATCCTTCATTTGATCCTACATTCTCTCTTTCCAGCATCTGATGAAATATTCTTAAAATGCTTTTCCCCCTCTTCCCCGATGATTGCTCTACCTTATACCAAGGCTTTTCAAAGTGTGTACCATGGTCTCTGATTACCTCATCCATCCACCATTCGACGTTCTTTTGCTTTACTCCAAGACCGCAGTGCCTATCCTCACTCACCATACCTGAAAGTTCTTAATTAGTCTTTCTTTCTGCTCATCCTTCGTTCTGACCCAAAGTCTGTTGTAAACACAGTTTCTTTGCACGGCGACGCTCATTCCTAGCCCCCTTCCGTCCGTCATCCGAACTCTTTCAAAGCCACTATACCATGCCTCTGGGACACATCCCATGACGACGTCACATTCACCACCCTTCCCCAGGCAGCGGGCAACATGCTTAAGCCGTATTTTGCCCCTCGGTATTGACAATCTGTTCCCCTTAAAATTCAAGGGATTCCACCCTGAGCTGCATAAAAACAGGCGAGATATGAGAGTTTAAGATGCTATATATCGATAACCAATGTACAGATTGCCATGAAGTAGCCTGAAAATTCAAGGTGACTCTTATGTACGTTCTGATGTTGTAAAATGAAAATTATTTCATCATAGTTCAGTATTTTTATGGAATTTAGATTGCAAAAAATGCATAGTTTTAGCCTCCGACAAAAGGTAGCACCACCTTGAACACTAGTAACTTCAAAGCTCGGCATTATAGTTGCATTAGCTTTTAATCAATTTAAGACGTTTCAAATAATCAATAATGTTTATGGAAGCAGGATGTTGTGGCACCAAAATAACTCCCGGTTTTGTTTATTCTTTGAAACTCTGTTTTTTTCGTTATTTATTGGTTAGTGAGAAATGTTTTAGTTTCATAAGATTCAAATGAACCCTTCATTGCGGGTGTGTGAACATTTTCCTTTTGCTTATTAATTCAAAAGTGTATTTTTATTTTGCGTTCCGATTACCTTTGAGCGAGTGAGGAAGTGAGTAAGCCAGTAATCACTAAAGTGAGCGAAGAGTGTCCCGATGGTTGGAGCAGAATACCCATGAGCAATTGGAAACTAGTTAACAAAGGCAATGCAATGAACATACTGGAAAAAGCGAATTTTTACCCGTTTCATTTGAAGCTTCACATCGAAAAATATGGCATTTTTAACTGTGTGTGATTTTAGGGCAAAGATCAACTAATCCCAAGGTTAAAGAACTAATAACTGAATGGACACGGTGTCCAGTGTATTAGCCCTTTTTTCCGAATATTTTCTGAAAAGATGGTAATATATCTCTTAATTTGAATTAGATCAAACTTCAGGGCGCATAATAAAGGATGCGATTCAAGCAACGTCAAAAATCACGCATTCGTTTATTTTACGGCAAGTTCTCCTTTGGCTCTCTCTTTCATTTTTTACGTAGTTTTAAGCAAAAAGAGTCTCATGTCCACCCTCTTTCTATCCCCGGAGCGGAATCCTATAGAAATTCTTCATCTCATATTTCCGTTTATTTCGGGCAAAAATTCACGTCATAGGGAATGGTCGCCCCTAATTTATGTCATCTTTGTTTTTTTCTCCCTTTATTCCCTTTATCTTGCTTCTTTTCGCTTCCGGAGCTCTTAAATCTTTCCCCCACCCGTACGCTTGCCAGGGAAAAATTTTTCCCTTCAGTCCACCCCTCGCCCACTGCGGCCCTTGGCTTTCCAATATCCCTGGCAAAATTCGCCCTATCTCACCCGTTGTACGGAAAAGTCATGAAAAATATATACATCGACAGGGGATTGAACGAATCCACTCAACCAATTTATAAGCGTATCAAAAATCTAGAAATCCATGCTGGTCAACGTAAAGCGTGACGGGCTTTCCATCATTAATACCTCACCCGGAAGGACTGTTTTTTCATCGTCCATTTTTTTCAGCCTTCTCGGGCTTCATAGTCTTCTCTTGATTTCAATCTTCTCTTGATTTTATTGTAGCCAATAAGAAGTGGATATAATTTTAAGAAAAATATAAATTAAAAAAAAACATGCTGAGAAATTCTTTTGACGCTGTATCTTTTTTTTGCAGTGCTGTCTGCTCACAAAATTTTATCGCACTTGAACTTCTCTTGTACCCCTTCCTCTCTATGTTTTGATTGACAAACTTCACTTTTGCGTTAGATTGAAACTTATTAAAAATGTAACATTTTGCCCTTTTGTCGCGGCTTTGTACCGCGAACTGAATCTGTCACCGTGGAAAAAAGTTTCATTCACAGATAAAATCCGAAAATAATTCTTAACGATCGATTTTCCAACTTTGGTCAATTAGTGACATTAATGAGTGTTAACAAAATTTAGAATTAACGTTTCACGTGGCCATGAGCTCTACAGATGTTTAAGGAGGAGATAATTATCACAATTTTCAGCGTGAGTTTAATGCAACGGAGTTTCACATCGCATGAAGCCAAAAATGCCAGCTTCTTCCGGTTCCACGGAAATGAGCTAATCAGCATTTATTCTACTCAATATTCTACCAGCTGATTGTTAGGTTTTTTGATAGTCCTTTTCCTAATTCTGGAACATCATTTCACTTTCTGTATAGACGGCTTGCCATCCGATCACTCTTAAATTCTTCATATCGTCTACCTTTTCTTATTTCGACCAGAATTCCTATCCTCTTCCTTCCTCCTCCACGCTTCCCCAGGTTTCTCCCCTCTATTACCCTCTTCAACGTGCTCTAGCCCTTCAAAACGTCCTCCATCCATCCTTTATGCCTTCTACAAACTTCCGCCACCAGCTTCCACTTTTCTCCAGCCATATCCAATACCTCCTCGTTCGTCTTCCTTGCCACCCAGCTTACCCTCACCATTCTTCCCCAAACCCACATCTCTAATGCTTCAAGTCCACGTAAATCCTCCCGTCAAAATGACCAAGTTTCCGTCCTATTTAGCGCCACTCTCAATATTAGAATTTTCACCAGTCTTTTCTTTACATCCTCTCTCAAGACCTCCCTCATTTATTTCATTTTCTTTCAATATGCTTCGTTGGCCAAATAAATTCAATTCTTCTGTCCTTACCACAAAATCCATTTTCCTCCACGTAGCTCAAATCCTACCCTAGCTCACAACGATGTCTGTTTGGTTTTTGTTTCACCAAATCAAAATATTTTAAGGGTATTTGTGGGAACGTCGTTAGATTATGATTGCGTTTAGTATGGCAAACAAATTATATTTGCCCATTTCTTCCGTGTATTCACCCCGTGTGTTGACTTTATGAGAGAACAGTCTCGCCCATATTAAAGCGTACGACTTTGACGCGTTGTAGACATCGTAATCCTTATGTGGATTAGCATTGTCAGTGGCTTTTGCTTTTTCTCTTGCTTCCCTAACCAAACTGGTATAATATCTGCTCTCCTTTGATATCGCTTTGGCTAACTCTTTCCTGATTCAATTTCTCGTATGGAAATTTTCATTTACAGAATAATTATCGTCGAATCGATTGAAATTTTAACTCCTCTGTTAACTATCACTAGAACTGGTTAAGTTTAAATTCACTAAACAACTTTTAAATCATGGATGACAAACGCACCAACCCTACTTTACAATTACTGATTTATTGCTCACAATTAGATTTTTCCCTAATTGGATTTATATATTTATAAGCGCGTCAGAGAGATTTCCATTTGCATTTTTAATGCCTAACGGCCGTATGCAAAGATATGGAGTTAAACCTGGGCTGGGTTCTTTGGGGCTAAAATTTGTATTACACTTCGCAGAAAATTTAAACTTAGCTGCAGCAACCGCATGCTAAACAACACTAGCTGAGAATACCATAATTTGAGCTTTCTCAGAAATTCAGCCGGGAATAACGTGAATTCGAAGATAAACTATGACATAAATACTGACAATGGAAGCACCGGATGACCTCCTTTAAACGTGACTAAACAAAATTATTAATGCAGTCGTAAGAGTTTAATTCAAGTACTCTACGGTTCAATAGACATTCAGAAGAGTTTGGGCTGGGTGTAATTCGCCGCGAGTCCCTATATGCTCCACAAAGGTGGTCAAAACTTGGAAGTGACCCAAGGCATAGGTATGGATGCGGCCAATTTCTTCCGTTAACCGCTGTGCGCTAATTAATGTAAATATATACCATTGGCGCCGTCACGGGTACCTCAATCTACTTCCGTGTGGATGCCGCTCGGTGAATCATTCATCTTTGGTATACTTCTAGCCCGAAATTATTCCATTACAACCTGCAGATTTTCTATACTTAACAGTTTTTGCCTTGGCCGAAGAATGGCGACCAAAAGTTTCTATCCTATGTATTGACTTTAAAAAGTACTTGTAGAAATTCTTAAAAACAAAATGCATGCATATTTCATCGTTTTGGCGTGAGACTGTATGGTATATGTCAGCGACATTGAAGGAAACAGTTTATTAACGATGATAAATTCAGAAGTGTAAAATATTGTGAAATTCGGTGGTAGGATATTGTGAATGTAAGAAAGATCACTTTTTTAAGTGTGCGCTGGCGAGGTAAAGATTGTATTGCCTGTATTATGGTTATCTTGAATTTAACAGGTACGTTGTAAGATATCATCAAGATTTGCTTAACTTCTTGTCTCATCATTGAGTCCTGACTACTAGTATTGCAATAAATTTGAGCGTCCATCGCATTTCGAGTGATTTCATTCACTTCAACAGTCGATGTCTTCTCACCGGGTCTATAAATATGTCATACTGATGTGCCATACTATTTTTGAAAATCATTATATTTCTCAACGTGTTCATATGGCTAGTAAACGGCTCCTTGGAGAGATGTATAAAAGGAAACGTTGGAGGTTTATTTTCCCCGTAGGAAATTGTTTCTGACAATCGCCGACCAGTGCTATAACAATGCATCCTATGGAAACTCTTACTTCTATGCCTCAGGGAGGATATTCTCAACGAGTCCACGATGGAAATGAGTACTCACCTCCACCAGGTACATCCTACCCACGGCGAATCCGTGGAGGAGCTAAATTCAAGTTAACATTCACATATTGCGACGGACTAACACTTCAGGGAATTACGGCTGATTCAGGGTTAGGAGAATCAAGAGGCAAAATGAATTTCAAGTGAAGTGGAGGGGTTTGTTAAGAGGAATTTCAGCTTCTATGCAGCAGATGAGCATTTTCCTCTCTGCTCCAACGTTCCCCGTGAATAATTCTGGAGGCTTACCTAAACATCCCTCCCCGTGGACCGCGATCTTGTCGTGGTGAATGGGCTTGTGCGCTCCTATGGCCTCAAGAGCTGAATAGGCGGGGGCAGTGATAATTAATTGCTCCTGGTTGGTTTGGCGAAAGGCATCTGACCCCAGGGATCGGCCTCTCAAGAGATTGTGTCATACAAAAATCATATTGAGAAATGAGCTGAAAAATCACCTGAGCTAATAATTAGTATTACCATGAATGGTAATAATGATTTTTTTTAATGTCTGCTGAAAATAAATATATAAAAATAAATGGCTTTGCATGATAGGGGTTCTTGTTGCAGAGTGCAAGTGTCTATAGATGACATAGTGTATGAGTATATAAATATTATTTAAGAAGTTCACTATGCATTGTATGAGTTTACTTGTGGTTATTTGCGTCCTATTATTACATGATGTGAATACCAGGCTGTCATTCCGATATTGAGTGTCGACCGATCACCATAGAAAAATGGACACCTGATGAGAAGCTTTAGTACTTAGCAGGACCTTATTATGTAACTGGTTATGGACATTTAAGTCAGAGTGGGATTTAGTAGTGGGGTTTCCAACCACCGAAGGGGTTCCCTTTGGCGGAGATTCCCTTTCTAACCAATCCTCCTCGGCTGCATGCTTTTTTAATGTATTGCTGTTTTAAAACAAAATGTGACTATTTTTTTCTAAATTAGTATTTTATCGCTACAATTATCGATCATTTAAAAAATATCACTTTTACTTGTGTTTGATTCACTTGTGTACATGCAGTTATTGAATTATCAAATAAAATATGAAAAAGTAGTCTTCCGGTAAATGGTTATGGAAGGAGATAGTAACCTAAAAATATTTTCATTACTGCGTATATTCCCACTAAAAGTTATTTGATCTACGTAGTTTCTTCCAGGCTTAACATTATACAGCGTTAAACTATAAACTAGAGACTTTCAAGCCTGCTGTATCATTCACTCTCCGGGATTATCGTCCACTACACATGATAAGAATTGGGATAAATTCAGGGTGGCGTTCCTTGGCTGTTTGGTTCTCGCCTCACGTCCTGGATGAGGGCATCGCGGATGCATGTTTTAATCGAAAGGCAGGAGGGAGGATCGACATACAAATTTCATTCCCCTGAACTCTCTATCGGAGGCAATGAACCGTGCTCTGTTTAAATCACAAGTCCAATGGTTGTAGGACTTTTGCCAAATATTTTTACGCCAAAAGACGTAGCTATGCAAAATCGGCTTTAACGCGGTGCAGTTGTGTTTTTTTGATAAATGGATGAGTTCTTTGCATAGTGAAAAAAACCGTCGATAATTTTTATCTTGAATTACATTATCCTATTTCATAATAAATAAATACGCTACTCAATCACAGTAAAAACGCGGAGAAAGCAAGCAACATTAAAATATCTTGGGATTCGACTGGAATTTATTTTAAACACTTGCATGATTATCAAAATCCCTCACTAGTTCAGAATATTTTATACCACTCATTTTCTGATTAATATAATTATAATGAACACCTTAACCAATTTAATAATACAATTTTAAATACCCCTTTTTATCTCGAACAATTTGTGACCGCGACAGAAGCACGGAAAAGCACAATTAAATTTTTTTAACCATAATTACATATGCATCGCGCACTTATTTCGTTCACCATCGCATCAAGCAAAGCAAAAAAGCTGGTGTTCTAACACCCCTTCAATATACCTTTGTAAAATTTTGTAGGATTCGATGTATAGGTATTGATGCAAAAGTTAATCCGGTCCCTTACGGAAAAACCTAACGCACCGGGCACGTCAGCGTGAAACGAACTGTAAATATCATAATAAAAAATGAAAGTTAAAATACACATCTGCAATGCAATAAAAATAGTTGTGGCAATAGTGAAGAGCATTTTAAAAATAGTGAGAAACTGTGTGTTGTGTATCAAGCAGTAGTTGATTAAAGGAATTTTGTGGTGATTGAGCGTAAAGTCATGAATGGTTTATAAGTATTTCACGAGTGTCTTATGAAGAGCCTTTTTAAATGGGTGAAGTGACTTTATACATACCTAAGTTAGTTATTTATAAGTTCTTTAGGTATAAGTCAGAGGAGTAACACAGGTCTGAATTCGCTGACATATTCTGTTTAACGGCTAGGAATGCGATCTCTCTCCTAGCGCGGTGAGAATCAATGACACAGAATGCAAACCATGGGGAGAAAAGGCGTTAGGCGCCTATGGACATATATCGCCGAGTGACTTTTATTTTAACAACTTGCAGTGCGTTCAATTGTCAGTTCAGCTTGGAAAGATGGAGGGGGTCGTATAACGCGCTCGTCAGGCCATGTGGTCACTCCATTAAGGCGCGCGCGCATGGAACTGAATATCGTGTTGGAAAGGGTGGTTTGGGCATTCGGGAGGAGTTAGGCGGACGATGCGGTGCATACCAACGGTACATGTCCTGATGATCCGTTTGCTCCTCCGTCGCGGGTACTAACGTGACCAATTATCGCGGCTGACGATGGCTGGGTACGGTGAAATACCAACCTGAAAAATTCATGAAAAACTTTGAGCGTCTCGTTAGAAAATTGAGTCAAATGTTCACACATATTTGTTATCGTCCTAAGTATTTGCTGCCCTCTCAAGGATTTATAATATGCTTGGTAACAAGCACGTATCTAATCCCCAGATTCCAGAAACCGAATGTATGTTTGTAAAATTTGAGGATTTTTTAAAGCTAACGTATTCCTCTCTGGATAGGTGTCGGTGAATATTTAACGGCAACGGAACACATTCTGTTGGCCCGTTTCCGCCTCCATATCGCGTACTAACGTGGCCAATTAAACGCGGCTGGCGATTACTGGGTACGCCAACGCGCCCTTAATAAATTCATGAAAAAAATTGAGTCTTTCCGTTTTCAGTTGGAGAAATTTACTATATATTCTCACATACTTTTTTTAATGTCCTTACTCTTTGCTACCATCTCCAGATTTATTATGTGACATATCGAGCTCGGATAAAATCCCAGAAGGTAGTCAGTTTTCAGATACCCCATCTATATTTGTGCAATTAAAGACTTTTAAGTCAAACCAATGTTAATTTTCACCATACTTATATTCAGTACTTTGTGTTTTAATAATCTCTTATAATCCTTTGTTTTCGATATTTCCAATTTTGTTTGCGGGGTTCTAAGCGACGAAAGCCAAGGGCATTGGACTTTTTACAAATATGTTAATTTACGCCACATTTATTTTTCTCTGAGTTTTGTTGTTTATCGTCTACCATTCGCTATCTGAGTAATTTTCTCTTTATTCGGTGGCCTGAAAGTGGTTTTTTGGTTTTCCCACCGTCCGCAGGGAAAATACATGGCTTGTACCTCTCCCATTCAGTAATATAAATGCCAAATAAAGATGCTAACAAGCACTAAAGGGGTGAGAGCATGTAGAAGGAGTTAAAGGCATTTTACCCTCTTTGCTGCTGTCGTTGTTGTTGTTTTATATAAGTATACTCTTTCTTTTTCCTGTATTTCCGCAATTTTGGCAATGAACAGCCTTCACTTGACTTGTGATTTTTGATAAGCATATGTATTCCTCTGTGATTAGGTACCAGTGAATAGTTTACGGCAGAGGAACACGTCCTGACTCTCCTTTACTACTACCGTCGCACGTACAAATGTGATCCATTAGCGCAGCTAACGATGCCTTGGCAAGCTGAAATGCGTCATATCTTTCATTAATCCGTTGAAAAGTACTCATCTCTTCGTTGAGTTATTAATTCAATCAATAATCGCTTGTTCTATTTTTTGTCTGCTATCGTAACTCAGTGCAGTACGCGCCGCATGTCTAAGAAGCACGTGAAAAAATTGTCTCCAGAATCTAGAATTATTGTCTTTAGATTTTCAGTGTGAACAGTTAACACCCCTTTTAGCTATTCTTGAAAGCGCGCAGCTAATTCTAAGGGAAATAAGGATACTGCATGTGCTATTAAAAAAAATAATTTTCCAACTACATGATGATACTTCATATTTTGAAGTTTTGAGGGAGAAGGGATTTTTTTAAGAAGGGATTTGAGGGTGAGAAAAACCACTGTTATAGGTTAGGTACTAGTGGTGTTTACTCTCCCCGTTTTGCTTTAAGCGCTGAATGGTCGGAACAGTGGGGGACTTCAAGGGCCCCTTCTCGGACCCTTGAATGAGGGGAATCAAATATAATTATAACCCATTTGCATCTTCTTCATCATTTTTTGTAGATTAATTTGTAACTGTTCCATTGAGGCAATACATTTTTTTCCTTTTTCTTAGTATAACGACTTAAATGTACTGAAAAAAGTATACCACACCCATTAAACCTCACTTTTCATTGCTTTGCCACAACCGCAATGCACGAAACACGCTCCACAGTCCATCCAGATGGGAGGGCGTGGCGTGAGAAAGGAACATGATTCTCTCTCGCTGACCCTCTCTTCTTCGTCCTCGAATTGCGAATGGATATTGTGCCGAAACGCGGGCGTGTCGAGTGCAACTTCGTTCACATGCCACTGGGACGCGCCACTTGCCTCACCGAAGCATTATTCTACCGTGGGATGGCACAAAATGTAAAAAAAAATAAACCAGTCGGTTTCAGGATCGTGTCATCGCTGATGATTAATGCTTGAAAGTGTTTTCACCGAATTTCGTCCTCTTCCGCGAAATGACTGGACTAATTATTTCTCCTGTGGACCCCACAGTTTCGATGTACATATATGGTGAATATCTATCTCTCTCTTTCCCTCCTTTACCGATGCCTATCGCCGTGTTGGTGATATCCTAATTGCTCGTAACTTATCCGAGACGATAGCAATTGTCCTCGATGCACGAGTTTAGGGGTGAACTGTATCTTTCGTGGGTGGAGTAGGGGCGAAATTGGTAACGAGCGAACTCTAATGGAAAAGGGGCCATGTCACGAGGGCTCCTCGCTGTACTGCGGATGTGACTTTCGGAAAAATTTTCGAGTTCCGTGAAACTTCATCACGCTGACTTATTACCTTTCAGGCAGTAGTAATTTGAAAGGTGAGACGACCGACTTCAGAGGATAATCGGATAATTGAGAACAGATTGAAATTTGTATTAGTGTCAACTCCGTTACTCAACGTCCCTCTCTTCATTCGCAATATACAACATTGCGATCGCCAGTAAAATTGAAATCACTTCTCAAAATTTCCAAAGATGTAATACTGGAAGGCCTAACCATTGGGTAAGTTTTCGCGTTTGATTACTGCAAATTTTTTTTGTTTCTTTTGAAGATTCCTTTGATGATTTGCCATCCAATTTTCATAGTTGTGCTGTTATTTTATTCACATTCATCAAAGCTTTTGCACTTTTACCTTCCTTGAGCGCAGGGCCCTCGCCGACTTTCCAATTTAATTTATTATAATGAGCATTCCAGCCTGAGATGTTCTTTTGCAGGGAGAGTAAGGTGGTCATTACCTATTTCTGAATCGTTTCTTGCACTTCTGTTTCAATGATGAAATTCACATTTCTAATCTTCAAAAATAAATAGTGGCGATAGTGCTGAGGAATTACCGAAACTCAACAAAATGTCAGTAAGAAAATCAGTCCTGTTTATTAAGTTGTAATTTTACTCTTTAAATACGGGTCGTAATTAATCCTTTACAGTGACTGAGTATTTCTGAACCTTAAATTCTCTATGTACTATAGATTCTCTGTCGTAAGAAATTTTATTTTCTGTGAAATAACTCAATATCTCTGTGTATCACTCTTTGACTCATCTGTTCTGGGAATACACCCTTCCACCCCATGCACAGTCCTAAATTTATGAGCTATCCCATAATACCTCTACGGTTCTATCGGCTACTATAGAAAAACACTTTGAGAACGTAGATTCCAGGAATATCGTAGTGGAGCGCGTTTTTTCCCAGATTTGTGAGTTCTTAACCTGAATGAATAAATTCTAAGAATCCCATTGACTATTTTCTTGTGAAAAAAATCGTATTTCTGAGAAACGCGGAGATGTTTTCGTTTGAAGGTTCATCCACTTCCCCGAGTTTGTAGCCCAGTGACCTTATTTCGAGCTGAGAGCGAAATTTCTCAGGTTTCATTGAATCGTAATTTTGACTTTTTATTCTGCTCAAAGGTTTCACTTAAAAGCCAATTCTAGCCAGGATGATTAGATTCTTACGTGTCTGATAGCATAAATGTCAACCTCTTGATAAAACGGTTCCTTTGAGGGATTGATTCGGTGTCTTAGACTGTGTCCTTTAGGGAAAGAAAACCGACTTTTTTGGGCAATTACTACCGAGATGAACCTTCTTTACTGGTGTGGCTGCAGTAGCATTCGCCGATTGCGTAGAACTTTATCTCTAGGAGCTTTACTCCTCATCCTGCACTTGAGACTTCTTGGCTAATCTCCTTGTGGTTTTCTCAGTGTAACCTTTCCTCTCAAGCAACTTTAGCTCATAATTGTCTTTGATGATTTGATTTTCATCCAATTAATACTACATATCCTGGTCAACCATACGCCCTCCTTGCATATTATTTTATTGCTTCGGCATACCATGGCTATTCAAAAACTACATCCAATTTTTCCCGCAAACATTGATAAATAACCCCACTACTATGTCATATAATCTAAAGAGTGCTTCTCGGTTGCAATAAAGCGTAGTCATCGTATTTAGTTATCAATTCAACGTTAAGTGAATTGCAAAAAAGCATCTTGCTCTATTTGGGAGGACATCTAATTCACCGTTCTTGGACTTCTATGCACCTGCGAACCGGCTTAAAACTGAGAAACATTTCTTGGACGGCTTAGACAGGTATAATACTTTTTGTAAGCATTTTAGTTATTTAATCTAATGCTTTGAAAATACAATTTTCAGTTGCTGCACCCCAAATCATATAGCGGCTGCCGTGTACCCTGTATATGAGAAAGGAGAAATATTTCTGAGATCGGTAGGGAATACCCGTAGACCGGCGCCGGAATGCAAATCCCCGGTTGAAGAACACTGTTCTAGGTGTTGGTGTCACATTGGTAAGGGCAGCGGGAAACCGCCTCCACTGATTTCCCCACGACTTAGGACAGAACTACTACGGTAGTGATTCCTGGCAACTGTTAGACTCGGCCCACAAGGTGAGTGTGGTGCCCAACAGTGGGTGAAACAACAACTCCGTTCTCCTTAAGATTGGACATTTTGACGTAGCAGCAGAGAAAAATGTGGAGAATAGAAGGCGGGTGAATAAATTCTCATGCACTGGAGATTATGAAACAATTCCGAAATAGATATAGGGTCAGTTTTCTCTTTAAAAATTTCAAAAACTGGACCTGTTGTTTCCAATGTCATGAATGGAAACGATGATTTTGAATTCAGTTGCGAACTTTCAATTCCACACGAACTCAGCTTCATCCTCCCTCGGTTGTTAATATTTTTGTCACAACCCTTGTAATGATGAGACTAACTCACCGTAAGTTTATCCTTTGGCGCACCAAAACCTCGAAAAGTAGAGTCAGCCCAAATAACTAACAATCAGTTGGTAAAAACATAAAAATATGATGACAAGAAGAATCCGACCGACTTGCAGTGAGTATGACAGCAGTATGGATTAGCCAGCCCGGCGGAAAAGTTCGATTTTAACCTCCTTGCAATGATGAAGCATCATTCCATTATTTCATTTGCCTTTTCCCACCATATCACGTAACCTTTGGGCTTGTTTCAATTTCAATCAGGCTCGCGGTGCCTGTCTCATCATCCAGTAATATTCATTCGCCTGCCATTCAATTCCATAAGATGGGTCATCAGCAAACCTCCATGCTTCCGACCACAACCACTAATTCTCTCGCTAATGCTGATGATGGCTCGTTTTCTGTCCATTCTCTCCTCTTTATTCGGTTTCCGCTTTTGTGCCGTAGACTACCCTCGGTGGGCTTTCCCTTCTGTTATATCCCTCGGAAAAAATTCCATTGTGGATCAGAGTGCGTCCAATCCATTTGGGATCCCTGCATCCCATCCCGATCATCATAAACCAGTCTTCCCTCTCCTCTTCTGTCCACGCACTTTCTCCTTTCTCATTATATATTCGCACATTTGATATTCAGGGTCCACCTCAAATTCAATGTTACTGAAAGGCTTCTATATTCTCTTGTCCGCTTACGACTTGTCAGATCCACAGTTCTTCTCAATGCACACAAATATTTTCGCATACTCGTTTACGTTCGTTTCGATTCGCGCCTTCTTTTTATGCGCAAGGGATACCACTTCATCGAGAACGCGGCTTCCGTGCTTGAGCGTAACGCTCTTTGGTGGATAAGGTACATAATAAATGACTAGGTTGACCGCTACCAATCACCAAAAGAGCTGAAAATTGAGACAAGTGTTGCCATAATATTGGACATATAGTATTTTAATTCCCATCACGTGTGTTACATGTACTTTCATTCGTTCAGATCAACGGTTTAAGAAAATGCTTTTAACTTGAAGGTAATTCATGGATTGCCACTTTTTTGTGATCTTTAAAGGTGATTTTTAGTGCGTGACTTTCATTAAATATACCAATACTTATGCATTCTCTTATGATTGTGAAACCTTCTTTTGACGAAGATCAGCCAAGGAAACATATTATTCATATTATAAATTAGTTATAGACTTCATTTTCATCGTTTTCATGTCCTACGGTTTCTATTTTTGCGCAAACGTATTATGTTGCCTCAAAATAGAGGGGACTCTTAGAGTCTTAATCCCATTCCATGTATTTAAGACATGTATCTACATATTCAACAAAAAAAGGATTCGAGGCTCGTTTCTTAATCTTGCTACCTGGGCACATCGATGGTCCTGTCTTCCTTTCACATCGTTCTGATTATCCCTACTTTAATTCTGATTTTTATTAATTTTATTTTTTCCCATGCGTATTTGTAAAATATTACTTAATAATATTTAGTTTCACTCTCTATATATTTATATATTTTATTAGTTATGTATTTATTAATATAATTGAGTTAACGAGGCTCGAAGGGTTGCTTAAGACCGTGATAAAGAAGAAGATGTTGAGTAAGCGGGAAAGAAAGAGGATATGTTTTAATGAACGAGATAAAGAAGGCTAGAACGTATTTCGAGATGAAAAAAGAAATATTATAGGTAAAAAGGGCCCAGCACATTTAAAAATCTAGAGAATTTTACTCACATCCATTTTAAACTACCTTTCCCGGTAGATTAGCTCAATAATCACTAAGGAAACTGTTCTAGGCTTGTTCTTGTGGAAATTATCCAATACGGAAGAATTCTTCCGTAGCTTAATAATATTTATTATTATAATTATGTATTGTTTTAAATATTCGTGCATCCATTTCATTGTTATATTTTTTATATCACAATGACTCCACAATGGATATCTTATAGCGTGCTCTTTTTATTAGCTTTTGCTGTTATTTATTTGTGACAGGAGGTTATGTGAAAGAGGAGACTGTAAAGCCCCACCCCATTTAATAAATGCCATAATCTATTTATCCATCCTGCGTGTCATGTTCCAACGCTAAGCGTATAGTTGCTGCTATTTCAGCCGTCCCACGAGGCGTACCTTTTAAATATCTGCACTGCATTACCGCCGGAGGAACTGAAATCCGTGCGGTCCAGCCTCCGGGTGCCCTGCGGTCAAACCGTGCTAATTCCGCGTTATTTCCGTCGTCGATCGCAGTTCCAAGGCCCTAGTAACAACCCCGGTCCAACCTGCCTCTTATCCTTCCCTCCCTATTTCTCCTTTTTCGCCCTTTCTCCCCATCCTCACCCCCTTAACTCCTCCTCTCGTGGTGTGACAAGGGTTGACACATTTTTTATCCTTTTCGTGCATGCGCTTGTCCATTGCTTCACATTAAAACCCGAGAATCCCCCTAGGCCACACGCACGTGATAAATGTATCATTGCGTCGCAAAGTAACAACTGTGACCTTTGCTTGACCGTGGAATAACTCGACCCTGAACTTGAACGCGTGCGTACAAGGGCGAGATTAATTTTTCTCGCGTTCTTTCGCCTATTTTTTTTAACTTAGATAAATTTTATTTAGGTAAAATGTTGACTTCTATTTCCATGGATTTTCAGACGTATTTATTTTCTCGGTGATACTGGAGCGCCAGGATTTTTCATGGGCTGTTCATTCGTCTTCACGAGTTTCGGGATAAAATATTAAAATAGGGATACCAGAATCTATGGGTTTAGATTCTCATTTTTCACTTGCACAACTCGTGACAACAAATAATCTTTGGTGAAGCACCCATGAATTAAGTATTTTATAAAAATGTCGCTCATTCACCATGAAATAGATTTGAAACAAAATGATACTCAATCTATCGTCATAAAATAGATATTAAATGTTGTTATTTGTCCATTGTAATTGGCCTTGAGCTGTTTTTGGACGTGAATAATAAATAATTATTTTAAAAAATAACGGGTATTTCACTATGTAATGGGGAAGAGGGTATTATTCAAATTACTTGTATGCAATGTATGCATATAAGTAATTAGAATCCTTACCTCATTCCTACACGCTCTTGTGGAGGCTCCCCGGTCACATCGAAGGCATTCTGCGCTTTGACCGCCCAAATTTAATGAAAGAACATTTTTTAGTTGAATTTCTTCAACTCTTAATAATAAGCTGTATTTATAATTTTTGTAAGCCACCATATTCACTTTATAATTAAATCTACCTTTTATATATGATATTCACATTTTTTGGCAACTTGTCATTTGTAGTGGTAGCGGTGGATAAAAAGGAATCTTTTAAGTTAGTAAAAAAGAGAGTCTGTTTCCTAGACCTAACAGTCAAAACTTAAGTTCTTCGACCACACTTTCCCCAAAAGGGAATGGCGTGATGGGTATGTATGTCAAATGGGAGCTTTGATCACGTGACTTCTATCGTAATCATTAAGGTGGAATAATATTCTTCATTTTTTTAACTCATGAGATGGATGATAAATGATCCGAATCTTTATCTCCTTCGAAGCTCTTAGCCGATTTGGACGAACTGGATGTGTGCCAAGCTCTCTCAGCTGACTGTGGGGATTACCTTAACGAAATCCATTAAAGATTATGGCATCGTAGCATCACTTAATTAGCGTAAAATCAGATGAGTTAATGTGAAGCTATATATTAACAGTTTTAAAACGGATTATTAAGTATAACTTCTAAGGACGATAGTAAACATTTCTTTAGGGGCATTATATTTATTTTTAAAACTACTTTAAGTGTATCTCCGAACCACGGCGATCCTCATAAAATGCGTTTGTTTTACCTTGGACTCGAGTCATATATAAGGGATCTAATCCTTATTGGCATAATTTTGAGCTCATTTGGAATTAAGAACTGAAGAGTTTACCCATCACCGCACCTTGACGAGCATACCGTGGTCCAATACAAATCATTTTTATCTTCCCTATTCTGTTAATAGCTTCATATTTATTTCATTTGTTTAGTCTTTTGATTTGATTCAGTATTTCTTTGAGGATTCAACATGGTTAAATGAGGGTTTTTAGTATAATGGAGCACGAAATCTTCGGCTTTGGGCATCAAATATACCGATAAAACATTTAGGGTACTAAATATAAGACGGAAGAAATTTGATAAGGAAGTAGAATGACCTTTTATGAAACTACATTGTTCATTGAGAGCCTGTGCAACGAACCATTAATGTTCCCGGATCAAGTTGAGTTTTAACATATAGTAATAAGTGGTGATTGAAATACAGTTACAAACAGGTTTGTTACAGCTCCTATTCAGTTCAAATAAAGCCCATCAATTTCCTCGTTGCAAATTTCACAAGCCAAGTTTTGGTTGGTGTATTGACATTTTTGGTGACTGCGGAACACGTCATGGATGAGAAATTTCCTGGCCACGGCACTCTCAAGTTCCAATTCCGTCCGTTGAATTTCAGATGAACACGGAAGTGACATGACTCACTCTAAAAGCAGCGTAATTGCTAATGATAAACAAGTCGCTAGGAGGCGCATCAGCTCTCAACTTTCATTCCCCATTTAGTAACTTCTCTGAAGTCTTCCGTTCAAAGCGACGCAAACTTTAAAGGCTTTGATTAAACCGCTGAATACGTTAGATTCGAATCGGTTCGATAATTTCCTTATGACGTATATACTTGCTAAATTTTAATTATGAATCAAAATTTTTCAATATTCTTACATAACTCTTCTTCCCTTCCTCACAGGGCCACAAAACAGTTCACATAGAATGTAAAGAATGAGAAAATTTAACGCAAACTTCCCTAGACACCACCAGAAACCATGATTTTTAAAAACTATATCGTGGGGGATATTGGAAGTGACTCTATATGCTTAATCTCTACCTATAATGTGCTGAGTGACAAATATTTTCGCACATGTTGAAGTTTAGGTCCCCTCGCTACGGTTAGAAGATCATAATCAGATGGTAGGTGTAGGCACACGGAGTGTTCAGCGGTAGGTATAAAGCTTTACGCTCATATAGAGCCTTCAACAGGACCTTAAAGTTTGCCAGCAGCAGTAGCTTAAAAAGAATCATATCGTGCGAGATATCAGATGTGACATGACTATCAGTATTTCCTACAAGGAAACAAATTTATATAGTGCCACTAATGAGTGGTGTGACAGTATTTTTCGCGTCTTGTTTCTTTCAAGTTTTTTTCTTCAGAGGATGTTCGTTGCGCGCTGTGAAAGTTTACCCACTAAGCTAATTCCAGAAGCATTTTACTCCTCTCTTCGGATCGCTTCCTTGAAAACTTACATCACTCAGCCTTCCTCCCCCTCCTCCAATCTCCCAGTCAGCTTATCCTCTTCCGTCTTCCCATGATTCCTTTTTCTCCCATTCCTCCATCATCCTCCTCGCTTCGTTCACTCACACACACACACACACACGCGCAAACGCATTTCCCCATCCCCCCCCCATCTCCCGCCCTTCTATTTATAAAGTCCATCTCCGTGAACTACTCCTCATCTCCCTTCTCTTCCTGCATCTCTTTCTCTCATCTCAACCAAACCCGTTCTTTCCCTCCAGTTTCCGTCGCTTTGAGACGTGTAAAACGGGGGCTGTGGAGTGAAGTGGGGTAGGGAAGTGTGTGAATGAATGGAGTATCCACGGCGACTGCGTGAGTCAAGGCAAATACTAAATTCCACCTTTTTATTTTCGTTTGGTTTATTAAAAACATTCTGCTGTCACTGATGATATGCCTTAAGGTTGGTTAACCTTGACAAGATTATTTTCAGAAGTTACTGGCAGAAAGCGACTTTCGGCGTAAATGGCAGGTGTAAACGGCTCTACAAGTCCGCTTACAGAACTTTTAAAAGTTTCGGCAAGTCGTTTGCAGAAGCGTATTGTTTCCAGTGTGAACAGCAACCTATCTGTCTCCGCACTAACTCGTGAAAACATTTTCGTCAGAGCAAAATTCTCCGCAAGCTGTTGCGGAAGTAACTTGCCGGTTCAAACACACCCTCAGAGCTATTAAAACCAAAAATTAAATTTAATAATATGCGGACTGTTCCACGATTTTTCTTTGAACACTTTCCAATCATTGGAGCCGACTGTAGCGCCATTTCCACTGAATTACCGTATTTTGACTTAAATAGTTGCAGCAATTTGTTAATAACTAAAAAAAAAGCAAGATTTTAAGGTGCCTATATTTTATTTGTATTCATTTTTCTGGATTTTTTTGCTTCTTGAAAATAGTTTTTCGAAAAATTGGCACTTAAGTAGAAAGATAAATACATTTTTTCCCTATGTTTCTCTCATTCTCTCATTTAAAACCATGTAATATCAAATTATATTTACGAAAAAATAGCGTGTTAAGGTACATTTTGTTCTCACATCACATAGATGGCACGTTTTTCTATGAGTAGCTTGCGACAGGACCACGGTACCTCCTTTCGCGTTGTCTTTATCGTTATCCAAAACGCAAACCGCTCCGGAAGGGTAATGGTCACCGTTACTGTCCTAAGAACACACTCCATCTATTAAAACTAGTGATTTAAAGCACTCGAAAAAAATTTCAATAATGGTGACCACGTTTTCCTCTCAGGAAAAATAACGATAACGCAAGTGCACGCGTTATGAAGAACCGTGATCGCGCTTCAGAATATGATTTAATTGACATTTATAATATTTCACAGTTTAACCACCTTAAAGACGGTGTGGAGACGGTGAGGGAGGAGCGACTTCAGTCGATGCAGAGACTGCTCTGTGGTCATAGACCTCTTCCTTGTCCTCATCTCATCTCATTTCTCTCCCGCCTCCTCCCTTTCACTCCCCCGTCTGCGTGGCTGGACGACTTCCAAATGCGATTCTCAATGGGGACCGCGTGTTCCGCGACCGCGCGCCGATGCCGGGTCATTCCGCTCATCACCATCATCCCTGACTTTCCTCCCTTAACGATCCTCTCTCCTCTCGTCACCGTCTTCCTTCTCTTTCAAATCGTGCCCCTTTGCCTTGTAGACGGCTTATCACCGGTCTCGGTGTAGGCGGGGTATAATGTCCTCGCCTGCTAACCCCGAAGGTCGCGGGTTCGAGCCGTGCCTGGGTGTAGCGGCGGATTTAACGGTAGGTGAGCTGGGCAGCCACCCTGGTCACATATGAACCTTGAGGGGCCCACAGTATTCCAATTATCATCATTGTTATTCAATCCTAAGGTTGGTTTACTGCAGCCCTCCGTCCTTCCATATCTGAAACTAGCTCCCTAATTCCCGGGTAGTTCTTCTTATGTACTTTCCTCTTTATTTGGTTTATGAATTTATCCCTTGGCTTTCCTCTTCTAATTCCCTCTATTTTTTCTTCAATTATATTCTTCAAAAACCCACTGTGCCTTACGGTGTGCCCAATTCATATGGTTCTTCTTTTCTGTATGTGCTTTCCATGTGGTACTTTCCTCTTCTACTATACTGTATACTTCTTCATTTATTATTTTATCCTTCCATTTGATCTTCAGCATCCGCCTCGAGAACCAGGTTTCGAATGCTTCTTATCTTTTCTGGTCTGCTCTTTCAATGGTCCACTGGACTGATTTCCAATGGACTGGGTGGCCGCCTGGGTCACATATGAGCCTGTAGGGACCCACAGAACCCCAAGCCAAGATATTAAAATATTATTCTATATTTTATTTGTATAGTAATGTTTTCTTCTTTCGAAATGGCCAAACACGGACCGCGTTCGTTCAATTGATTCTATTTTTGTGCTCTTCCTTTTTCCTCTTCCAATATTCCTTCATTTTCTCGCTGTTTAAGAATGTATAAGTTAAACAAATCTTAATTTTAATTGAGTCTCCCACGCACATTATGCGCGAAGAATCACACCATTCTCCGCTTGCTTGAATGATCCTGTGTTATATACTAGCACATTTTTGTGCGTTATCACTTAAATAATCGGAATATAAAACTGCTTTTCTAATTATTATTGTTTTTAATTTAATTTATAGTTTAATTTTAGGAATAAAACTTAAAAATAGTAATAATGTATGTGATTTGGTGTAAATAATATAAATAACGAAGATCATCCGAAGAATTAAACCTTCGATTCTGTCGCCATGACAATAGGCAGTGGTGATGGTTAAACATCGAGTAGGTAACTTACGCTCTAAATCGATGTATCTCAAGCCGGCCATTGATACTCTTTTTATCTCTGATCCAGATGGCCTTTCCGTCTCCTTTTCTGTTGGCCGCTCTTCTTCTTCATGGGGGAAGAAGACGAAAACAACTCCAACCCCTACAGAAAACCTTTCACGTGCGAGAGCAAAGGGATCGTCTCGCCCTGCCTCCCCGCCCGTGCGATGTTGTCACGTGTCAATCAGAACTGCTGAGGGAGGTTGGAGGGGAGGATTTCGAGGGATAATGGGGTTGGTGATGCGTGGGTGTGCCTCACTTTTCTACGTCCGAGAAGGTTGTAATTTTTTTGTTTGATTGAATAGAGCGGTGGTTCTCAAACTGTGTAACGGGTAACCCGTACGTGCTTTGAGGGTTAGGGAATTTGTTGATTACACGAAAAATTTTTAATATAGTCGAAAGTAAGTTATAATAATCAAACTAGCGTCCTTTGTTGGCTTGGCCACGTTGAGAGAACAGAATTATTTTTTTGGAATGACATTAACGCACTAATTTAAAGCAATAAGAGTAGTTAGACTCGATGATGGGATGAGAATCAAAAACATTTGAAATCAGATACAGTACCTATTAAATTCAAGAAAACTAGTAAACAGGCAATCCCATGAACTTTACCAGGCTAGCGTACACATAACAACGTGATCTCTCTCACTTTCACAATATCCTACCACCAACTTAAACATTATTTGACACTGTTTACTTAATTTATCATCGTTGGTAAACTGTTTCCTCGACTTGCTCACGATACCATCTGGTCTCAAATGTACAGAGATGAGAGAGATGCATATATTTTTGTTTTAAATAATTGTTACGAGTACTATTTAGAGTTAGCCCTTTATTAAATTCCCTCTATTTTGTTAACTGTCAAATATAGGGTATCTGTAGGTGCAGTGGAATAGTTTCTAGCCAGAAGTAAATTGCTGCGGTAATACTCCAGTAATCCAGTTACGGGTATGCATGCTACATTACTGGGCATAAATGAAACGAATGTGCCTCGTTCGCTCGGCCATGTTGAGAGAATAGATGAAAGTCAGGTTTATGATTTCAGAGTGAATGTTTTGCGAGGAAAATAGACTGAAAAAGACATTGGTGAATGTGGTGGAAGATACTCATGGGAACATGAGGAGTCTTGAGGACAACAATGCGTGTACGAAGCGACGTATGAGTGTAACTGAAGCAAAATAGGATGCAGGGCTGTATGGAGAAAATTATTAATGCATAGTCAGGTTTACTGGCCTATCACCAAGAATTAAACTGTTGGATTGTGCCTAACTCGAATGGCAACGGCGTGATGGGTATGTAAGTTGGTAATAAATGATTAGGTGAACGTAAATCAAAATAGGTTGTTAGCTGTAATAATAAAGCATTTGGCATTCTGCTACTCTATTCACGTCTTAATTATAAAGAGGATACCTAAATATTGATTTAAGCTGTTGTGTAAGTACAAAGCGTTGGTGAATCGCTGGTAAATTTCGTAAATAATTATCTACTTTATGCTATAGCAGTCATTAGTTTTGGAGGAAATATTGTCCTAATCTATCAGGCATACATACCTATCCACGAATGCTTATGGGTATGTAGATCGTCCCTTTCCCGTGGCCTTCATTGGTTTCTTAGAATATTCTAATGAACAGAAATTGGTCTCTAAATGGAGGGTTCTCAAGAAGCTTTTCTTATGGATACCTCCTGTTCACATCCCACATGCTAGTAAGGTTACATTTCATTTAGCAAGCATTAGTTCACTTTGTTTTTTTCTAGGGGTAAATTATTTTCGCATCCTATTTTACAAGGTATCCCAGATACTGTTTACATGAAACAAATACAGACGGGTGTAAAAGTACAAAATATTATGATAAAAAGAAAATTTTAATTGTCCCACTACTTCATTTGGACAGCAATACGCCAGTTGTCTATTGAAAATGCCACACTAATAGACGCGCCACCTAATATCCCCTAAATAAAGGAAGAGATAAAAAGTCTTTCGTTATATCATAACATCGAGAGATTCCTCTCTATTCTACATTTATTTCTATTTTCATTTTAAATTTTATTCCAAATGTTTTTCACCATGAGTTACCACAAGGACTCTCTCTGGAAACGGCCTAAACGAAACAGTAGTAAACTGGATACGCGACTTTCTGAGTGATCGTAAGCAAAAGGTAGTTCTTGACGGAATTAGCTCTGATGTCGTTAAAGTGACATCAGGTGTCCCGCAAGGAAGCGTGATCGGACCCCTTTTGTTCATTATATACATAAATGATCTATGCTCTCGAATTAGCAGTAAAATACGTCTATTCGCCGACGACGCTGTCATCTATCGTGAAATTAGTGATCACTCTGACTTTGAAACTCTATCATCGGATTTAAACAACGTTCATGTGTGGAGCCAAGAGTGGGGACTCGAACTTAATCTGAGCAAATGCACGGCGGTACATTTCTTGCGGAAGTCGTCCAACTATTCCCATGTATATGCTGTGGATGGTGTTAACATAAAGGCGACAGATGAAGTGTAGTATCTAGGAGTTACGATAACTTCGGACCTATCGTGGGGAGCACATATAAGAAATATTTGTGGCAGAGCTCTGAAGAAGCTAGGATTCGTCAAGCGTATTGTGGGAAGATTTTCGGATGAAAAAGTAAAAGAGAGGTGCTATTTCGCACTCGTCCGGCCACACCTTGAATATGCAGCGAGCATATGGGATCCGGTGCAGAAAGACTTAGTCCGGGAACTTAATAAAATACAAAGGAAAGCTGCGCGATTCGTCAAAAACAGCTACGGGCGTACTGACAGCGTTACTCAGATGTTAAACGAATTAGGCTGGGAACCGCTAGAGACTCGGAGGCTGCGCGCTAGGCTTAGATTGCTTGAACAATTGAGAATAGATATCTTTCAGAGCGACACGGAGAACATCATATTAGAACCCCACTATATTTCCAGGTCCGATAGAAACGATAAATTAAGAGAGATATTTTGCCGAACGGATAGGTATGGGAATTCGTTTTTCCCCCGAACAATAAGGGACTTCAATAAATGCTAGGCGTAATTTCATTAGAGCGTTTCCTTTTTATCTTTAAGCGGCTGGTGTCCTAACACCCCCCGCCACACGCCTATTGAGGCGGCTTGCGGGGTAATATGTAGATGTAGATGTAGATGAAGGACCTATTCCAGGGGGTAGTAGAACACCACCCATAAAAAGAATGGATGGTGTAAATAGCCACTGAGGAGGACAGGAATAATTATTGAGGGTTCTTTTTGATTGAATTAATATCTTGATCTTCTGTATGACTACGTCATTGATTCCATGAAAGGCGTTTATCTTGTTCTGTAATGCTCCCTCTTTCGAATGTCACATGGTCCCATCGGATATCTTTTTCTGAGTTTAAAGATACGTTTGGTGTCTGACTCAATTTTGTTTTATCGTCACCAACTATGGTTCTCCCCACCCCCCAAAACCGTACCGAATTGCAATTGATTTCATGTCAAAAATGTGATTTATTGCGACCTAATATGCTCTCTATAGAATTACTGACGCCTTCCCAACGCCTTCCCGACGCCTTCAAACTCCAGTTGTCCAAACCCGCCGAGCGATTCCCAGACAGGGCAAATGTATAGGGTGCTTCAAAGGGAATAAAGGTTGAACGAGATGCACAAGTATGATGATCCGTATACCGTTGATGGGGGACTTAACAACCCTGAAGTCGTCGGTCAACCAAGCCTTCATTATAAGTGGAGCGTGCATTTCCCCTATCGATGTGGACACGCTCTGGCGCCCGACACGGTAAACAATCACGGGATGCTAGGGGCTGCTCATCGTTTCATGTCGGATGACGCGCCGGGAAAAGTAGATAGGTGGCAGCGCGGAGCAGTCATTACTCCACTCATCCCGCCCCCGGCGAATCATACTCCAGCTCTCGCACAAAAGCGGGGGTGTGAGGGGTGAATATCCGCAGCGGGCGACCCCGTGACCTCTCTCCCTCGGTGACCGGCGGTGGCCCCGGCGAGAGTTTTTAACGCCAACCCCCCTCCGAGGTCATGGATGCACAGAGCTAGTTTCAATGCTCGACGTCCCGACGGAAAAGAAAATTCAGGCTTCCCTCACCCTTTGTGGAAGGAAATGATGGGTTACGGATAGATCAAACGGAATTTTGAAATGCCATTCGCATCACTTCGGCCTCAAAAGGTTACTTTTTTCCTCCTGCCCAAGTTCCCCTGGAGTTTGAAAAGGAAAATCTGTATTGTACGAGCTTTGATTGTCTTTTTGTGGATCTATCTTTTTTGCAAGCCTCATTAAATAGCCTATCCATGAGCATATTCTCTTAACTCGATATCTTGTTTCTATTCTGTATCTAGTTGTGGCCTCATTTAGGTAATTTGATTTTTCTTCAGTCATAATAAAAATCATTGCAAACTTTATTTTAAAATAACACCAATTATACGGGGCATTCATTTCATTGAGGGTTGATCTACCAGGAAAAGTAGGCTTATATGGACGTATGAATACCTATACTAATCTTTGACTGCTGGGGGCCCTTTCCTCCGTAAACTATGGCGGTCTTCAGTTTGATGCTTCATATTTTCATCGGAATATAATTAATATTAATGACGAAAATACTTTGTTATTTTGTAACCTTTTTGCAGCCGCATCACAAATCAGTCTCAACGCTGTTACTTTTGCTCGTTACGGAGCTGCTAGATGTGAGCATTAAATTTTCCTTAAACACCTCCGTCATTAGCGTCCATTTGCGCGACGGCGCGGCGTAGCGCGCATTCCGATACCACTCCATCCAGGGAACTGACTTATGAACCCCTCCCCCTTCAGTGACGAGCCTGGCAACACATCGGAACCAACTCAATCACGGCTTGTGTCGTCTTTTTATCTGCGGGAAGATGACTTCCTCCGGCACTCGCTGTTAGGAGCCGAGCCACTCCTTATATAGGCACATGGGTCATTTTATTTTATGAGGCAAGTTTGATACTTTGAAGCGAAAATAGCAGGATACAAAAGTGTTTTCCTTCTTATTTTATTGTATGACAGTGAAACCTGGGTATTCCGGGATAAGCATAAATGCGGGCTAAAAGCTGTGGTAATGGGTTATCTGAGAAGTGTTTGCGGCTAAAGTAGGATGCATTGGGTTAGGAATGAGTTGGTCAGGAAAAAATGTTAATTGATAGTCCCAGTAAAGGGCATATGTGGAAAGGAGTGTACCTACTTCGTTGGTTAGGCCATGTTGAGAGAATGGATGTGTCGTATTATAAAACAGATTTATGATAGAAGACAGAATCATGTGAGATGAAGTGTTAATCCATAGCATAGCATAATCCATTCCGTGTCCGATGCCAACAATAAATATTAATTTCGTCACCAAGTCACAGAGCATTCGTAAACCACTTTTAAAATAAATATTGAAAAGCAACAAATAAAATACCTCAAAAGATATTTCATAATGGCAAGTTTTTAAACGTGTTAGAAGACACAATTGCCGGATAATGTGCTAATGATGCGTTTAATAAACATGAACATTTTTCGGCTCAGTAATTAGGTAGGTAGGTAACATTTTTGAGTTTCCGGACACTGAAAGTAAACTCAGAAGAATAATGACAATAGTGTGCAAAAATATTCGGCATTCAAACGTATCCTTTTATACTACTTCGAATGCAGTTTTAAGTGGTTTTTTAAAATATGCTTTAAATTAAAGATTAATCCAAATTACCAATTAAAGCGATAACAAATTTTACTCCTACGCATGGATTTCGGTTATCCAGGTGACCATCGATGGGGAGAGTTAATATCTCGTAAACGTGCGCGTGTTGTCCGAGGTTCAAAGTCCAATTCATCTATCCTACTACCCTCAGACTTTGAACCTTGGACAACACGCGCATGTTTACGAGATTTTAACTCCCCCTGTCGATGGAAGTTACCTGGATGACCGAAATGCGTGCATGTGAGTCAAATTTGTCATTGCTTTCATTGAAAATTACGATCGATCACAAATTTGAATTTACTTGTCAATTGCTTTCTTCTTGTTTAAGAAGAAATACTCCTAGGTATTTTCCAAGTCATTTTTCGATTTAATTTTTTATCTTCCAAACTTGTAAACCTGACTCACACACCTAATACTGCCTTAGCTCACGGTAAAATTTTCTATGAAAGAGTTGTATATACATTTTTCTTGAAACTTTTATGAATTGTACGTAAAACATAGTTGCTTGCTCACGGTAAAGCTATTCATAAAACCGCAATGTTGACCACTCTGCCATCTATGAGACATTTTGCGAACACGTGAAGTGATAAATGCACTCTCTTTTGGATGACTGGTTAAAAACTATGTGTATTGTTTATTTACTTACTTTCTGGTCACTCTGGACGGCGCTAGGGCTTTGTTTATATTTCCACGCTCTTATTGTGCTTAATATGAGAGTGTGAATGATCATGCGAAAGCATTGATAGCAATAATTGCCATGAATTGATAGTTCCATGAACCTCCAGCCATGTTTTATTATTATTATATATGAAGGTTTTAACTTAAGGTAGCTTTTTTCCGTCTCCTCCTCTATTTATTAATTTATTTTTCAATCCCATTTCATCATTTTTCATCATTTTGTAAGCATGTATTTTTTTTTGTTTCCGGGGGAACCGCGCGTTGGGAGGGTCCGCCGAACGGGTCATGTATGTTTACTTTTTCCTTGTTTGGCTTCCCATAGGAACGAGATTATCAACACAATGAGTAGAAACGGTTAGTTTTATAAAACGGTTTTATGGAAATAGAACCTGTCCTATTCCGTTTAAATGTTTTATAAAACGGGTTTATCTTTAGCAAGCCGTTTTTATAAAATTAGTCGATTTTATAAAACGTTTTGCCGAAAATTTTACCGTGAGCAACAGACATTAAAGGCAAATCTAATTTCACGTTTACTCCTATTGATAATGAAGATGACTTTACCCACCATCGTCTTCCTCGCCCCCCGCCCCGCTCGTACTTCGCGGAAAAAGTTCACGGTGCGGAGCGAAACGGATCGCGTCTCGAGTGAGTGATGCAATTTTGCGCGGTCGTAAAAGCGATCGACTGATGTTTCCCCACCCACCCCCCCTTCCCGTTTCCTCTCTATCTCCGTCAAGGAGGCGGGGGGCGCTGTGTCATATTCAGCTGATGATGTGAGTCCGCAGCAGCAGGACATGATTGGGTGCGCACCACAATCTCAGGCCGTAATAATCCAAGTGCCGAGAAACGAAGGAGATAGAGAGGGTTGGGAAGAGGTGCTGTGTGTGAAGAGGAGTGTTTGGGGCAATGGAGGAGTGGAAAGACGGGCGATGAAACTTAAGGGCCACCTTCGAGAGAATGAGGTTATTCGTCCGAGATCCAAACCACAACGGTCGACGCCCCCCTCGACTCCTCAACAGTCCCCAGTTTTAGTCATCACATCGTGAATCGTAACGAGTCTTCGTGGTAGCAGCTAATAAAAATAATATTTTTTCCTTCGTACCAGTTCAAAATTATTATTTTCCATCATCGTTCTCGATGGCGCAAATGACCTCAGTTGTTGTTCACCTCCCCAAATATACAAATAGATGAAGCAAAAATTTGAGGAAATTGCAATGTTAGTGTTTCACCTTTCATTTCAACCATTGAATATTTCCAAGACTATGGACAGAAAAATCTTTTTATAACAGGCATATAAACGTCCTTAAATGGAAGCTAATACACGGGGTGATTAGTTTATGATTGAGAAAACAATATGAGTTGGCTCCTTTATTTTGTGCCCTGAGTTAATACATCTTAGGTCTACAAGTGCGTCGTAATGTGACATATTTCCACCATTAAAGAAAAAACTATCACCACGTTTTTGTTATGATTCACCCATAAAGGTCCATATCCCCGTCTTAATGCAAGTGTGATTTGAGAAAAATTTTCCTGATGCGGCCATTTAGTAATCTTAGAAGTTATATGGATGGGGTTAGATTAAAAAAAAATATGAGAAAAATTATAATACCTCCGTTTTTACCATTTAGCCTTCTTAAACGATGGTGCACGTTTGTCGTCCAGTACATATTTTACCTCTCAGTTCAATCGGTCTTTCGTCCCTTTGTCATCCTCCGACCCGACCCCATTTTACTCTGGTAAAAGGCAAATTTTTTTTCTTTAATTTACCACAGCCAATGACATGACATCGCGCTGGCTACCGTGGAAACCCCGGGCATGACCCGGAGCGTCAGACTGCGTGCAATCCATCACCCGCTGGAGGTCGTTCTGACTGCTTCGCACTTCGTCACCGCTCCTCAATTATAAATCTCGTGAATTATTCAATTAATTCTGCCGTGCCTGTTTGTCGGAGCGAGAGGGTGGAGCTGCCGCTACTCAACGTGCGTAATGACTTCATTCCAAATTCATCATGCAGTTTATCGTTCCTCATATTTTCATCCGCGTAATATATCTGTAGGAGATTATCACGGAAGAGTGTAATGAGTGATTTCAGGATCAATTGAGAGAGCCTAAAAAATCGTATCGAGGATTAAATTGTTGATCTGAGAAAAGTATGGCTAAATAGGCTAAAAATTGTTGTTCACATAAATGTTATTATCCTCTTTGAAAATTTTTCATTTTCAAAATGATAACTTTTAAATACTTTTTACCAATTTTCTATACAAAAACATTCCTCTTTTGCAGTATGAGTCTATTAACGTAATAGTAAAGTACATGATCATTTGTGCTCGGTAATAAGTTTTCATGATCGCTCAACGAATGTAAAGCGTTTGTTGGTTTTTCTTTAACCTTTGGGTGAAGTGGCGCAATGATCAAGGAGTTATTTTCCTTTATATTATATTGCTCATTCCCAGTGATGAAGGAAGTAATAAAGATATTTGAAGCCGAATAACCCAAACAAAGACGGTATCCTACCAGGAGTCTGCTAATAGTTGGTAAATAAAGCCTTGAGTTTAGGAAACACTTCATTGAAGCATATATATATATTTGGTGTATGCTCGTGTACTGCAATGAACCTTGTGCAATAACAGTTACATAATAAAAGTGATTGGAAGCAAGAAGTATGGTGAAAACTTTGAGAAAATGAGATAACTTAGTGGACACATTTACGGCGTAACAGCCCATTAATAACAATAATGGAAGGAGAAACGAATGAGAAGAGTTATTGAGGAAGACCGAGAATAGAAATATCAGGAAAATTATGGAGAACGTCAGAGTGAAGAGTTATGTAGAAATGAAGCGGTTGACTGAGAGTAGAGAGGATTTGAGAGCTTCAGCAAACCAATATCCGGACCAATGTGTACTAATGATGATCCTGTTGCTTATTGAAGAGTTTCTGTTAAAAATTGTTTCTCCCATTAAGAGTCTCAAGACATTGCATCCGACCTTGTCTTGAGTGCACAGTGATGCAGTTTTTCAAATTCATGTAGTCTAAAATTGTATTCAAAGTGAGGCAGACGTGACAATGCCAGCCAATTAAACGAGGAGATTTCTTTACAAATATAGACATTTTATGTAATTTCTATCCTAAGTTACTTTTGAGGTATCAATGGCCGACTCAAGCCGTATGTATGTATATGCTTTTTTATGCATATTTTTCCTGAGCTATCGTCGGTAATCCTAGCTTTTACTACCCGTTTCTCGAAAAAAAATATTTTACCCGCCTATATGCAAGAAGGAACAGGACATAGTAGCAAAGACATTAGGAGGAGAATAGCGCTAGCGAAGGAGGCGTTTAATAATAGAAGGTAGCTGATGACGGGAACTTTATGTAAGGATAAATTCGACAGTGTCGGGCGATATATGGTGGAACAGCATTATTAATATATAAATTTTAAATAAAACTACAGTAATTGTACTGCCCACTTAAATTTTAATGTAAAAAAATATACACAACACGTGTTTCAACGTTCCTTAGGGCGTCATCATCAGGTCTGCATGCATTAAAAAATATTAATTTATTAGTATTTACATTAAAATTTAAGTGGACAGTACAATTACTGTAGTTTTATTTTATGTAAGGATGTAAAAAAGAGGCTGGTGAAGAGTTTTATATGGAGTGTGGCGTTGTATGGGGCAGAAACGTGGACCTTGAGAAAGGAAGACGAAAATAGGCTGAAGGCGTTCGAGATGCGGATGTGGAGGATGGAGAAGGTGCGTTGGACAGAAAGGAAGACAAATGAGGAAGTGCTTGACATGGTGGGCGAGGAGAGGAAACTTGTGGATGAGATTAGGGGAAGGTAGGGTAGGTGGCTGGAAACGGTAATGAAGGGCGATGGTTTCCTGAAGGCCGTGATAGAGGGAAGGATGTTGGGTAAACGGGGAAGTGGAAGATAGAAAATAGGTTTTATGGACGGGATGAAGAATGGTAGGACTTATTTTGAGATGAAGAGAGAAAGACTAGAGATAGATAGGGCACGGCACGTGTAAGAGTCTGTTGGATATTCTCTAACTTTGATCATAACCTACCTCTAACCCGTAGAATACTCTAATAATAATAATATAGAGTCTGAAATTGCCTTTGCAAAAATAATTTTGAAGTTAATGGAATCAACATAGCTGCCTAAAGATTTACAGATAAATTAAAAGCAGTAAATTATGCAAAATACGTCTATGTCGCCCAAAACATTATTTTCCCAAAGATTATTGATTCCGAATCCTTTCTGAATCAGGGTCTTGGGGCCTTATCCCGAAGTTTCCAGGCCTCGAAAATGATGAAAATTTGACCCCATGGTCTCGGCTGATTGCAGTTACCGATTTGAATTGCGATTAGCGAGGATATCATAACATCCTCGAAAATGTCGAGATTCTTCAATTCGGGTTCTTCCTGAAATAGGCTCCAGGCTGGACAGCGAGCACGTGTGATTCCGCCCTTAACCAGGAAATTCACGCGCAGGAGAAAAGTAAATTTGAAACATTAGTAGGACACGCATTCCTATTTCGATACCTTTCACGCCGCGTGTGGTGGATGTGGGAATAAAAACTGCGCCCCTCCAAGCGTCGTAAGTAGTACACACCGATTAAGCAACAGTGATGGATGGGGAGACGTTGATTATGTGCGTTGAGCGGGAAAATCGTCTCCACCCTCCCGAATTTAACGATTGAGAGATTCGGAATACACCTCCCGCATCGCAAATTCCACATCCTCCGTATTCCTTGCTCTGCATCTCAGTCGAAATCTTTCAGCCCGATTCGTCCTTACCATCTCAACGTTCTTCTTTTCCTTCATCTGTACGCACGCTTTCCTAGAAAGCAGCACACTTTCTCCTCCACAAACAGCTCGCGTAAATACACCCGCGGACCCGTCCTTCTCTCTGCTTCCATCCCTCGACGCTTGCGATCCCTCTGCGAGTATTCTCGCCATGCTGTGGTCCATTCCATGAATCTGTTTAAGGGTACATTTTTTCAGTTTTATTGTTATTTAATATTTAAAAAAAAACATGCCATCAATGTTGATAATTATATTCCCATAACGCTTGTGACGACGTGGGCAAAATATTCAATGACCAAGGGAAATATAAAAACCCTTAAAACGTCCGCCCTATTGATTTATTTCTGTATTGTCGTGCCTTTGCGTTAAAAAGCTAGTTAGAACTTTAATCAATCAATTGGTGAAAATTTACCGTGTTTTTATTATTTCCTTAACATGAATTACCTGGTCAAGGTTGAGGCTATGTAACTCCTCATAGACTTGCTCTATGAATGCTGTTATTATATGAAAATTCATTTCTCATTTACCATTTGCTTTATTTCTCTACTGTGAGTTGGGAGGAAAACATGGTAATTTAAAAACTTGTAAAGCAGATTACATGAATTTATTCAACCTATATACTTACTTCTAACTCTAACGATTTCTGAAACATGATGTCTCCTAAAATGATGAAAGACAAAATAGTGTTGCAGATCACAAGAGAACGACTTGATGTATGAAGGAATTCATGAGGGATGTCCCTAAAAAGGGATTTTGCAGCTGAACAGAGAATGGGGAGGAGTACCGCTGCAAGCCAATCTTCGAATTGATTATTCCAGATTAATATCATGATTATTAACAAATGGAGAGGAACGTAAAATCGTTCGTGATTACGAGGAGCATTGATTCCCTCGAAGTAATACTATTTTTTTACTTATTTCGTAAGGAGTAACAACCAAAGAAACATTTACGAGGATAAGGGAATTTATGAGATTGAGATAAAGGAGAGACGCAAAGAAAAGAATGGTGTAAATGAACTTCCTCAAAGTTGAGCCTGAGACAATTGACATAAAAAGAATTGTGAATTTCTAAAATGGAGAGTGAAGCTGTTTGGGTTGGAAAATTGGTCATTGCGAAAAGAGGGTGTGCGTAGACTGAATGCATTTGAAATGTGGTTTTGGAGAAATATGGATTGGGTGAGGAAGATGAATGAGGAAATACTGGATGCACTGGGAGAGGAAAGGAATTTGGTGGTAAAGATTCGGAAAGGATAGAAAGATGGCTGGAGGGCATGCTGAGAGATGAAGTCATGTTGAAGAAGGAGATAGAGGAGAGAACGCTGAAAAAGCGTAGAAAGGTAAGGAAGAGAATATGAATTTTGGATGACGTAAGGAGAGGCAAAGGGTTGGAGGAACTTATAAGAGAGATAGAAGCAATTGTCAACGAAGTTACTTTGTGGAATGTACCTTCTCCCATACTTATCAAGGACATAAGAATTACTTGGTAATTTTCCAGCCTTTTAATTTTTCGTCTCGCTGGTTTCGATGTTTTCACATCATTATCAAAGGTAGGTACAAAGTTGTGTTAGAGGCGACTTGTATACACGTTTACTCCAATGAGAGGGGGTGATGGATGGTTGAGAGGAAGATGGAGATCGGAGTACATATAATCTTCCGCTTGCAAAATGCTGTGGGGGAAAATAAAGGTCTAAATCACCCACCCGTATCCTAGCTTTATACCTACCTTTGATAATGATATGGAACCATGGAAACCAGTCGAGACAGAAAAATAAAATTTGTATAAAATTAACCAGAACTTTTTATCCTCGTGACCTAGATGGCGAGATGTGCATGTGATGTCTCATAAATGGGAAAGTTGTGGTTTGGACTGTCCAAAAACATACTCATTGATGGTATAAGAGCTAAATAACACACATTAAAAATTTTAAATTTAAAAAATATCTTGTTAGTCTATTGAAAACAGTAGAAAATCATTTGAATAACAGGGGAGGCTCGCTGCCGCCGAAGCCCACTTTCAATTCGGAGCCTTTTCCACTCGTGTTATTACCGTTCCTTGGCGTTTGAGCTTCCTGAAGAAGATTCGCCATTGGGTGGGAGGAGGTTTGGTGTCTGTCTGCGTGGTGAGGGAGAGAGTCTAGCCGCCTTTTCCATTTCCGAAATGAGAGCAGCGGAGAAATTGAAATACCGCAGGGCGCGTCCGAATCCTAGGGAACGACGGGGTTGCCGTCTGGTTCGGCTTCCGACGCATTCACGATTCTACTGGGTTGAGTATGTGTGTGTGTTTGAACAGAGCATAAACATACTCGTTGAATGCTGAGGCCGACACGTAATTTCATTTCATGTTTTCAATTTAATTTTTTATCTCTCTCTATTCATGCATTGCTTTCCAAGAAACTTTTGATGTGTGCTTATTTTAGTTTTCAGTCACGTACGGTCTTACACGTTCTTTTTCTTTTTTTCCATACATCCATCGCGCCATTCCCTTTCGGGTTTGAAAGTGTTAAAGAACTTAGTTAATTCCGCTAGACCTAGATAACTGTCTCTCTTATAATGATTTCCTCCATAATACCCTCTCCTTGCATACCTCTTTCGTTTCTAACACATTCATGCATTGCTTCACGCACGCTTTCCAATTCTTAAGACTCCTAATATTCCTCTTCTATAGAGTCATTTCCACCACATTCGCCCATGAATGCTTATCTATCGATATTTATTTTAATCACCCTGTGCATTCACATTTTTTCTCTATTATTTATGTTTTCTGTATTTCCTTATTTTTACAATTTTTATTCTATTTCTTGTCTCAAACTCTTTGTTTACACAAAACATTTGCTTTTCCTTTTTTATACATGGAGGGCTCTTAATTAACAGTTGCATAGGAATGCAAAACTCACTTCCGTGGCATTGGATCACTTAAACACTGAACGCTCCATATATATATATATATATATATATATATATATATATATATATATATATATATATATATATATATATATATATAAATGGATGTTTGTTTTTTTGTCTGTCTGTTTGGTTTTTATACAAATATACAGTTTTACTCTGATCGTGGTGAAATTTTGCAAACTAATAGTACAAGACATGAGGAAAATTATAGGCTATTTTAAAAAGATCTCAGGGCCCAAAATTATCTCAGTGCTCCAAAAGATCCTAATAAGGGGCCGGCCGTTTGGTACGCTATGTATTGGGTTTTTTGCAGTGGTATAATTATTTGCTTTTTAATATTACTTCCGCTCAAGACAGAGGGTTGAAATTTTTTAAATCGGATGGCTGAATAAATGAAGTTTCTTATTCTTTCATTCGATTTTCTTCTGTGCTTCATATTTGTCTGAATAAAATTTTTTAGCTGAAAAATCTCACATTTTTCTCTGAAATCAACAATAGCATATGTCCTTGACAACCAGAGATTTGATTTTCAAAGGATATTCACGCCTCTGGCATTTAAATATCACGTTTTCCTGCAGGCCCATGATAGCACGTAGAAAGAAAATCTGTATAGGAAGGGCCCAGAGTCCCAAGGGCCCCATGATTGATTGCTTCGTGGGGTAATCGATAAATTCAATGCAAATTCACAATTATACTCTGCAATGTCTATTCTCATAGTAGCTCTCATAGAGGAACTGCATGCATATGAGAGAATACTTACGTAGTAAACGATACACATAAAGGAATTAAATGTACTGCACACTTAATTAAATGTGCAAGAATACTTAGGTGCAGCGAATAGTAATGGTAATAATGCCTATGTTGCAACAACAAACACATCGTTATTTATTATCGTTTAATACTCAGATTTATTACACGTAGTGGAACCGTCTGCCTCTCATTACGATTGCTAATTGTTTTTAGACCAATTTCCACATCATAAATGTTGCGAGATATTTATATATGTTTTAAGGTGTTAAAGTGCTGGAAACTTACATTCACTCATTTTTGGGTTTCCCGTACATGAAAGAGGACCATCTCTCCGTGCACCTGAAATTCGGTCAGCATGTCTACTACATCGAACACAACGTACAAGATAGGATACAAACTCCTCAAATGATCACGCTGACAGTATTCTCCAAGCTTTGTGATTTTCTTATAAAATAAGTTCAATGTTTTTCATACCCGTTGAATTTCAACGGGCACCTTCCGCAATTGGTAAAATAATATTAGGAGCTCATTGTTGAAGTTTTTTCGTTTCGATGCATTATGCATTAGATATATTTTTAATCACTGCTATTGACGTTTTGATTTCTTAGCCGTTGTTTTGAATTGTTTTATTTCAAGATGTGTACTTAGGTAAACAACCATTTGTTCCTTAAACAACCAGTCATCAATTGCTAACCTGTCATGGTTATTATTTGACTCCTTATCGAATTTCTTTCGTTGGAATTTCTTTTATTCAGTTCAATTTTAATTGTTTGGGGGGATTCCAGCCTCTTTCTAAGAATTACTGTGGCCTCAAAGTGAAACCATTTGATCCCCTTTGTAAATCACATTCGAAAATGGGACCACCAGTGACTTTGTGAAAGACAATCGTGTATTAGGTAACATCTGAGAAAATAAACCCACCATTGCCGGAAAACGATTCCGTTTGTGTGCAGGACTCTTACCCGAGCTGTTCTTCTTTCATCGTTTTTTAAACAAAGAGCGTTTTTCTATTTCATGCCATGTCCCCGTTTCCTTCAGCTAATTTGCGTATCACTTTATTTCAAGCCAATGGCCGTCGTTTTTTTCTATTTATTTTTCTCATCACCATTTAATAACTTGTTCTTTCAATAATATAAATTCGCTGCACTTAATGTTGCCCATGGTATTTCTAAATTAGATATACACTTTTCTGTCAGGAAAAGTTAGTATTTTTACTATCACTACAAACATAAAAGCAAAATTTTATGCGTATTCCTGTGGTTGGCCGCGAAATAGGCACTGAAGATAGCGAGTATTAAAGAAAAATGAAAAACAAAAGTAACCTTACGTAATGTATCGTATGGATAAAATATACGGAAACATCGATATCGCCGGTATTTTAAGCGATAGAAGATTTACATTCGAGGTGTTGAAGTTAGTGCAGAACGGTTAACAAAGAAGTAGCACTTAAGCGCACCCGAACGACGCTGAATGAAACGATGTGCGCTGGTGAAACTTTTGGTGATCTTCCGGTAGGTGGAATTATGTAGGTAGATAGTAGCCACGACTAGTTACTTTTTTAATATAAAATAAATTCGTTCTAAAAAGATAAGGTAACGTTATGAAAAACGTAAGCTTTTCATCGCAAAGTAATTAAAACTTTACATAACCATCTTTGACGCCTTAACCGGAAATCAACAAAAAAACAACAATCGCGGATGCAATCATCATAGTTCTTTTTATTATTTAGCGCTCGTCAACTCGGCATAATCTAGAAATTGCCACAGGAAAAAATCGGTCTGGACCAGGAATCGGACCACGAACCTTTTGCTTGTCGGACCAATGCGCAGAGCACTACGCTGCCTAGACTTCCTATTTACCGTGGCAATTTAGGAGGATACAAGGGAATTGGATGCTAAGTCCTTGCGGTCCATCAATGATGGCAACGCAAGGTAATAACGGACTTCAAAGAAGCCTTTTTTCCCGTGGCAATTTCTACGTTATTTCATCACCGTATTCGCGGCAGGTATGAATATTTTCTTTCTGCATAATCTGTTATGAAGTGTGCTGTCTAGTGCGCAGGGCCTGAAACGAATGGAAAGCAAGTTCGCTGTTGTGTTGCGATGGGAATAGCGCACTAGAGCGAATGGAAAGCGCCCAATAATTCCGTTTCATTTCGTACCGTTCTTAAATCCGAACTAGTGGGAGGCTTTTTACTGCAAGAAACATCAGCATAGATAAAGGAAAAAATTGATAAAATGTTTCGTGTGGAGCATTGCTCTATACGGATGTGAAACCTGGATCATTGGAAAGAAAGAAAAATGAAGACTGGATGCTTTAGAAGTGTGGTGTTATCGACGAATGCTGGGAATCAGTTGGATGGAGAGAGTTAAAAATGAAGAGGTGTTCAAGAGTGTGAGAGAGAAGGGGAATGAACTATGGAAGAGTATTGTGAAAAGAAGAGCAGAATTGGTGGGGCATATAATTGAGACACGAGAGTCTAGTAAAGAGTGCGTTTGAGGGAATGGTGGAGGAGGTACGATACAGAGAGAGGCCAAGGGTACAATATCTGGCGCAAGTAATGAAGGATGCTAGGGCAACATACTACGAAGAAATTAACCTGAAAACTCAGAAAAGAGATGAATAGAGGTATATATTCAAACCAATCTAAGGATTGATAACTGCAAGAGAGAGAGAGAGAGAGAGGGGGGGAAGTAAACCGGCGGTTGCGGTGTGCGGGCAAAGTGGAAGGAGAAGAACTCAAGGCGATGGATTGAGTGTGAGGAATGGGAGAGACGAATGGGACAGCAAACTCTCATGACGGCTTCCAGGAGGCCGGCCCTGACTACTCCGCCTGTTCTATACTCAAAGGCTCGCGCATGCGACCGTTTTGTTTGCCCCCTAATGACATTAGCGGACGTTTATCTCGATGAGGAGCTGATACAGGTGGTGAGATTCGCAGATGATAAAGCATAAGTTATCAAGTCAACAAAGGGGTTAGCAGAGTATGATGATAGAGGTGCAGTGTGAAATGTATGGGATGAAGATAAATCTTAAGAAGACGAAGACTTTCAATCGAGGTTTCCGAGAAATGAGAAGGGAGTCTGAATATAAGGATTGGGGGGGGCATAAAATGGATCGAGCGGAAAATATTGCGTACCGAGGTAGTATACTGGAGGAAAATGGCTATAGTGGTAGGGGCATCAGATTTAGAATTGCTCTAGCCAAGGAATTATTTTTTTTATAAAGGAATAAACGAGAGTGGGCCTGGGGTTGGTCTTAAGGAAAAGAATATTAGAACTTAATGCCGTTCAGGTTTCTTTTATTCTTGGATCAAAAATTCTAATATCAAGAATAGCATTTTATAAATATAAGTAATTAAATCCGTTCAACATCTTCTTTTGCTGTTTCCACCGCTTACGGTTTACAGCTGAATCCGTTAATATTTTATGTTGTCTATTAGGAGAAATTTTGCGAGGCGAAGATTTCCAATATCACAACAATTAAATATATTACTTGCGCGAAATATTTCGTGCTTGAAAAATGCAATATTGACGTTCTTTGCTGGTTGTTGCTTTTCTAAGTTCTGTGGCCCACGTGAGTTATCCGTAAAACCTAGAAATCAAATATTGCCGATGTTCCCTACGTGTCCATCGAGAAATTTTGCGAAGCAATATGTTTTAGACAAATCAATATTTTTCCGATGTTTTCTTTGCATCGATGGAATGGAAGCGATATTTTTCCCCCTCCTACTGACTCTGGGTGATACTCGATTCTGGGTATCAAACCTAAGCGTGAAAAGGGCTTGGAAACATCTGTAAAGCATCAAAATTTATGAAAGCCGTAGAGTAAATAAGAGTGTTGACACACGCAAGTGAGGCCTGTGTTTTTTGGAAAACAACCCTCCTAACATGGCTATCGCGCGAAATTTATCAATAAATCTTATGAATGATGCACTCATATTTGTTTTTCTTTTTCATTTTTCATTCATTAAATATTAATGTACCGTGACCATTCCGCTGATAATGCCAGGTATTAGTTTTCGGCGTATTAACTGTACGACTGATCCATGTAATGTGGCCAACTGTGTATGTTGGCTTCAACATTCCCCCATGCAATCTTACAGTATTGCTCCATCTATTCTCTTCATTCACCTATGACGAAGGCGAATGGCGTCGCATTTCGTATCACGGCATCGAGTTAAACTCAACGATGACATTTTTACGACATATTGAGCTACAACTCCATCATGCTGATGACGTTGATATCGGGGAGTAGAAAGTTTATGAGCCAGTTCCATGTAGCCGTTACACTGATATCTCACATCAAGATGTCGATATTTTAATGGGATATCACGAAGCTCATATTTTACTCCTCAAGTCGTGGGCGCATCGCGGTCCCGTATGCATCAGGGATTAGGTGGAATAAGGGACTATTATTCTCTATGTCACTCCAATAAAGCTGTTTTTCTATCAATATACCTACATTTACCCCGGCAACTCTTTGAAGTCCTTGGCGCGCACAGGTGGAAATAAAAAGGAAAAAAATGAAACTTAAGTTTCTGTCAACGAATTATTTTGTTGAATTAAGTTAACTATGGACATATTATAAATTTAACGCCGTTTAAGTCCTACAGCGCTCTTCATTACCTGTGCTTTTGCCTCAGTGTAAACCTCCCCATCATACTTTGTCCTTATCGTCCAATTTTCTTATAAGAGAATGCATATATTTCTTTGTTATGTCTTTAGATTTGTTCCGCCATACTTGGCATTTTTAACTCATTTCAATTATGTAATGATCAAAATAAAATTAATTGATTGGGCTAAGTAAAGTTTTAGCACTGTTTTTTTTTATATATTGATAAACTGGCCTTATTCACCTTATTTCAAAGGTGAAAAAATAGTAATGTTGCGTCAGTACCTACTGTTGTGGTGGAACTTATCCGTAACGAAAGAATAACTCCATGCAATTTCCTACTGATGAATGTTTAATGCGACCGATCTCGATTTTTTACATCATTGTACAATGATGACAACAATTTACAATGGTTTAAATATCGAAACCGGTCCCAATAAACATTTATCAGAGTAAAATTGCAAATAGTTATTTCGATTTTGAAAAATAACATTTCACAGCAGCATGTACCTGACCACTCCCCTATATTGTATTTAAATCGAATTATTTATTAGCCTTTTGGCTAGCTTTTTAGGAATTTTTTAGTACTTCGATATCGATATGTCGCCTCGGTAAATGTATCGATTATCGCGATGTCGATGCATCTCGCTCAAAGCACCGCAGGGCCCCTCCACCTCCCATGCCCTCCCCCGCAGACATCCCTCACCATTGACAATGGAACCGCCTCCAGAAATAACTCGCCCCCCTTTCCTATCCACATGTTCCACTCTGGCCCCCGCACGCCTCTCCGTCCTACACCGCCCCCTCACCCCTTTCATTCCTCCCGTCCACCCAATACTTCGTTCCCAGCCCTCCTTTTAACCATTTCACCCCTGCCCCTCAAGAACAATAACATCCTCCCGTTCAAACAAACTAAAATTCATATTCTCTTTCCTCGTTTTATTCACTAATTTCTCTCCGGTGGTTTAATATGAGATTGATGTACAATAGGCCGTTTCCTCCCTCTCATTAGTTCTTACTATCTCAGTCACGAATGTTAACTCGGTCTTCTTACACAATGTTGCTAGATGCGTAGAAGCATTCCTCTACCTTTAATCTACTTTGTTCAGCAGTGGTGATATTCTACCTTCAGTGTTTTTTCACAAGAAAGCAGCATTTAAGGTTTAATGTTTTATTTATTTCACTTTGAACTACATTTTCTAAAAAGTAACCATTTTGACTTTTGCTATCAACGGCACATATACTTATATGTATATTTTGAATGTAATAATAATTTTCGAAAAGATATTGTAATCAGAATATCCCGAGCCAATCCCCAGGAGGCGTATTCCGGGTAGGACGCTACAAAAAGGATAATCATCTCAAACCGCTGAGTTTTCGTTTCTCCTCTAATTTCTTCTTTCTCTCATATTCTAGTTACAATTAAATCTAGTCTCCACGCCATTAGAGGTTTAAAAAAAAGGAATAAATCTATTAGACATCAATTCATCGGCGGCGGTTTGGTTGTTTGGGAAGGCAACTGATAAGTGAAGTCATTTGCGCCAGTTTTTATTGGTGGGCAGCTTTGTAAGGAAAGAATTATTTGGGGTTATAAAGAATTGTGAGGGTGCCAAGAGGTTCACAAGTCAACGTACCATCCGATGGACGAAGTACTACATTTGAAGTGCTCTCCACATAGCGCCCATGTAGATGTTGGGACTCCAGTGGGTCGATTATGTAAATGTCAATGGGCGTCATAAGGGTCTTAGCTACGACGGGGAAATTATGACGGCTACGAAGTTCAAGCGATTTTGTAGGTTCCCGTCATAAGGCTTATGACGGTGGAGTCGTTCACGCCGTGCGAGTCGTTCGTAAACGAGACTAACCAATGAAAAACGCCGACACATCTTCTTCCAATGCAAAAAATTGGCTAGTAGAAATTGACTATCACCAAAAAACAATTGACGCCTTATGAGCGTGTGTTTCAAGATGCAAACAAAGTTCATAGTGTTTAATTTTATGGAACAACATATGCAAAATATTATACTATTTTATCAGAAATTATCATAAAGTGCCCACATTTTGACCAATATCACTTAATGAGGGTATATTTGTCCAACTTTCGGCGTATGCGTTGAAGAATCCCGGAGAGGTCAATATTAGCGATAAAATTGAGGTACTATGTTGAAGACAAGTAGACGAAAACTTTGATCTGAATTTTTTGCATGAAGTACGTTGTTTATTATTTGAACATTGAGCCATATTTGAAAGTTTTTGGTGCCAAATAATATGTTAGGATGAATATAGTTCGTGGGAGTAGTAATAATCCCGTATCCATTTGCAAACCTATTGAGTAATCGTTCGCAAGTTTTTTAATAATCGTCCATATGAACCGTACTAAACGTGTAACTGAACCGCATACATCAGTATGCGAGGAACAGCAATGAAAGAAAGTGAATTCCATACTCTTAAAAGAAGGGAGAAATCCCTCTTATAACTATCTATATGCGAGGAACAGCAGTGAAATAAAGTGAATTGATCTTAAACGAAGTGAAAAATCCCTTAAAATAATTACCAAACCAATTATCGTAGCGACATAGGTATGCACTTAATGATAGTGAGAGACAGAATTATGGTGTTGAAAAACTATACTCAGACACAACGTAAGTTGGCGATACCTCCGAGCATGAACTGTATAAATAGGTCACCGAGCAAGTTTGTGCAAATAAAAATGACCATCCTTTATTCCAATTGTCTTAGAACTTGACTGACGGTGCGACTCAGTGATGGGCACTAATATTGTAACATATAGGTACATTTATCCATGGTATAATTAAGTATTTATATTAGTTATTGCAAACATTTTCTATAATTTTAAACATGAAACATGCATGTAAGCAAAATTTACCGTGTATACTTAAAATAAGTATCGTATTATGAATACCGCTTTAGCCTCTTTCACTTTTGTCCGAGTAAATATGACGATTTTTATATGCAATAAATGGAAATTTGACGGTGATTACATTTAATATCATAAGTAATTAAGAAAAATACTCCTATTCGGTGATCTTATGACGCCCCTTCATTCCTAAGACGGGGGCATTCCTCGCAGACGTCTTAAGTTATGATTTCAAAGAACTGTGGAACTGGCCGCGAAGTAACTTTAACGGAGTCACCCGCTAGAGGTCACACAATTGTGTGAAATTTACGGTGAAAAAATCATTCGCCTGGACTGGGATTCGAACCCAGACCCCCCGAATTCGCGCCGAGTGCTCTACCAGTTAAGCTACCCAGGCGTCATCTCTCACTGTGAATTTTATGGAGGCTTTAACGAGCGAGATGTATTCACAGGTACCGTGCATACAATGCCAAAGTACCCGTGTTCGAACGCTAAGCGCTACTGTCCTTAAAGCCTCCATAAAATTCACAGTGAGAGATGACGCCTGGGTAGCTTAACTGGTAGAGCACTCGGCGCGAATTCGGGGGGTCTGGGTTCGAATCCCAGCGATTGATTTTTTCACTGTGAATTTCACACAATTGAGTTAAATTATGATGTCGGGAAAGCACTTATGACTGTTATGACATTTACAGAATCGCTCCTCTGACAAATCCGTCGTAGCTATGGTAGAACCGTCATAAGTCCCGTGTTATGACACCTATGACATTTACAGAATCGACCCGCAGAATCGGGAAAAACCTTCGCCATTATCGGTATTCTTACCTGAGCTCTCGGTATGGTTTTCAGGGAAGCCTCCCCACCAGATCGATCCCCCTATAGTTCATCATTTACCAATAAAATTTCGTAATTCAAGAACAAATCTTCTGGAATTAGAGGTGGCAACTACGCTGTTGTATAGCTTGTTGCATACCAAAAAATTATTTATCTGGCAGAGTGTACTCTTTTTTCGACACTTAGAACAACCTTTGTCGGAATTATTCCCTTAAGCCGTTTATTTCCTCATCGTTAGTACTATTTTTGATGAAGTAATCTGGTACTCTCTTGTCATCTATAAGTTCCTTTTAGCCCATATTGGATGTATATTAGGTCCATTAATATTTATCCTGCCTCCTTTCATGAAGGGTATGTCTGAATTCGTGGTACATCCTCGCCCAGTGAATGTTACGTGGCGCTGTTGTTTCCCTTTCTTTATATCGAGCCTCAAGTCCTTCGATGAATTTCATTCGTGTTCCTTCTGCTTGTAAACAGTTCTAAATAAGAGATTAGAAGGAGAGGGAGGCTCGCTGACAAAGGCCTCTCACGCGGCCAGCCTTTGTTGTGAAGACGCAAAGCAACTTTGTCCTGAATAAACTAAGACCAAAACGTTTCCTCTTTTGCCATGAAGACCTAGTGTAATGAAAAGTCCTACTTCATGATAAAAATACTACGAAAATATAGAAATAATTAATTGTTTTTACTCAAATCTTTAAAAAATGTTACCAAATGTGTTTGCAATTGACTTTATTCCAATATAATAATCATTCCCTAGTGATATCTGTTTTTCCCTGGTTTGATTTTTAACTCAATTCTCCGAATGAATCAGATACACCGAATTGAATACCGATATTTTTACGGAAGGTAGCATTTACGACGTCTACTCATGAATTGCTCAATTTTCCGAGGCATATATGTATCTCGAAAACTTAGGCGAAAGTTAGGTAGCTGCTGGACCAACGTTAATGCTGCTTGTCCAGTATTACATGAATGTAACGACAACAGTTTATTTCCCATGCAACGGAATTATAAAGTTTTCTTGGAATTAATAATTTCAAATACTGTAATGACATCGTATCGGGGAAATTCAGTTGACTAAAAAAAAAATATGGGCTAATATTAGTCCTCATTTTTTGGATAAATACTTTTAGACTGAAATTGGTATCTGTGCCATTTCGTTTTAACAGCTTCTCTTAAATCGAAGAAGAGGCTCATATAAATAATAACAAATACATAATTAAAGATAAACAATAATTAATAAGTCCTTAGTATTGCTTAAATCTCCTTACGCGTGAAGGTCAAGAGCAGAGTGCCCTAACCTCTGGCTATAAAATAAAAAATAAGATCGTCTGCAAGCACCTCTTTGTGGGTGCGATGTACCTAAAAATTTGATGATCCTAATGGAAGATTTTGTGCCGTTTTCAGCTTGAAGAGCGAAATAAAACTTTATTCATTTGAATAAATTAAAATTTCAATGAATTAATTTTGCGGGAGAGGCAATATATTACATGCTATTATTTTCTCGCGTTTGTTAGCGTAACTACAAAATCAATTATAAAATTCAATAAGAAAACACTACGTAAGTCCCCCTCAATGCTATTTTGAAAGCCTAGGGTTTAACCATATTCTTCTCTGCTTTTCCCTATCTCATTGTATTTCATTTGGCAGGCAATATGTCGAGCTGAAGACAAGAGGTTTTATAACAAATAAAGAAGTAGTGCATTCGATTTGAGAAGATCAGTAGGTAGTACTTCTCTATCCGTCCATGCTTCACCTTAATTGGTATAATGCAATTTTTAAAACCTTATTTGATGCGAAGTTCGATTTTGTCCTCTGTAAAACTTTCTTAATGAAGACGAAAAGCATGTGGATTTCCAATTACTAGGATAAAGTTAGCTGTCTCAGAATTCAAGGGATGGAATTTCTTCAAGATAAGGAAAAAGAAATAATGCAATTCCATGAGATATTTTTTAAGGTAGTTTGAGTGTAAAATATCTTCACCTAGAATTTGATGAAATTGGCCTCATTTTAAAGAAAAAACTCCCATATTTCCAGTGATATCAAAATACTAGCCTCTTACCGAACTACTTTTCGAGCAATTTGCCTAAAAATATAAGCTGTTTTACATTATTACAGATTATGGCTGTGCGCTCCACAGGGAGAATATTAAACAAATTAGGAACTTCTAGCTCCTAGATTTCGTCAAAAAACTAACGGTGTGTAGATTGCATATTTTCTCAACCACTTATAAAAAATAATCTATTACTCACCATAGTAATTTTTACAGAATTGCAACAAAAAACTGCTGTTTTGAATGTTTTTCAGTCGTTCGGAGGGAAAAAATGAGTCAAATTAGAGACTTTTGTATATTTATTTATTTAATGACTGAGAATATCAGTCATTTTAACTATATCCTTGTGCCATTAGCATTACAATATTTAATTCATACTTCTAACAGACACTGAAATCAAGAAATCAAATTTGAATATTGTCTCCATTATGACTAGGGAACAACCACCTAGCACCAACCACCCACAACAATCTCGCTCAAACCACCTTAATTGTAGACCTTATTTTAGATGTTGGAGAACACTAACAAGATTCATAAGAGGTTTGCAAAATGTGCTGTCACTTAATGACTTTACGCACCGAAAAAACTTTTTTTAATTGTCATAATTAGTCACTAAATCCTAAGATTGGATGACTGTAGCCCTCGATTCCAGGTCCTTCTGACTTATGTAAGTTTACTTGTAAAACTTCTGTTTCATATCCCGGTTTACTTGGCCCACGTAATTGTCCCTCGGCCTTCCTCTTGGGTCTTCCCTTCCATTATACTCATAAATTCGTCGTGTCCCAAAGTATGGTCGTGGCCTCTCCATCTGGACCTTGTCTTCCTGATAGTGCTCCATTCGGTCTTCTCCTCTCTTCTGTGTACCTCCTCGTTTCTGATCTTATCCGTCCATTTGATCTTGATATAATTCCGTGTGTTTTTTTACACACTAATGAAGTTATAGTGTCCTCACATTCTGCATTCTTAAGATTGGAAATTCAAAATACTTCCAGCGACATCCAAATTAGGCTCTACCATTAGTTTGGAGTAAACTAGGAGTATTCACGTCTTCTACGCGGATTCGAGCTCTCTTGTGAGGAAATTAGAAACATACTGCCGCTCTAAACGTCTTGAGCCAACATCCATCATCTCCCTTTTCCCCCGCCTTACCCCTCATCTCTCCTACGGCCACCTTCAAAAGTTCCACCGCGGAATCTACTCACATCTCCAGTTACTCTCCCCATTCCATCTCCTCTCCCACTAACCGCCCGACGTTCCTTTTGCCCGCCCGTCTATTTTCCCGCTACCTATCCGTCTTCCGGATCCCTAAACTCCTCCTCTCCCCCCTCAATCTTCCCCTCTTCCTCTCCTCCGACCTCATTCCCAGCCCCCCAGCTGCGTGCAACCTAACCACCACCTACCCTCCTCTCCTCTACTCGCAAGTGCATTCTTTCTCCAACATCTCTCACACCCCTTAGGTACTCTGTTCCAAGCTCAGTTCCCTCCCCTTTTCCCCCAACTGCATCCTCTCTCCCCGTGTGAAGGGGAAACTTATCTGCATCCCTCGCGCTGGTCGGTCGACCACTCGTCAGAATGAGTCAGCAGGGCTGGTTCTCGCTATCTTTTTGAGTGTTGTTCGTGTGCATCGTGTGCGGTTCGGTGTTGGTGTGGTTAGCGGCGAAGAATCCTTATCCCGTCTTCTTCTTCTTTGGGTGTGCCGCGTGGAGTATTTCGGCGCCAGTGTTGAGGTGATCTCCGGTTGAAGCGAGAGTGTGCTCCGGTGGGTCGTTAGCCACGTGCTTTTGAGTTACCCGTGTTTTTTTTACGTCTGTTGGGAGTATACACGTCTATGCGCCTTACTAGGAGAGCAGAGAGGAGGATAAGGTTTGGAGGCAAGTGTATTTAATTGCTATATCATCGAACTCATTGCATCGACCTTTCTGTATCTTAAGTATGTCGTCGACGAACCCCGTGCAGCCTTAATCGACATTGGCAAGTCTATATACGTCTCATTTATCAACGGTTGACAGTTTTAGCGATATCGACTATGAATTAAGCGTAAATGTTGTCGTCAATCCAGATTGTGAACAAAAATTTGTATTTATAATTGAGAACACTTCCGGATTCTTTTTTATTCAAACGAATATTTTTTTATTATTCATAATTACTTACTATATTTTTCGCTTTATTGTGGCATATTGTAGTGTGAGTAAAGAACTATTTAAAACTCCAATCAGTTGTTGGTTTGTGAGTTATGTTGGAAATGGTTCATCGTTGGTTGTTTTGTATGTTGAAATCTGTTTGAAAAAAGAAGAAAGAGATTCGTTGTTGTCACATTCTGGAAAATATAAAAGAAGTGTTGACAGTGATGGGTAATCGATTAATACTCATTGCTGTACAACGTCATTTTGCTTATTTCACGTCCAAGCGCTTAGTAGTTGACGTCGCCAAAACTGTTGTCAGAGTAGAAATATGAGGTTTATGGAATCAAAAATGTCGATTAATGTGGCAGAGGAGATAATTAAAGCTTGTCGACGCGTGAAAAAGTTACAGATTGTCGCCCAAGGGTTTGTTTTACGTGCCCGTAGTTTTTTACTTCAGTTACTAACCCTCCGTGGTGCCGAATCGCTTCAAGGGGAACGGGTTGATACAGTGTCTACAGTACTGACTTTTAATTCCGAGGCTCAGATTCGAATCCCTGAATCTTCGAGGATTTTTTTCAAAGTCCTCTCCGGGTGGCGAGCGAGTGTTTTGGCGCGAGAGTTAGAATGATCTCAAAGTGAACCGAACGTGTGATCTGTGGGTCGTTGACCACGTGCTCATATTGCCCCAGGGTGTTTGACTTCTGTTGATGTGTGTTCTCGTTTTACCATGGAAACACGGGAGGCATAAGAGGGTTTATTTGTTATTTTTTATTAATAATATAGCTGATATTAAAGGAGTGAGAAATTCGGTCCCAAAATTCGGAATTGAATCTGGAGATTATCATCCAAAAGAACGCGTTGGAACAGTACATTGTTACGAAAGCAGTTGAAATAAGTGGGTGTTTCATCCATTGCCTCTCTTTCTGGCAGTTCCAGTCCATTCTCTTTTTTTTTCGTTTTCTATAAACCTTGGTAGCACTTTAAATGTCACTTGTACACATCAGAATCTTCTTCTTTATCAGAATAGTTGATAATTTGTTTCGGATCTTTAAACATTCTTACAAGAGCACTCACTCGTTAGTGTCAAACAATAATTTTGTGATTATCCCTCAACTAATAATCCCCGTTTTGCCTCGACGGCTCAGTTCTGAGGACATTAGTTATTTTTAGATAATTTATTGTTCACGAATTCTGGATATAGACGTGATGATACAGTTGGTGGAGTGCGAAAATATGGAAAAAATGATCCTCCTTGCATGACACGAATTATACCCTCGATAATATTGTTATTTCTATAAATATAAACTTCTCAACCGTGAGATCGTCGAGTGATTTCACAAATGTTTTTATCGTCACCAGCCTGGAGTTATTTCGTTATGTTTTGAGTAACATTGTCCTAGTTAATCATTATACGTTTTTGAAAACTTTATGGGTCTCTAGACTTTGTACCGCGGGTTTAAGCAGTACTTACATAGTGTTTCGTTGTTTCGTCATGTAGTCTCACTGAAACAGTTTTGGCGATTCCCGCCATGACCTCTGCATCGGTTAGAGCGCCACGAACGATTTTTCTTGAAACTTCTTGACGGACAAGGTGAAAATCAATTATCGAAAGTACCGGACGTTAACGTAGTTCCACGACGTTGTCGCAAAAAACAGTATGTCTTCAGTAGAGTTTTCCTTATTTTTTTATTATGGTTGTTGAATTTCATCGTATAACTTTTGTCATTTTTGCGGGCATCTTAATTCACCTATCAAATATTTAAACTCACAGTTGCCGTAATTTCGAATTTATGTTGGTTTAAAAATTTTCGAATGGGAGTTTAGTGTTAGTTTGGTATCAACGCCATCACAAAAAGAATGTGATTGATTTTTCTGACTGCAGTTCATATGGCCTTGTTTATAATATTTATTGTTCTAATTATTTCATCTCTGTAGTAGTCTCTATGGGATGTTGGCACATTATAATTTTATTTTCCGTAGTTCCTTCCAATTTAGCATGACGACATGAGTTTTAGTCTTATATATATTTCAAATGCTAAATCTGAAGGATGATTGTTTTTCATTCTATACCTATTCCTCTGTATATATGTTTATCTCTATTTTCGCTTATCATAAAATGATGCTGTTCTATCAGTCGAAGGCCATCCTGTTTTATACACCATCCTGTTTTGTTTGTATTGCTCACCACCTGCATTTTTTTATGTACACCTTCACATACCTTTAGCATCAACGAGAGATGTATCAGTGGCGATTCCTCTTTTCGCCATTGAGAGCAATGGAGGCGTCACTAATTGTAAGCGATGCCATTAGCTCTCTTTCTTAGTACCTCTGGGCATGTTAATGTTCAACCGACGACAAGCATACGTTCCTGTGTCAGGAGAAATGTCATGTTTGCGTGATTCTGGCAATTTTAATTTCGATCCTGCCTGCCGCGACCCTCTTCCTTCGCAATATTCTATCGAATAACTAGGGTTAAGAATAATAAGTAATTTTCCAAACTATTTTATTATTGATACAATACGTTTCCACGAATAGTGGTGCCAGTAAGGATATAACTAATTCTTTTGAAAATTATCTACAACGTTCAAACCAGGAAAGTATCATTAATAAATTAAAGTGTTGAAAATCAATAAGCATTATTTATCCTCATTATGGGAAAATATATCAAAGTAACACCTTCTAAAATTGACTCTATCTGGTTAATGGTTGAAAGAAGACTAGCGTTTGAAATAATTTTATTTAGAGCGTCGCTATTTTTTTGCAGAATGCTACTATATTAGACGTTATTTTTGGATTTTCAAGGATATAATTACCAGTTTCTGAGACGATAGGGTTACATTAATGACGAATAACTGACTTCTCACCAAGATTGCACTGGTTTAAATCCCAGCAGTGACGGAGATTTTAAGGTGGAATCACTATTCCTGATCTGTTGTAATATGGAGAGCATTTCAAGTGCATTACTCCATCCGCCGGATGGGACGTTAAACTGTGGACCACTTCGGGGATTTTTGCAAATAGGAGGATGATTCTTATGACGTATTTCTGTCCACTCTACCTCCATTTATGAAATAATCACATCTTTATAAAACGATTCACATTAAGGGAGCGAATGGCCTCAGACCTTCGTCACCTTCCCCAATAACCGCTATTCCAATAATTCTGATTGTAAGGCTACAGGGCGTTAGGTGGCCTCGCTCTGATTCTCCGCCTGTGCGGGAAGGTCGTTTTCCTGGGATAATAGAGAAATATTTCAATGAATGTGATATGTCTACCGTCTGTCTGACTCAGTGAAAAAATTTTGAATTATTGATAAATTGCATTTTTCATCATTTTAAGCTGCACGACCGTGGTCCATAGGGATAAAAAGCTTCCTTTTGTAAGCCCCACGATATTTGATCTGTAATGGGGTCTAGTATGTGACTTTTAACTACCTAGGTGGTGATAATTGGGATATATTGGAGGTATCAATAGAAGAAAAACACTTTGTTGGTTAATATTAGGATGAGGCAGAAAGAATTGATGGACGACGCATGTAGAGAGGTAGCAGCTTCTTGATGTGTTACTTTGAGCAAGCGTAGAATAGGAAGTAATAAAATATGGATTTGGTACGATAGGGGTCTTTGGAGAAGGAATGAGATGCTTAAGAGAGACAATGCTGAATAAATAAATGATATATTAGGGATAGTTACAAATTAATAATTGGGGATGATACTGAAACCAGGGCAACTAATGCAGGCTACGTCCAAAAAAACTAAAAATTTCTTCATGGAATACCTGACGACGAAGATGACGAATAGGGTTAATCTATTGCACCGAAGTGCGGCCCCCAGCGTTGTGTGATATTTGTGACAGCCTCCTGACTGCTTGTCACTTAATTACAGATTGCGTGAGACATAGAGCCACAGGACAGAAACTAAGGCATAAGGTGATATTAAAGGTGATGACTGCCAAATCATAAATCGAATAACTTTTTTAATACACCGATTTTATGCGATATCCTTCATATGACTATTATTCCAGACATGAGGTAATTTCGTTCTAAATTATTTTGTATGATTTCTGGTTAAAACTTGATTTATCATTTAACGGTGCAGGCTTTTTATCACGTAGATAAGCTAGACTCAGTGAGGTGCTCATCACCATTGCTGTCAATGGTACATACTTGAACCCTAATTCTACTTCTAAATGCGGTATCCGTTGTCCTTAGACAATAACAAAGAATTTTCACCGGAGAAGCGTTCCATTGTATCCTAGGAGAGCAGACGTGACAAGTCGGAAGGCTGCCCAGAGCAGGAGCTTCAATGGAGGTGCCAGATCAGCCCGGCAACTATAAATCATGCTGTGCTTTTCGTATAATACCCCACCGACCGTCCTAACACCCGATGGCGCTTTATGGTGTAACTTCGATTCCCCGTGGTGCGCTAAGTTAGAGACATCGAATGTCGCGAACAACTTCTACTGATTCCATTACCATTTAGAGATTTTGCACACCATTCAGAAACACGTTTTATGATTTTCTGGCAATTCTGAGTGAAGCAAACTCCTTCACCTTCAGTTATAGACCGTCCATTTTATATTCGCGTTCTCTTCCATATTTTCTACGAGGAACGTGGTATCGGTTTATTCTTAATATTCAAGCGTCTCCTCATCAACGCCTGTTGGACACACATATTGTGGTGGAGTGAAATTGGTCTCCAAGTGAGAGCAATCTGCAGCGACCGTTTCTGGAGTTCAAATTCTTTAAAAGTCTAATAATGATTCAGTCATAAATAGTATGATATTTCGTAGACACGAGCAGAAATAGTAATTAATTTCAAATTGGTGAATGATTTTTCGCTTTTTGTCGTTATTTCACTTTTAAAAAGGGTATTTTTCATGGATATACTCCATGGATCCGTATCACCAGCCCAAGTTTTCCAGGAAATTTCTTGTTTCTGCTAAGAGATTATTCGGTATATTCATTGATATCTAAAATTGAATTTACGTATGGCAATATTCCTCACTATGCTCATTTGGAGGGTAACATGAACATGAAGAGGGGATGATGATGGGAACTCTTAACGTAGTAACAGAGAATGGAATTAGTGATCACAGAACAGTAAAAGCTAGATTCCATATTAGTACTGACAAATAGGCACCCATAAAGAGGGTATACTTATTTTACAAGGCGGATTTCGAAGGTTTAAAACGAGAACTATTGACCTCGTATAAAAAATTTAGTGATTTTAGTGAAAACCGTTGTACTGACTACACATGGAATACTTTTCGTAGCATCAAACGACTATCCATAACTAGCGCAATACCAATAAAACTTAAAAAGGTCGATACTGAACCTAGGTGGTATAATGCGGACGTCCGGAAATCTCTCAAGCGACAACGAATCTGGCACGCAAAAATGAAGAACGCAAGTCAGGGTCTCCCCGAAGAGGAGTATAAGAAGTTATACGAAAAATACAAGAAAGCGAAAACAGCAGCTAAGGCGGCCTTTCAAAAAGCATTAACGGAATTCAAAAATAAAATATTGGGCGAATATTTAGAGGATAACCCAAAGGCGTTTTGGTCATACGTGAGGGAGGTTCAAGGCTGAAAGTCAACAGTAACGTTACTAAAGAACAATTTAGGAGAAAGAGCAAACGACAAATTAGGAAAAGCAAATATCCTAAACACCTTTTTTCAAAGCGTCTATACGACTTGCTCTCCAAATGACACCGCTACAATGTCTAGACTATATAAGCACTTAATGCAGTCTATTGATATCATTAGTCGTGGAATAGAAAATCATCTGAAAACCATCATCGTGTTCCTTACGATTGGAAAATCGCGAACGTTACACCAATATTTAAAAGTGGTGATAAGGAAGAGCCCAGTAACTACAGACCGATTTCCCTTACGTCTATCTCGTGCAAGAAATTGGAACATATAATTGTCAGTTTGATTATGGGGTACTTGGATAGTCAAAACTTGTTAACGCAAAATCAGCACGGATTCCGGAAATGCAGGTCTTGCGAAACCCAGTTGGCCCTCTTCCTTCACGACATTCTTTCCTTGGGAGAAAAGCTTGTCCAAGTAGACGCAATATTTCTAGATTTCAAAAAAGCTTTCGATAAGGTCCCTCATTCGAAGTTACTCGTTAAGTTGGAAGCGTACGGAATTCACCACGACGTAATATGTTGGATAAGAGAGTTCTTAGCCGACCGCGAACAGAGGGTAGCTCTAGATGGCGTTAGTTCAGATGAAGTGAAAGTTACATCAGGTGTACCCCAGGGAAGTGTCATCGGTCCCTTATTATTCCTTTTGTATATTAATGACATCACTGCCATTGTTACGAACAAAATTTGCCTCTTCGCAGATGACGCATTGTTGTACAGGGATCTAGGCAATGAGTCTGACAAGATTGCGTTACAAAAAGACCTAGATGTTATAAATGAATGGTGCAATACTTGGCAGTTAGAATTGAATTTTAAAAAGTCCGTTGTTATGAAGTTTTGGAAAAATAATAACTTGGTCAACGAAACGTACACAATTAATGAAACAGACTTATCAAAAGCAGAGTCAGTAAAATACTTGTGTGACGCTTACTCAGGACCTGTCTTGGGGGAAACACGTCCGGGAAATCTGCGGACAGGCTAGTCGCAAATTGTGATTTATCAAAAGAATATTAGGAAAATGTGACGAGAAGGTTAGAGAGTGATGTTATTTTTCACTCGTGAGACCTCACTTTGAGTTTGCCGCTAGCATATGGGACCCTTACGAAGTAGGACTAATCTCTGAAATAGATCGAATACTGCGGAGAGCAGCAAGATTTGTGAAAAGTTGTTACGATAAACTTAGCAGTGTTACCGAATTGTTGAAGGAATTGGGGTGGGAATCTCTATCTGATCGAAGGGAAAAATACAAATCAAATCTTTTGCGCAAGTTCGGAGCAGAGAGGTTGGATGGATGGTTGATTGTCTTTAATAATAAGATATATTGATCGGAATAATCTTTATAAAGAGTATAATCTGACAAATCTTTTCAAGTCTCCAACATTGTTTTGCTAAACGCGATCGAGAGAAAATTTTCCATAGAAATCATTCATGGAATTCCGCTCAACCCTGGCTCATATGTCCGGGAATCGAATCCGTTTTCGAATCTGTCAGTTTCCTTTTACTCGGGGTAACAATAGATTGAAACCGTATAACCCCTTGTAGGGACGAAAGCTTTTCTTCTGGATGAAACAGGTATTCGGGTAGCCCAGGTTCATGTTAAACGAATTAAGCTGGGAGCTGCTAGAGACTCGGAGGCTGCGCGCTAGGCTTAGATTGCTTGAACAATGGAGAATAGATATCTTTCAGAGCGACACGGAAAACATCATATTAGAACCCTACTATATTTCCAGATTCGACAGAAATGATAAATTAAGAGAGATATTTTGCCGAACGGATAGGTATGGGAATTCGTTTTTCCCCCGAACAATAAGGGACTTTAATAAATGCTAGGCGTAATTTTATTAGAGCGTTTCCTTTTTATATGTAAACGGCTCGTGTCCTAACACCCCCCGCGACACTCCTATTGAGGCGGCTTGCGGGGTAGTATGAGGATGTAGATGTAGATTTAAAAATAGGTTGTACCCACCCATTTTCACTCCTGGCAAGACTTCATAGAAGCTAAGTTGTACTCGCCAGTGGAATATTCAATTATCTAATCGCTTCTTGCCAATGATGCAGACAGAAATAGACTTCAAGTACTACAGAATAGAGGCACGAGGCTGATATTAAGCTGTGGTAAGTATACAAAAACTAACTTAAAGTTAAAAACGTTGCGACGGATGGATATCAGGAAAGCTCTGTAATACAAAGTATTTATATTTATACGTAAAATTAAATTGGGTTTGATGTCTAAATGCGTCAATGTGATACTAGTATTCAAAATTGAATTTCGCAATAAAAATACTGGAATAAATTGCAATTTTCACCCTCCGATGAGAATGAAGTTCTCACCACAGATGTTTCTTTTTTACATGGTATTAGCAGTTTACAACGCAATGTCCACCGAATTAAAAAGAATTATAAATTGGGATGTATTTCAATGGACGATAAAGGAATGGTTGATACTTGGAAAGTACTAAAACTATGTGTATTTATATTGAATATAATTTGTGGGAAAATGAACAGTAAATGTGTATTGGAAATGTATAGTTATTTTGTGAATATTTCATGTCTTGGGTGTGAAACATTGGAAAATTTATCTCAAGGTAACTTAAACTGTATTTTGGAATAGTTTCATGCTAAATAAACGCTATTAATATTAATTCCCGAGTAAATTTCCGTGAAATTACTGAGAATTCGCGAAGTGGGCGGCACGGGGGCGTGATGAAATGACGACCCTTCTTCCCGCCTGCCGTGTTCCAATTTTCTCTTCCGGCAGTTCGCTTCACGCGGCTCAATTGTCACGGCAGCCCTCGGTGCTTGTTCTCCGAAATGTCTCGGGGGCGATTTGGCCGCGTTCGAGGCCACTTTAACGACCCAAGTCTGTGCGGCCGACACCGGAAGAAGATGCCCGCCGCTTCCGTCCCCGCTATCGCTTTTGTCGGAGGGCACTCGGAAAGCCAATGTGCACGGCACCCTTGGGTCGAATCGACGAGCGAATGTAACGGCGGGGGCTGGGGCCGGACTCCAAGATCCAAGGAAATTCCTTCTCAGCTTCTCCCCTCCTGCCCCCGCGAATAGAATCCTTCGAATGACTTTGAAAATTGAATGAAGAAAGAGGAAAAGCCTCCCCGTTCACGCTGCTGGGGAAATCGGAATCCGACCGATGCGGAAAGCATGGGAGGACTGGTAACCTGCTGGGTATCTATAAACATATAGAATATGTTCTAGGAGACAACCCTGATCGCCTGAGCCGAGCTACTATTATAATCATTATAGGTATTTAACCTATTTACTAAGTTATATATAGAAAAAAGGCTGGCTTCTCTAATCATTTTCAGACGAGGATCCTTGCCTATTTACACGATTGCATTCTTCAGCTCGGCATATGTCAGACCTCCATCTCCATCCCGTAAATTATATATTTGTATAACTCCTTCTTTGATATCTCATATAATAACGACTCAAAAGCATTATCGATTTCTATCGCAAATTTATTGTGAAGAACTCAAAATAATGAAGGAATTCGTAACCAAATTCTCGTCATAGGCGGTATCATATAATATTGACACTTAGCAAACGTTTTACGTAACAGTCAGCGCTGGAGCTCGACTGACAAGGATTTGAGAGTTTAACCAGGGTGATATATCGTTGAAGGTAGGCTTAAACCGTAGAGAGTAAACATCCTCCAAACTTTGAAAGGCGCAGTGCATATATTCTGTCACGATGTATTTCTTCACCTCGGCATGCAATTCTCATCCATAATGCCTTTTCTTTTTTTTTTCTTCTTTCTCACTTACCCAACATTCTCTCTTCTATTACATCCCTCAGCATTCCCTCCTTATCCGTTCCAACTACTTTCTCTGCCTCCTCCTCATCTCCTCCAGCTTTGTCCTCTCCTCATCTACAATACCGATTACTTTATCGTTCGTTTCCCTTTTCGTAAAATCTTCGAAAACGAACTTTTTAAATTTATGTGACTGTTACGTCAATACTGCATATCTATGCATTTCCTAATCGATATACTTAGTTTAACCTTTGGGTGGAAAAAAAATAAACAAATATATATATTCCTCTACCGCTGACGATGGCGTCCTGACGTCGAAACGTACAAGTTTTCTTTCAAGGAAGGAATAATATATATATAAACACAAATATAAATATACTTTTAAAAAACAGGCACACGAAAATTAAAAGGACACTCACAGAATAATTTGCGGACGTTTCGACGGGCAAGCCGCCATCGTCAACGACAAGAGACTCTCTCTCTTGTCGTTGTCGATGGCGGCTTGCCCGTCGAAACGTCAGCAAATTATTCTGTGAGTGTCCTTTTAATTTTCGTGTGCCTGTGTTTTAAAAGTATATTTATATTTGTGTTTATATTCGCCGAGTGCATTTTATCAGAAGACATTATATATATATATATATATATATATATATATATATATATATATATATATATATATATATATATATATATATATATATATATATATATTATCCTGCCATCTAAAAAAGATATATGCCTGGCCTGCCATCCTGGCCTGCCATCTAAAAAGATATATGAATTAGTTTGGTGCAGTATAAGTTTTCTTCTTGAAATGATTTTGATTAGTACACTCTTCTATAATACCCTTCATGCTGTTATCTTTCGATATGGTTTTTTATATCTGCGGGCATCAATGCCTAGATAGGACAGCATTGCACTCCGTTAAACAAAATTATTACACGATTTCTGACAAAGTTTTGGCTCCTGAATTACGTTTTCTACACAAAAACAAAACTAGGAGCGAGTAAGGCAACCTCATATGCATGTTGTTTTAATAGGAAATAAGAAAAGGTATTATTTCATGCCACCCGCCAGGCCACTAATTGTTCTTTGTCAAATAGATAGCTAGCACTATCCACAATTCACGACCTGTTATGCAAAAGACTTATAGCAGTTTCATTAAGCAAAGAATTCAAAGATTATCAAATTCAATTAAAATAACTCTTCTTGTATCTTTAGGCCGCAGTCATTGCAAAAATTCAACTGGATAGCTGGAGACCCGAAGAAATACAAGTGACGTGATGCCACAACGTGGCAACTCCGTACCCACGAGTAAATTTCCAAACGGTAAACAGGCTGCTACGCGTCTGTTTGTTACGTGATTGCAGTGCCGGTGATCCCTCTAGTGTACAATTCAGAAACTCTGTGCTCGTTATCGTGTTCACAAAATCTCTTCGCTTCGTTCTTCGGGCGGCTTCCTGCGAATCTGTCGGCAGTCACCACCGCATGCTCTTCCGAAGGGAAATCAGTCGCTGTTTGTTTCCCTTCCTCTTAATCTCCCGCTTCTCGTGAGTCTTATGGGGGTGCAATAAAGGTGCGTTATCTCATACGGACACGTGTCGATTACGTCACGGCATGCCACGCCCACGGGCGGCCATCGGGAGTTCGTGCGTTCGTCACCACACACGTGGGGAATGGATTCTCACTAATCACAGTTGTCGCCCCAAAAGCTCGGAATGACGTGCGATGGGAATAAATTTGGATTCCAATCCCAGTTTCTGCTTCATCTAAGCTGTCGCTAATGGAGGAAACAAAATGAAAAGACGGTGTAATGGATTCTGTGTTTTCCCTGCTGCACGATACACCAAGATTATATTCATCGATTAAAAGTGAAACAAAGTTTTCTTTTGCGGTACTTCCCATTGATAAATGCATTAATTGTGTAGTTTTTTTTCACGGAAAAAATAAAATTTCCCCGATGATACTACAATTTTCAAGGGATTTCTCTGAGTCCTCGATAAGCGACTGAATGGGCTCAAAAACTAATTGTCACAGGATGTTTACTACGTTAAATTACTGCTGAAGAAACTTATTTTAATGATGTGTTTTTAAAGTAACATATACAGTGACATCATTTCTTAACTGAACGTGTTAAAATACAAATTATATTCCGTATAATAAATGTAGTTTTTTCAATAAATTATTTAAAAAACGGTGAAAATATAACCCATACACAATTCTATATATTTAAAATAGCATTGTTTTAAACGAAAGTGGACACGATTTGCGGCGCAGAAGCTAAGCTTCAGGTAGTGCATTTTCTTTGAGAAAAAGTGTACACATATCTGAATCTTCTTCTTCAGTGTTCAATCTTTTGATTGATTTGCTGCAACTCACCATTCTTCTCGTATATCTGCCTTCCTCTTCATTTCAACGCACATCTGAATATCAAAGATAAAATAAAATGTAATTCATTAAAGTAACGCAATAAAATAACATTCAATGCTCTGAAAACGTTTAAACTTCATTTTAGATTGATGAGAATCATATTATGTGATTTTACTCACCATATTGAGGGATTATCTTTGTCCTTCTTCTTGTTTTCATTATTTTACTGTGACTATTTGTGACTAGGTGTATTTGTGACGTGTATATGTTTGTATATGACCGGGAAGAGGCTTATTAGTATTTCAGTACTTCAATATCTTACCTAGGGAATGGTGACTAGCCTAAGAATCTTCATACTCGAGTACGGAGATTTTGAACATTCGTTAGATAGTACCGATGATCCCTGTGGTCCAAAAAAATTCTTTGCGGTGGGAATGAGTTAACCCTCTGTTACCGGAAGACAAATTCATATTACTTTTTAAACTAATGAGTTTACCTCAGCATATTCAGAAATTGCATATGTGTAATTATTTTCCGCTGTTGAGACTTGAAGATTTTTGCGCGGTTTATCCAGGATTTTCAATCTTCCGCAGAGCTTTCATGTTTTCACGATGGTTATCCATCTAAGCTTTCTGGTTTTATCGGTAGATGTGATATAATTTAGGTGCGAATTGTCCGTTTCCTGGTAAATTGTATTATCCGGAAAGGAAGCCGCCCGTGAAAAATTGCCTTAATTCCCCGTTTATCCACTCGTAGATAGGAGTGGACGTCATTGGGCAGTAATCCAACCAGATAATGGATTTAATAAGCCTGGCGAGACGTTGTGGAACATCATCTCAATGAATAAATGAAATAAAACCTCCTACTCTTACAAAGGTTGTTACAAATATTCAGCACAACAAGTAAAAGGCTAATCATGATTGTATCCCCGGAATAAATTACAATAAAGTATAGGTAACAATTTAAGCAGGACTGCTTGCTGCAAATTAGATGTAGATGATATAGTCATCTAACAGGAAGATTCCTTCGAATACTTTAAATAAATAGAGCTGTACTACTGTGGAAATATAGAGGAAGAAGTTAGGGAACTAGTGATTTAGGCAAATAAGATAGCTGGCTGCTTCAATGATACCATCTCCAAGAATATGTACATATGGAAGGCAAGAGACAAGCATATACAAATCAAAGTCAACTCAATTTACTTATATGCCAGAAACAAATAAAACTAAAAGACTTTTAAAAACCGCAGAAATCAAAATCCTTAGAACAACCTTATGGATAGAAGTCTATGGCTAATGATGGCTAATGAGAATCCTTAAAACAACCTTACCTTATGGAGAACTAAAAACATTAGAGAGGACAGAAGAATATAAATTATCGACGAATCAGTATTCGGGTGGAAGCAAGAATTAAATTGTCACATAGATAGAATGAAATACAGAAATAATACCTAAGATTTCCAGAGATATGCTTCCAGGAGGAATAAGGGGTGTGAGAAGATCAAGGAAAAGAGAGTGAGAATATAGTGACTGAATAATCTGATGTTATACTGAAGGGAATAGGCGCAAGCTTAGGAAGAAAGTAAGGAGAAAATAAAGAAACTGTTCACTGCCCACTGAAACTTTCTTCTCACTGGAGGCACACAATTCAACTTCTTAACGTCATCATGAGATACAATTGAAATTAAAGATTTATCCAAAGTGTCAATAAAAGCAGTGGAATTTATACACAAATGCATGTATTTCGGTCATCCAGTCGTCCGAGGTTCAAAGTCCGAGTGTTCGGAATGTGGGTTTACCGTTGTTGGTGTGGTGACGTGATTGTTTACCGTATTTTTATTCTCAACTGGGAGTGGCCATGACTCAGCTATTGACTTCGGGCTATAGAACATTCTCGATTCTTCCTTAAGTCTCCAGTCGCATTTGCTGGAAGTTTAATACTCCCAGTCGATGGTCACCTAGATGACCGAAATATATGCATATGAGTCTAAATTCCTCTGCTTTATTGACAATTTGAATAAACCTTTAATTTTAATTTACTAATCAATTTATTTCTTCTTAAATTATATTAGATACAGTGATATTGTTCCTGATGGTAACTCTAGAGGCGTTGAACCGCGTGGTACAATAAAAAAAAGTTTCAGTGCGCATTAAGAAATTGCATTTCATTTATTCATTAACCAGATAATTTTGTCCATATGATTGACCGAACTTAAGGTGTACGCTAAGGACAATCATATCTCCTTCATGACCATGCTTAGAATTACAATGGAAGATCTCAGTACATCTGATACATTTTCCTCCTTAGGGGAGTTATTGGTACTCTTAAAAGTTTTTGTGAGGTCAAATGTGCCTTAGTTTTGGCTCCACAGATTTCTGAAATATTATACGGGTTGCGTAGGGTAAAATTTTCTGCAAAACATTTTATAAAAATGATCATAGAACTTTATGAAACGATGTAATGGAGATAGAGTCTAGTCTATTTTGCAAATCGTTTTCTAAAACCAAGTTCAACGAAAATTTTTATTCGCAGCCAAGTACATTTTTAAAAAATGGTAGTTTTACGAATATATTTTCTGTGAATTATTTTTTAAAAATCATTCGTAAAATTGTTCATTAATCTAACTCTGCTTTAATACAATCCATTACAACTCATATTTGGAGTTGTATAGTAGTTACTCTAGGACGATACCTGCAGCATAACAATGAAGGTCGGATATAAGCAATGGAAATGTGGCGCTATCGTAGATTAATGAAGATTAAATGCGCGTAGAAAATTGCCATTGAAGAAGTCCTACGAAGATTTGGTGAGAAATACGCATGAAGAGTGGAGTGACAGAGACATTCTCATCCGCAAACTGCCTTGATAATGACTTAAAAGGCGAAACCTTCAGCGAGAAATTCACTAAAAATTGTTGGTGGACTGTACAAAGTTTTCTTTTACTTATTTGAGGAGTACCACAAAGTAACGCCCAAGAAAATTAAGTCTTATCGAAGAAGAAGTTCCACGCAAAAAAACGCCTTCGGTAATGTAGCGGACACTATCTATAAGTATTTTTTTTTTCAATGAAAACATTTTTCGAATGACTACCTGAATATTCAGAATCAATCTCCCATCCCCCTTTTACAGTTTACCCCGTCACCACGTTACGCGATACGGAGGCGAGAGAGCCCTATAGCACGGTTGGTATCTCCATAGTTTGACGGTAGTAGTGTACGGCAGCCAAATGAATCATGGTTTCCCCCAACTTGGCTTATAATCCAGTTTCAATCCCACCGTGAGACTGTGTGGAGAGAAAGGAGGGGCTGTCACTCGGGAATCTTAAGGGCGCGCACACCAAACAACCAACCGACACCCCTCTTGCTCTCCACTCCATTCCCTTGAGAGGGCCTTTCCTTCCCTCACACCACGTAAACCTCTCCTCTAACACCCTTTCCTGCATCCCTTTTCCCTCCCCTTTCCACTCCCTTTAACCCTTAACTCCCTGTCTCCCTCCCTCTCCGCTTTACCCCGAAAACCCTGGAAGCCCTCCGCCGCATTCCAACGACGAAACTTATAGGCCCGCACACAACTCTCCTTCCTTCTCTGCATTCCCTTATTCCGTCTACGGCGAATCCAAACCCCCCGTTTGTTGCCCCGTTGTTGTTCCCATAAGGCCGTCCTCGGGATGTCCACCCCACCCCCTATTCCTCCCCACACCCTCCCCAAGGGACAGACGTGGCGTCAGAATCTCGGCCGTAATCTCGCAGGACGTGAGGAATCAAGAGCCGAAATCTGGAGGACGTTTGGAGTGTGTTCTGACTTTGTTTGCTGCCCTTGTAATCGTCATCAAACAGATCGCCATTCATTGTGACGTTAAAAACCAAAGTTTCAGGCCTTCAATAATGAGCCGTTGAGAGAAAAAGTTGTGTTCGTCAAAATTGACAGTTTTGGGAAATGAGGCTCAAAGTAGAATAAAAACCTTATTGAACCCTGAGTTTCTGGTTTAAGGTGGAAGAAACTGAAGTAGACTCACAATTTTCATGCAAAAATAAAACAAATTCGGTAGAGGAATACGTCAGCGTACGTAAACAAAATTGACTTACACCACTCATGTTCCCAGCGGCTCAGTTTTAGAAAACCTTTTTTATGAAACTCCATTGCAATTAGTATTCTGCCGACTAGGATAACTTTTTCATGGACCATTTTTGCTTTCCTTTTCCATCTTCAAGGTCACTCCTCACCCTTTTACTCGTGCTAGATGAGCGTAGCTCTTGTTTTCCCTCATCCCACCTATGTTGCATGTTTTAAAAACTATGTTTTTCTTCATGTTTTTCCTTTTGCATTCACCGAGCTTTCTTCATTCTTCTGCACACCTGCATCGTAAAGGCCAATTGGAAAAACGATAAATTTATAATTTTACTCGTACTTCATTTATTTGATATCAGAGTTGATTTGAAGTGCACAAATCATGTTTAGATGCGTTGACTAAAAGTATTAACTCACTGATGATGATATTTCTTTTTTTCGTTAAAAACGCACTATTAATATTTCTAATGGAACTAGGTAGAAAATTAAAATTTCATTTCATCAGTGACTACGACTGTTGAATAGAACTTTGAGATTTATTGAGACGAAGCCAGTGAGTACCTCTAACATATGAAAGTGGCATTGAATGTTGATAGAATTGTGAATTGGCCGTGAATTATCAAAAGTATTCAATTGTATAATTTTAATCATACCCAATACTACAATTACGATTAGAAGAGTTAGTGAGGTGGAAAGAAGTAATCCGAGGACATGTTTTTTGTGAATTTGATATATGCGTCTAGAGAGAGAGCAAGTAAGGTCTTACGATTAGCGCTGAAGTATCTGTAACAAAAAACCAACTTGTCGCATGTGATCACTTCTCTAATAATGGGGTGAATGGCGATTTAAGCGCGTCAACAATTTTTTATGGTGATTTTTACAGTATTTATTCCATTCAAATCAATTCTGTCAGTTCTATCAATGTTTTCGGCGTGTTCAAAGTATCACTTGCCCATCAAATGGGGCCATTATGCAATCGCATCCTACCATCTGCTTGTACACTCTCTGAGATTCTCTGAGTTTTTCCTAAATGTATGTGAAATAATATAAAAATGTATGAAAGGCGTAAGCTGTGCGCAGGAATAGGAAAGTATGGAAAGCTAGGGGAACGTGGACAATTTTCTATTTCCGCGACAAAATATCAGGCCTTGACGTGGGCATGGTACTACTAATACATTAGTAGTACCACAAGCGTGGGTGCATATATGCATGTTAAAAAGCACAAATGTTCAGGCCCGGACGAAGAGACCGTGGCCCCCTTTTCCGGAATTGAGTGGAAAACAAACACAGTTTTGCCGCTTGAGTTGGCAAAAATTAACTATGATCATTTATTTTATGTTTCGTTTTATCTTCGTTTTCGTTTAAAAACCCCTTGGCAGAGTCATGGCCCCATTTTCCGGAATTCAGTGGCAAATAAACAATTTTTCCCCTATAGTTGTCAAAATGTAACTATTATTTTTTTCGTTGGAAAATTATAAATTATTTTCCCTTTCTTGTGTCCTCGATGAGTACCTACTATTTCGTCCTCTAGCCTGGGCCTACTTCACCTCAACAGCATATCGCCGATGCGTATTTTTGCGAATCGAAGTCAGTTCGTAGTTGTATTTAGTTTGGCCACGGTTTTGCCGCAACGCGTAGTGAAATAGGTTTTGTATCGGTCGACGTAAAAAAAAGAAGAAATCTGTCTTCATGATCAAAATTAACGTCATTTAGTTCACGGAGTTAACCCTTCCGATAAGGATTGCTATAGACATTATAATATTCAGGGATATCACTCAATCCCCTGAAGTCTTCGTAACAGCCCTAACTATCCCCCGCAAGCCCAACCAAACTCTGTCTCTGTCTTCTCCCTCTCTCGACAGGATATCCTCCTCACACTTCCTCGCTTCTGCTAGTCCCGTCTCAACGTCAAACGGGTTTTCCTCTCTCGCAGATTCACTCACTCGCCCCTCTTGAGTCCCTCGGATCCGTGTAAATGTCACACGACACGGTCGCAAGATTTCCAAGCACCGTGGAGTTGAATCGTGAATTTGCCCCGAGTTTACGTTGAGATCTAAGTATACATGCAGCAGCCTCATGGGAGCGGTGAAAAGTCAAAATCCCTGCATGCATGCGCCAAATCGATGAGTAAAGTAAACGGCACGCACTGAACTTACACATAGAACGGCTTCGGACATCCATGGGCTAGTGGCCAGAAAAAAAAATATTTTGTGCTGATATTAGATCGAACGACATTGGTGCAATACGGGGGCCTTCGATATGATTGCAAGAATTTTCGTTTTTGCTGATGAATTTAGGCCCTTTAATTGTAATGCAAAGTAATTATTTCCTGCTAGATGTTTTTATGTAGGTAGAATTCTTTTTTAGTTACCAAAAAATTGGCAATTAGTTCAGTGTGTCTACAATAGATGGTCAAAAAAGTATACTATTAAATTGGTCAGTGAAAACGTCAATTCGCTCTCTTCAAGGCAAATTACTTCTCAAAATAAAGTACTCTTTCAACGATGAATCTTTATCTTTGTTTGATTTCCCAAAGTTAGTTTTCAAAGAATGGACATATAATATTCTTCGTGGGGTATTTAGGTGTTCCATTTTAAAATCCTTTCCCTCCACCATTGGCTTCGCTCAAATCCTCCCAAATGCTGTGAAATAGTTGACAGCCCAAATCTCTCCCTTAAAATCCATCTTCGTCTCGATCGGAAACTTCACCATGCTCCGGTTGGTCCTAGTGATATCTAGGCTAATGAGTTGCTATGCATTCGAAATTCCGTGAACGCTTAGTCTAAACTTTCTCGTTAAGTACCATCATCCGCCCTGAAAATTTCTAATACGTAAAATGGTAATGCTAGTTCGATTTTCTTTTTAGGTTCAGAGTAGTAATCCTTGATCGGCCTATTTTACCTTCGATTTTCTTGTATTGAAAATAATAATGAACCCCTGGCATGAGGCCGATAAGAGGACCACTGAAAAGATGGAAAGACAGCTGTGAATCCCCCTCCCAAGATTAGAACTAATGCCAGTTTAAAAAAAAAGACTAGCCTATATCAAGAAAAGATTTTTTCGATGGGAATTGGAAAATATAATCCAAAATGTTGGTTCTAAATACTCAAAGTTTTCTTATTCTTTGGTAGGATATGGAGATAAAATCCAATGATTTTTGGCGTTTGAGGGGTAGAAATGAAAGGCATATAAACATCGCTTAATACGTTGAGGCCAAATCATCTTCCGGATGTCGTTCTCTGATGTGAATATTTTTTGTCTTCGTGCTTACTCCCGATTTAAGCAACTTGATGCGCATTGCACGCACTTGAGCAAAATATCAGGAAAACTTCATAATGATGAAAATGGAAGTTCTCAGGACTTAAAATTATTTTTCTTCGCCAAACAGTGTTTGTGGCTTTCGTGTTGCCCAATTTGAAGAGCTCTAGTCTAATAGGACAAAATTTAATTGTTAAGTTTCTTGCTGCAACGGTTGCTGTGCTGGGCACTTAGTCATATAATGAACATAGCTTAGGTATTCACTTTAATGCATAAACTCCATTGTATGGTGGCTTATATTAGCTCACTATGTTATAAAATATTCTACTTACAGCGCGAATGTTGAATGCCTCATGCCATTTGTCAAGTTTTCATTGTCCAGCAGGTGTACCAACTCCATTTCACCGTTTAAAAGTAATTGTGTTTAAGTTCAAACCTTTAAAACTCAAGCAAGAGTCACCCTTTCCGGAGATCCACAAGCTTGCGAAACTCAAAATAAAAAACTTACCTATTGAACTGGGATTTGAATAAACCTCTCCAAAATTTGCAGCGGGTGCATAAACCTATACGGCTACACACATTTTAGCTCAATCAAAGCACTTGGTAGACTTCGGAAGTTCTTGTGTTCAATTTTCCGTCCAGATGGATAATTTTTCGTTGTGTAATACTTAATTGACCAAAAGCCAATGCAAATAGCAAATGCAAATTTTGTTAAACCACTCTGCGCGAATCCAGAAGAACTGGGTTTGAATCTCAGTTTGAGTAGGTGATGATTTTTTCATTATGTAATAATTATTACATAATGATGCACTAGGCACTAGCTACATATGTTAGGAAGCCACAGACGCTATTATTGGAAATATTTGACCATTTTTACGTTTGTTTGTGAGTATTTAAAATGCCTCCTCCGATTAAGAATCCCGCCGACTGACAACTACGCGCTGTGATTCGTTTTCTTACATTAGAGCGCTAAAACCGCGTGTAAACGGCTGAAGTTCAAGGTCATATCAGTGAAGTTTATGGAGAAAACATTATGAGCGACGGAATGGTACGAAAATGGGTTAGAGCTATTAGAGATGACCGAAAAAACGTTTAAACTATCGAAAGTTGTGCTCACGCTGAGTACCGAAAATGTTGACTTCTCCATGACAATGCCCGTCCACACACGGCTAATCAAACTCAAGATCTCATCGGATCATTTGGCTGGGAACAACTTGATCACTCTCCGTACAGTCCCGGTCTAGCGCCCACTGACTATTACCTGTTTTTACATTTGAAGATGCAGCTGGGAGGTCAGCGCCACGGCAACGATGATGAGGTCAAAACGACCGTGTTGCAACGGTGGTCAAATTAGGAGGCAGACTTCTATGAAGATGGGATTCAAACGCTGGTTCTGCGATACAATGATTGCCTGAATATTAGTGGAAATTATGTAGAAAAGTAAATTAAGGTACAGGCTTTCATGTAAAAATAAAATTGTTAAGAAAATTATACTTGCTTTTTTCTTATTTCAAAACGGTATTTACTTAAAAAACACGTCTCGTATTATGTGGTTGGTGGTAATAAATTAACTACTTTGGGCCCCATATAGAAAACGTTCCGTTTGTACAATGTGATTTTAGGCTTAAGTGTAACATTACGTCATAAGATAAGATTACTTCGTACTTTTTACTGTCGCATATTCGTGTGCTCGTTCCAGTACCAGTGAACGACGATTCTGTCTCAGTTTACAGAGATTAAAAAACGAGTCAAGAAATTCTTGAAGGAGGTGACGATCATTTAAGTTTAGGAATCCACTGAATAAACAGGATTTTGATCGATTTATTAATGTTGATTAAGCGAATCTGTTCTTGTGTCCTAATGTTCTACCTTTTCTCCCTCCCGATTGTTCAGCTCCGTCGCCTGGTCGTCCGTGGTGACTTGGCGTGCACCAAGGAGGAGGCTGCGGCTCTCGCGGGCATCCAGCTGCGCATCGAGGAGTCGTGGGGCGCCGGGGCGCGGCCCCCGCCGCCCACGCTCCGCACCGCGTCCCCGGGGCCGTCGTCCATCTCGTCGGCCGCCGCCGCCTCAGCCACCGGCGGGGGCGCCACCTCAGCCACCGGTCACGACACCACCACCGACCCCTCCGCACCGCTCGGGTCCATCTCCGAAGACAAGGTGAGTGAGTCAGATAAGTCACCACGCACCACCTAACTAAACCCTAGCGTACAAACTAGTGAAAGATATTATCAAGAATGAGGAGAGTCTATCGGGAGAGGGTGGGGGAACGGTAAGGAGTTAGGGGGTGAAGAGATGAAAACAGAAGGGTTTGGTGGCCAATGGGAGGAGGACCTAGCACCATTTGTCACTTGACCATGATGTATCGACATTGAAACCCGGGTCGAAAGTAAATTTATATTTTGGAACATTGCATGGTTATTATTTCACCACGTTTAAATTCCTCTCAATTTCGCTTGTATCTTCGGATTACATGTTTGCAAACAAGATATTCAGAATATCAGCCTTGTATATTCTTTGTATGAGTTCATCGTATCAATTATATAGCTTGTATTCTCATTCTTCGCGTTGAAGCGGATTTTTCATTATTGCATGTAGAATATTGAGGTCCGTGATCCAAAATAGAATTAATGAAAAACTTTTTCTAATCATTGTCCTCTTTCGTACCGCAGACGATTCAGCGTCGAAAGTGTCAGACTCATCACCTTTAGTTCCCTTCATCCCTTCATCATATGCCTCGAGAATTAATGTTAGGTTTTACCCCTGTATTTACGCAACATGTACTGACTTACTCGTAACTCAGGTTGCCGATGTTTATTTTGGCTTGCGGATTGTTTGGCAGTGGATGCCGGTGTGAATTTAGCTCTTCAGCTCGGTTCCATTAAGAGAAATGTTTTTCATTGTTTTCGCGTTTCAGTTTTTACTTGTGTGTAAAATATAGAATAATATGTAGTTCCCTTCTGTAATCCGCTTCAACGGTTCTCACCTTTCAATACGCCCTTCGTAACCTTTTGCTGCCTCCTTCGACCCACAACCACTTATTTCCTTTCCTCTCTCACCATGTCCAGCATCTCCTCTTCCGATAGAATTTGTTGTGAAAGTTTTGTGAAAATTCATGCTCAATAAATAAAGAAACAAATAATGTTTTTCACTGACTAATTTAAAAGTTATGATTTAGTTTTAAATACAAAAAGGCCCCTTTTGTCTAGTATCCAAGTATGAATGAAGTGATATTTTAGTCCTTTTGATTCGGAACCAACCTCAAGAACTTGTTCTATTCATTGTTGTGTGTTTCTCACTTTTCGCTACCAGTTTCCCGATGGTGAATGACAAGGTTTCTTGAGAATTCCACAAGCATCTGTCGAGAACGATCTATTGCTGCTTGAGTGCTCTAACCTCTCCGTACGGGCGTATTTCATGGGACGATGGGTTGGGGATTCGGTCGGGAGCGGGAGAGATTGTTGGCACTCAAGGCAGTGCGTTCTGTGGGGTGCATACACATCCCTCAGGAGTGTCATGATGTAGTTAGCGACTTCAATCTCGGATAACCTCGGTGGTTTTCCTCGAGAGTGTATTCACGAGGAGGTAAATTTACCAACCTTGAGCGACCGTGGCCAATGTCTTAAAATAGGCCGATCACCAAAGTACTGGCACCGAACTCACGGAAGCATTCGCCGCACCGTGGCGTGGGCGTCAAAAAGCACCCAGTGAATGTTTTGAGAACAAACTCGTTAGCGTTTCCCTGCTCACCAAAGCACCGCGTCATCTGTGAGCTAAGCTTTCAAATCGTAATCCTTTGATTGTATTATTAATGCCAGTATCGTGCAGAGCCCAAGTTACCATCTGATAGATATGCTCATGAAAACCGATACATTGACTATGTATCACTGATCGAAATTTTGAAAGTATAGAATAATATCTTAAGGTTGAGTAACGCAATGAATATTGAAAAGTCTTTCTATCAAACTCTTTCGGTAACATGCAGATGATTATCTTAAAACATGTGACCTCATAATTAGCTGCCCTCTCTAGGGCTGCTACCTTGGCGCGGTGGAAGTTCTTGCGCGTTTCAAATACCGCTAGAGTTAGACTGGTAGGAGCAAATACAGCTGCTCCCTGTTGGGCCACCCATGTCAGGTAGGTCAAAGAGTAGGAACCAAACAAAAGGCAGTTCTCGAGATGTTGTCACGTTAATCATAAAATATTCGTGCCATTTTAAGCATACATTTCTTTGATGGTCAATTCATGTACTGGCACGGCCTGTAACCACTACTAATTATACTCTATGTGTCACATAGTCGATATTTTCACCGAGATCTATTTTAATTGAAAAAAATAATATTATCGTTATCGACATCCCTATTCGAAGTTTCTTTCCGATGTGTGCAGCGCTACCATTCGTTGAGAAAAATTTCCAATGGGGGAGAAATCATGAACAAACTTAAGGAAGAAGGTCCCCGTAAATAAACCCCGCGTTCCCTAAGTATATCCTTTGAGGCTCATTCCAACAGCATCAGCATGATGCTGTTAATGCCCTTGATGTGATGAGAATAGCCGGACCAGGGAATTTTGGTCCCGGGGTATGGCAAAATCGTGTTGTTTTTTTATCGACCCTCCACAACTCTTTATTGAGAGAACATAAAAAAGTATATCCCTTTTTTCTGCCCTCTCCTTTAATAGTTATGGTATGATAGAAAAATTAGAGAAAGGGGAAATGGAAGAATTATAACAGAAATAAAGGAAAATATTGAGGGAGATACTTTGTCCAAAAGAAAGAGAAAATGAAACTTGGAGGGAAAGGAAAAATTAAGATATTAGCAAAAAGGTATAGATCGTGGATACGATTCGCAAGAGAAGATTGCCGTTTCATGGACACGGATTCAGAACAAGCAATAGTAGACACAGATAAAATGGTCAGCTATATCATCAAATTAACGAAGACAGTTAAATGAGTTGAGTAAACAAAAAAGATATGGTGAGAGTCGGCATCCATTTGGAAGATATCTGAAATAAAGGGATATTTCGAAGAAAGGTTGATGGATTTAAGGGGTTCCAGAAATAAAGTAAAAAGGCCAAAAACGCAAGAAAAGAATGGATACCACACCGAAAGAATGAAGACATTTTGGGAAGAGAAGAGAAAGACTAACGAGCAAAACAAACATTTACCGCGGTACACAATAAAACAAACCATGAAAGAAGTAGAAGTAGTAAGAAAACTTGAAAATAAGAAGTAGAAGTTATGGAAGTATTTATTCATGCATGCAATCTTTAAGATTTGCAGGAAAAAATTAGCTTATCTCAAGTTTCTATTTGGAATGCATCATCTTTTTTCCCCTTTCCTTCATGAATAATGTGAATGCTACTCCCTCTCATCATAAACTTAGCAGCTTTCTTTGTCATTTCTAATGCTCGAATTATGAGTGCGACAAGGAATTGATGGCTTACGAAAATTCGTAGTAGTAATCAATAAAGGTTTTGCACAACAAATTCGTATTTATGTGCCCGTATCGCCACACCTTTTGGGACTAGGCACGGTTGGAAGAGATTAATCATTAGTATTAGGCTCAGAAACGTGGTCTGTTTTCATAATTTCCTCCTTACCGTCCGAAGAAATATTTTGTATTGCTTCCACTAATGCTTCCGAAGAAATCTTTTTTATTGCTTAACAATTTTTTAAACCCTATAAGGATTTCTTGATTTTGGCCTTGATATAATAAATGATCCATTGAAATAAATCTTATATGAAGGAGGGCAGAAACTGGTGTTAGCACTGCTATTTAATTACTTGGGTATTACGTTAGAGGAAAATTGGTGTAGTAGCAAAGATATTAGAAGGAGAATTGCAACAGGATGGAGCCAGTGACGGGGACCTTGTGTAAGGGTATAGATGTATCGTTCGCGAAGAGTTTAATAGGAATTGGCATTGCATTGACATGACTTGGTGGTGTAACTGGCTGACTCACCTTACCGGCAATTGGGTAGATCCGGGTTCAAATCCCGGTCAAGTCAAACTATTTTTTCTTGGAGAATTTCATCCCCTTGGAGTATATTAATACGAAGTTTAGTGTTGTATGGCACTGATGCGTGGACTTCGTGAAAAAAAGAGAACGAGAATAGTCCGTAGACGTTTGAGATGCGGTATTGGAGGAGAATGGAGAAAATGTGGTGGACGTAAAGTACGACGATTTGAAGACGTACTTAGTGTGGTGGGTGAGAAGAGGAAACTTCTGGAGAAGATTAGGAGGAATAAGCATTGCTGGTTGAAAGAGGCAATCCCTAATTTTCCTCAAATTGTTTTTCAAGGATAAATGTTGCCTTAATTAAAGAGCATCGATATGTCATGCAGTTGGTAACCCAAGTATTGATTTGGGGTGGATCATAGCATTTAATTGTCTATTCTTCCTGGAAAGCCTTAGGACCACTAGACCAGCATAGTCTCATCTCCGAAATCCGTCGTATTAAGAATGAAATGGTCAGTAAATTTAGGATCCATTTCCGTCTGGTCATATTATAATTTTCCACAATCTTCCATATTGGTACACATTTTTACTCATAACAAAACCACTGTTAACCAAGCAGAATTTGATTTAATTATAAGGCTTAGACACCGTTGATTCTGTAGTAGTGCCTTCATAAGATATTTTGCAAGCTGTATTTCCTCGTATGAAATAATACTTACGAAAGTGAAAACCCTTATTAATGAGATATTCCTCATACTTGCGAGTCTTCAAATCCTTCTTAAATGACGTCTCAGATTGAAAAATACTAAACTGAATTCCAATTTTCATTCCATATTCTTCTTTATATCTTCTTCCTTCCGTGTCCAATTTCCATGGATGGCTATCACCACTCTCTGCCCTCCGCTTTTACAATTTTCTTTCCTTATGGCAAAATAGTTTTACAAATATTTAACAGAATTTTTTAAAGCGTTTTAAGAATACCTTTTTCTTTGGTTTATAGTCCTTAACCTGGTTGGAAGCTATTTCGTTCTTCCATAGATTTATATCCTCTGCCAGTCGTTTCATTGCGGGATTGGATGTGTAGCCAACACATTTTATTATTTGCTCTATGCATTTCGATTTAGGTGGCGCCTTAGAAATTTCCGCCTCGGTTATAGTTTTTGGCAAGTCTACGAGCCGTACAATGAGTCCAGTCCATTCATCTCTTTTTTTTTTATCAAGGTCTTCCAAAGTATAGGCTCTTTCTCAATTTTTTGGAGGGCAACATTGCTGGAAATCTTATCTGTCCAACGAATTTCTATTATCCTCCTACAACACCACAGTTCAAACGCTTCCAGTCTTCTTCGCTCTGCTGTTCCAATAGTCCAAGTTTTGGAGCAGTGCAATATAACTTCACCTCCATCTTATACTCCATTTCCTACTCTGAGCATTCTTTTCCTGAGGCTTAGACTAATATTTGTTTGACGTTAAGTACATCTCCTCTGCAGTTAATGAAACAAGAGCAATTTCCACAAGTATGGCATTTATTACACGACCGGTTTCGCTTTTTACAGCATCTTCAGGTACATATATCAAGTGTGCTCAAGCTTATATAGGGAGGCGGGAAGGGGGGTGGTAAGACAGGGTGACGGAAGAAGGGGAGGGTAAAGGAAAAGTAGTGAAGGGTGGACAGTGGTGCCTGAGGGTTGGGAATACCGGGGAAGGAGTCGGAGGGGAAGGTGGGTGACGAATTACACAAGCACATGAATGTTCACAACAAAACAAAAACTAAATTGGCATCATATGTGTTATCTGCTCTTTTCAAAGTTGGTCAAAGGACCTCTGGCTCGTCTTCCTATACTGGGCTCTGCTTCCTCCCTGTTGTTTGCTCGACCGGGATACCCTCGCCCTGGATGTCCTGTGGTGTCGGCCGTTGAGGAGGATCGGGGCAAATTCCGCGTCCCTAGTGGAAAAGAGAGGGATGGGAAGGAGGGAGGGGGTGGGGTAAAGGGATGCTAGGAATAGTCGATGGATAGGAGGGGTGAACTGCTATTGTAGAGTAGTTCGTTAAGGAGAGGCTTGTTTTTCCTTCTTCTCATGTTAATTTCCACTTGCTCCAGGGCATCTAGTTTTTTCCCTTTGCTGGCTATGTGGAGTATTTAAGGTTCAAACCTGCTATCATGCCCCGAATCAATCAAATGTTTGGCCACCATGGATGTTTCGTTACCAGTTTCTGTGCACTTTCTGTGTTCTTTCATCCTGGTAGCGAAGTCGCGACCAGTTTGGCCTACGTAACTTGCTCCACATTCACAAAACAACTCGTACATCCCACTCTTTTTTGTTTCTTCAATTGTGTCCTTGTTCTTGCACAGAAGTTTGGTGAGAGATTTCGGTGTGTAGAAGGCGACTTTGTATTTGTCTTTAGGAATGCGGTTCACTATTTTATATGTACCTGAAGATGCTGTAAAAAGCGAAACCGGTCGTGCAATAAATGTCATACTTGTGGAAATTGCTCTTGTTTCATTAACTGCAGTGATGTTCCGGTTCCACTCCATCACGCCTGAAACCTCAGATTTTGTACATCTCCTCGTTGAATGCTGGTTTTGCCATGTTTATCCCATTAGCTATTTCTCGTGCGCTTCTCCCGTCCACTGTGATTTTACTGTCAAGATATTTAAATTCATGGGTATTTTCCAGTTTTTCGCCTTGGACAGTGATTTTTGCTTCAAATTTAATATATTTCCCCGATCTGGTAGCTTATTACAAACTTATAGCTTGGAAACATTTAATACTAACATATAGATATATTCTAGATTTTGGGTAGATATTTGAATGCCCGCATTTCCTGCTTCTACAAAATATCAGGATAGATAATATTTAATTTTCCTTATGCTTACGTAGCAATTTTTAATAATTTATTGTTTTAAATACACCACAATACATCCCAAGGGCCTTTCATATTTAAAAAAGCTCTTTTTAGAATAACTATCGCCTATTAGTATACACTACGAAACTTTACAAAAGGAGCATATCATAATTTAATTTTTATACAATTGCATAAAAGTTTATTTTTACCTTCTTTTACTGCATGGCGGTTCAAAAATCATAAGCATAATAAAAATTAAATAATTTTTGTTAATACTACGTCTAATGAAATGCAACAATCCCAAAAAAACTGAAAATAATTATATTAAATACCTACAGCGTGTTCTTACATATCTAGAATATTCACGAGATGCCCTTAAAACACCTTATTTGTTTCCCATATTGTAAGTATATTTTACTTTATGAAGCGTATTATAATTCTTCAAAATAAGCATAATTAAAAATATAAATTGTTCTTATAAGTTTGCCTAATTTACAGTGCAATGGAACCTTAATACAATAAAAAAGAGATAAATGTGCATTTTTCAGCTATTGTACAAATGCTAAATTATATTCTTTCTATTTTATTTCTTCGTAGAATATACTGGTTAGCGGTGGTGATTACCAGAATGCCAAAAAAAGATTTTAACAGCAAATCAAGTGCTGTAAATAAATAGGTTATGTAGAAAATATAGCAATGCATTTAATGTAAAATGCCCTGCTGTGATTTCTATAAAATATCTTTTACTGATATATTTTCAATATACTATGCTATTAGGGTATTTAAAGATAGTATACGAATTAGATATTTTCTAGATATCTTGTGAAGTTCAAAAATATTTAAGTCATTGATGACTTTCTTTTTATATTTAGTGAATATTGTGTGCTGTGGCTCCTTGTTCGACAACTTGTAGATGTAACAGGGAGGTTTACGGTCTTTGCAGCCGAGAACCTCCGGAACCAATAAAAAGAAATAAATTATTTTTAGGGCACGTTTTGATTTTTTTTACTACGGTGTGAATTTTTTTTCGGTACGCCCCCTTTTTTCTCCGGGAGGGGGGGAAGGGGCGTTGCAAGCGGAGCACCACCACGTGAGCGATGTTCCGCTCGGCTTGAGGGAATAGCGTCACGGTGCATCCCCTGCCGCCCACCCCTATCGCTCACGCGGCACTAACTTTCCTTCTCTTTTGTTTCCCTAAACCCACCCCTATTCACACCCCTATCCATCCTTCCCCTTTACCCTTTTTTTACAAATAGGAATCACTCCTGCTCGCCGTCCCTCGCCTCCACTGCCACTCACCCCGGCCCTCCAGTCCCCTGCCGGACGGGGACGCGGAGGGACAGGCGGACGAAGCCTTCGGGGCCCGCAGGAGGCCCCCGGGCGTCGCGGCGGCCTCGGGGGCGGAGGAGGTCGGGGGCAGCCTCCTCCGGCGCTGTTACCCGTCCGGGTCGTCGCAGGTCCCGTTCCTGCCCTCGGGGAGGCTTGGGGCCTGTCTGCCGCCATGCTACCACAGCGCCAAGACCATGGCCAAACTCATCAAGGTGAGTTCAACAGGAGTCTTCTTCCTTGTTTTGGTTCTCTGGCGGCCATTCGAAAATGATAGTGTTCAGAAATTGTTGCATCCTTGTTTTTGAAAAAACATCGCAAAACATTCTCTTGGTGGGGTCCAAATGCTTTAAGACCCTGACAAATATGTTCTTAATTGGTGTCCCATACCGAAGACCCATGTAGTACGAACCCCGTCAGTGGGGAAGGGTTTGTTTTCAGTCAAAGAGTAAAGACGAGAGTAGATGGTGCCTTCACGCAGGAAACTGAATCCATTTTTAACAATGAAAAATTGTCCACCTAACTTTGCTATTGCGTGAACTTTGACCGCACATTTTATGAATAATTCATTGTTTTTTTGGACATTATTTCCGCTTAAGATTTTTCTAGATACATAACACGGTACCCCGTCTATTCCGTTACTAATACCCTTGTTTTAGGTGTGTAAACTGCGCAAATGATCTATTTAATATGGCATATTAAGCATTTAAATGGCTTCATATCGGCTCCCCTTGTGCTATTATATTATCTGCTCTCGTCTTTGATTTATGGTTTTCAATGGAATCCCTGCTATGTGGAGAGCAGTTTAACCGTAATATTTTGCCTATCTAATAGCGGCTTGGGTTTAGTGTCGAATAACACACCTGGCTCCTCTCCACCCTCTTCCACTGCGGTGATAATAACAATGGGTGCTTTACATTCACTTGTTTGCGCACTTACTTTCCATTTATTTCAAACCCTGAGTACTAGGGAGCGCACTTCAAAATAGATCTGGAGCAGATTTGATGTGCGCTAAATAATGATGCACCACAACAATCACTTTAGGTGAGTGGATACTTTTTGAAAAGTTAAGCGAAACGGTCCAGTCCTTCTAGTCCCGGCATATGTGGCGCCGACCTCTGGGGGTTTTCCGCTTCAATAGAGCCAGCAGCGCCATCTTCCCGCCTGAGAACCATGCGATGACCTTCCGATTAAAGCGCTAGACATCCGCCTCGCCGTACACGATTACAGAAATTTTATGAAAGTTACGTACGTGAGAATATCTAGATTCAAAAATAAAGAATGCAAACAGGACTTATTCCACTTATAATTCATATTGCATCTTATAGCCGAGTACCATTCCATAAAAAATTGTCGATTTTTATCTAAGTTTTATAATTTCTATATCCAGTGTAGTAAGCATCAAGTAAATTAGTCCTAGTTACGCGACAGTAAATTAGTCCTAGTTACATCTTTCAAGCTTCAAACGATGATTTCATAACTTTTATTGATTACCATGCCACCATGGTGATGTAAATTCCAACGGCCTGAAAAATATTTTTTTCAGGCGTAGTATCCTCCCCCCTCAATCAAAATTCAGCGGTAATTCCAAAAAGAAATGTCTTCGAAACACCATTGTCCCTTTGTCACGCCGAAGTTACATCATGAGTGGTAACAAGTTTCCTCATCATTTTGCGTCAGAATACAACATTCATTGAAGTTTCAAAATTTGGCCTTGCAGAAATACAGCTAATACTAACAATTGCTTAATGGTTAATGTGGGTTCCGGCTAATATTTCTCCATAAACTTGAGTAGTTAAAGATGCCTTGAAACCCATTGCGACTTCAATTTTTTTGTCAAATTTGGCGTAACCTTCGTATCTCAAGCACGCAAAGCAAAGCTAGCAAATTTTCATTCTGTAATAATTTCATCACCACGGAAGATATTTGTGAAATGTGTATTTCCCTGCCAGGTTCCTGCTCCATGCATGGGACAAGTAGCGCCTTCTCCGGTTCATTCCAACCCCCTAGCTTCGGACAAAATTTTCAAACTTCCCTGTTCTCGTAAGACGTTGTTTAAGCTGGCCGTCGATCTGCTGAAGAGCAAATATCCTGTTGCGGTGAACAGAAGGTGGCCATTGTGGTTTTCCACAAATGAATATCGATGAATTATGTAGGCTGGCGACTGATAAATGAAATTTGACTTTCTTAAAGAGTTTATGATTGCTGTGGAATCACATGTTCTCCACTATATTTTCACTGTCGTAATTCTAATATTCACCCATATTGGCAACGGCCTGCCACGATGGAAACACCGGTTCCCGATCAGTCACCGAAGTTAAGCATCGTTGGGCTCGACTCGGGTTTGGAGGGGTGATCCTCCGATTCGTCCGAGTGCTGTTGCCCCTGTCTGCGCGTGGCAGACAGTAAGTGCGAAATGACCTTAGCCGTCGAAGCACGTTAAACAAAAATACTACCACTTCACCCATATTTTTTACTAGCCTCAAAGGGTATCACAATGGCCAAGACGAGGGCCAAAATAATATTCAGATGGGGAAAATATTTTCATTTTACAATAATTTCATCACCAAGGAAGATATTTGTGAAATGTGTATTTCCCAAGAAAATATTTGAAGTGGAAACACTAGCCCGTGCTAGTTGAATATTAGCCAATCACAGAGATTTATCACTGAAAGTGAAATTTGTTGGTGTGATCAAACTGGCGCTGCTATCGAATTTCGGCCAGAGTCCTCTGCATAAATATAACTCCACTTCTTCGATTTTGTGGTAGAGTAGTAGAGGGCTCTGATTTTTGCATTGCCGCAATTTTTGCGTGATATTCCTTCCCTACCCTTAGAAGGACTCAAAATAGAGGGAATAGGGATACTCTCTTCCTATTAGGTAATCATAGTCCACATAGAGTAGTAGTTCACTTTGACATCAAGATTGAAAAGTTTAGCCGCCCTAGTAGCGATTCAATTTAGGGGTATTTCTCCTGCATTCTCCCCAGAGTCCTCTTTTTCCGTTCATTCTCGAGATCGCCCCATTAATCCTTCTAAAATCCAGTCAACCGTATTTTTCGGACCCAACCACCCTCCGGGTCCTTCTCGTAACCCAGTTCGCTATCTGCTCTTCTGCCCTCCTGTTATTTACCATCACCTCTCTCTGATACCCTGACCAGGTAGCGGTGGGGTAAATTCCTCGCCTGCTAATCCGAGGCTCGCCGCTTCAAGTCCCGCTTGAGTCGGTTTTCTCATGGACTGGGCTGTTGTGCCTCCTATATTTTCCGGAAAACTAGATTTTATTCGCGAATTTACTCTTCGAAAGTTGTTTTCCACATTTGAATATGTTTTCTACTCGCTTGACCTTAGTTTCGAGGGATGATGATTAATACTAGGTTGAAATACGACTCCTCAAATTTTCGGTTTACAGATTTTCGCAATAATGACCTGGCTACTGCTGTCAAAAAAGGATGAGAGCCTAGCTTCTAGCCTAAGGGATCTTTACTGGCCTCAAACAAAAATTCATGACCCCATGTGGGATCTTCTGTATTTCACTGTATTGTGTTCTCTGAGCGGAGTCTGATTGCTCGTTCTACTTTTCTTAGTGTTGCATTCGTTCTGACCTGAAAATTTATTAAATGCGCTCGAGATAGATAAAGGAGATACAATCCGTATCACGCTTAGGTAGGGTATCAGTAGGACTTGGGTCGTATGGTGCTTTTTGCGGCAATAATCCGAACGAGAGACAATTGGCCCAGCTTCGATGTTCGAAGGCATAGTACGCGGAGGCTGTTCGTGACCGCGCCATTGAGCAACCATCAGGCCATTGTCTCATTGTGAGGTGCGCGCACCCAGTCACAAGGGCACTGCAGAGAGCGGAGAAACCTAGCGACGACGTATGGCTTTTATGTACCGTGACTCAATGCACTTTGAGTGCACACTCTCATCGGTTCCACTCATCCCATCCCAACTGGTCACTTCAAAGCCGACATTGCAAAACTGACAATAGAAAAATGGTGCGTGTGTAATTCAATCGGCTGCCGGACTAAAAAGATGCACGTCGCAATAACGACTTATATATAACCCTTCAACTTTAAAAATAAAAAGGCACATACGTCCTTACATTACAATCACACCCTTCCCTTTCGGCGTAGGCAAGGCCGAAGAACGTAGTTATTGCTGTTAGGCCCAGAAAATTGGGTTTCTTTTAGTAGTTTCCTCCGCATTGCCCAATCCTTGTATACCTCTTTCGCTTCTCTTAAAACTTCTGCATTGCTTCACACACGCTCTCCTATTCTTAAGACTCCTAATATTTCTCCTCTTTAGAGTCTCTTTCATCACATTAACCAATGACTTTCGCGGTCTATCCCTTCCTTCCACTCCATTCACTCGACTATCATATATCTGTTTCGCTATTTGATTCTCAAGCATTCTCTCAACATGACTAAGCCAACGAAGTACATTCCATTCATATCTGTACATTACTGGATTATTCAACCCACATTCTCTCATGACCTTCTCATTCCTAACACTATCCATCCTACTTCTGCCTCATGCACTGTTAGGTACTCCATTCCCTCAGGTATTGCTCACCATAAAGCGTTCCAGTGGATCCTGGGTAGGAAACTGTGGTGTCCTCTTGTTTTCGTAACTTGCGTTCAGATATTGATCTATAACTTGTCTGTTCCACGGCGAAACAGATGCGTAGTTCAACTACTGCGCGGTTGCCATACGCACGCTCGGATTTTGTTTTATCAGTTAGTGCACGGTTATTTTGCTATTTCCCTACCACGGCATACCAATTTACGCTGTCCATTCGCTCTAGCTTGCTGCTCACATTGCAACAAAACAGTGCACTTGCTTTCATTTGTTTTATACCTAGCGAATCGGGGAGCGCTTTTCAAAACAGATCGGGGGCATAGTTAATGGAAGGAGGCGGTTATACCGTGGCTTATGACGTGGTTGTAATGGTTAGTTTTTCCTAAGGATAGTATAATTTTCTCAAGGTTAGTTATAGTAGATTTTCATAATCCACGGTATAACCGCTTCCATCCTTACCCAAACCAGCACCGTAACTACGACAAACAACGCTCAATAAACATAACTTACCCTGAATTTGTACCTGATGATGCCAAAGATCAGCGAAACGTTTTGTAACGCAAAATAAATTCTGTGGAAAAGTACTAAGTTTATTATTTATTATTGATACTAAATACTTTCACGAAGTGAAGCCTGAAACTATCGAATGTATTCGACAATCGTATCCACGTTTGTCGGTGATGTGTTGATATTTATTGAAGTCTTAAAAAAATGGATAATCTCAAGTTTTTCTATTATGTATTCTTTGGAAAAACATTTACCCTTCAAATTAGTAGTTTTAACGAATTCGTTAGCCATTTACAAAACATTCGGCCGCAACTATTGTATTGCTGCAGAATGTTATCTACCGGCAGGTTATCGAACGTTTTGCTTGTGCATATCGTTCCCTTCATCGTCGTTTTTAATTGCGCTGACGTGCTTCAATCTGCGCTAACTTCAATACATTGAATGGAAAACTCTTAATATTACTGGTCTACGATTTTCAATGCTTTAATCTCTGCTATGGTGAGTGATTAATGTGGCACACATTTAAATGCGGAAATCCCTTAAGTCTTCAATCTGGAGGTCTTTTTCATCAGAGAGTGTAGATATATCTTACTTTGCCAAAACGGCGTGTGTCAGTCTCTCACTCTGGTCAGGGGAACGAATTTCTTAGCGTGTAACCCCTGCAATTCTCCAAAAAATATCTGGTTCCAAGAATATTGCACTGAATGGGTTTTGTTGGACGTGGAGGCCCATAGAGATTTCTTCCAACTTAGAACTTTGAATATCTTGTAAGAAACCCAAGCGATGTATTATATTCAATGCTGGTATAAAATTTAGTTTTCATTACGGTATTTTATCACCGATGATTGACTCGGAGGTTTATTTGCAAAAAGTTGCGACAGCAAAAAGATCCGAATCTTCTGTACTTAGAAATAAAGCGAACTTGACCGAGTCCAGAAATTATCAGTACCGTATTAAATGTGAGCATAATCTTGTATGTCACCTTTTGAAAGCACCTAAGGTCCCAGAGTTTTGAGGCAACCCTGAATGTAATGCCATGTTTTTTTTCACCCCGTAAAATCTAATTTCCCCTCTATAGGAGGTTCTTCTGCTCCCATTGATAATCCCTGATTAAGGAGAACACCATGTTCGATATTCAAGCTGTGTTTTAAGTAGATGGATAACTTTTGGTGATTTTGCACTCTAAACACTTATGATAATATAATTTGTTCATAATTATTTCAATAGAATTATTGGCGCCAAGGAGAATTTTAGTCGTGGTTTCCATTGGTACCCTTCGCCCATTATCCAAAATACGTTTACTCACCCCTTTCCATCGTCCAGCTCTTCAACGCAAACCCAAATTTGTGGAGCTATATTGGCGACGCTATCCACTCATGTGAAATCGATCCCCCGATCAGCTTCCGTGAGTCCGGACACCTCGGGTGGATGGGACATTTCCTCTCCTTTCCATCAACAGCATCCCACCGCCCACCTCGTCACCTTTCGCCCTTCGCCTGGATCATCCCAAGGACCATAGAGACGCGTGCATTGGTCCCGCACCCCCCGTCCCTCACTATTTGCGACGTAATTCGCAAAAACCGCTCCCCTTTAGCCCAGCTCCAGTCCGTTTTTTCATCCACTCATGTATCCCCGCTCTCATGTCATTCTGTGAGATGAGAAGAATATGTGTGGTGAGGCACGAATCGCTTCGAAAAATAAAAACTTTGGAAACGAACGATTAAAATAAAAAAGTAATCAAATGAATCCTGCCCTCTCGACTGTGATGATGGTCCCCTTAGCCAACACCTACCCAAGTCTCTCCTGTGCTTTTATCCATACATACATGTTCCTCTCTCTTTCTCCTCACCCTCGCTTTGAAATACAAAAAAAAATTTCAAAACACTCCGAAAACCGATCATCAACCCTTTCGTCGACTACCCATTCAGCCTCTTTATGGCTTTTCGGATGAAAAAAGTATTTATTAATTAAAAGTGGAGCCCAGGAGGTTCCTCATCGCTGCTCACTGAATCTCTTTCCCCCGCTTTTTGCTTGTTTTGCCTGTTTCCCGAACGTTCTCCCCCATCTCTCTCTTTCTCTCTCCAAGCGCACAACAGCACCCCCACCCTCCTCCTGCTGCCTACCCTCTTCGGAATCACAACGACACCCCCAACACAAAACAGCGCCCTATATTTCCCCTCCCTCACCAACCTTTTCAACTCCTTAAAAAGGTTGGTTAGGGGGTGATGTGTTCAAGGCGCCGACTCAACAGACCTCTCTGCACCCCACAGTACAGGCAGGGTCTCCCTACCCCCTCTCTTCCCTGTAGCCACCCCTTGTGAGTTCCACGCACTTAGTGAAACATCATCATAACACACTCACTCGAATGCTCTCTCTCTCTCTCCTCCTCCTTCTACTGCTACCCCCTCCACTTCGTCACTTCCGAACAAAAAGGAACCCATTCTCCTACTACTCCCCCTGTTGTATGTGTGTTCCCTCCCCCCTCCCCCTCCACAATGTGTTCTCCCTACTTTTCCTCGCGACCCCCTCTGCAACACATTCTCTCTACCTCCCCCTACCCCACCTCCTTTCACCGCCACCTATACTCGTAACGCGAGAATCCTCGGGAACACGTCGACGTGGTCCAGCCGTCAGTCATTCGCGTTCCCGAGACAACCGCGGTCGACCTCCTCTTCTTCATCTTCTTCCTTGCCACGCGATCCTTCCTCTTGTCGTCCCGAGGATCCTTCGTGAGCGCCCCCTGCCACACACACCACTGTAGGGCAGCGGTGGTGTATTCCGTACCGCAGCAGCATCAGCAGCCGCCGTCGCCAGGCCGTCTCTCTATCCTTCCCCGTGGAGTTCCTCATTCGTCGAGCGAGAGTTTTTCTGTGAGGAGTTCCGAGTGAGTAAGTTTCTATACTGGTTGCAGACGACCGTTATTTTTTTATTTCTTTTTAGTTTCTCCACCAATTTAAGTTAAATCGTTGCGCCCACAGTTTATGAGCTTAGCCTTGCACAAACGTCACACCCATGCTCGAGGAAGGATTCGAATCGGCAACCTCTTAATAGGCAGAGGAGCATATTACAAACCGCGGTCCAGGGGGATAGGACAGCTCATTCACCTGTCGGGAATCAGAACCTGGGGTTGGAGAATGGAAAACTTCATTACCATGGAGTTACTACAGACCTGAAAGTTTCGTTCCAATTCTTTAAGATGACGTCCAATTATTCGAGTCTCATAAGTCACACTCCGGCCTAGTATGTACGTGGAAGTGTTGATTTTTTAGGTTCTCCAGCTGCTATGCTAATACCTTTTTCCTCTTCGATGGCACTGCTGTCAAATCAACTCTCGGCCTCCTTAATTTTCTGCATTCATCCATCCCATCCATCTCCATTCATCTCTATTGCTGGCTAGTCTTAACCAATTCCTGGACTTATGTAGTTCTCGTGCATCCTTGCTGATGCTATTTTTCCTCATAGTACTTAGCTTACTCTCTAGTCTCTTCCCTCCCCTCGGGGCAGTGAAGACCTTAGCTACCCATTCCTCCGTCATCTGCTCGACATTCTCTGCCCATTGGAGTATCATTAGTCTAATTTGGGTAGATACACTAGGTTATTTGAAAAATTTGTATATTTCGTTATTATAATGAATTCTCAAGGTTCTTTCACTATACACAGGTCTGAAGACTCTACGTAGTGTTTTCCTCTCAAATTTGTGTACTTAGCAGATCTTCGGACTGGCCGTCATTGTTCATGTTTCACTAGAAATGTCACCCTGTCTCACTAAAGTTCTTAATCTTTGACAATTAAAACGTCATTTTCTGATAAAGGATTCGAACCTGCGAATTAGGGATGGTGAGGACGTGGTTTTCCTAACCTGCCTACCCTGATCGGCATATACCACCGTACGCCCCATGGAATGGGGGAGGTTCATGTACTAAACGATAGGATATCCAAATTGGTACTTGGGTATAGCACTTCTCATTTTTCGGAAAGATACGTGGAGTTACCATTCATTAGGAAATTTCCTTTGGGATACTCCCTTTCCCAGTCACAATTCTAAAGTCCAATATTGCAAGAACCACCAGGCGCCCTGCTCTTCAGTCCTAGACTAGGATATTGAGTTCTTCAACTGCTAAGGTTATATCGCGAATATAATTAAGGTGTGGAGTAAGACTTTTATCATGAGGAAAACGGAACATCCCGATTAAATACAGGATTAGAACCAGCGGCTTTGGATTTCCAAAACGGCAGGGTCATCCCCTCCTACGATTATTTTCTCAGCCATCAAACTCGGTTTATAATTGCAGCATGTCACGGTTTTCCAGGCGAATAGATTGGAGGAAGAGATCTCGGGTTTCCCGCCGGGTAGCATTGTTGTTCAGCACCGATTTTCCGGAGGTTAAAGACGTCCTAAAGACGATGGCAGACTTAGCCTTCGAAACGTCGGGACTGAACAACATTTCTACCTGGTGGTAAACCCGAGATATCTTTCTCCAGTTTATAATTAATGAAAATCCGTGGATCTGCTTCAGAAATTCTATGTCTGCAACACGACGTCGATTCCTTGCATTCTGGAGTCAGAATCCGGTTCATCGGACTGGAAAGAGGCGAAATTTAACGAATACCTCTCCTGAGAACATGTGGCTGGTGCGGTAGTCGTGGGTCACTGAGCTCTTATTTGAATTGTTTTTATGTACTCGAAAAATAACCCTTGGACCACATTTCATTTTAAACATCATTTGTTTATGCGTTAGAACGCACCATACAGACAGTAATGGAAACGATACAAGAATTATATTTTAAATTATTTTTCCTTAAGTAAAGCATGTTATGACAAGAGTTTTCGGCGCGTTATTCGAAATGTAACAGAAATTATATTAAATTGTTTTTCTTTATATTGGACTCAGCGTGATACCTTAGTGCTAGCTAGAAACAGTTAAAATAATAAATAATGTATCATTTCGCGTTTAGAAGAATACCTTTACATATGTAATCGAATTATTACGAAATTTATGTCATGTGCCATAAGACTACATGTTCAAATAGAATTTTATTGACAAAATACCAAGTCAGTACGACGCAATTTTTTTTCGCTTTTATCTATAAAACATATCGGAAGTAGAGGAGGTGAGTTTCTTTACAGTTGTGTTAAAGCTTTCAAGCGGCTCTTCGATGTTTGTTCTGTCTCCGTGCAAGAAGGAATGAATCAGAGCAATACATTGGAGTTCACGTTGAATGGGTTGTTTAGACAGTGGTGGTGATCCGAATCGAGACGGGGAATAATTTTCCCAGCGCATGCACTTTCAGTCGTACCTATAGTGGGAAAAAGTGTGGAGAGCCTGACAGCCGAGTTTCTTCAAAACTCGAGAGATGCCGCCATTCTTTCGTAACTGATTCGCTCGGAAGGTCCTTATTATCCCGTCGGAATTCATTGATAGTACCCTCTAGCTAGTGCTTTAACTAATGAAATGAACAAATTATCATGAGACGGTACTTAAATCTACCCCGCTTTACGTATAGCTCACGCTCTTGGAGCTGACAAGTTGCTGTTGATGTCCCGATGTTTGTTTACGCGTTCTGATCACAGTTATTGAAGACGCGGGTTTGGATTGTTTTTCTTAAATTATCCTTACTGTTCAGTTGAGTCCTTTATTGGCTCTAATCTTGGAGAAGTTCATTATTTGTATGATCAACTACAACGATTACGTTCTGCAAAATGACACCAATGTTCTCAAATGAATATATTTCTTAGTTCAGGATTGCCTTGAGAAATTGTTCGAGAAAATGGTTAAAAAGAATTGCTGAGAATGTTCCTATATTTTTTCATAGCATCTCGCTTTTATCAGGGCATCTTAGCGCAATCAGCGGGCACTTTATGTTTTTATGCGATTCTTTATGCATTGCCACTACCGAGTACAAGCCTAGAAATCAATTTTTCGTTCTAATGCATCCAAAATTCCGGGGTAGTTAATAGCTCACCCATGTAGAATTGCAATCCATGACATCGGAGTTCCCAGGCTTGAATTCTATTAATTCTCGCTTTATCCATAGTGTGAAATAATCTCCCGCAGTCCTACTCTAAACGGCGTGGACACGTTGGGTTAGCAAGATGAAAACGGACGCTTTAAAAAATCTTTGCCGACTGTGAGTCGAGTTCGTATCTTTCCAGTGCTGATTAATTGTTTTACCACTCAACTTCATTTTTTTCAGTGATATGCGTGGCAAGAATCGCACAGCAAATTCAATTATTCATGAGAGGCAGTCTGTCATTCCGCAATTTAATGCCCTCCATAAATCGGAGGTGTACAAAAAAAGTCATGGAAGGCTTCGGATTACTTCAAGTCAAGTCTTTACGAAGGATCGTGATCCTTTCCTTTTCAATTCGTTTCGATCCCTGTCAGTCATTTCTCAATGGCCTGAGATTGTTATGAACGTAATGAAAGTTATTTCTCTCAAGTCTTCGTTTGGACTGCAGTCCTCTTTCGATTTTTGAGGCAGACATTCGGAAATGTGGGCCAGAGAAGACTGGGATGCTTCAAAATCTGTTTTCGGATACGGGAAATAAAGACCATAGTCACAGATAAAAGGAGAAATAGGGAATATTGCTTGCTTAGGAGAGGATGAGGAAGTTGCAAAGTATGGCACTGAAGATGGGAATGGTGAAGTTAGGGTACCCCGTGAGCGAAAGCAGATTTAATTTCGTAGCGAAATTTCGTAAAATTGACGTAAAAGTAGAGATGATAAAGAATGGAAGGTCTCTAGCAGATTTAATTTCGTAAGAGTAGCGTAATTTCGTACGATTGACTTTAAAGTAAAGATGATAAAGAATGGAAGGTCTCGCGAGGAATACCATTCTTTCAGTATTTAGAGACCGAATAGATAATACTAGCTGATACGAGACAAGAGAACCAGATTCTGATTGGAGAGTATGACGATTTTCTGTCCATTTTTCTTAGGGTTGAGAGACAGTTAACGATGTGGGCTTGCCATAACAGTTCATGCCCTCCGGAGCAAAACATTTTCATTACTCGTTATCTCCTTAAAAATTTAAAGAGATGTTACGATCTATGTCTGTCACTTTAAATACCTACCGTAGCAAGTCCAAATTAGATATATAACTTTACCAATATAGAGGCAATATGGCGGCATGTTAATTTTTTACTGATACTACGTGGTTATACAATAGCAATTTACCCCTCTTAAAATTAAAAAAGGATTTTTTTCTCAAATTTTCAAAGAGGACCATTAATAAATCGCTCTTCCTATAGTGGCGATTCCATAATTAGTCAATGAGTAAAGGACACTTATATTTTAGGTCTTTTTTTGTTTTAAAGCGATTAATTTTATTCATTTACAAACACACTAAGATATGTGCTGTGGTATAAGTTTCCCTCGGCACCTTTCGTATTGAGTTAATGCAACGCATCTCTTTTTCCTTCCGTATTAACTTAATAAAATCGATCTCTTTGTATATACTCTGGGCTCAAGCATTTGACACATCGAAGGATGGTAGGTAAATTTTAGTAAAAACATATTTTTTCTGACCGTCAGATTATCACGCGGTTTAACGTTTGAGGCATCACTTTGTGGAACAACGATCTTGGAAATAAAACGTCGCTTTGTACATTCCACACACAAACTTTGTTTGGTTTTGGTTTGGTTTGTGTGTGGAATGTACAAAGCTACGTTTCATTTCCAAGTCACATTATCATTTTCACAATCCGGGAAAAGATAACAATAGAGAGCAATTTGATTTCTGTAGCACATGGCTGAAGCGCTGAAAAACCACACATGAGATAAGAAGGGAAGGTAGCCGGGATGTAACTGCACCTTGGTCTGTAGCAGTTGTGTCGTTGTGCGGTGCTCGAAGATGTGTGTACAGTATCTTTTCGAGATCACAGCTGGAAACTTTTCTTGTAGTTTTAAAAATTTATTCGCCGTAGAACCTCGGTGCGCTCTCCTCTGGATTCGGGACAGTATGACTGAACGGGGAAGCGAATACATATCATGATTTTGATGCAAAATAATATATTTAACTTTTCAGACATTGTTTATTTCCTCCATTTTTTAAGATTCAAACGAAAAAGAGACTGTTTCTCTGGAAAATGGCTAAGAAAAGAAAAAACAATGGAAAACTTCAAAAAGGCTCAAGTGTGGGCGCCTATGAGGTGAGACTATGCGAATGAATGACCACGGGTCTTCCACTCCGTGCTTCCTCAAAAGAGTCATTTTTTTCGCTCCGCTGACCCTTTTGCGGTGTAAGCCGTGACCTTTCACGCTCGGACGCACCCAATTGTTACCGCGAGGTATCGACGAAAAATATCGAAACGAGAGCGATAGAAATTATCGGGCCCGGCGAACGGTCACTTGTCTTTTGTAATTTGCTAATCTAGCCCCCCCCCCCTAATCCCCCCCCGCCGCCCTTTTACCCCACTATACATAGAGATGGGCCACTTTGAAAATTACCTCGGTAATTTTCGTAAATTACCGTGGTATTTTTCGTAATTTACCGCGCCCCTTGAAAATTACCGTAATTTTTGGTAATTTTCAATGTATTTCACCCATGTTTGAGATAATTTTTCATACAGATAAATTCCCAAGATGTTCTTTTAAGCTAAGTCCACATTTCTGACGTGTTTAATTATAAATTTAGGAATGTTCAACTCATTTTTGGCATATTTTACTTAAATTACAACATTATTGAGTAATTATTAGGAGAATATTCTTCTTGAAAATTTTTCATACTTTGACAAAAGAAAGCCAGATTGCGTGTTGCTGCCGTATTTCTTTTTACAATTTTGAAAATTTTAAATAGATTAATGTTGCATTAGGTATGGTTTAAACATCGTATCCTCTCCCTTTTGCTATTAGCATTCTTATTTAACCATACATTTTCTGTTTAATGCTTAAAAATGAAAAATATTGGAAAATTACGGTAATTTTTGAAAATTACCGTAATTTACCACGGTAATTTACCTCAGATGAAAATTACGGTAATTTTCCCATCTCTAACTATACATAGAAGTGAAGGGAAATTATTTACACCCTCTATGGAGCGATATAGGTACCATCGGATTATACCACCCGTTTTTCCCTCTTTGGTCAACCTCACATAAGCACCCTTTTCGGTAGCAAGTGCGATTGAACGAGCACCCCTTTTAGCTCTCTAGGGTCAATAATTTTGGTCCAGTCGATAGAGCCATCTTTACACCTCCATTGGGAAGTTTTTTGAGGTGGAAATTGATTCATTCATCCATATTTATTATAAACAATTAAGATAAAGTAATCTTAATGTAATTTAGATGGAGCTCTGATTCTGTAAGAAAATAGTCGCCAAAAAATTGACTTTTATTGGATATTTTATTTCCTGAAATGTGTCACAAGTATCTTTTGTAGATACTTTTTATATTTGGTATATGGATGAATTTGTTGATTATCTACTAAATTATCCAAAACAACCAAACGAGAAGTACATACCTACACAAGATACCTGTAACCAGTGCCGGATCAACACACTTGGGGGCCTGTAGGCAGTAAAACCAACGGGACCCACGTTTATGAAGAAGTCGCAAGGAAAGAAAGGTAAAAAAATTCTCAGGGCCCATAGGTAACTGCCTACTTTGCCTTATAGGTAACCCGGAACTGCCTGTAATACTTACTTCTATAGCCCCTTTGTTGTTAAACTACCAAATATCATCAACTTTCAAGTATAAAATGAAGTTCTTACCAGCACAAGATACTTATAACACATACTCCAACCCCCGAGGAAGCAAAATAAATGTTGCGAAGTGTCGGCTGACGGAATAAATTGCACCGAATATTTGAAAAAAAACCAACACTTATCACTTCCTGGCAAGACAAATATTTTCATTAATATTGTTTGTGTCCTCAACGAGATAAACACCTCCTCGTCTCCTTCCTGCCCTCCCTACTTTCATAGCATCGTTATTCAGTGTACGTGAATAGCTTCCTCTAACGCACCCACCCAAAGCCCGGTTTACCCTTCGCGGCTACTCTCCCCCACATGGAGTTCCCCCCGCATACATTACCCCCTTTTGCCTTGCATCTCTTCAGCCACCATCACCGGAGGGCAGCCGCCTTCCGCTCCGCTGAGCAGGCTCCATCGCCACAACCGGCGTCCCATAATGCACCCCTCTCACCACAGACTCCTGCAACACTCCTCTTGCTACCCCAACTTCCCATCTCGAAGGTTCCTCCTTCTCGGGGCCGATGTAAGCGGATGCAAAGGGCTGAGGAGTGAAGGTTTGGGGGGATGGGAGTGGGATTGGGACTCAGCGTATGGGGAAGAGGGAGGGGCCGTTGTAGGGGAAGGCGTTGGAAAGGAGGGAGGGAAAATATCCCTCGGGCCACCTGTTGACTGCGCAAGGGAAGGGCGCCGGGGCGCCCGAACTACTCGTATCGATTGGCAATACACGCATACACCCCAATGTATCCTCGACGCGATTCGTTGATTGGGACCGGTTTCGGAAGTTTGAAGGCGTGCAGCCAGAAAGGTGAGTGCATTTCGTTCGGGGATGATCCGTGCTCATATAAAAAAGGTGGAAAAGATCAAAAGGATGAAAAAGATATTGGTATCTGTTTGCGCATTAGGGGATTAAAGGAGCATTTTTTCATTTGTTTACATTTTGCACGATATTGGTTCTTTTGATCACTGAGTCATGACGGGAAAAATATTAGTAATACACTGGCATCACTACAGTTTTCATGTAGTGTTGGTATATCCTGCTGGGGCATATTTGTGATGGGAATAGATGAAGCGCTGATGATATTTAAATGAAAACTGCAAATATTGCTGAAGAGTCATTTACAAATATAAAGAAACTAGAATACTCAGTCCTTGGGTAATATTGTTGTGAAAAGACTGATGAGAAGCCTGGAATGGGTCATTGCGTTGTGTCGTGCTTAAATATGAGTAAAAAGAGCAGATGAAATTAAATTGGAGGCAAATAAAAGTTATCCCTGTTATTTGTGAGAATTCATTTAATTTTTATAAGTTTCTACCAAGCAACGATCTATGCTCAACTATACACGATCCGGGTCTTCCTGATAGCAAAGTTTCTGCCGTGCTTGAAAATGATCTCAGATCATCGAAACTCGCGTTCTTTATAAGTTATAAAATTTGGTAAATTGTACTTTATAATTAATAAGTAGTTACAAACGAGGCTTGATGTGTCGGTTTTCAGGAGGCTGGAGAAATTACGAGATGTCGAAAGCTAAGGAATATTATTGGAGCCGGTAATGCGGGGTGAAAGGAGTACTGAAGGCCCTGATAGTGGAGAGGATATCGGGTAAGCGGATAGCGAAAGAATCGGGTGTTTCGATCATACGAAGAGAGGGAAAATATAGTGATGGGCTAAAGAAAGAAATAGCGTGGATATTAGGTTCTTGCAGTTTTCGACTATCAGAATTACTTGATGTTCATCAAAAGTCATTAATGTCTTATAAAAAGGAAAATGGGGTTTGTGTCCATGTCTGTAACTTCCGACCACTTCCCATGTATTCTGCAATTACATGCAGCGATTTCTTTCTTTTCTTTACCATACAAAGCCACTTTCTTACAGGATTCCGCAGCACATCCCATCTCACTTCCAACCATCCCTACAATCTCCTTTACCCTCATCCGTCAACAAACCCCACACACAACCAACCAGCCGAAACCAAACATTGCAGCAATTAAGAAAATAATGACTCATTTAAATTAATAAAAATACAATAAAAATAATAAGAACAATTCCAAAAACATAAAGCCGAATCATCAAACATTACAGTCTCCTCCACACTTCGAAGAATTTTGATCAGGGATGTTACACCAATTAGTCACCGGACACAATCTTATTTAGAATCCGCTGGAGTACCCTTTGCCAAACTGAGCCACACACTGAACACTGCTCCCGAATTCCGAACTACCTGACGCAGTGTGATACTCTGTTCAGCGCATCAGCGTTCCCATGAGCTGACCCTGACTGGTGAACGATCTCAAAATTATATTGTTGGAGCAACAATGACCATTTAATGAGCCTTGGATTACTACCTGCTGATCTATCTAAGGGTAACTACCATTGCAAATACATTTATTGGCATTCATCTCGTAGAGTTAATTTTGTGTCAGTCGAAGCCTACCTTAATTAGTCCAACGTCTGTATTGAAAATGGAATAAGTGATGTTCCTGCTAAAAGTTTTTCTCGCGGGATCGTGAATTGGCGCCGCGAAAACTTGGGTCTCCTCCGTATGAGCCAAATGAATTGCGTGGTAGGTTTGATTTGGTGGGGGGACGTTTGTGTTGTGTTGTTTTCCATTCTCCCTCTATCCTGAGTTTTGAGCATTTTTTCGTCAGACTGAGCAAGAGAGTTCTCGGCTCTCTCGCCTTTGATGAAGCACTGAAGCGTCTCCTTCGGCATTCGACTCGAGCAGCTTTCTTTGTTTTTTATTACTGTCCATTCGCCGAAAAAAAACAAAATGGGAAGTCGATATATGGCGATCGTTTTGAAAAATAAGTTTTTGCCTGTTTTCGCGTGTGTAAACTGAAAAAGCTCATGAGCAAGGGTTCGGTCACTTTAGTCTGAAAAGGCCAAACTTGGATTCTCTCTCTCTCTTTCCCTCTGTTCAACGAGACCCTACCCCCTTCCCTGGTAGGTCTCACGCATCATTTCACTCGGGTTCTTTGAAGTCTCTCCCGTATCCTTCCTTCCACTGGGAGAGCCCCGCACGCGAGATCAAACAAAGGAGACACAGACCCCCGTCCCCTCAAGCTCCCCTAACAATTTGTTTTATTGTTGATATTTTTTCCCGCGCCCTCAACACATATTCATTTTCCCAGCTCATCCAGTTTTAGTCCCCCACAAAACCCTTTTTTTCTGCGTTTTCTTCTGCTTGCTTTCCCACTAGATCGCATTACGCACGGCTCTTGCCTTTTATCGTTCCCGCCAACCCGCCTGCCCTCCCTCCCCTTCCCTCTGTCCCAATCCTTTTTTTTCCGGCATCCTCTTCGTCAGCCAGATTGAGTCCCCATTCTTCTCGCCAAAGAGGGTGCTGGTGGTAACGAGTGCGGCGTCACGAGCCGTTGGTCAGCGGCGGCTCGGGAGCGGGCCTTTTTTTTATCCACCGTCCGCCGTCCGCTCGCCTTGTGAACGCGGGGAGCCGAGCGAGAGGGTGGAGGGTAGGGGGGGATGGAGGGGTGCATGGCAGGGGGCGGGGTGGTCATGTGGAGTGGGTAGTGAATAAAAAAAAGGAACGGTCCATCGGTTGGCTTTGGCGTCTCTAGGTAAAAGGATTTGCGAACGGTTTGGTCAGTCATTTCGATCGCACCGATGGATTTAACCCCTTTACCCCTCACACCCTGGTGAAAAAGAATCGTTTATTTTTATTATTATCGGCACATATATGGAGCAATGAATTGCCCAGTCGCCACGATTGGTCTCACACGATTTGCCTTTCGCACATCCATTCGTTCATCAGCGTTTACGTCACCGCGTATGAGTAAATGGGTGAATGTAAATTCTAATTCATAACAACGACGGGTGTAAGCTAACCTCGTAATTAAAATAAATATACTCGACAAGAATTCGAATCCGTGTTTCCTTCAGACGGCTACTAATTAATAAAACGTTCATTTATTTTATATCTATTTTTAGTTGTTATCCTACCCTGTAGATCCTCATCCGATAAGGTGGTTCCACCGTAAAATGACTTAAATGTCATTTTATTCATATTCTGTCTACTTGTAGAAAAGTTTGTCCTCTATTTGATATGTACAACAAAATAATACCTTTCCACGCTATTTTATTCAATAATTGAACTTGAAATTACATGGTGTTCAATGGGGGAATGAAAGAAACACGGGGGAAAATACTATTTTCCGGTAAAATACAAATGCCATTTTCGTGGAAAACTGTCTCCAAAGAGGAAATAATCTAGAGAAATTGAATAAAAATAAAATACAGGCATCTTACCACCTTGTATTTTTATTTATAGAATAATTAATGCCGTAATTGAAGTCAAAATGCGGTAATTCGTAGAAAATGGCGCTGCAGTCGGCTCCTATAGTTGGAAAAAAGTGCTCATTTAAAATACATTGGTAGAATAATCTTCATATTTTGTACCTTACTTTTGGGTTTCTATAGGTAACACATTGCATCAGTGAAAGCAGGATTTTTTTGACAAAATATAAAAAATGTGGAATTCAGTATTTGTTTTGACTCATACAGTCGCGGCGGAACCTCCTTAATTGTCACATGTTTACGACTAATTCCGGTATTCCAATTCATCTGATGATCTCACTAAAGAAGAAACCATGTTCTCTCGACGTTTTTTGCGACATGTAGGTTGACATTTTATCTTCTTCTTCCGGGATTTCAGCCGCATCGTTGTTTAGCAAGAAACATTCTGTAGAGACGATGGCTACAACATCGCTACAGCATGGAAGACAGTTTTGGCGCGCCACGCAGTGAGCGAAAAGAAAAATGACGCGAAAAGTGTTTTTGGCACCAAAACTGACAGCCAATCCGACTCTCTGCTATTTTACTGTCTTGATTAACAACGACGCGACTGGAATCCCGGAAGAAGAATATGGAATAAGAAACCATGCGTTCAAATAAACTATGTGTTCTTCAGTTTCTGAAAAATTTATAAAGCGTATTTATGATTTATAACATGTAAATACTCCACCAAGTGGCACCTGAGATTGATAATTTGGATCTGTATCGACGTAAGCATTGCACATTCATTGCTTTTATAAACTGCAGTCTCTAGAAGATCGTGTGCTCATTGAAAAGCAGTATCCAAGCCTTCTCTTCTCAATTAAGCCAGAAGCGTTTCCAACTAATCGGGCCCTTGTGTACTAAGTGCAGCATATCCGTGGTGTGCATGTTTTTCGCATTTTTACCATAAGTTTATATTGCTTTATTTATTAGTGATTATTTAAAACTTTGGTAATTTGTGCTCATAGCATAGGCAAAGGAATTTAGATAAGGAACAACATTAAAGACTTTTGGATGGAATTCTGCCACATTGCAATGTCATTGATGCAGTGATCGAATGCATAAAAATATTTACTCAATGGTTTACCAAACCCAATACCCAATTTAAATATTTACCCAACCTTCGAGTGCGTTTATCCCTTGAAATATTAACGCGTAAGAAGTAAGTGATTATTTATGCCAGAGACCCTTTGCGAGAGTGTAACACTTTGGAATGCCATGTAGAGAACTTACTTAATCCGGGAACTTAATAAAATACAAAGGAAAGCTGCGCGATTCGTCGAAAACTGCTACGGGCGTTCAGACAGCGTTACACAGATGTTAAACGAATTAGGCTGGGAGCAGCTAGAGACTCGGAGGCTGCGCGCTAGGCTTAGATTGCTAGAACAATTGAGAATAGATATCTTTAAGAGCGACACGGAGAACATATTAGAACCCCATTATATTTCTAGGTGCGACAGAAACGATAAATTTAGAGAGATATTTTGCCGAAAGGATAGGTATGGGAATTCGTTTTTCCCCCGAACAATAAGGGACTTAAATAAATGCAAGGCGTAATTTCATTAGAGCGTTTCCTTTTTATATGTAAACGGCTGGTGTCCTAACACCCCCCGCCACACGCCTATTGTGGCGGCTTGCGGGGTAGTATGTAGATGTAGATGTGTTCTACAGTAGGTAAAATACTTTTATCTTCACTCACTCGGGCAAAAAGGTCGTCTAAAAAACATAGATGCGTAACAAAGTGGAAATTTGCAAATTTTGTTGGTATGGAGAATGTTGGCAACTCCAAGAATACATCAGTGTAAACAAATCAGAATATTAACAGTCCTTTGCGTTTTTGTGTTGCCTATTATCTTTCCTTCGTTTCCGCTGGATTCTTGTGAACTTTATTAATGAAGCTTGTCCATACGTTAGGTTTGACTCAATATAACATCATGACGGGAAAAATATTTTTATAATTCCACGGGTGATTGCATTGGTATGACTCTTTTCCATCATACTATTATATGCATATCACATCCTGAGCGGATTTTTCGTGCCCAGTCTCCAGTCTAGTCTGTTGTTACATATGCTTTGTTCCAATCCTCTTGAAGCTGTTCCTTCATCAATATCATTCTTCCTAGTTCTCCTATTCCTTCCTCTCTTTCTTTTTCCGGTCCGGTTTCCAATCCAAAATATGCTCTGGCCATCTAGTGTTGTTCATCCTTTGTACGTGTCCAAACCATAGCAGTTGTTTTTTTTCTCGATCTCCTCTGTTATTTCGGTGTCGTATCCATAGTTCTTGTAATTGTATATTTTCTGAATTTTCCATTTCAGAACTTCTGCAAATTCGTCTCGGTTGGCATAAGTTTATTTCAATTCCTCTTCGTTTTCCCATGTTTCGGTTCCGTATGTGGTTATATTTTGGATGATACTTTTGTATATTCTTTCCTTTCCTCTCCTGTAATTTTTCTGTACCAAAAATTGAAGTTTCATGATCTAATATTCTTTCTTCCTTTGTTGATGCCTTGCTTTATTAAATTATTGCTGAAACCTCGTTTGTCCTGGAGAGTTCATAAGTATTTGAATGTAGTTACCCGTTTTATGCTTTTGTTACCAAGTTCAACATTCCCATGTTTATCGTTCCCCACAATCATATTTTCGTGCATTTATTTTGCATTAAAACTTTATCTCATGCATGCATAGATTTTTTATTTTATTTTGCTCCTTCTGTCCTCGCGATATAGCTTTATTTTTGGGGGAAAATACACGTGTACACATTTAGTTTACCTTCCATACGAAGCACTCGTCCGAGCCTCGTCCTACTCTCCAGCAATGATTGACCCTTTATGTCCTTTGTCCCCGTTGGGGGTTACGGTACTCCTCTTGACTCCCTTGCGGTGCTTAATTAACTTTCACGTGTGCAAAGGGCGTTCACGTAAAGTGCTGGATGTGGGCAGCGGGCTAAATGAGTTTCGCAATTCCTGCCCTCGTATGCGAGGGCGGGACTAATGTTTGCCGGCCACAACATTTTGAGATCGATTCCGTGTTTCGGGAAATTAAAGTGCGAAGTAATTCCCGTGGATAATGAGAACAAATGAGAGCCGTAAATAGCGATAAATTTGCGGGAATTACACGTGCCAAAATTTGGCGATGGGGACCTCCTTAAACTCTGTCCTCATTAAAGAAATTTAAAGTTGCAGAGGCTGATTTATATATATAAGTGGAATTTACACTATCTGGATTATTTCTCAGCACAGCTGCACTGAGCCAATGCACTATTTTTCTACGTTATGTGGCTTGCGTATAGTTATACTTGGGCGACTGGATCGATGACCGTCGGATAATCAGTGTTTCATTTGTTCTAATCGGAGCACGTAAAACCAAACACAAAAATAGCTTTATAACGAAAGATAATGCGCTATGCTTATGCGATAATAAGTGCTTAATAACGAAAGATAATTCGTTGCTAGGCATTTCGGTATCCTAAAAACCTGGAGTTTGAACGCGACGTAAAAAGCAAAAAAGATTCTTTTCTGATGCATTTTTTTCGAGCGTACCTGAAACTCAGTTGCTCCTGACGTTAAATTCAGAGTTTCAGAGTACCTGTTGAGGCATTTCACTAGCTATACTAATTTTGGTTTCTCCCCATTTTTATGAATTCAGGACACAGCAACTCGATTTTGGCTGTAATTATCCAAAGACATGCTAATAAATATTTTACCCTTAAATCTCCTGCTCAGAGGACGCAGCACTGTTTAACTAGTTTATCATGTCTACCGGTATTTGTACTATGAAGCGCGAATAAAAATTCAGCGAATATTTCCTTTTCGGACATCTTTCATGTGCCAAAATACTTCTTCAATAGCTACGATCCTATCGTTTGGAAATGCAATAATGTTCATTTAATTTAAGGCTTAAAGCAAGATTGAGTACCGTAAATCCTTCTATCCTAGAACTGCAGATCGTTTCATCCTTGTGATTGGAGAGAAAAAGTGAGAACTGGCATCTTGATCTTGAAGTATTAGACAATACTATTTCGATTCATATTTTTTGTTTTAAATTTTTACAGAAATATTGTGTCAATTTGGAATGATAATTTCTTTAAATTCAGAAATGTGATATTATAAGACTACATTAAATGCCTAAGAGTCGAAATATTTGTAGAAACGGCATCTGTATCTTCGTCTCAGTATTCCAAATCTCCGTTACATTACGAGTGTAGTTAGTGTGGAGTTTCAATATTTCTCTGCCTGAATATTGTCAAAATGAGCCATTGAATAAATAAAAAACATTACTAGCAGCACTGCTTGCAATGGCCTCAAAGATGCTATCCCCATTTAGCGGGCCTTTTGTCTAAACTAGCCAAAACAAAACTTTGCAGTGAGATAGGACTAATTTGGAAGCACGTTAACACAGCAGCATCAAACCTTTCCGCATTTTTTCCTTCTTACTTTTGCTGAAGATCGCAGAAATTCTCAGGTCTAATTGTGTTTCATTTTCATAAGTCACTAGTAGCTTAAGTGATTACAAATTTCGTACCTCCAGGAAAGTAAATGAACGTAGAAGGGAGAATTCTGGGTAATAGCGAAGAAATGACGAGAAAAATAGAAGCATTTTGTCAGTGTAACGTGAGGTGAAAGATAAGAAGAATCTTATAAAATATTATTTTCATTCAAAAAGATGGATTGCTCATTTTAGTAGACATTAGAAAAGACGGAATTTGGAAACATTTGGAATAAGAAACGGGGCTTTCCAGGAATCTAGCATTCTTTTTGAAGAATGCCTATGATGATGACTCAACGAGAATATTTCCGGGCAGCGAAACCAGCATTTTCATATCCATAGGTAATTGAATGAAGCTTGCATTACTGTTTCGGAAAAAAATGATCAAAAGAAGCAGCACCTTCTTCTTTGTTTATCACCGGTGACAGTTTGGTAAATTCGTCTCCGGTATTTTCGTAGAGAACATGTAATGACGAGTAGAACGCCCGTCGAAATCAGGTTTTTGAATTCAACCGTCATGCATCTCGATGCCCCTCGCCGACCTGAAACTTCGGAGCAAAAGTTAAATGAGAATTGAATTTTAATGCCGGAATCGCACCGCCGCCGCAGCCTCTCTTTCTCTCCCACACATCGCCCACTCCACCATCCCGCCCATCCCAGAGGAGACGCACAGCGCCATCTCCTCCACCTTCCCCTCCCCCCCCCCCAAACAAACTTCCTCATATTTTCCAACTTCCTCGCTTGCATCTCTCCAGCAGTATTGCTCCCTCGTAATTGGATTCGCAAGCAAGTTTTTTAAGCTCCCCCACCCCCTGAATTCTCTCCCCCCCCCCAAATGCATTCTATCATCTTCTTTTTCTTTATCACCCACCCAATTCGAGACGGGAGACCTCCTTGGGAGAGAAAAAAAAACCATATGCAGGCCATGCGCTCTCGCAAAATACACAACCTGTGGCGAAATTGCATCCCACCCCGCTTTCAAAGAGTAACTTTGCGCGAAAATGAACGCTCCGCCCTCGTGAACAGAAAGTCCTTAACTAAAGTTTTTTTGTTCAAATTACCAGCTACTCCTCTGCAATGAATGAAAACTTTTAAATGTATTTAAGTTTTCTCTCCTCGCCTGAAATGAATCCTTCTTTGATGAATGAATTATTGATTTATCAATGATGTCTATGATCGAATTCTTTGTTTTTCCTCCCTCATTTGGTCTAAATAGGATCAGTCATTTTTTTAGTTTTCTTAGGCAAGGTTTTATAATATCCAGTTGAAAATGTTTTCGGTATGATAGCTGATGCGGTTACGCATTCCCATTGACAACGCTCGTTTCGATCGATAGATGTCTTGATGTACCCGACAAAACGTGAACTCTCAGGAAACATCAAATTAGCATATCCGTTACATCATCTGACGTTTAAAGTTAACCTAACATTATAAAAGAGCTCGCCCCTTAGGTGCATATCAGTTCATTATTATTGGTTCAATCCTGAGATTTGTTACACAGCAACCCTCATCCTTCCCTGTCTGATACTAGTTCCCTTAATTCCTGGTATTTTTCTTTGTCTACCTTTTTCTTTATTTGGTCATTGTGTTTATTTCTCGGCCTTCCTCCCGGGACTTTTCCCTCTCTTTTTGTGTATATGACATATCAGTTGTATTTTTTAACTTTTTTTCCCTAAGGATACTACTGCTGTAATAGTCCGTGAATTTAAAATCACGTGATTTCTGTTTCCGGGGATCCCAGAATGACTAATGAGGGTCGAGTCATACAGCGTAGCACAGGGAATTGATTCGACCAAAGAAGACCCTCTTAATACCAAAATGAATATACCATTCTTGTATATATAAGGTTACGTTTTTTAATGGCCGCCTGCTGCTCTGCTATATCAACTTTTAAATGGATTTGAGCTCTCTCTTCTCGCATGAAATAAATGCTATTCGATGGATGAATTATTTCCATGATGGTTTTTTTCCTTTGTGTGGATTCCCTTGTTCCCCCCCCCCCCTTCATTTGGTCAGTAGGATTTTTTTTCATTTCTTTAACTTACATGGATATCAGTTGCGTTGCTGATCTATGTTTTCACTCGGGATATTCCTGCTATTTTTTAGTTATTTTTTCAGCGAACGAAATAGTCCGTGAAGTTAAAACCACTGTGTTTCTTGTACCGCGGGACCCTGAATGGCTTCGTACCACCTAAGGCATACGTAACTTTAAGGGAACTTAATCGGCCAAATGAGGCATTAACTTCTAGAATCGTATTTTGTTAATCATTTATAGTCTAAGAGGCACTCACTATCAAGCTATAATCACACTGGTATCATTTTAAACGTCAAATTACATGCGGTAAAAAAGTTTGTCTTGCAGCATATTTCCAGGGCGTACTGCAAGGTAACATCATGATAAAGAAGGTGGTTGAGGGTAGAATGTTAAGCAAGCAAGCATGAGGAGAGGGAGGAGAAAAATAAAAATCTTGCAATGGTTTGAAGGAATATAAGGAATATATATGATATGAAGAATTTAGCACTTATAACGCTGATCCTTCAAAGTCACTAATTTAATAGAATGCCACTGTCGGTTTATTTCAGGACTAATAAAAAAACTATAACGCCTCAAAATATTTTCCCTACATGCCTAAAAAGATGAAGTCCTCCACTTTGTATTGGTAAATAATCAAAAATCCTTTTAGCCGAACAAATTTTCAGCGAGAGTATTAAAAGGAAAATTATATACTGGACTTTCTTTGGGCCTAACTTTCATTTGTTAGAATACGAATGACGATGATTAGCATGGTTACAATGTTAGCTTATCATGTGCTATGCAGTTTAATCTATCAGGTGTTTTTTTTACTTGACAATTATAATCGGGGTCCATGAATACCTCTTGTAATCGATTGATGAGTGTGTTTGTGAATGTGTATAAATAACATTATTGGTTCGAGCCATGATATAAGTATCGAGTTTGCGAATAGGAATGAATGATTACATATCACCATGGTTTCATTTCGTAATCAGTGACATTTATGAGATAATCCTGAGGGTTAATGTCCTTGATGATAAATGAAAGGTTATCACTCAGGGGCTATATAAAGCACTACGAAGGACGAACTTCCTGCGAATTGTTCGATGGAAAAAATACCTCTCGGGATGTCTTCATTCTCATCGATAATGAACGTCGATACCTCTCCCAACTTTTCACTCCATCTGTTAAAAGACGAAAATCTCCCTTGGCACCCATAGATTTGCTTTTAATCGCAGCTTACAGCTCTCGTGTCCTCCAAGGACTCCTTACCAATTTCCCCTGAAATGTGAAAAGTAGCATTCCCTCTACTCTAGAGCTTGCAACTCTTTTGAGTCTTTAACTCCCGCCAGTCCCAAAAACTATGTCATTCTGAGAGTTTAACCGTGGTAAAAAGAGGAATATTTTGATGATCGCATATTAAGTAACTGGTTGTAATAACAGTAGTAGGGCTACGGTATAGCGTGCTATGGCTAATAGGTACGCTAGGGATTATAATGTCAGTTAGCAATTGCATACAAAATGCTATTGTGAAGTCTGATTAGCGATATGCGCGAATACTTTCACGAATAAGGGAATGCATCAAATTCTTTCGCGTGCTGTATAATTGATGCGGTGCGTATCCTAGGCGATTGGTTGCGGATCTGAGAATGACGAGTTCAAATCCAGGAGATGTCACTAAGCGTGTCTTTATGAACAGAGAAATAAACTGGTCTCCCATACTCTTGACAATAATTCACGCCACCTGGCTCAGTGTTAACCTTCGGTTTGAATGTCGGCGTGGAGGTGGAATAGCATAAGGAGTGGAATAGAAAAGTGTTTATGACTCATGGCCAGTTGCAGAAACATCACATATTTATTCAATTCAGTTATGGATTTTATAAGTAAAGATATTTGTTTGGTATGAGTTTCGAAATCATTCAGTAATTTAATTCAAGATTAAAGCAATTGACAAGTAATGTTAAATTAAAGATTAATCCAAATTGCCAATGAAAGCAAAGGAATATTTACTCCTATGCATAAATTTTTGTCTTCCAGGTGACCATCGGCAGGGAGATTTACATTCTCGTAAACGCGCACGCGTATTCGAGATTTTAAATCTCCCTGTCGATGATCACATGAATGACCGATATTATATAAAAATATGCATAGGCGTCAAAATTTCTTTATTTTCACAGACAATTTGGATTTGCCTTTAATTTAAATTCAGTGAATTATTACGGTCATAAGTAATTTTTAAAGTGAAGAAGCAAACATTCATTTTATCTATTGGTTAGAGTATAAGCCAGATAATTAAATCAGTAACTATTGGGGAGATAAGTTTCGAAACTCAAGTTGCAGCATAAAACTGGCAACTGGAATTAAGCCACAAGTTCCATAATATTATTGTACCTCATTACTATTGATCCCATAGCTAAATATACGTTTAAACAGGCTTAGAGTTCATAAATGTGAGAGTAAATTAAAGATTCTTATTAAAGTATTTTTATTCATTACACCTTACGACTTAAAAGAAATGGAAGTGGTGTTCACGAAGAATTCCGGTTCTTGATTTCGGGACTTAGACAACAAGGAGAAAGGGTGGGTGTGTTGGTGGCTATAGAGCACTGTCTTACCATCCCGAGTGCCCGGGTTGCAATCCTGGTGGTGGCGAAAATTTTTCAGCGGAACCATTATCCCTACTCGGGTGCCAAATCATATCGGGAGAGTACATCACGTGCTCTACTCCGTCCGCTAAACTGTGGTCGCATCGGTGCCTTTCGTTAATAACATGCTAATACCGACTCCGGGTTTCTCTCCTCCCATCTTTCCATTCCTCAAATATTCCTTCCCTCGCCAACCTGCCAACCAGTAGTGGCGAAAACGACCTAAGCACTCGGTCACCTCCCTCGAATAACCAAGCGAATCTAGGATTTATCAAGCGAATAGTAAGAAGGTTCTCCGATGAAAAAGTGAAAGAGATACGCTACTTTTCTCTGGTTAAGCCACATAAAGAATACGCCGCAAACATTTGAGACTCTAAACAGAAATATTTACTTCGAAAAGTACATAAATTAAATTTGAAGGAAAGTCGCGCGCTCTGCTAATAACTGCTACGAGCGTATTGAAAGCGTCAAACTGCCAGCTGCTGGAGGGATTAGGATGGGAACCGTTAGAGACTCGAAGGCTATACGCTAGGCATAAACTACTTGAAAAAGTTTTATCAGGCGAGTTTCAGTATGACATGGAGAATATTGTTTTATCCCCGCACTATTTCTCTAGAACTGATTGGAGTTACAAAATAAGAACACTACCGAGCTGACATGTGCAAAAGTTCCTTCTTTCCTCGCACAAATTGTGTGATTATAAAAAAAACAGCGTGATACTATTAAGATGCATTGTTAACACACAATTCACCTCTGTCCTCTCCCCCTCCCTGTTCCCTATTCCCTCCCCCCTTTCCATGGCTGGTGTTCTAACATCCCCTACCACACGCCTCTGCGATGGCTCTCAAAGTGGTATATAAATGTGGATAATCCAATTTAGACCGCAAACCATTTTAGTCAAATATGTGAAATTCGGAGTGAGGAAAATCGTATGCCGGAGGGGTTATGTGTTTGAACCGCTCGAGATAATTTCGATCACGTAACTAAGCAGTCAAGTGGTACGTGCAATCACGGACGATTCGAGATCGTGGTGTCTTTTATTTACTCGAGTGGGTATCTTAAGTGTTCGCCCCGATAACGTGTTTAGTGAGTCTCTAATCTGGATATTCCACTCAATCAACAATATCCAGGTGTGAAAAATTCGATCAGGAAGACTGCGTTAGATTTTTACGAGTGAATGAAACACTCCAAAATCTCGGATCGCTCGTGATTGAACCACATGAGTCCTTCTGCACGTGATCGAATTTACCGAGAACTGTTAAAAACACAGACCCCACCCACAGGACTGTGATTCGAACCCAGACCCCTCGACAGAGTGCTCTTTAAGCTACCCAGGCATTCTCTTCCTGTAGGTTCGAATCACAGTCCAGGTGAATGAATTTTTAACTGTGAATTTCTCACATTTGCTTGATCACCAGCAGGTGACTAGGTACATTAAAGCTACTGAGCGGCCAGTTCCGCCGTTATTACAAACCATATTAGTGTTGTGCTTTCATCTAGGTGCTCACAGTTTGGCAACCAGCCCGTCACCTATATCTTCGGGATGGTATCGTTCCCTAATAAAAATGTACTTCGCTTTGATTCCGAACTTTCGGACTGGTTGCATTCTTTTTTAATTATTTTTTAAGGCTAACTTCTCATTTTGAGTGCTAATGTGTATTTATTCTTCTCTTTCTCCCGGCACGCAGGAACAGAAACGAAAACTCTTCCACACATCCGTTTACGAGTCTGAGCTTCAGCTGAAGAGGCTCTACGTGCAGACCTGCAGACGGCTACCCTCGTTCGGGTGCCGCGTTTACCAAGTCAAGGAGTTACTACGCGGGAAGACTAAGAAGAAGGTGAGTGGTCGACACCGGGTTGGGGTGGTTGTAGTAATGGAGATAGTAGATTTTATAGCTGTAGGATGCGCCGATTAATTGATCATTTTGCGCCTCCTCACAAATAAAGTCTACATAGAGATGGGATTACAAATGGTGGACAAAAATTGTAAACTCCAATCGATTTTCAATTCAAACACGTAAAAAACTGATAGAAAAAGGAGGGCAGACCCTGAAAACGCGCAGGGAGCTTCATTACTATGTACTTTAATCGTGATAAAAGTGCTATAAAGTACTATATACTTTGCTGTGCTTCACGACCGTTTTCTGGCTGTTCCATATTATTGTAAACATGGTCGAGTCGTGTAGTCGGGCGATTTTGCCGTATTTTGATTTCCGAATGCTGAAGGCCGTGATTGAGGGGAGGATGTTGGGTAAGCAGGGAAGGAGAAGAAAAATAATTGGTTTTATGGAAAGGGACGAAGAGAGGCCTTGTGCTGAAATTAAGAAAGAGATTGCGTAGGTAGATTTAGATCTGTACCTGTAAAAGTCAGGAGTATTTTTTTTCTCACTTCAAATTAAGCCAACCGTTAAGTTAGATTACTTTGATGATTATTTACAAATAAATAAGCTCATCTTCATCCTGATATCAAAATATCATTCACTTATCACACCATTCATCGAGATATTTGCAAAAATATATAGGACGCTTTCTATGGGATTTGGTGTGGCTGTGATCTCTACGGAGACATAAGAAATGAGGAGTTTTAATTTACAGTACGTAGTAAATGTAACAATGTGTGGTTTGTGTTTTAGCAATTGTTGTCAAAAGTACTCCACGGGATACTATTTTAGAAATAGAAATGAAATTATTTTCAGAGTAAGGTGTGGAACAAATAACTCGCTTCAAATGCGTAAATGTTGTTAACTATTGAGAGGTTCAGTCAAAAAATAAGTTTTGTCGCATTTGTATTATAATACCTTTTTACTTTATTCACACAAAAAAGCTCTAATTTTGTAATAAAACTTGAATTTCATTGAAAATTTGTAAAAAAAACAATTATAACCAATTTTCTACAACTTATGTCTCCAAATGACACATGTTAATTGTCCCCCGCGCCTTTTTCATGTGCGTTAATTGTGGCGTCCACAAATCTCATCTTTCATGACAGTCGACAGTATCGATGATTAATAAATGGACTTGGCTCGCTTATTTCGCGTACATTCGCTTAATAGTTCGATATTATATGGTTGTACCTAGGTAAATCGCTTAGAAGTAGCTTGGGTGAACTCTACCAAACTATTCAATGATGGTTTTAATTTTTTTTTAATTAAAATAATTCAAAACAAATTAAATGTTGTGAATTTTTATGTTTTATCTTAAGCACTGGAACTGGACTTAATTTTTGTAGACGATCTGGCGTTTCACGCATCTTGTAGGCGGGCAGGATCGGGGTGCTGCTGCAAGTATTGGTGCTCAGAAAGGTTATACTTCTGTCAAGCACCGAAAAAAGTTCTAGTAATGCTGTTTCCCAGCTTAGTAGTCTGGCAAATATCGGTTTAAGGTGAATTTAGTACATGATGTGGTACTTCATGACCTTCTAGTGAACCAGGATCAGACAGCACGAACTCAAGGAAAACTCCAGTATTTCCAGGTTTTTCCAGGATATTTTCGTTATCCCATTATTGATTATTGGCAATCAAATTGTTGGCACCACCAACTTTTTTCAGAATTGTGGCCATTAATTTTTTTATAAAACATGAACAAGGATCAAAATGATCCCTTGGCGGTCTCAGGGGTCACTCCGGTGATTCCAGTGTTAACGCTTCGTCGCGCACCTGTACCCAACACTTTTTAAGCTTACCGACGACGCCTCAAAGCCCCCCCCTTTATAATCTTTAGAATGTATAATCGGTGGATTCACGAAGGGCCTCTCTTGCCTCGAAGATACCCCCCCAACCCCCACTTTCCTCCCGCCTCCAGTCCTTATGGCACGTTCCTTCGTTTGAACCATCGCCGCCGCACGGGGGCAAAGCAACGCTGTTTCACTTATTTTTTTCTCACTCCGTGCCTCGGAGGGTGAGGGGAGAGAGGGCAGGCGTCGTGAAGTGTCCACTAGGCGAAAGATTGACCAGTTAAGGGAAAAATATTCCTCAAAGGCCTCTCGACGTCTCCGCCGACGAAGGAGGAAACGAGTCGAGAGTTAAAAGTGCTGGAGGGGCGATATTAGGGACAGAGGCGGGTAGCGGGAACGTTGGGAGGTAAAGAAGGAAGAAGTAGATTTGCACTTCTTAAGGCTTAAATTTGCAGGAGCCCTCGATTAAAAAAGAAGCAACTTCGTTTAGAGTATCTTTAATCCAAACAAATTGGAGCCGAGGTCTTTTCTGTTTGCTAGATCTTCAAATTAATCGAAATTCACTGCTAATGCCCCTGGAAGCGTGCACTCTTATAGCTTTACGCTAAAAGAGACTGATCAATTTTGTAGATAAAAAGGAAAATTAAAAGCTGTAGGTGCTTTCAGTTTTTTCTTTTCTGTTTTTTTATTTCGATAAATTGGGTTTTTCATAATTTTTTATTAATTTTGCTTAAAATTTGTTCGGATGAACCCGATATTTGGATTAGTATTGTTTGGATTAACGGGGCTCCACTTATTTCCACATGTTTGCTCATAAAAGAGAAAACTTACGCTTCAATGTTTCGTCTTGAGGTAATTGTAATGTACCTTTTGAATGAGAAGTGATAATATCACATTTTAAGGTGATTTTCTTGTTCCTTTTTCGCTTATTGTGAATAAAACAGTGTGTAAATTCACTTGGTTATTTTTTCATTGAAGAAGAAGGGAGTCCATGCGTCCGGAACGAAATTTATTAATTTCTTTTTAAAGTTTGGATTATTTTCTTAAGGCCAAGGGAAAAGCATGAGTTGCAATAGACTGAGATTAGAGTTTGGATAAATAATGTGGTGAAGATACTGGCAGAAAGGCAGTCAAACTGGAAAGTATCATAGGGGATAAAAGGATGTTCAAATAGTTTGCATTGAAATAAATGTGAAAAAATTGAAAACGAAAACGGTACTATTTTGCCTCATGCCTCGAAACCTAGACACTGAAGAGAGAGGAGGAGAATAGACAGTCCTTTAGAAGGATAAATATAACAGAAATGGCAGGATGGAACATAAACGGAGAGGTTTTTCGGGGGAGGAAATTAAGTTACCTGATGAAAGTTCTCAGCAAGCAAATTAGATGAATGGAGGAGATGATTCGTGTCGATGGGAGACAATGTTTTTCTGATAGAGAGGATTTTTTATGAGTGGGGAAGCATTTAAAGTGGAATAATTATTTCCGTAGGTTTTCCGTGCGGATTTCAATTCAATGCCCTACAGATAAAAAAACTATCACCAATCGCTGGAGTTGCTGCATTGAAATGCATGTGTTCGGTGCGTAGCACTTAATTCACTCCAAAAAAAGTAACAACCTCGTTATTAGTTTGTTAACTGTTTCGAATTTACTTAACTCATTCCTTGTTCCACCCACCATTATTTACTACGTTAGCAATATTTGGAGGGTAGGCTCTCAGTTTAGGGGCAGACATTCAAGGGCTCATACTGATGCGATGATCTAGCATTGAAATCCAACCACTTCATTAGTGCTTTCTCTCCCTCCCCTTGATACGCTTTCTGTTTATTGTTGTGAATATTTACATCAGCCTGGTGGGTGAAGGAATGTTTGCAGTGGTTCAGGGTAAAAATGAGCCATATAAAGGAGATATAATTTAATTAAATGAGAGCATTCTGGATTTTTTGCCATCGCGGGATATTGGTCCTGGGAAATAGAGGACTCTCAGTTCTCTGAAATCACGCTGACGTCCACGTCCGCTTCCAACAGTCATTTGTGCCTCAGAACATCCTCTATTGCATGATAAGAGATATTCTGTTCTCTTTTCATTATTTCCACTCCATCCCATGCTAACGTAATCATGTACCTATTTTTAAGCATTGCCGCCAGCATATATGGGGCATATAATGGGAATGAAATTATTTTGAAATTTGCGAAACGTTATTTCAATCGACGAGCTCATCAAACCTTCGGTTGTTATATTCGTTGGTTCGGTCGCATTGTTCCTGTAGACTGTTGTGGTTTTTGTGTTACCTATCGAGTATAAAGAAGGAAAACAATTTGTTGGATGGTGAAGTGTTTTTTTATTTTTATTTCAATCGATCTTACCATCGCTCGCATTTCATTCAGTTAATTACTTAGGTTCGACTATTTTTATTAAATTACGATTTAGTTGATTTATCAACCCCGGAGGATTCAAATTTTAACGGAATTAACCCTTATTACCAAAGCGGTGCCACTCCGTCCTTGACTCGCTCTTCAGTAAAAATTGCTAGTTTGATTTGAATATTTTTGGATGGATAGAATTTGGTACATTCACATAATATTCTGATCATAGATATTTTCATACGCAAATCTTTCTCATTTTACCCTCTTTTAGTTTCAGGTTAAATAATTGGGATGAAATGCAAAAGCTCATCATTTCATAAAATTAAATTCCATAATATTCGCATAACCAATGGCTTAAGTTTAATTGTTTCAATCGTTATTAATGACGATGTGATTAATTTAATGGCTGTGCTGTTTCAATTAACTCTAAATGTAACATTTATACTACGATGCCTTCTGTAGTCACCCATCCGTCAACTTCCGTTTCCGATAAATATTCCACACTCCGCGAGATATACGGGCAATGCGCCTCCGATCACGTAGTTCTTCATCTCATGAAATTTAAATTACGAGCGTATATTCAGCGGCGAAGTTCGTTTGGAAATGCAAACATGAACAGCTCGTGGAAGTTGTTCGTGGCACACGACGGTATTTTATTCGACAGATAAGATCATTTAACATGTACAAAGCAGAGATAACACCGTCCTGTGTGTTTGACCTCAAAATTCACTGTATCCTACAACCTTAAATCCGTGCCATTGAATGTACGTCACTTTCAAAACAGAAAATTCCAATGAGTCATAGTGCTCTGTTTGGTTGTATTACGGTCAGTGATGCAAGTAAAAGAGTATTGTCGACTAATAGCACAAAACATATATTTGGTAGTTGACTTACCTTCCTTAAACGCTATGCGAAATTATGTAACTGATATCATGTATTCTTTGTTGTTTTGTAGGTATAAGATAAACTTTTTTAATCTAACAAGGCGTTGGCATTTCAGTTGAAAGTAATATCGAATATGTCGTCGTATCTTGTCCTTATTATAATAATTATCTTAGCATTATATTATACTATAATTATTTATTCGATTCATTGTATTACGTCCAAATATGGCTGGGTGTTGATCGATGAAAATTTGTATTGAAAATATAGTAGCAAAAAAAAAGAAGTAGTTGATCTTCTCTCAAGGACGGAGAGAATTTTGTCATTCATTTAGTTTATATTCCATATAAATTTGTTTCAATCTAAGAGATAGATTATAGATGAAAGTACATCTATTAACAATGCCCTTGGGTAAATTTACATTAGTTTATGTCATTTTCATAATACACCGTTTAAAAGTTGAACTAATGAATATACTTTTCCATAAATTATGTGATGACTCGAACTTTTTAAATTATTTTAATTAAAAACGGTGCATGTATATTTCAAAATTTTCTCCACGGTGAACTCCCAGCATAGATATGTCGGTAAAAACGTATTCTTCGAATGCCATTCTTTCTCGACCTATTTTTTATCACATAATCATTCCTACTTCGGGAGTATATAGATTTTAGGAAATAATAGATCGTTATTACCTCATCGAAAATTTGTCGCTTTTATGTATTTGATTCTTCAGGTCTTGGGAGTATTTCTTTGGAAATTGAGTGTGCTTGCGTTCCAAAAGAGTAATAAAATAAACAACACAAAATATAGGAGGAAGTTACCAAAAAATAAACATTTACTTCCGAAAAAAATACTCTAAGCCCTTGAAGAAGCAAATATATAATTACAAAACGTTGGCGATGAGGTAATAACGATATTTATACTCCGAGAAATACCGATTTATTGATAAACGTAGATATCATTGCGCGATTTATTTATAAAAGTCACGGTAGGAGCAGTCAAATGTGTACTTCTTAAACGCTTACTTTTATTACCTTTCACGAGAAGATATTTTGATCGCAAATGCTTTTATTGTTCATAAAAGAAACACTTCGATTTGTACACGCCTCAATTAATTATGAATTTTTCACGTCGCGTAAATCGTACTGCACATTTTGGTATGCTGTTAACCTGAGGGCAAATGCAAATGTAAACGGTTTTATGGAAACAAGAGAGGAACCATTAGCGCGAGGAATTCAGAACATTCTCACCCAAACAAACTTGAAAAGAAGCAGTTGAGGCTCCAGACGGAAGTCTCAACGCCAGATGTTATTTCCAAATTCGAAGAGACGAAATAATAAATGGCTAGAAATGATAATAAGCCCGTGGGGTGGGACAGAAAATGTATACGTCGTCTTATAATACCGCCTTCTCGCTGATTTCATTCTTTTTTTGCAGGCACTAAGTACCTTTTCCCTGGAAAATAGCTTCAAAATTTGCCTAAATGGTTATCGACGGTTAATCTATCTCAACCCGCTTAATGTCATCTATTTCCAATGGAACCTTTCAGAAATGCCCAGGAGAATTTATAATCAGGATGTAAACTTTTAGAAAGGTATAACATTAGGATTTAATCTTTATCAATTACTTTTACCATCTCTTATTTTTTCAATGGTTTATTGTCGTTTTCATCACAGAAATAACCAATGAACAATACTTAATTGGTTCTTGAAAATTTGTTAATGCTACATGCGTGCGCCTATTTATCGGCCCGTGGCACTTATTGCCTGAGAATCAGATGCCGATATATCACCAGCTCATGGCATCAAGATGGCTAGCTACGATGGATGGCTTGGAAGGATGCAGTGTGCAATTCATATCGAAAGATATGAATTGCACACAGAGGGAAAGATATGAATTGCACACACAGCATTGCATAGTATCAGTACCTCCAAACTACAATTTCATCTAATCTATAAGTCCTTAACCATACCACGTTCAGGGCCTGTCAAGAGTGAACGTATACAATGCAGCACTTGTTTGCTCACATTTCTCATTGAGTGGCGAATTATTTACTTTAACTTTCTTCTGATTTTGAGGTCCTGTACATCTGCTCAAAGCTTTGAAAAATGGGCACTTGGTGAAGAATGTGAAAATCCGACAGTTGGGAGCTAGTTTAATCCATTGAAATGTATGTATTTTTTTAGGAAATATGGAAGAGAAGGATTCAGAAAAAAACATTGGCTATGGAACTGGCTCACTCTTGTCGAAAATTGCGTGACTCTCATGAGAATATAACTAAGATCTTCTTATTTAAACTTCAACGACCATCTTTAAATCTTATTCGAAGCTTTACGGAGTGTTAACCAAGGCCTAATGTCCTTGTATTATTGAAGATAATGCATTACCCCGGTATCAAAGTGACACAGTGGCAATCCTTAACCATCTGCATTTACAAAGTACACCAACCGTTGGCGAGGATAATTTTTTACGTCTGTTATATCATCGCGAATACAACTCAAAGCTGGTCAGTATACGATGGCGTATGAGTGTCGTTATTATCATTTGTATCAGTCCATTTAGGGGCAGAGTATTCCTTAAGAAACTAAGTTAAAATTTAAATTGCGTTGTAGAAATACTAATTATTTTCCTCTTCTTTTGTGCAAGTTAAAACCTTCGATAAATGTCCACCATCATTTGCACGATCTATCGTTTATCTCCAAAACAAGCTGCTGGTTTCCACTTAAGATTTCGCATTAATGACAACATGTCTTGGAAGCATAATGTATAATTTTCTTGCGAAACAATAACGCATTTTACGCCGTAAAAATAGTTTTAGCCTTTCGTGAGACCTCTAAAGTAGGTACTTTTTATGTGATTTGTGGTAAATAGAGAAGCGAATTGATAGAATTCGGTCTTAGTGAATCTTTCGAGGGCTTTTATTATTTCTACGAATACTTGTCCTGACTCAATAACGACGACACACGAGAAACGTTGCATGGAAAGAAATATTGAATATTTTTTAATCTAATAATAACAATAATCTGTCAATGAATATTGGAAATAGTAAAAACAATGTAAACATTGAATTTATTGATGATTTCAGAATTTCGTTAGAAGAACATTTTTGTGTTAGTGGTGTTTTTTATTTTGCCTTATACTACCTAATTGCATCAGTACTACTATATTTTAAAAAATAAATATCCTTAATGCTTTATAAAATTTGTTTTACTAAAAGATTTAATCGCACTATGTGAATGCCCAATATAATTAAAATAGACAATAAGTAGCAGAATAGGAGAATACAAGTTCTTAGTACGCCAAATAAACATCGAGCAACGCTCGGTAACCTGGTACTAATTGATTTTTGGAGCATATACCGGCTTTTACACTGCCAGCTTAGTCCTCTTCGTTAATTCTCTTTTATTTAAATTATTTAATTACTACCAATTTTAAAAATGTATAATTGTACCCACGCACAATCATGTCCTGGATGGTGAAGAACCACCCAGGCGAAGTTCAAATCCGCGACCTCCGGATTGGCAGATGAGGACGTCACCTCGCAACCACCGAGACTGGTATCTTCATTTCATTCTGTTCATCGCATGTTAGCTTCGCCCACACTTTTGCAGACTCGGTCTGTAGGGAAGTTGGAAGTAAATTCCACCGCCGCTAACTGGGCAGGATTTCCGACAGATCTCCGGTCACGAGGGGTTGATGGTACTCTCACGGCCAACCTCATCGCCCACCGCGTTTCCCGTGGGAAGAAAAGGTCGGTTGTGGCTTTCAAGCATTCCTCTTTCGCAGACGATTCCCCCCACCCTCCCCGCCCCCGCCTTTTTCCGATGTCCAGTGCCAACCAACACTCTCCCGAGACGAGTAGAATGCATTCGCGAGGCACGACACGACGCCCACTCGGCTCTTGCTTTTTCCGCACGCCCTCCCGTTTAACGCTGGCGATTTCCTTTCTGGCTCGATCACTCAAAAGACAGCGCCCGACTCAAGAAAGTCCCCCCCACCCCTTTCCAACGTTCGTTTTCCTTCGTAATCACTCCAGCTCCTACTTCCTTCTTTCCTCATCGCATCCTGCCTCCAGTGCATTAAGACGAGAGAAGGGCTTTCGTTGCCAGTTTTTTTCTTTCGCTCTCATCTCCCTCCAACTCTCCCTCCCTCCTCATGCTATTGTTGCGCGGATGACGATCTTTATAGTGCAGTATATAGATCTATAGATATATTTTATAGTGCAGTATATACTATAGATATAGTGAAATAAACTCAGAGGAAAATTAATTTAGAATGTAATATGTATCTGTTTTTATTTCTTTTTAATCTGCAAAGATTCGCAAAAAATTCAACCCAAAAATTTCAAGATCAAACAATTAAACGCTTTATTTCACTGAACAATAATGTGCAAGAGTCTCAGTTGTTTCAGATAAAATAGGTGACACAAAAATAACAAATATTACCAACTGCATTCGCCAAGGGAAAGTCATATAAGTTTTCAAAATATAAATAGTTGATATTTTGAATTTCACCTCATTAACATCAGACAAAGTCAAACGATACCACCATTTTTGACGCTGTGACAGTTCATACATTAATTAAAAATGGCTATGACCTTCCCTTGTTTCACCCCCTCGCCACGATGAGGCAGCAGTTTGGATTTGAGGGGGGCATGCACTACAGCTACATCTACTTCTACCCCAATATAAATGCTAGTATACTAACTACAGGAATTAGTGATTACGGGGGGATGAAATATTACAGTTCTAATAAAAAACCATTAAAATATATTTATAGTATATAGATCACAGTTTCCTGACGTGACGGAAACGGACGGGTGGCGTTCAGTTTTCTGTCGTCCTCCCGTCAAATATCAGGAGTGTATTAAGATCGACGGGAGTATCAGCGCCCATTTTTGACCCATTTTGCAAATTGAGCTCTAAGCGGTTGCAATATAGTTGTTTATTTTGACCTATACATTCAAGAGAAAAAACTGTTCATTTTCAAGTTATGAAGCAAGGTTTATGTAAATATGCGATAAAAAAAAGAAAGCTCTCCTCTGATTGGCTGCCGTTGACGTGGTGACCAAAATGTTTGACTTTCAGAAGGCAGTGCAATCACCAAGCTTCTTGAACGCCACCGTCCATTTCCGTCTTTCCGTCACGCTAGATTGCGTCGATCGCACCCCACCATTAGTCGGTGCAGTCACGTTTGGCGTTTTACGATTGGAGCATGATGTACTGCCGCGCTGATTTTTGTCATATTTTTACTCGAGAAATATTTTAGCTTGGCCTAAATTTACGTCAGTTGACAATGATGTTAAAGTAACTTCACCCGTGGCTCTATTACCCATTGCTGATTCTTGACCTACTCCAGAATTTTCCATCATTTCTCTCTATCCTTAGCAGCCGCCCATCCATTCTGGATACCCAGAACCCTGGTTTCGCTGTTCACTCCTTCAACCCATCCAAGTTTAGGCCTTCCTTTACCTCTTCTTCCCTCTAGCTTTACCACCAACACTCTCCTCGAGATGTCGGCATCATCCATTCTTATAACATGTCCAGCCTAACGTAACGTAGCTAATTTGATTGTTGATTTGAGTGCATTGTTTCATCTAGTTCTTTATACTACTGAGGTAGCTCAAGATTGTATTGCCTTCCCTTCATTATCTTCCATTACTTCTTCCTTCCCGGGGCCATATATCTTCCTTAAGATATTTCTTTCGGCTTTATTAGATATTTTGTTTCCTTTTTTACGATCCATGTTTCTGCACCATATATATTCACTGGACGAATCAATGTTTATATAGAAATATTTGGTTTTTTCTATGTAATGTGCTGCTTCCCACATGTTTCTCTAGGCGGTAGTAGCTTGTTAGTTAATATAATCCTTTAATGCACCTATTGGTTTATATCGTTATTAGGTGTTATAGTCGCTCAAAGGTGTTTCAATTGCTCAAAATTTTCAAATCTATGATCCCCAATCTGAATTGATCCATTCTGATTTCCTCCATGTGTATTCATATGTTTATCCGTCCATCACATCTGTCACATTAAGGTAACGGATACCAAGAATCTAACCAAGATCTAGCAGACGAATGCGCAGACCACCACTCCACAAAGTCCTTGAGCAAATTTAAAATCACTAACGAAAAGTAGATATTCGAACATATAAGATCAGTTGTGGATGGTGCTCGTCAGAGAGTCAAGTTGTTATTACTGCCCATTCCAACTTCAATATTCTCATGTCAAATGCTATTTTTCTCTTCAACTCTGGATACTTCCTCGTACATAAAATGTCTGAATTTTCACCCATTTCTTCCATTAAACACGTAAGCTCACCTCGATGGCTCTCTTCATCAAAGCTTCCTGATTTCCTCCCAACAAATTACTTTTTCCCCTACCGTGCAAAGAGTTTCTTCGTTAGCATTCTTTTCAATCAAAATTCTCTCCTTAGTTTGAAATGCTTCGAACTTGTCTATTAAGAAGTTAACATTGAAGAGGAATCCACTAAGCGGGATTTTCTTTCGTTTCAATATCAATTATCCTCTTTCGGAGTCCATCCCTTTTCTACACCTTCTGTCCGCTCTTCCGCCTTGTCTCGTCTTCTCAAACTTGACGCCCAATAATCCGTGTTTTTGACAGGTGCCGTTCTCGCCTAAGAGGAGAGATGGATTAATGGATTGAATATCAGGATCGGTTCATCCGTTCCCATCTTAGAAAACACACTAGCCATCCCACGCGTCTTGTACGGGCTGAATATCAATCCCCCTCCCATAGGGTTGAGCGGTATTTGACAGTGAAAATAGTAAGACGATACAAAGTTTATATCGTACAGAAAAACGAAAACAATTTCTTTTGAATTGACTCGTGGAATTTAATGACAGTCTCTTGAAAACAATAATATTGAAACAGAAATGAGTGGGATGAATAACCGAGGAAGACAAGGTGGATTGCATAGGAGACATTATGAGGTATGAACGTTTGAGTGGAAGGGAGAGTAAACTTTTGGGGGATACAAAAAGGCACAGTTGTTGGTTGAAACAGGTAATGAGAGGAAAAGGGATGCCATATGCCTTGATAGAGGGAAGGATGTTGAGTAAGCGGGGTAGGGGAAGAAAGGGAATGGCTTTATGGACGGGATGAAGAGAGGTAGGACATGTGCTAAGCTGAGAAAAGAAATCGTGTAAGCAGATAGTGGCCTGCGCCTGTAAAATTTGAGAGGATTTTTACTCTCTCCCACTTAAACCTGCCTTAACCGGTAGATTATCCTAATAATAATAATAATAATTGCCTTTGTGTCATGAATTAATGGTATTTTCCCCCAACTCATGAAATAGTTGGCATGACGGGATGAAGAAAGGTTGGACATACGCTGAGTAGAAGAATGAAATCGTGCAAGGAGATTTAAACCTAACTTAACCGGTAGATCACTCCGATATTAACAGTCGCTCATCACGAACGATGCATCATGGCAGTATCGCACATTCCGACCTTCCCCACCATCCTACCCCCAATGGACCCGTCCCTCACCCCTCCCGGCCTCCTTCTCTGGCAGCGCCAACCCCAACGTCCGCCGCTTGAGCAGTTCCCACTCCTCCTCCTTCCCCCCTCCTAAATTTCTTCCCTCCCCCTTCTCTCCCGTTCCCCGCCACCCCCACCTAACCGCGTCCTTCGCCTAACTCCCTCTGCATCTCCAACCTTCTCTCAGCGCCGCGCGGCGATTTTCTCACAAAGGAAGCGATCGCTCAAGCCTCGTTGATTTTTTTCACACGCCTTCTTTGCTCCCCTCCACAACCTCATCTCATTCCCGCGCTCCCACACGTGACACCACTATCCTCTGGCTTTTTCTTTCACTATTCTCATTTTTGTTTTCGATGCTACCGTAGGGCGTTCCACCATCGGTTTGACATTATGGGTTCTTATAAAGATTCATTTCCCGTGAAAATTGCCATAAGGCCGGAGTTGCATTGTTGCCAAAAATAGCAGTAAAATTAGTATTGATCCATTCAGTGTACTAAATGCACATCTAGGAGTCTTCCAAAATGCAAATGTCCTGCAGATTCTGCTAAGGCAAAGACAGCATACTCATGGAACTGCAGAGTGTCATCTACGAAGTCAAGTGCTGTGGTGTAATATCCTTATTGGTCAAACCTCTTGACAAATGAAATATAAGAGAACCAAGGGCCCACTATGACCAGGCATCTGAGCCACTCTACCATCGCGGAACACATATGGCAAGGACTATATCGACTCTGATTATGCCAAGCTCAATGCCAAGGAAATAAGTACCACCCGGGACTCATCCGAGAAGCCGTCGAAATAACTAAGGAACCTAATTTCAATAGGGATGACAGCTATGCACTTTCAATCGCCTAGAAACGGCTCTTCCAGAAACCCACCAATCAGGACACACTTAGCCAGATCGGAGTCTTATATGAGACGGGGAAAACCAGTAAAATACACTTCAGACCTGAACACATTCAGTGCGGGCGTAATTTTCAATTTTTTAGTCAGTGGCTGAAGGTTTTTAAATGAATATCTTAAACTAGTCCCTATGACTGCTTAAGCAGTCACCCGCAGTGAATGTGGACGCTCTCTGTAATTCCGACGAAAAAGTCGTCAGATAAGACGATACGACGCGGAAGACACCCCGAAAATCCAACTGCTTCAGCTTCAGGTAGAATATAGTTGGGTTTTAGGAGCTCCAAATGCCAACTTTAGTGTTTTATCCTGAGATGAACACAGCATCCTCGCCCGCGGTGGGATTCTAACCCGTTGCCTTTGGATCAACAGGCCGGCCGGTGAATTACATTCCTGACTATGGAGACCAGTTCGCATTCTGCGCTCCGATGACTTCATTCATCTCTTTCCCTAAAAATTTGTCCCCTCTTATCTCTTTGGGCCAGTATCACGGAGCTCTAAGTCCTTCGTTTTGCTTCTCTGCCAAGGGCGAACCGCCATCCGGTCGGTTCGCCGGAATAAATAAAGTGAAGAGGGAGAAGCAGAAAGTGTCGGGTCCTCAAGGGGTTCACAAGAGATCCCTCCTTCCTCCCACCCTCGCCGCCCCTTTAGGGCATACTTCCTTTCGAGTGCGAGACTCCACGAAGTTTCTTCCTTGGTCTCTCGTTTTATTTCGTTTATTTTTATTCCTCTCGTCGCGAAGAGCCGTCCGTCCGAATGCTCGGAAACGTCCCCGAGGCGAGAGATGTTCATTACGAGTCCTAGCCGCGGTCTTCTCGTTCTCTGTCCTTAGTCCTGTTTGCATACTTATGAGAGGGTGACAGCGAGGAGGACACTTAAGGAGGCTCCACACACAAAGCCTTCTCCAAAAACGTCTAGACCCGCCCCTTGCGGGTAAACACTATCATTTGGCCAACGAGTCGAGGATTGTTTTGCTGTGAGCAGGAGACTCACTCATCTTCCCCTGCGCCGCTAACATTGCATCCCATACATTGCAGTTTTGGATGCACATTTGGGAGCTCTCTTTTAAAAGAAGGGTCCAACGCAAGTGTTTGAGTCAAAATAAATACTGAATTCCACTTTTACCTTTGTGTTGTTTAAAACACATTTCTTACACTTGTAATGTTCATTTATTGCGAAATATTTATTTTCCTGTCGGTAGAGCATGAGACTTGAATATATACATACTAATACGATTACACACATTATAAGATGGTACATTTAATGAATACCTTGCCCTCCACTTATCTTATCTTCTGTCTTCTTGGCTCATTTTAATAGGCCATAGCACCCTTGTGCACATTTGAGCCATCACCTTTCACACATTTATAGTGCACTCACTTATTTTCACTGTTCGCTTTTTATACAGAGAAACATAAAATATGTACATACATTAGGCCATTCCTATGACGCACAGGTACGAAAGGCGATTCCCTGCCACGCTTTTCCTTGGTCACTCCTTTCTCCTCTCACAAAAAAACAACGCAGGATGGTTGCTCTGATGCGCGATCCTCCTCCGTATTTCACTCTGCTCCCAACTTAATCAGCATAGGTGGTGATCTCCATTACTATATCTCACTCCCCATACTTCGGTTTTTACTTCCCCCCGGAGTCCATCTTGACCGCCTGCGTTATTCCCAATCACTCCCCCTACTTCCCTCTTGTTTTTTAAAACTCTCCCCCGTTACTAAGTAGGTGTTGGTGCTTCGCTATTATTGCTCTGCTTGCCCTCTTGGCTGTTGTGTTTCTCCACTCCTCATTATTGTGTATTCGCCACGAAGGAAAAGGATAAAATACTTTGCACTATTCCACTGGAGAAATTTGATTTATTGAGTTGAAATGTTTCACTGCACTGCAGCAGCATCAGGACTGCTGTCCTGATATCTTCCTGATGATGCTGCAGTGCAGTGAGTGAAACATATCGACTCAATAAATCAAATTTCTCCAGTGGAATTGTGCAAAGTATTTTATCCTTTTTCTACTATGGAATTCCACAAAGTATCGGCCGCCACCAATAACTTAATATTCGCCATGAGTTCGTGCTACACACGCCCAATATGGCGTACCTTTTCGTCTCCCTCGATTTTGACAACAATGGCCCAAGCTGTTATGTTACATACTGGTATGCTACTACCTTACTATGCTAAAAATAATGGTATCGGCAGTAATTTGGTGGAATTCCTTCATAATGAAATGATGAATTACTTAGTTTTCCACACATATTTTATTAACTTCACGACCCGGGTTTCGTCACTTAGCGACATCATCAGGTGTCGACATCGCCTGATGATGTCGCAAAGCGACGAATCCTGGGTTGTGAAGTAAATTAAATATATGTGTAAAACTAAATAATTCATCATTTAATCACCTTACTATGCCTTACCTCTCTTTTTATTTCTTTGGCGATCAATCCGAAGAAAACGTATGCAGAAAGAAAGATGGTGTGTTTGGTTTGACGTAATTTTGACATTAATTCAGGAAAACTTCAATATTTGTGTGACGTTAATTTATTGCTCTCAATTTAAATATCAGGGGAATCAGGATTATATGGCAGAACTTACTTTTATTATACTTTGCAAAGGAATCATCAAAAAAGCTATCAGTGATTCCAATGTGGTTATCCCTCACAGATACAGATACCTCAAAAGCGACATGATGGTATTTTTACAAGCAAATTTGCCACTGAAGGAAAAGGAGCATGAACGCTGTATTTCTTCACGTGACGGGTAATGCGTGTGATTGTATTAATGAAGCTGGTTTTCCGATTGAGACGTGTCCTGTTATGTAGATGAGAAATGTTACGAAGTTCTCTTCTTCGTAAATTTCTACCTATTTCTTTCCATCCGGTGATCAATCCGAAGATTAGTTGGCAGCAATTTGGTCTATAGACATTCTCCGTTCTCCACATTTCTCAGTCTTCCTTTTCATCTCTTCATAATTCCTGCATCACATATATTTCATGATCTGCTCTATTAATTGCTGTAGTGGTGTTTTCCTGAACATTTTCCCCTTCACATGTCGCTCTATACTGTAAAAAATGGGAAAATACGACATAAATCATTGGCACTATTTAAGTGCGCCTTAAGAGTTATAAGTCAGCTATGGACTCATCTGATACCGAACTTAAATTTCTACGTGAATCCCAAAAATTCCCACTGTTGGGAATCAAAATAAAGTAATATATTGTTGGACCTCTTGTTATTCTTCAGCTCCCTTCCCTTTTCCTTCTTGCTATGAAGAGACTTTGTGAGGACACGAGGAGGTTTTGCTTAGACTCCCTGAAACGTATCGACCCACCACCCCTGGTTCACTTCGAGCGGAGGACTCTCGGCGGTAAAGGGAACACTGCCGCGAAATTACATCCCGTGTGTGTTACAGTTACGGGTGTGCATTTGGTAGCCCTCTTTCAAAGTTTACACGTCGACTTACAACTCCCATTAAGTAATCCTTAAGGTGGTTCTACCGTAAATAACTCAAATTTGATTTAATACACAGTCTGTATACTTACAGTAACACGTGTCCTCTGATTAATATTAACAACAAAATCTCAACTTTTCACGCTATTTAATTCTCAATTTTGACGCCAATTATGCAAGAAACTGTTTTTGACAAGCAATTTCTCCCAGAAAATCTAATTGCAATGAAATATAGACGCGACACTAGTTTTTAAGTTACTAGCAAATAACTACAGGAACTGAAGTCAAAACACGCTAGTTCAATAGAAATGGCGCTGAAGTCACCTCCTATGGTTGTAAAGAAAGTGTTCATTAAAAGCATAATCGTCGAATACCTGCATATTACGTATCTTAATCTTGTTTCCTAAGAACACAGGCTTGTGATCAGGGAAATAAATATTTCCTAAACAATACTAACCAAAAGTTACAATTCAGTTTGTAAGAATGTTTCGACTAGCACAGTGGCGGCGGTACCTCCTTAAATGCTACGTAAATCTCTCAAATTCGTAGTTTGCGAAGAAAACAAGGTAAGCTCGTACTGTACCACTTTTCACCATCATTATATTGCGTAAATGCACGTTACAAGGTCAAAGCTATTGACTTTCTCCTAACCTATGTGAAGAAACCAGTCTTACATTAAATAAATCAGAGAAAATATGCATAGTTTACATATTTAATAACCATGAGTTTTCACAACGTCGCGCCAGAAACAACGAATTTTGCCTCACTACAAGTTTGTTGATATATTATTCAGATGACGAATCTTATGGTAATGGAATAGGTGGAGTCTACAACAACTCCAAATACGTAGTCTTTATGTAATGGTTTAAATGTTTCTTTTCGAAAATCAACTATTTAAGTTCGTGGCCTACCATTTTGTGTCATAACCAAGAAGAAAGTTTATGACCAAGTCTACCTCTCTGCAGGTTATTATTCGCGGCCATATTACCATGATGATTTGTTCGCGCTGGCTTCTGCTTCTCTCTCTTTCTATTTCCTATGCACTCTCCCTTTCATTGTCATTACTCACGGTGAACTATTCTCGGCGCAATGAACCGAAATAGCACGCGACTGCACATCCAATTTTAAATTCTCCGTTCGCTCAGCCATACAGCTGCCGAGCAATGAACGGAAATGACGTGTTACACCATTTCAACCATTCACGCATCATTTAACTGTAAAAACGGGCGAATTTTATCAATGGCTACTTTAATCTTTTATGTCAACTGATCTTACATTCATCAGCTGAAAATATAGTAGGCATGGATCAGTATATGTTAGTCTTTTTTCTTTGAATTATCATACTTTGTACTTTCCTGATTCTCCTTATTATTCTATTTAACATATAAATCCTTTTAGTAATATGTATAATTCTCTAGTTTCTCTAGTTAACTTCTAGTTAATCTTAAGTAATTTAGGCAACATGTTTTCAGTTTTCCTTTGTCATTTTGGTGCGAGTTAGGTATCGACCTGTAATGGAAAATAATCGTTTTATTATATTCGTAAGATTTCAGGAGAATTCAACTTGTAAAGCGGTAAACCAAAAACTAGCGTGTTTGCATTTTCCATGGCCTAGTCACTTCAGTAGGTATGAGATAAATCCATTAGATTCATTTCTATTTTTGGTGAAATTCAGTTGTCGCCGAGCATTGTCACAAAAGATTTGCACTTAAATTTAGGCCCTATGTGCATCAGATATTTTGCTAAAATTTTTGACACCATTGAATGTTCAAGTTTGACGTCAGTGAACGAGGTGCGTTGCTTTTCCTTTTCTTTCCCTTCCTCGTAGTATGAATTTATCCTTATCTCTGCCCTTTTTTGTTTCCATCTCTTCAAACGCAGGCCGCCCGTCTTCTGGGTCTCGGCGCCGAGAGGATCGTCCTCTTGGACAACAAGACAAAGGCACTCGCCAAGTCGCAGAACACTTCGGATCTTGTTCAGGTGAGTATTTGCATCACGCCGCCGCCGCCGTTGACTCAGCCAGTCGGTGAGTCTATATTTTGAACAATGCCCCGCGCGGGAAATACGAATTTTGTCCGATGCCGCGGTCAAGATATTCCCCAAGAAAAGGTATTAGAAGTACCTTAAGAAAAATACTACAGAGTTTTATATTGCTATTATAGATATTTTTCATTATGGAGATGATTATAGTTCTCATAGTTATCAGGAGAAAGTACTAGAGAACTATTATTGTGATGATAGAACTATAACTCTTTCGCTGCGCCTAACTTGCATGTGTCGTCAATGGTTGTCTATCTAAACGTGCGTATAATGAAATGTGTCGTCATGGTTTATATTCGCGTTGATCATCTCTCCACATATGATATTTTATTAACGTCGCATGTAGAATTGCAGTGCAGCATTAACAAGGCCTTCGCACTTCATGCATTGAAATTATTTCATTCGCTGGGTGGATGTACAATTATTTATAAACTGAAATATATTTATAAAACTTAATCGCACATGTGAATAAATGACCATCGCATCTAAAGGTTTTATATGGTTGCATATATACTAATTCAGAGAGGCTAAAGAAAAAGTTGAATTTCAATTTCGATAGCGAAAATTGAGAAAGTGTGTCATGCAGGCATTCTTTTATGAAATAGTTTATTGATTTAAAAATATGAACCAGTAAATGTTTCCTAGATAAAGGTTAAGAGTAAAACTTTAGAAGATACTTCAGTCTAAAAAGAAAATAAAGCAAATTAGTTATAACCATCACGAAAATGAAACTTGTAAAATAGTTTGGGTTTAATCATGAATAAGTGATCTTTTTAGCTGCCAAATTGATATCTTCTCATAGAATTCTCTACCCATCAAGGAAATTACCTTGCCGGTTCTCATCTCTTGCTAAAACGGTATAATGTGGTATGTTCTAGGTTAATAAAATATTTACCAAAAAGTTCATGCTTCCTGGAGAAATCTTCTGAGAGAAGTATGAAATGTTTCAACTTTTTTCTTATCTTCGATTTTTTGACGAAGGGCATAGTATTGCATTGCACTGCAAAGAAAGGCAGAGAAGGCATTGATGGCATGTACGTCATGAATATTTCCATTGTCATTGACGAAAGAAGCATTGAAGAAAGAAAATTTATCCCCACGCCCAGTTGCCGGCGGAACCCAGTTGCCGTAAGATCGTTGTGTAGGTTTGTCATCATTTGGAGAATAGACCAGGCCAACAGAGTATCAGGTGCCCTAAACTAAATTATGTGTAAAAATTAATACATATCAAAAGAAACTAAATCCGGAATATATGAAACTATAACTAGACCAATAACTTACGGCATGGAAGATAGAGCGGCGACAACACACGCAATTAGATTATTAGAAACAACCGATATGAAGCAACGCAGAAAAATATTAGGAAGAGCCAGAAAAGATCAAATGAGCAATATGAGAGTAATTCAAAATAATAACTATAAACAGAGGCCTAAGAGGGATGAAAGATATGAAATGACCACGTAAACAGAATGGAAGTCCAGAGGATAGTGAAGATTTCGCGAGATCAGTGCCCAAATGGAAACAGAAGTGCTGTGGATGGCCCAAGAAGAGATGGAGAAAGAATGTATGTGATGAGGATGAGTCGGCAGAGAGCAGGCTGAAATTCTACAAGAATAAGAAGAAGACCATTTGGAGAAGAGCAAGAACAAAGTAAATTGTGTCACGTTACTCCGCATCCAACTCCCGGCGCGATTAACATATCACCAACCATCTTCATTGAGTTTTCCGAGTCCAATATATTTCTTTCGTACGCTTTATTGCCTTATAAATATTTTCGCTTCCAAAAAGTATTCAAGATCAATTCCAAGTCACCCCTCTATCTATACCTCCATAATGCCTACTATCGAGTTGTCCCACAATCGATACAGCTTATTTGTCAACGAGATAAACAGCTAAGTAAAGATATTATATATCCGCTTTTACAACCTTTTTGAGTTTTAAGGGGCCAAATGACCCCTGGTATTTATTTTCAGCGTACAATGGCGTGCTTCAATTTGTCCCAGTGCTTGCTAAACGTACTATCGTGGCGATAAAAAATATATTATAAGTATAATAGCGCAAAGAAAGAAGGTATTTTATCCAAGGAGTAACATAAGCCTTAAACCAACAGAACAGCTAGTAACACATTCCTTAAAGTAAGGAAATTATATGTTTTGAGCATGCTCGTATATAGCTGTCGAGCATGGACAATAAATTCTGCGGGCCGAAAGAGATTGGAAGCAATGATTGTGTGGTGTTCCCAAAGTATGCTAAAGATGGACGTAAAGAATCACCATCGAAGAAGTCCTTCGAAGAGAAGAGTTTGGAGAAAGAAAATAATCATAACGAAACCTTTGATAGGAAGAGATAAACTTGTTGGACACGTTTTATGACACAGTAGCCAATTGAAGACAGTAGTGTGAATAAAAATGCATTGGAAATAACTACAAGGGAAGACCAATAATGGAATGCATCAAGCAAACTGTGAAGGATGTGAAAGTGAAGAATTGCGTAGGAATGAAGCGGATGGCAAAGAGGAGAGTGGAGTGGTGAGCTGCAGTTTTCCATAAATGTTTTCACCAATTTTCAGATTGATGACTGCTGATGATGAAACACGCCCGGGTGCAATCTTTCCATCCATTCCTGCAGAATGTCTTTCCACTGCGCTGAAAGAAGAGTTGAATCAACACGTGCTTGTGTTTACGATTCTGATATGAAAACAAAATAAAAATGTATATTTTTTTCCTCTTTGACACCGCTCTTATATTCCGTGTCTGGTTGCGTGTCGGAATCTTTGCATGAGAAAGAGAGCCGATTAATTACCTTTCCAGATAAGCACGTGAGATAGGTATACACCTGTCCCGATCGCTTATGCCGAGCGCGGCCTTATTGTAAAAAAGCGCGACCTTCTGGTAAGCATCAAGAATTCTCCTTTCCGAATGAATTAATGAAATTTCACCTCCGACGGAGTGTTTTTTCCGCGTGGGAGATAACAAAGCAGCTTGTTACTGGACAGGCAGTCTCCGAGCGATGTTCTCCACGCTTAGCACCTCATCGTTTCGCGCGTAAAAATTTTACCTTTGCATGTATCCTAACTTCCGCCGTGGGAGAAAATGGACGCCGAACACGCAAATGGGGACCTCGGGAAAGGATATTTCAATCGGACACCGAAAGGCGTGTTCCCGTAGCAGAATCATGGCATCGGTAGGAATGTTTATTTCAATCTTACATATGTGTCCCGTGCTCCTAGCACTGATTCTAAATTTTTGTATACTTTGACACGAACAGATTCTTTCTCGGCTAATGTAGAATATAAATTCTTCTCCGGTTTTTCACCGGGTCAGGTCCTCCCTCTCTGCCGACATTTTGATGCGCAACTCGCTCGTCGTCTTCAGGGCGTCTGGTGACAAGACAGAAGTCCTGAAGATAAAGTTGCCATACGTCCTGCAAAAGCAGAATTGTCCTGAATTTTGGCTCTGGCTGATAGCATTACTTTCAATATATTTTATTACGCAGAGTAACGATTTTGCTAACTTTATTTCATTTCATATTTGAATATGCAAATTATAAACGTAAAAAAACTCATAATTGTCACTTTTACGAATTTACAATTTGGTGATGTCCTGAATTGCGACCCTTCCTGAAGACGATAAGCAAATCGCGCATCAAGTAGGCCGAGATGAAGGACTTAACCCGATATGCAACCCGAGAAGAATTCATATTTTTTATTCTTGCTTAGGCCAGAAATGAGTGATACGTGATCAGCATATCGAATTTATTAAGACAAGGTGCATCTTATTTCATTTCGATCTTGTCAGACAATACTTCTCACTACCGACGCTTCAGGTAGTTACATTTAGAGTTCTGCATCGGGCCTACTTAGCCGGACCTTAAAGTCGCTAGCAAATGCTGCTGGACTGGCTGGCTAGCAAGCCAGTAGTCGCACTGGTGAACTTCGCGCACTACGCTACCGCGGAGGGATTGAAGTCTCCTCGTTCGGAGTCGGACCTGCGTGGACTGGACGAAATTTAGCAGGTCCGCGCACACAGGAGTCATAAGTATCTACTATGTTTCGAGAAATATGGGCTTACCGATAGTGTATGTAAGTCCGCCCAGGTCCGACCAGCGATTACGAGACTACTTCGGTACTCGGGCGGTGTTTAAGTGGGCACACTCGGGCGTACTCACAGCGGAGATACGGGACGGGACTCGGGCTCATGATCGGTTCCGCTTGGCAGTCCAGCCTCGTAAAGTACGCCCGACGCAGAACTGTTGCCAGTAGAAGCAGTAACCTCAGTAACTGACTTTCCTTCCTTTCTCTCCTCTTCTTTAACCTCTCTTCCTCGTGGTGCAGTGGCGCACGTGCGGCGGCCGCTCCCATGACAGGCTGCAGCTGGAGTTCCGCGGGGCGCGGTGGTCGCTGGTCGTGCCCTCTGTGGCCACGATGCGGGAGGTGGGGCTGGCCCTCTGGCGGATCCTGCGCGAGCTGGACGCCACATTCCTGGAGGAGCACGCCCTCCTGCCCCCGCGACGCCCCCACGCCTCCGCCCCCGCAAGAGGAGGAGGAGGAGGAGGAGGCGGAGGAGGAGGACAGCCTCATCATCTGCCCGCCATCGCCGCAGAGCCGGCTGCCTCGACACAGACACAGCTCTCCCGGCTGCCTACTCAGCAGGGTGAGACTTTAAAAAATCGAAACGAGAACGAAAGACGCACGGTGGACTATACACGGAAAGAATTAATTGCGAGTGCATTTCCTTCCATCCTCTTTCCTCCAATGGGAAATGCGCGTTAACTCTTAATCCAATTCGTTAGTTCGGTAGCTGTCGCGATAAATTGCATCACTCGCATCCGAATCGATAGATTGCGTCCGAACTTACCGATTATGTACCCAAAATCTTCCTTCAAGCTCGGAGAATCAAAGGGTGCTTGAATGCTCTTTTTATCTGAGTTAGATCTCAGCCTGCAAATCTCAGTTAACTGCTAAACTTGTATCTGTTAAAGAAATATACGCATATTAAGATGCTGTAATGCTCACTTCGAATGCAGGAAGCTATCTCACAGGGTAACTAAATTAATTAGTCATCGTTTCTTTGCCGTAGAGCCCTGTCATCTAGTGCTACAATTTGGAAGGGAAGAAAAACTTTAACCCTAATGTGAAATCTACAGCTTCATCTCAAAGTAGAGAAGCTATCAAGAAAGCTCTTCGAATTCTCAAAAAGTATTGAGATTATTCATTAGCTGGCGAAAAGATCGTTGAGCATGAAATGAAGCACTTTGTAAACATTAACATATTATTCCAATCATATCACTATACGATGCCATCTAGTTTGTAACAAAATTCTAGTTGTCCTTTGGCTCATTTTTAGGGCATAATTGCAGTTTCTAAGGTGTAAGTTCTGAAAATACCTATTTGTAATATATCAATTAAACATCGGCTTTGCTTCAGAAAATCGATCCTACTGACCTTGAAGTCTCCCTCTAGCAGAATTTCTTTAGTCCATTCTGAAGCTTTTGAAGATTTTCCTTTCTTTTCATTATCAGAATAGACGGCAAAGCCATGAAAATTATGAAGAATTTGGCGCATGCGCTTATGAGAATGGGAGTCCTATACAACTACTCGAAAGTACCATACCCGTTAGACACCTCTACCAAAATCGTAAGGGCAAAAGTTTGATTTGAGCGTCAGTTAGAAATATTATGTAATAGCATAGAGTAAGTATATACTTACTCTATGGTATTAGTTATCATTATTCCCTATAAAACTTTGAATTGGAGGACCATATACCATTGAATTTCAATGTAAGTAATATAGAAACCCCTTAAGCGTCAACTTTTGGGTTACCGGCTAAAGTAAATTTAATAAGTGCTGTAAATAAAAAAATAAAGTGGTCAATGCGTTGGATTAAATTTGGTTAATCTATTTCGAATGCAGGAAAATATGGGTAGGAAGCAAAAGTAAAAAAGAAATGGTGATCAATTTTCTTAATTAATCTACAGTTTATAATATTTTATAATTTTGCAAGTTTCACGGTGGTGTTTATGGCAAACCTATTTTGTTTATCAATAATTAGCAAAAATTCTACTTTCTCATGTTACAATAATCAAGTTTCGATTAATTTAATGCAATAAAACATTCTAAAGCCCGTATTTGAGAATATCTAAGCTGGATGACTAATAAGCGTGAATCTGAAGTTCGCAGAATATCTGGTTCTTTTTTTTTTTTTCAAAAATTTAGAGACCTCTGCGGACATCTGTGAAACGGAAAAATGCGAACCGACTTTAAAAGTAATGTGGTCATAATAGCACCGTTTCCCTCTTTTTTTCATCACGTGCGAACATGTCAAAAACGTCAGTGACCTCCATTCTCTTTTTTTTGTTAATGACACGCACGGCTGCCATCCGACGCAAATCGTTTTCCAATTTTTTAAACCCCGATCCTTAACTCCGCACCGTCGTGCATATAAATGGAAACCGAAAAAGGAATACGCGATTAGGGAAACATAGGCCCTCTTTTCCCTTATGCTATTGCACTTCAGCTTGTTTAAGTGCGTCGCTTGTTTAACTTTACAGCCAAACACAAAATGAAGCGTGGTATTAATGGTAGTGGTTTGCGCAATGCGGCGACAGATTCACATCCTGCGTAAGTTTCATACATAATGACCAACATGGTGAACCCTTTCGGTATTCTTTTAAGCTAGTTGATTGATGAGTACTGTGGCTATCACGCTGTGTACCGCTGTGTGTGTAATTAAACGGTGAATTTGTGGTCAAAATAGGTTTTTAGTTTTCTGAAGCAATGTTTTTTTTTATTTCCATCCGAGCAGCTGAAAAAATACCCCAAATTACATTTTATATTTCCCGCCGATTCCAAAAGCCATTTTTATATGAAAAAGTCTTAAATATTATATGTTCCAACAGAACTTAATAATCCTGCTGACACAGCACATAAGCTCTTCCTTTGCCTCTTCCCTTCCCCTTCCTCTTCCTCACCAATGCTACGAAAAATGTCGCTGCTACCTGCTCAAGGAGAAAAATGCACTATGTTAATAACACCCTGTTAGAAATATTTTTTAGACTGCAGAGTTGTACTAATGAGCAGACGAATAAATTTTCGTTTTTCTAACTTTTAAATTAAAAATCTAAAAAAAATGGCTCCGTCGGCTCTGTTAGGAGGGCACTCGGCTCAAAAACGCAAAGTGAATTTCTAATAATTTTCAGGACGTGATGCAATTTATGTGACAGTTACCTCATGCATGCATTTGTGCTATTTTCTGTACCTTCATTTCCCTCGATGTCTCCCTTCAATCTCCCAACCACGATTGCCTACTTAACGGCTCTGTTTTATGATTTTTTCGTGATTTTGAAAATCATTGTCTCTCTGAGATGGATTGCTTTATGTGAGACTTGGCCCGGGTCCAAGTGCATAACGACTGCTATTGTACTTCTAGCAATAACTAAAATAGCTTATTAAACAATAGTTACAATTTGTACATTTGTATCTTAAACTCACAAATAGCACCGTCCTGTGCCATCACGGCGTGTCTGCCGTAACAAATAGATTTTTTTTATTTAAAAATACTTAAAATTTATTTACCATGGTCAATCCACCGAGTGCAAGTCAATTTTTTCGGGTCTGGACACATATATACCGGACAAATTAATCATTGAATTTGTTAATTTTGTCGATAAAAACTTAAATTGATGTACTGTGCGTATTGAATTAAAATAAAGAAATACGGCGTCTATATAAAAATATCGAAGGTTCTATAAATTTGAATTATTATTAAAATGCAGAATGTGCTATGTTTTCTGAAGTTCCAAAAGTATCTAAATGAGTTTCCCGTGAAAATTTGGAGTACCCATCTTTCATAAGGGCTTACCATTCTACCATTTTAACCATTTTCATGTTCCGTTGAAAGGTGGAAACATCATTTTCTCTGCGGTTTATACTTGGCAATTTAGTCCACCTTAGGTTTTAAATTTTAGTATGTTTTGGCAAAATTAAAAATTAATCTGCCATTTCTTAGTGCAGTACCTTTGAATGTGTGTGCGTGTTATATTAGCCAACCTCTTCTTTCAGTTTATTTCCTTAAGTCAGGTATTATAGACGTATTACAGACGATATAGTATAGATAAGTTATTACTTAGACGTGGAATAGTCATTAGAAAGCTATAATATTAATGTTAATTATTGAATGAGCAATATTTCATGATGCTAAATGTGAACTCATAATTAAATGCTTAAAGGCAATTTAAATAGAAGGGAAAAGCCACTAAAATATTCTTTTAATTTGAGGCTCAACTACAGCATATGTCATAGTTTATCAGCCATAATATAAAATTAAAATAGTGAACGGATGCAGGGACCAGCATAAATTGTTATGCAGCACTTCATAGGGGTATTTTGAGCCATTATTTCAATCGTTCCTCTCATTTAAATAATGAATAAATGTGGTTAAAAATTCTACTTTGAATGTTATTTTTTAGCGCAACTCAGATCATATCTGGTCTCTAATTATCACCTCACTTAACTAATTAATGTCACTGATGTTAGTTTATTTAGATTTCTACTAAATCATCCATTTACCATGTCTTATTATATGTTAATCTGAACGTAAAAGTGTACATTATTAAAAGAATGTTATCCTTATTGTATTTTTTTATAAATTCCTGCAATGATTCTACGAATTAATATAATGCCCTGTAATACCTATGTCTCTTCGAGCTTATAAATATGAAACAAAATTAGTTCAGAATAAATTGCAGGACATGTTCGAAATCGATCATTAAATATCTTTTCTTAATTTTCACATTTCTCTTGTGTGGATCATTCTAATTTACGTAAGATGACCACTATTTTCACATAAAAGTTAACTGTTTTTTCCGTTGATGCACTAAACCAATAATTCTTTAACTCCTTCATATATGTATGCACAAAGTATGTGAACACATTCAATCGCCATTGCCTTTAAATAAGTCAATAGCTGAGAAATATTTCCTGAGGTATTACTATAAACTACTTAAAGCATCTTGGTTTTCCGGGATGGTAATATTTGGAGTGATTAATCAATTTTTTGTGCTTTGAATAATTTAAAATTATTAATATTCTCATTGCTGTTGGAAAGCGACGGTATAAAATTACTTAACATGTCTAGATGTAAAAGTGTACCATCTGCATTGCCGAGCCACCACTGAAAACGCACGCATTGTCACCCCTGGATATCTCAAATCTATTCAGAGAGTATTATCTTTTTAAATTCCATCCCTTATTTTACGCAGGAAATAACTATAAATAATTCCTTCCCCATTTTAAAATAAATAATGAACATAAATTCCGATAATTTTTCCGCTAATGAAAAACCATTCGTTGAATAGTTCAAGCAGTAATAGAAAAGATTTTCCTAAAAAGAAATGCGTAATAACAGTTTCTTGAATCCCTCATAATGTAAAGTGTACTTTGTTCTAAACACAGTAACTTAAATTTTATCCCAAACTGATACTTAGCTAGTATGTCAGCTTGAAAAAATTGATTTTTTTACAAACGAAAATTGATCCCCATTAGAAGAAATCTTCCCAACTTGAAGAAATGCATCCTTCCGTGGTTTTTTTCTCCAAAAATACAAAGAGACATCCTCTTGTTTTGGATTTATTTAATTTATAGAGCGGACGTTTAGTTAAAAAATGAACTAATTCAACCCTCAGCACTTGTCTGGCTAAGTATCCCTATTCCCTCTTGGAAAAAAAGAAAATAAATGTGGGCTTAGGGACCATAAGCGATAGAATCTACTAATTGCTAGTTTCCCTCTACCCCTCTCTTGTATTTGTCACGCTATCCAATCGGTGATCTATTTCCTTCAATATCGGTCGCTTAAATAGGCACGCCATATGCCTCTGCGACTGCTTAATAGAGCCATTGTTACGAAAGCAATCGGATTCTTTGTCCCCCCCGACCAACCACTATCATCTCCTCCCCCTTTCCACAACTCCCCAAAGCCGAAGCTATAGTACCCCTCCCCTTCTGGATTTCTCCCTCCCTCCCTCCCATTCTATCCCCCCTCTGCGTTAATTTCCCCGTCAACAAACCTCCCTTCCAATCCCTCAGGTGAGAGGGGATAAAAGTATGTTCATAAATATCTATATACATTTTTTTTCATTTTTTTCAAACTCCCCTCCATACCTAATATATATGCTTGCTTGCTCTTGGACCAAATTCCCCCCTTCACCTTCTTTATATATATTTATATATACGTGTATATAACCCCTTTCCAAACCGTTGACCGAAAAAATAAATGAGCAAAAAAATAAACGAAAGAGAGAGATAGAGGTTGGTTACCTTCCGATGCGAGACGAGTGGTGGCGTGGGCGAGCCCTCCGCATATACCCTTTTGGTGCGGTGCGCAGATAGCAGCACGCCTCCCGCCGCCATTCCAGATCTGGTGAAGCGGTCGCTGACGCTTCAGGTGGGCGGCGTCGGCGGCGCGGGCGTCGCCAGGGGAAGCTGGAGCGGTCCCGCGACCTCGTCGTCTTGGTCGGCGGCGGGAGCGGCGGCGACGTCGACCGCGGCGTCCTCCTCGCTGGAGGCGTCGGAGCACGCCGAGGAGCTGGAGTCCCTGCAGCGGATGCTTCACTTCCCAGAGGAGGTGGCGCTCCGGCTCGCCGAGGAGGAGAGGAAGCTGTTCCGGGAGGCGCCGCCCGAGGACTACCTGCGGCACGTGACGCTGGACGCGGGGCCGCCGGATCGGCCCCCCGCGAGCGCCGTCCCCAGGGCAAAGCCATCGCCCGCGGAAGCGGACGAGGAGGAGGAGGAAGAAGCGTCGGAGCCGCCTCCGCCCCCAGAGCAGTCCGTTCACGCGCTGGTTAGGAGGTTCACGGAGGTGAGTCTTTGCTTTGTATCACCTGTAGAGTAATGTTAACCTGTTAGTGGAGATGTTTGCGGTACAGATGTGTCTCAATATATGGCGGAACTGATGTCCAGTAATTCTCGAGAGTCACCTACATACCGCCGCAGTAGTAAATAGTCTTCGTGATTGTAGTGGCGGCATGTGGATGGCTCTGAAGATTTCTGGGCATCTGGAGGAAGGATTATCAGTGTCTCTACGTGCCGCCTCAGTAATTTATTTCGCAATTATTGTGGTGGCATATAGATTTGTAGATGACTCATGTGGAATATTGGACCTTAATATCATCTATAAAGCAACGTTAAAGCCCAAGGCATTTTCATTGGCAGCTTAACTCTCTTAGGGAGCGGTTATCTCAATTTTCCGGTAATCGTATTCGATGGCAGATATTTTTTCCATTTATTTTCTGTCCCTGTTTTTTTAGTTAGCATTCGAATCTATAGCATTATGCTTGTTTCCCGAGTGTCTCAGCAGTGGGTGATTGTGCAATGAAGGAAGGTATCACATGTGGGCAATCGAATCTTAGACCAGTTTCATTGGTTAATCCTGTTTTAGATTATTTTTAGCGGAATTCCTATTATTGCCTCCTTTACTCAATCCTCAGGTCCCGTTGAACATATTTTGTGAAGTGCTATTGCATATGCTACTTCTTCCTCTGTGACGGAATCAATTCCGTTCACTTGTTGCACGCTCCTTTCATCTGGAGAGTAAAACGGTTATTTTCCCATTTCCCGTCTTGTTTCATCTTTTTTCGTGACTTATAGATTGAGATAGCTTAGTTAGTCGGGACTATTTTTTTTATTTACTCAGTAGTTTTTCTCCTTACTGTCATCAGAACGGGGGCATTGATGGAGTTTGGTACAAATAAAATCAGAGAATTTTTGACGAAAATATTTCCTTACACATGTAATGCTAGATTAATAGATTAAATAATGCCTTCCTGTGCCTGATGTCGAAATCAAAATATGCGAGAACGAACATTCCCCCGATAAATCGATGTTTTGCAGGCGCGTTATGTTTTCGTTACACTTTGTTGACCCACGGAAAAGTGTTCGAGATGGATATACGAATATTCATTTTCGTGGTTGTTCAATGTATCAGCCATCGTAAACTCTCCTTTCGGCGCTGCATAGACTATATTGCAAGGCAAAACCTGTGGGTAAATTCATTGTCGTAAGTTAAAATATACCTCAACACGAGGTCAGTCAATAAAACAATTGGGCTACATTTTTAATTTCTTCCTTGCTATTTTGATTGACGATGCGGTTCTTGTTTCATTTGGAGCGGGTTGGGATGTAGTTAAAAGTTTTTTTTCACAGAAGTGAATGCTTATGAACTAATTGTTAGCTTAGTGTGACCACAACGGGTAGATGTAATTGCCAATTATTGGCAAGTTCAACTGCAAATTTAAGGATTGCTCGTTGGTTTTATGTTGTTGGCACCCGACGGAAACTGTACTCTTGCACCGTTGAAGACATTTGAGTAAGTTGGTAAGGATGTTTTGGGGAATGGAGGAAGGGTGGAGAGAAACCCGGCGTCGGGATTAGCCTGATCTTAAGGAACGGCGTCGAGGAGATCACGTTCAACATCCCATCCGACGGACGGAGTACTGTACTTGAAGAGATCTCAAACGTGGCTCCCATTTAGGGATTGGGAATTCCACTGAAAATTTTCTGTTACCGCCGGGATTTGGACCCCGGGGCCTTATGATGGGAAGCCAATACTCACCAGCCACTTCACCAAACCACCATCCCCGTATAACTCGTGTGATATTCAGTTTACCTTTCGTCTTCTTTCGTGGATGTTTAATGTGCGCATCCGTCTTGATTCGCCCTTAACTGCTGCGTACGGAATGGACGGCCCCCTCAATGTGCCTCTCCGCTCACGTGTTTTCCATTCCTTCCGGCCAGTTGCTCTTTTTTCCCCCGTCTCCGTAGATACGTCCTTTTTTGTCTCGCTGGCGGAGTGCGGAGTCAGTCAACGATACATCTTTCGATCTAATCAGTGTTCTGCATTTACTCCTACCTTATGCCTGTTGCTCATGGTGACATTTTCTGTAAAACGTCTTACGAAATAGGTGTCGAGGCACTGCTATTTTCTTAATAATTGTGCCCAATCCCGATTTAAAATAACCATTAAACCTTATTTTATACAAATATTTATCACATATGACCATTTTATTAAAATTTCCACAAAATAGGGTATTTTGAATTATTTAACAATTTTACTTAGCCTTCATGAAATTCAGCTTTGATAAAAAGAGAAAATCAGAAGTCACTATCATTCTTTTTCACCATATAGAGTATGGTGTATTTTTACGAATCATTGATTTGTTATTAGGTTAGGCTTGATGTTCTTTTTGGTGATGTGCATAGCGTCCTGTTGTTCTAAGCAAATTAATTCATCCCAAAAATTACATTTTTTTATAAAATGTCCGTTGCCAAAATCGCATCCTATAACATGTACCCACACTCTCCTATAGACCCTTGTCCTTGTCTGTTATTACCGTGATATTTCAAAGTTTTTAAGGAAATATTCCACAAATAAAAAGTGAAAAATGTTTTTATTTAAATATATTTTAATGGACCTGAAATTTCGTCTATGATTGATTTGCTCAGTAGTTTTATTTTCAATTATTTTATTTTTTGGTTGGTGAGCAACGTAACGTACCGCACTGGCATGCATCATTTTATGCGGCATCCTCGTGGTGTTAATTATACACATCAGTTACGCTGAAAATGTTCTTACTTTTATTTTTTTACATTTATATTAACGCTCAATGAATTATTCTTTTTAAATGGCCTATTTATTTCGCCTTATTTTAAGATTACTGTAATTATTTCTTATCAGTCAATGTGCTTATACTTACTCTAGCTGATTGTGATGTACTTTACGACTTTTTTTTACGACGAGAATTTTTCTACGGAGCATAAATGGGATAGAGTGTTTTTTTTATGTTTCTAATAAGTTTTTTTGCTTACCATAAAAGTTTTACTTAAGCCAAAAGTTTCATTTGTGAAAAAAGAAACCTATAGCATTAATGAATAAAACATTGCGTAGTTGAAAGTCAACGAAGCGTCAATTGGTACTAATTTATGTCATATGGTGTAGTGTTCCATTTTCCTCAACCGACGCCTACACGCGCTGCTGTTATCAAGCCTATAGCTTTCCCTTATTTTATACGTTCTCCGAATTTGATACCAGCTTTCAACCGGCCTCAGGATCTGTTGTGATTTTTATCTTCGGTGACTCAACGAATCGATTTCAGTCGGTAGTGTTTGGTTGTTGGGCAATCCATTTGGTAAAAATCACACCCTATCACATCCAATCCTCAGCCCCACGTAGTTTTTTTTCATGTGCCGGCGGACATATCGGCGGTTTAGACGACGATGGCATAAAACACGCCGCTGACCCCTCCGCCCCTCCAGTTTTTTATCACGTTCAGGAAAGAAATCCCAGGGTAAACACGTGGGGATGATATCGCACAAAGGAGGTAGCCGCTCGAATGAGGCATTTTACCTATCTTCCGGATTCGGCGCTTCGGCCATGAAGAGACCTCCTTGTCAGAATACGTCACGATTGTTGGAAATAAAAAATTTTTCGTAATTTCGTATCAGACTGCGGGAATTGCACCCAAAAAAATAATCTTTGTCCTTCAATTCACCGGTTACCTTGGACTCATTCTGTCAGTGTCGTTTCGGTGTATTTTCTGAAGGCACATGTTGTATTGTTTGTCATCACTTCATTGTTTATTCTCTTTAAGCAATGCATCACTAAATTTTGAGTGTTATTGAATATCGAGGAAGCTTCGATCGGCATTGGAACATGCATTTCTCATATATATTGTATAGGAGAGTAAGGATACTTTCTCATGTATTAATAGGCAGCTATTCATCGATTAGATACAGAGCGCAAAGGATACAGCTAATAGAATCCATATCAAGTTAAATAATTTCATTAATTTTTGTACCATGTAGCTGTCCGTTGTAGCTGTAGAGTCCGTTGGTCTTTAAGACAAATATTATGTGGACATTAGTGACAGCAAACAAAGGGTTGGTTTCTTTTACGAGTTAATGTTCCGTTCAATATTTATTACCCTGTTTGGTCTCAAATATTTCAATTTGCTTTTTTATTGAAAGTGGATTACAGTTAATTCGAGGAATCAAAGACGTCTCAGAATACACACAATTACATTTTCAAAAACACAAACTCTTGGCTGGCACCACATTAGCGTTAAAAGACTATGTCATCTAGCGGTTGTAGTTACCCAAACTTAAAAATCAAACCTAAATCTACTGGCAGATAGATAATTAAATGCCTTTTTTCTATTTAGAGCGAGATTTAGACTCAGTCTCATCTTCCACCTAATTTCTTGTCACAGTTATATAGCCGTATGCATAACAGAAAAAAGGAATTAATACAGTGTGTACACTCCAATATTGCGTTATCGTGAAAGAAATATGTGTATTGTTAAAAAAAATGGATGCACGGATATACAAATATTTTACATAAATGTGTAGCATATGATCCGCTGTAAAAGAGATTGATCATTGTCATAATTAGATTAAAACAAACTAGGAGAAGCAGATCGCCTTTATTTATCTGAGCTATTACCATGGGCATGGAATTGTTTCCAAGATAGAGCCAAACACGCTCCGAATCCAGCATGGATACCGCTGACCAATCACAAACCGTCCCGCGCGAATATGGTGGTTTCGCAAGCCGACGCGGCACATGTGGCGCCGCCGCCGTCCCTGTTGCCCGCGTACACATGTGCTGTCTGCGTCGTCTCGTCCGCATGTGTGGTTGTTTTGTCTCGCCCGCCCTCCCTCGTCACATCTCCCAGGAGCACTCCAACTAAACCCCTCATAGCCTCCATTCCCTTTCATCCTCCGCCCCGCAGATATACCCCACCCCTGGCATCGATTTGGTGCAAAGAATGAGCTTAGTTGGAGTGAGGTAGACTGGGAACAATCTGTGCTTTACCCCCTCCTCTACCCCCCCCCTCTCGCGTTCCACTCGCTTTGGCCGTTTCAACACGTGTCTCCCTTCACGTCTGCCGCAGGTGAGCTCGTGGGTGACGCACCTGATCATCACGCAGCCGACCCACGAGGACAGGAAAGCCGTGCTGTCATGCATCCTCCGACTGGCCATCTCCTCGTGGAACATCGGAAACTTCAACGGGGCCATGGAGATCCTGGCCGGTCTTAAGTGAGTCGGAAGTCGTTTGAATGCAATAAATTAATTTTTAAAAACACCCCTTCTTATATCGTGAATGTGTGTGTGGATGCAACGGATATGTGTAACGATATGCCAAAAAACTAACATGGCGTTTGGTAGTAGTTCTCGGACCTAACAGATGGTGTTGCCGTCTCAGGAGAATCAGAGTTATCTACATGCTGCCACAACAATTATCAAGTGTTGTTGTGGCGGTGTGTAGATGACTCTTTGGGGTAACAAAATCATTTGAGTCAAAGGAGCTGGGGAATGGAATCAAAAGTATCAAATATATTTGTACTTCATTTATTGGAATTTAACAATAGATAGCTATTCCAATTTCATTTTATAAAAAAATTATAATTATTTACCTGTATAATTCTGGTGTACTGCTCACAATGAAGTGCACCCAAGTCTGCATTGAAGCGAGTTTTTCGTCACCCAAAATGGATATATATAGCAGCACGCCATTATTATTAACTGCAGGACCTTCTGTTCGACCCCAGTAAATGTGTGTGACTGCCCTATTTTCCCTCTAATATAATCATCTTCATAAATCCTCTCAGTCTGAATAGCCTAAAAGAACGAATGAATATGAAATCTCAAAAGAGATCGATTTTCCTTGATTTTTGAAAATAAAAATGCTAGATTTTATCAGTTGAGTAATTTATCTCTAACAGGAATGCAATTCTAATCCAACTCAGACTCTTCGACGGAGTTTATCTCCACGGTATCTTTCCATCTAATTCTCTGTGCCAGGTCCTAGAACTACCCTTTAAACTTTATAATTGACACTTTCAGTGAGTCCTTCATGCATCTCACACACAATACTTGGTTTATGTTTCTCACCTTAGTCACTTCATTAGCTTTAGGTGACGCTAGATTTACGTCACGTAGCATGGAATTTTGTTTCTAGCAATTCGTAAAAATAAAAGATCCCAGGCATAAGTAAGAAGAGGATGATAACCGGAGTGACGGAGCGGGGTGTATCGACAGACAAATGAGGTCCAGGTTCAGGGGTTTCTTTCGGCCTCCAGCCGAATGGGATAGTTGTAGGCCGGCGGAAACTACTTGCTCCTGGACCTGAATAGCGTCGGAAGGCTCCACCGAAGATACAACTGCCTCATGTTTGACGATGAACTCTATTTTGAATATTTTAGGAAAGAGAAAAGGTAATTATTTATTATTAAGGGTGCTAGTTTCATTTGTCTCCTGATTAGCGATATATATAGCTTATACCCCATAGGATATATTTCTAGTCATAATAACGCCTATTTTGTAATGTTTTTCTATAATTACTTCGTTGATTTCAGGAATAAATTTATGCGTGGTGAGTGTCCAAAAAATTGCCCATTGTATAATGTGATTAGTTCAACTCAAGCTATACTTAGGGTAATTAGTGTTTTTTATAATGAAATGAATTTTCGCATTGAATTTCTGTTCTATGTTTTACCTATTAAGTCATTTAAATTATAAGATCTCTACGTTCTATGGACTATTTATAATAATTTATGAATAATATTAACTGATTTTATATCAGTACTGAAAATTGACCAATTCTTGTCGGATGTAAATTATGATGACTATTACCTATTCTTAAGCCTAGATTTAATATGAATGTTACTAGAGTGATAGCCAAGTATATTCAGAGATATGGTGCCATGTGTGTTTACAGCCTTAATGTAATCTTAAGTTTCTATCGAGGAATTCCTAATTAGAAAGTTGTGATTAGTCGGACATGGTGAAATTATAGTTCTTAAGAGTGCAAATCCTTGTTAAACCTTGAGTGAAACTTCACAATGTCGGTCCGCTGAGTTTGGAAGAGGTTGCATAATATGATCGGATGTTTTGGTGTTTGACGTTTTGGAGAGTCCCTTATGGAAGTTTGCAGAGAGATTTGCATCCTTGTCTTTTGCGCGCTTTCCTTTCCGGAGCACCCTGGTTCGATCACCTTTCGTGTGCCCCATCTTGGTGATTGAGAGAGATGTATCCAATTGTGTCTATCCACATGATGGAACCGTCTTTTTTTCAAACCTCATGCGCCGTGACGCATCGCGGGCCGCCTGGAGGCGCGTCCCCCCCCCCCCTTCCCAACTAACCCTCGCCTCGCGAAAAAAGTAGCGCCCGTCGCAATGGTCGCCTTCTCCGTTGATCCCGCAGGTCCGGGAAGCTGAAACCTTTCTGGCTGTCCATCTCGGAGCGAGAGGGTTCCCTGCCCACCCTGGAGTTCCTCTCCGCTTCGCTGCTCAACCCGGAGCAGTACGAGTCGGCCCTGAAGCGGGCCCTGGCCATCCCAAGCTGCAGGCCGATACCATTCTTCGGCGCGTTCCTCCGCGAGCTCACGGATCTCATCACCGCCGAGCCGTCGCTCCTCGTCCTGGCACCGAGGCCAGCAGCCACAACTCCAGCGCCAGAGGTGAGTCAGGCGAAACTCCTTGTCGCTAATGCACCCTTCGGGTTTTGCTACAGACTCCGGAGTCTCCGTCGACGACATTTGGTTTCATTTAAGGTCGTTTGAGCGAGTTGTTTTTATCAAGTCATAATTGAGACCATTTTCGAATTATAATTTAAAATTTAAGCAGTTGTGAGAAGCATGAAGTGAATTGAGTAAAATATATGATGCAGAAACTTTCTTTTTATGGTATAAGTTCTCAGTATTACCATACTGTATTTCCCCCCATAAGAAGCTCTTTTGTAACTGAAATTCCTAATATTCTTATGGGCTGAGAGTAAACCTATGTTTTCACGCATCCAATTTTGCGTTCTTCAAAGGTGTCCATGTCTCTACTTTCACCGCAGCTTGCGCTGAGGTAACAAGCTAAAGTTGCCTTCTCCGTAATTCATTTGTTTCTGTAATTCTACGGGTAGTTACTTTAACACAGTTGCTATTTTTTTAGATTAGCTATTCCATTCTCCTTCTATGACTTATTAACATTAGCGTTTGATTATTATATTTTTTCTTCTGAAATCCAATCCAAAATATTACAGTGCGTCTTGTGGTTCTGTGGACCAGGAAAAAGGGTACATATTTAATGCTTTAACTTGACTTATTTGTCGCAAGCCATTCGCTGAAAACGCCTTCACAATTGAAGTTTTTCTACGCGGTTTTATGACAGTTACACCGGTGAGCAATAAATTAATTTTTATAATAGTTGAGAGAACATACAAGCTACACACCTTAACTCATTTTCCACGATCTGTGCGTCAGAACTTAAGCAATGTTTTAATAATGTTTCTCTGGAGCGCACAGCTGTATCATATCCCATGGAAAAATGATTCTAGTTTTTGGAAAATATCTTTTAAAAAATAGCCAAATGTGGCTAATATGCTAGTATCACTTGAAAGATTAGGGTGACTTCCACCACATTCACCCATGACTTCCTCTGTCCACCCCTTCCTCTCATCTACATCTACATCTCAAACCATTCCCTCCTCTATCACATATATCTGTTTAGTTATTGGACTTTCATCGATTCTCGCGACATGGTCAGACAAACGGAGTACGCTCCCTACATACATACATTACTGAAACACCCATTTAGCATCTTGTGGATAATATTTTTCTATATCCATACCATTTTCATGGTACATATATGCTTTGTCTAGTCTAAGGTATTGAGATTTCCTGCTTCAATAGGAGACGCGTTTGCCTATTTCTGACGCCGGTATTTGCCTATTTCTGCGTGGGCTGCTCTGTATTGAGTCACTCCATTTTTGACGGCGTCCCCATAAAAGATCAGTCGAAACATCGAATAGGAGAGGGTTGCCTTTCATGCGCTTACTTATTTCCTTATAATCAGTACAGTATGTGCTGCCGAAAACGAGGTTAACAGAATAACTAATTGGATATGCAAAGAGATATTCCATCACATTACTTCAAAAGACATGTATTTGCGAAAATACCTATTTTTTAAATTTCAATTTTAGCTTTTGTTGATGTTCTCAAAGTAGTTATTCTTTTAACCTCAATGCTAGGTGCTATGGATATTTTCCTCAATGTGCAGTCTTGTATTATTAATTGGTCTTTTGATCACTGGTGTCCGTCAGAAGGCCTCTTTTGAAACACGAAGCGTAAAGGCCGTCGCACTTTTTAAGGAGGAGAATAGGTGAAGCGATAGTAAAAAAAAAAGCGTGGGATGGTTCACTCAAACGAGGCGATTCCTGCTCACGAGTAGAGAGCCAGCCATCCGGTGATGCTCACCGTCGCCGGGCTTTGTTGTCGATCATACGGTCACGAAGCATGCGCTCGGCACACAGCCTTAATCTGTAAGATGAAGGTGAACGGAAGTGTGTAATGATCCAGAAGAGTTGCATACGTCGGAGGAAGCTCTTAAAAGGTGAATTATTTCTTTAGGTACGTACATAAATATATACATACAGGTGCGTGTGTGTATATATATATATATATATATATATATATAAAACTTCTTGGAAAATCACTCGGGTGATAAATATATGATATGCCAAGAGGGTGGCCGATAAAAATACAGAAACAGGAAAAAGGACACTCACAAATTGAATCTTCCGATATTTCGGTGAAGACTTGCTCCACCTTTCTCTAGGGTAAGAGTAGGAAACTACCTACCTTTCCTAGTCTTACCCTAGAGAAAGGTGGAGCAAGTCTTCACCGAAATATCGGATGTTTCAATTTGTGAGTGTCCTTTTTTTTCTGTTTCTGTATTTTTATCGGCCACCTTCTTGGCATATCACACACACACACACATATATATATATATAATGTCTTGGTAGAAAATCGCTCTCGGCGACGATGCACATGCATAAATAAAACAGTGATACACTAAACAAACACAGAAACACGCAAAAAGGACACTCACAAAAGAAAACTTGTACGTTTCGACGTCAGGACGCCATCGTCAGCGGTAGAAGAATGATGAGTGTATCACTGTTTTATTTATGCATGTATATATATATATATATATTTATTTATTTATTTAATTTGCAGCCGCGATACTGCACCAAAGTTGGTTTTTCCTATGATATTTTGCAGCCCTTATTTAATAATTGTAGGATTTAAAGCATAATTTAATTTTGGTTTAGTGTGTATGTTTCTTAAACGTGCACGGTTTATTAAGTGAAATATACATGACACGAGTGTAAACGTTATGTGCGCTGAAAGTCAAATTCCCGATTTCGACGCCCGGAATGACTTCCACACGTGGCGCACCCCCACGGAAAATCACGGAGTGAGCGAGTCCGCATCAGGTGCTTACAGGCATCAAACCAGCAGACAGCGACGAACCATGAGAGTGTGGTGACGTTCAGTCGAGGAGGAATACGAAAGAGAGAGCCGATGACGGAGACCTACTTATTCAGAGAGGTTCGAGAGAGATAGGGCGCTAAGGGATATCTCTGACTACGTGGCCCGCCTTCGAACCCCGTTCCATTCGACCCACCTAGCTGTGGGAGAAAATTTTCCCAACCTGCCTCTCCAAGTCAACACCTCGACCCAGCTGCTCTCCGCCATACATCAGTATTTCAGCGCACGCGGAAACAGTAAGAACTTTTCGCCTTGTCCAGAATAATTTTTCGATATTCCACGCCACTACTCTCGCGTGACATCGGACACCTACATGTTACATCAGCAATTCTTAATCCTCCCAGTGCACCACGCCCTCAGCCACATTTAATTTTGATTACAATCGTATTTTGGCTATCTTCAAGTGAGTGCCAGCGGAACTTACTACACCTGGCCCTTACTTACACCTAGCTCACGTCAGCTGGCTAATTGACCTTGCATTTTATAATGAAAAGTCACAATGATTGCTCAAATTTCATGTCTGTGAATTTATTGTTAGTATTACGTATCGCCTCCAGCCTGATCCCACCAGAATTGTTTAAAGGTTATTCATTTTCATTCGCCTTTAGCATATTTTATTGCAAAGGGTTCTTATATCTAAGCTTAGTTCTTCAAATTATCTCCTTTCTCGTAAGAATTAGTGTCCCAACTAATAATTAATTTTCCCCGCCCTGATTTCAAGAATATTAGATTTTGATGAATTCCCATTCAAATCTGCTTTTGGTTTGTTTCTGGTTAATTTTATGTTTTTTTACGGGATTCCAAAATTTGTTTTGTCTTCTCACCCAGTGTATTTCTAGTACTCGCTGGAGTTTTGGATAAATTCGTATTCAACCCGATTTCTTCACAGTTTGACTTGTGATTCACGACAGAATAGCCTGTTTCCCGGTGTTTTTCCCCCTTTTATCCATCCTCGCCACTTGTTCCAGTCATTCAACCCTAATTTCTTCGTTTGACGCCACCGATGGCTCTGAGGTACATACAATGTTTTCTCTTTTTTGGCGCCCAACCGCTCGCAGCCTCATGTAGGTTAATTACCGTCGTGCCTCGCTTCCGAAACCCGAGCCAGAAGAGTCATACGTCACAATGCCCATCACGGCATTTTGTTTCGCGGTAGGAAAAAGCCAAAGACCTTAGATATTGCTGTTAGGACTAGGGTATCAATAATCTTAATCTTAAATATTTGTTTCTTTTATTAATTTCCGGTCCTTTCATACTTCTATTGCATTCATGCATTTCTTCATACACGCTCTCCCACTCTTAAGACTCCTAATATTCTTGGTCTACTACTCCTTCCTTGGTCTACCCCTTACTCTCACATCATTCACCCTTCTATCATATATTTGTTCCATGATTCCACTCTCTTCCATTCTCTCAACATGGCTAAACCAACGAAGTATCCTCCTTTCATATATGTCAATTGTTGGATGATCCAACCCTCATTCTTTCATGAATTACCAATTTCTAGCCCTAACCATCCCATTTTTTAGGTAAACACTTCTCAAGTACCTCATTCTGAATTCACTTGACCTACTTTAGGTGGCGTAATTCATTTGAGATGCCAAGAAGAAAGACAGTCCTCCCAGTACGTGTTAATTCCAAAAATGCATCTAAAGCAGGGGAAGAGGATTTGGATCTGTATTTCCTAAGTCTTTCACTTTTCTCTGTTCAATAGACTTGCTTAATTTAATAACCTTCAGATACGCAAAATGTCCTCTACTCCCAATTTAACAACTTTTACAACTACGAGGGGACAATGAAAAAATAGCAAACTGACCTTTGATCTTTCCGACTTCGTTTTTCTAGAATATCTTTTGTTGGCTGATACGTAGTAAGAAACCTTATTTGAACTTATACCAATAAACTTTTTGCCATTTTTGATCCTTCCAATTTATTAAGTTTGATGAGAATACTCTTTCACCCTGGATTACTATGTGAAGGCGAATAAACCGCATGAGTAGAAATCTTTGACCTAAGTTTGTTCACACATTTGTCAATCGTATGCACCGACTGCTGATTCCTGTTCTGGTTTTTACCAACATATAGGTACGTCGTACTAAACTACAAATCATTTGCTCGTTAAAACGAATCTGGTTCCCTTTTCTTCCGATTTAATTGCGATAATCAATGCTTAAAATAGTCCCTCTTTCGTTTTAGAGTTTGGGCTGAGGGAAACATTTTGTTTTCTTATTTACTCGTCAGTTATTCTGTTCTCCTCCCAAAATGTGTTCATCCTTTCGCTGTGGTTTCTCCTCCTTTCTTCTGACCAGGTGTTCTTGGCCTTTTTATTTTGTTTTTCCTGGAACCCCTTAAATCCATCAACCTTTATTAAAAAAAACTCTTTGAATATTTTCTACACTGGTGCCAACTACCTCCATATCTTTTTTTGTTTGCTCAACCCATATCGTTGTCCTTCTTAATTAAGTGATATGGCAGGAGATTTTCCTTGTCGGTCTACAATCACTCTTTCTTAAGATGCTCCATTTATTATTTAGTCTTCTCTCGCGTATTGAATTTGTAATTTTCTTTTTTTTTTGTTTGCAATTATCTTCATTTTTCCACTTTCTCCAAGCACCAGCCTCTTGTTTCTTTTCGGAAAAAGGATCTTCCTAATGGTTTTCCTCCTTTCTTTTATAATTCTTCCATTTTCCCTTTCTTGTTTAGTGCCAGATATCCTGAACCATAAAGTTAAAAACAAAAATAGTATACATGTAATAATATATTAAGTCAATAAATATGAAATGCTCCATTAAAATTGTCTTCGAAATTTTTCAACTACGTTTTGGTTTTAATTTGCGAAATTTGGAGCAAAATATTCGATTCGGCGAGCTGGGCAATTTCTGTATTTGACGATCAGAAAGTAAGCGGATATTGGTCAAGTTTGCGAGCATTGGTAAATAAACTAGAGATGGTGCAATATGGGCTTGGGACGGATGAATATTTTCGGATAAAATAAAGAAGAAAGGACTATATTATACAGAAAGGACCATATTATTCAGAAAAGGACCATGTACTCTACATAAAACCAGATATTTTGGGCACCCTCTGGAGCAAAATGGGTTTGGAATTGGAAAATTGGGTGAGGAATATAATTGAATAAAAAATAGAAGGAAAAATCCACAGAGGAAAGCCCAAGGGATAAATACGCAGACCAAATAAATATGTAAGGACATAAGAACTACCAGGCAGTTAGGGAACTAACATTAGATAGGGAAATATAAGAGGGTTGCAGTAAACCATTCTTAAAACTTAACGACCAATGCGTGACTAAGTTTTCTTGTGGCTATTATATGCTGAAATTATACTTTTTGGATCGGATTCAATATTACTGGTTCAGTGTTTAAGAAGAATATAACTTTTGCTGCACTTTAGCGCCATGGATTGAACGGCGTCGCTGAGTGGCTGGATTCCCGAAAACACGGTTTTTTAATGTATTTGTGTGTAAAGAGATTGCCAAGCGTGACAAGTTGGGTAAGTACTGCTGAGCATTACCCGAGTGAATTGCTCGAATCCAGAGTAATCAATGCAAGCATGCATCTCGTGACAAGGATTCACTTTTGCGGTTATATGAGTCAGTGGATTCTTGTCTCCATTAATCCCCTCGTTACCCACGTGTGCAATCGCTCGAACTCACTTTGTCCCTCTAAAGGTGGAAATAAAAAATATCGGTTATCTTTCCGCAAATAAGACTCGAGAGACTCGGACACTGATATTTTTTCACGCGCCTGCCTCCTGATATAAAGAGAGAACTCACAGTTGTTGGTACCGACTGCTAAAAACCGATGATGCCATGATACAGCATGACGAAAAGTTTTGTTTGCACTGTCTAAGCATACGAAATTCAGGTTTCCTGGGGGGCAAGTGTTAAAGATGGTTGGAGTGATTTTTCTTTAAGTACACATTTGCGTGAAACGTTGCGTACGTGTTCCCATTAGTGATATCTAAAGATAAAACTGGCAGAAATGCCCTTTGATTGTCAGCGGGAGAGATAAATCTAAGAAAGAGTAGAGAAGCAATATTCATGCACAAGAGAATCTGACTTTTCGCTTCTCATCTTAGTTTTTTTTACTAAGTAAAAATTGATTGATTGCATGGGAGAGGGCCTTCTGGAGCCCTTCTAGCACTTAGACCCCTTTGAGTCCGTTGTGTTGTCCCTGCCACTTGCAGACAGGGGACAAGAGCACCGCGGTAGAGGTATGGAGGAGGGTCACCCCTCCAACCCCCGTCTGACCTCAACATTGCACAATAGACACAAAGGGGTCTAAGTGCCATGAGGTCTCTAGAAGGCCCTCGCCCACCCAATCAATCTAAGTGAAAATTTCACCTTTTGTCGCTTAATGATGCTATTTTACTGAAATAGGTTATTTTTAAAACAGTAAAACTAAAAAAGTATTTCAGTTTCGCGAGGGAGGCTTGGGGAAGATCGCTATACACTTCGGGCATACTTTCTCTTAAGTGAGTTTTAGCGAGATTGTTTTACATTACCAATACGGACCAAATATTCTAATTTTGATTTGAAATAAGTATCATGTAACTACGTGCAAAATTTCTGGGTAAACGCCTCATTACTCCATTCATTCAGAGGCTAAAAAGAAAGCAGTGACTTGAAATCTTAGAGCCAATTGAAACCCCAACCGTCCCTCTTGAGCTCTGGGACTGTATTAAGGTTTAATAGGTGTAGTACGTAGGTCTCTAGCAGTATGCAAAATTCTTCGTAGCAAGCGATGTACAAGCGATGAAGCGGGCCCTAATCATTAGAATCTATGTGACGTGCTAAATGCAGATACTACGTAAAAGCCGTTAAGCGCACGTGGAGAGGTGAGGGTACAAAATACCCCAACTTAAATCTCATTTAAATTTTCTAACATAGATCATTTAATTTAATGTAAGCTATAAATGGCCCGGGCAAAATTTCACATGTATAGCCATTGCTCAGGTTGACTAGGAAATGTGTCATTGTTGAAATAGGAGAAAAATTGATAATTTTGTAATTTTAAAAGTAATTTTTAAGAAAATGCGAATGCAAAAATTTAATACTTGGTTCCTTCGGCCATCCGATAGTGAAAATTTCATTCCTGTATCATTCGAGTGAAAGTAATTTAAAAACGCAAAAAAAACAACCTCTTCACTGATTCCAATGCTTTTCTTATGGGAGTAAAACCCTTTGGGGCCCCAGTGCACTCAATTAAATAGATTGCAAAAATTACGTCATACCGATTTGGTTCTTTAACAATCCAATGGTATTTTTAACACGTACCCTTATGGCACCAGGCATTTATTTCGTAGTAATTCAATAACATATGTACGAATTTTCTTCTAAACACGAAATAATTCATTATTTATAATTTTAATTGTTGTAAACAAATATCAAGGTGTCATGGTGAGTCCAATATTCGAAAGCAACATATTTCAATATAATTTCGTCTAAATTTTGGATACCGTGCCGAAATCTTCAGCCATAACATACTTTTATCAAGGAATAATTCAAAATATAATTTTTATGTAATTTCCATTACTGCCTGTATGGTGAGTTTCAACGCAAAAACAGATGCACATAAATGATATATGGTCCAAGCATTTTTTCCGGCTTATTAAAAAAAAACTATTAAAAGGTGCTCTCCATTACACGCGATTACCGCTCCAGCCATCTTAACCTTAGTCGCCCGTCGACAAACGTTTATTGGACTCCTTTGCAGCATTCATCATATTTAAACCTCATTTTTCTGGACAGTTTTTGGCGATTCCAACTACTAAATAAATGACTATGGACGCTTATTTTACGCAGAACCGTTTACATAGATCCTAAAATTGTCAACCGTCAATAAAAAATATGGACGAATGTCCGAATTAGGTGCTCATAAACTTTTTGCTTTTGCGGCGTTAGTTTTCAGTCGAGGTTCGTGAAATTTTTTTGGCCAGACTCACACTATTTCCACAATGAGAAAATTTAAAAAATTTCAATAGCCAACACATTTAAAAAAATGTAGAACTGAGAGGAGGTGAGCTCAACTGCGGCCGCCATTTTGTCTAAAGTGCGGTGTATAGACTCGCCCTTGTCGATTTAAACAACAGAGGTCTGTCGACAGGCAACACAAGTTGACTTGCCCCTCTGAATGTTATACCTCGCGAAGGCTCGTGGCTCATACCCCTGTAGACGCTTTTGGAAATGGAGCGATCTTTTCCCGAGAACCGGTCAATGCGAGTGAATAGCTTATAGCTCGATTTTGCTGGCGATACGGCAAAACATACTTTCAGAAAGTAAAGACTTTCCCTTTTTGTATCTTCTCATTACTCCTTCCGCTAGGTGGAACTCCTTCCGTTATGTTTCGTTCTGCGCATCCCTCTGCCACTAGCGTCTACTCGAGTTGCGTGTATACCGAATGGACGAGGTTTTCCATGCAAAAATCATTCGTGAATTTCGCAATGATTTGGACATTGTCGAGTTTCGTGTGATGTGGTAGTTTCAGAAGTAAGAATAGCAGGAGAGAAAAAAGTGTTTAGGTGCTCCATATGCTACTTATGTTCTCAGATTATATGGGGTTCCATAGGAATCAATTTTGATTAATTATTAAAATTTTTATACCTTTAAAATTGTAATAATAATATTAATTGGAGTCCATAATTCTAACACTAACATTAATTGGAGTCCATGCCCGAGTCAGGAATCAAACCAGCGACCTTTGACATACCAGGCCGGCGTGAACTTTGGTAACCAGAGATAGGTACGCAAAATACCTGTGGGGCGATCGCGATGTGATATTTCCTCCGCATTATCGCAATTGGTATTCAAAACGCGAAAGTCTGTTGTTGCAAACTTTTCGCAGTCACAGTTCGCGCGGATTGCTCTACAAATTGGAGGATATTGATATTTTTTAAACAGGCGAATTTTGAAGAGCGTTCATCGTAATTCCTTAATTCATTATATCTGCATAAAAATTACGATAAAATGCGTTTAGCATTGAAATGGAGGAATCAAGATAACGAGTAAATTGAAGGCGTATCTACTAGAAAAAGCATGTAACCTCAGTCGAAAAGTGAAAGCGGGCATATCTCTCTAAGGAAGGAGTAAGATTGACTGGAAATACTAATGTTGATTATTTGTATTAAACTGAACGAATATTTGATTCCAATACGATGTAGTTGTATGGAGTCTCACTTAGTTTGGTCAATGCCATTGGTCATTCAATCCTAAGATTGGTTAACTTCTGCACTTTCAATCCTTCCTGCTCCATTCAACCTTGTCCCAGTCGAACTCCTCTATGTCCTTGTAGCTCTTGTATTTCATATCCCGTTTCATTTGGCCTATGCATTCGTCCCCCGGTCTTCCTCGAGGAGCTATCTCTTCTGTAATGTTCCTTACAAATTCATTGTCTCTTGAAGTGTGGCCTACCGATCTGGACATTATATTCCTGATAGTGCTCCCGATGGTTTTCTCCTGTTGTATTCTTCAGTAAACTTCCTCGTTCTTCATCCTATCCTTCCATTTTATCTCCAGCATCCGCCTCCAGCACCAAGTTTCAGAGGCTCTATTCTCTCCTGGTCCAGCTTTATAATGGTCCATGTCTCTGAGTCTGGTACTCCATGCGAATTCGTTCAAGTACTTCATCTTTATTGGCAATCCTATTTTCTTTTACCGCAACAGTTGTTTTATCATCATGAATATTTTCTTGGCTTGATATCTGTTGAACTTCTTCCATCCCATTGCATGCAGCCTCAAAGATAAGTGAAGGGTTACATTTTTTCAAGTTCCTCTTCTTGTAGCGTAATGTCTGCATCAGGTTTTTTCTTCCACATACAAGGATTTTCCATTTCTTCCCGTCAAACTTCGTATTCATTCTTTTTAAAACTCAATCCTTAGCGCCGTCAATATACAATTGTTTACTCGATAAAATTCGCGAGGCCTGATTTCGCTGGCAAATAAAACGTTTTTGTTTTCAGGTTTGTTTCTAGGTGATCCCGCACACGAAGTTCGTGCAGGTATTTCTACTTTGCAGTTTCCTTCCACAAATCCATTATCCTTGAGCGGAGACCGCGAATTTGAGTCTCTGATTTGAGTGGAAACCTACTTGTTCAGAGTGGAATACGCAAACCCTCTCTCACGATGCGACTCCCCTGTGAATCCGACGATGTAATTTTTTAAGAGCTCTCCACAAAGTTGCCACATCGGCTTTATCGAGTGGTTTTACCTCATCAAAACGATGAGGACGACGTCGAAATTCTGAATAACTGCTCGTTGGTGGAGGGCTTACACAGTACCTAACGAGCCAATATGCACCACCGTAGAGACGAAAAAAGTAGTCCCGAAGTCAAAATTGCAAGAGAACAAAAGTCAACGCAGTTTTCGCTGCGAAAAAATAGAATAGCGCCGACATGTTTGAATCACGCTCCACGTTTCGGTGGCTGTGAATGCTTTTTCCGTGAATTCATCGAAATTGCCCTCGGTGCAGTGGATTTCATCACGTTCCTGCGCACCGCAGCCACAGCAAACGCGGTAAACAAATCCCTTCCCGATATATTTTTCCAGCACTGCGGTTTATCCGAGGATGCATTAATTCGTTCGTCAATATTCATGGAGCAGTCCGGGGAAAATCTATGTCGCGTTGAGTAATTTATGCTCGGTAGCGCTCGTGTTCTTGAAAATCTGCCGACGGCAGTGCTGGAGTACTTTATATTTACCGAATTCGTACCTATTTTCTCGGAATTTCGCGTGAAAATCACGTCACCGTCCTCTCGAAAGTAAGTAATTATGAGCTTCCGTTTGATTTCATCGAATCTTTCCGAATAAAACTGGATGAGTCTGTGCAATTATTCCACTCAACAGGTGAAGTACCGAAATTAGGAAGTGAATTACGTTCGTACAAATAATAATTTGGCTAAGTGGAACATAAAGTGAATTATTGGTGATGATTGTCTTTGGGTTATGACGTGCGTATTATTACGAATAGCTAATTCATAGGGGATCTGAGTAAATGGTTTTATTATAAAAAGTTTATATATTTTTAATTGTGCTATTATAATGGTATTTTCTGTTGTGAATTGTCTCATCTCTGAAGATTTAGTTTGATGTTAGATGCAACGCCGTTGCTTACTTCTTCTTTTTCTTCGATGGCGTAACAGCCCAAATAGAGCCTTGGCCTCCTAAACTTTTTGCCTCTATTTATCTCTGTCCGCGTCAGTTTTCCAACTTGCCTCTTCCCTCCTATCGGCCCAGTGAACACCTTTGGAACCCGTCCCTCCAGCGTACACTGGTTTTCCCTGCTCATTGCAGTCTCATTTGCTTAATTTGGATAGGCACACAAAGTATCATCATCAGCATTCATCAATCCGAAGATTGGGTTGCTGCAACACTCTATTCCACTCTCCTATCAGCTAACCGCTTCATTTTTACTTTGTTCTTCCCTTTGACGTCCTTCATTATTTGCCTGATGTATTCATTCCATTGTATAATTTGTGTATTTCGTTGTTGTGACGAATTTGCCGTTGCTTACATTGAATATTTTCTTTGAATTTTCACCTCCATGAGGTACATATGGCATATATTTGATTCGACGATCTCCGTAACTTATCAGTAGAAGTATTTAATAACAACACTTAATAAAAATCAACTTGTATATACTTCCTTGATCGTATTCGAAGTTTTCAGTTACTTCTCAAAGGGTCAAACTGTCAACCAACCCGCTGTACAACCAGTAAAAGGCGGAAAAGCATCGGAACCAATCGAGTTGATCAAACAAAGCTTGCAATTTTATAATTTCACTGAACGGTATCGTCCACATTCCAAAAAGTCAATTCCAAAGCGATTGGACATTTTTGGAATTCTTCTCACTTGAGAGGGAAGTTTTAAAATATCCTGAAAATGCAACACCCCTACTCGTGGATGCAGTTAACGCTGCCTAGTTTCAAGGGGCACAGTTAATTTCGTCGCATGTCCTACATCCTCGGCTCCGCCACATATGAATTATTTAGCGTCGTGATAGTAAGGCAACGTCCGATGTCCTTGAATGCGAGGAATATGTACATCTAGACATTTTTGAGCCGCGCGACGAAATTTTTTTCTGCTCATCGCTAGAAGAAAATAGCTTTTTTGAACTTCAACATTTTTGAAAGTCTGGTCGCCAAGCTGTCTGTCAAGTCTGGAGCTGGTGGCAGTTATACACATTTAAAGGATACCTTTGAAGAACCAAACGACTAAATGACATATGTGGTTACTTTCAGCATATCTGCAATCATTATCTACTGTATGTAGTTGTCCAGACAGAAATGACCGACGAACCCACGAAGATTTCCCTAACCTACTAACCCTAAATGTTCTGTTATTATTAAACGTTCGAAGGCTGGATTTGGAACTCAATACGGACTCCTAGACTACACGCTAGGCTACAATTAATTGAAATTTTCATGCCATGCGAATCTCAGTATCACGCGAAAGATACTATTTGAACCCTACATTATGTCTCTAGATCTGATAGAAGCGACAAAATAAGAGAGATACACTGCTGAAAGGATAGGTACGAAAATTCCTTCTTTCCTCACCATTTCTGTGACTATTTAAAAAAACGAGCGCGACACTAAGGGCCGATTGTAAAATTTCTGGTTTATTTACTTCTAGAGTCATATTTATACGTTAGATTTTTATTTGAAACCCTGACCCTATCCGTAACTAGTACAGCAACCAGACATTGTGCAACCGACCTAAAGACACCCCATTTTCATAAAGTTTACTTTCGTCCTTTCCCTCTTCCACTTCCATTTTTCGTATTACTTTTCATGGGCCAACACCCCATGCCCACACCCCTGTGGTGGCTCGCAGAGTTAAACGTAGAAGTAGATTATCACATGCACAGAGACCGATAAAAATTTCCTAGACTCATGGTGTGTCCAGTAACAGTTATTCAATATCCTCTCCAGGTCTGTTGCCATGACTTTTTCATTTAAATATAAACCCCTTTCTCATATGTACGGACCTTAAAGTAACCCTATCCCTGAATTCAGATTCAACTGCGACATAGGTGTCATCTTTGACGAAAGTGTTGATTTTCATGAATATATGTTTTTTTTAGTTGTTGGCAAGGCGATGGCCGTGGCCTACTATACCGCCACACCGACATTCATGGTCCCCTAGTTCAGAGAATAGTGTTTTTTTTTACACCCTCCCTGTTTTAGAATACTGGGCGTCAATTTGGTTAGCTGCTTTCACCACTACTCAGAAGCTTCTAAGTCAAGCCTCGCCATTGCCCGTTATCGCTCTCCCTCCCTCAGAAACTCCGTCGTTATTTCGTCCTCCCAGGAAATTCCTCGCCTCCCTCACCGCCATGTATTATCGGACCTTAAATTCTTGCATAGCACCATGAATGGACAACTTTGTAACTGCCACGTTATCTTTTTCCAATGCATATACCTCCTCATTCCGCACGAAACTGTAATCTCTTACACATCCTGAAATGTCGTCCTTCTCTCGCTCAGCGTTCCCTATTTTACCGAATCTCCCCCAAAATCAAATGATTGCCTTCAAAATATCCTCCCCTAAACCTCTTCTCTTCCTCCAAAACATTTCATGAATTTATTAAACGCTACTTGTGTAATTAAATCACAATGCCTTCCAATACGAGTTCACTTTGTTATTGTGTTACTTCTCTGGTGATAATTTCTCGGGTTTCACACCGGGTAAGACTGTTTAAAACTACCAAACGTTTTGATAGTAGACTTAGCCATCGATCAGGATCATCCTGATAACGATGGCGGAGTCTGCTATCGAAACGTTGAGAGTTTTCAACAGCCTTACCCGGTGTGAAACCTGAGAAATATTTGCTTCGTTAATTCGCCGGGAAAACCTTTAATCCTTCGTATTACTTCTTGTTTTCATTTTATTCATTTGTTATTCTTTTATTGCTGTTCTGATATTTATTTTTTGCATCAACAAATTTCATTTACCGTTGTGCCATGTTTTGTTTCATGAGATGTTAAATAAGAAAATAAATTGAGAAGGAATGTCAAAGTCAGAATGAATATCAGCTACGGCTTCCGTGTCACCTTCCCACGTAGGCTCTCCCATTCCTTAGTTAGTGGATGAGGGCCTTTTGGGAGCATTTGCAGTAGGATTCCAACAAGAAATAAATTCCTTACATCGACTTCTTTCAAGCCTTCTGCGCTACGAGGTGGTAAACTGACAACCCTAAATTCCATTTTTTACTCTCCCCACTCGTAATTGCTTTTTCATCGTATTTTCGATCCTTCGACTCTTAAAGGGATTGGGTGTTGTAACTTTCGAATATGGAGACCATCATTAGTTTTTTACTCAATTCGCATTCTAGCTTAAACCTAATTGCAATGAAACTTGCCTAAGTACGAGTAAATCATATGTTTGCATTACTAACTACTCATACTGAATGTATCGAAATTGTTACTTATTCAAAAAACCTATTAAATTAAAAGAAAAGCACATTTTGGCTTAATAAGCCAACATTAGGTACAGGTCTGTACTCACGAATAAGGGTACATAAAAATAACAAGCAATCATCTGGAACCGACCCAGTATCTTGGTTTGTATGATAAGATGTCTGATTATGTCTAAAATTGTCGTACTTTTAGTAAATATATTTTTTGGAAACGTGAAAGTTTCGATACTTTTAAGATGACTTCTATCCCTTAAGTCTGGCAGAATACCAGTACCGTTAACTAATCATTTTTCCATATTTAATAATAATAATTCAGGGAAATGGAATATTTTTTAGGGTTTCTCTTATATTATCATTTTAGTTTGTTTGATAGATTACGTTTTACATTTGGCTGGTGAAACCCCCCCATTCGTACCGATTTATTAGGTGTTGTTTAACGCCACACTATGGTAGCAGATGTTGATATCTCTTTTGTTTTCCCACATCAGCAGGGCATGGAGGCGGAGGCAGAAGATCACTTTGCCACGGACATTTGCCCCGGTGGCCTCATCAACGTTGAGAAGATGAGGAAGGCCCAGGCGGTACTGGACCGAATAGCCAGAATCCACCAAATGTACGAGGAGCCTCTAGAAGACCCGGCGGCCGCGCTTCAGAGAGACGGAATAAGGTAAGCACAGATCCCGTCTTGCATTAATTAATGCAACTCACGGTTAAAATATTTGCAAACCGGATTGAAAATACTCGATTACACAATCTGACCTTCTGAGGTCGAATGAAAATGAGTTTTGGTCCAAGAGTTAGTTGCATTTTTTTCGATTCAAGCGATCTTGTTTGGCAACAAACCAATGGGAAACTTACTTAAGTAGTCGTTATCTGCAGTGACAAAAGGTGCTATAAGGAGTTTTTCCTCGTCTTGGATATTTTAATAAAAAATTTGTAGCCTTTCCATGACATGTTTTTCAGGGTGAATTTTTGAATGAATGAGTTAGGCTAGTAGCTTGTGCAAAAGATTTTTCAAAAAATAACCGCGAGACATATGTTTATAAATCACTGTTAAAATTTTCTGGGGTTAAAACCAGGTCGTAAACTAACCTAGGTTTTAAATATAAATAATTTTTGTTTTTCCCTCGGCTTCTTTCATTGCGACTCTGTCACGAGATTTTCTGCAAACTCTCTCCGTACGCTTACTCTCAATTCATATATGACCATTCCTAACCCTAGTCCTCTACTTTTTCCACCTACACTTCTTAGATACCTCATTTCTTCTGCATTTATTCTACTCTCATGCTTATCCTGGCATACCCTGGTTTCGCTGCCTTATAATAAAGTATAATGCCGCTATATCGGCCGATAAAATATCGGATCGTCCAATACCAGGAATTATCGGCCGGATCATCTTCGCCGGATATGTTTCTGTCCAGCCTAAATGTCAGTGATTTATTATTCATTTGAATGTTTCTTTCCCCTCATTTGATGATCCATGTTGTGGCGCATCGCTCTAGAATCGTAAAAATGAGACTTAAACTTCCCTGAGATATTGTGATCGATTGAGAGGTGACATATTCCTGTTGTTCCGATGCAGAGAGAGGACATTTACCACTCCCGTTAGGGCCTATTCAATCTCCAGCGTCTCTCTCGTTGCCCCGTTCACGCTAATGCATTTTTCCTGTACGCAAAATGATCTCCATCACTTATCTTATTTACTCACTATAAAGATAGATACAAAAGCGTCCGATGATGACTGTGGATGATAAAAAAGAAAAACCCTCGTGAAAACTAAAACTTTCCAAGTTGATGAGGGGTTCATGGCTCGATTTGTAAGGATAACAGAAGTTATGAAACTGATAAACATATGCTAGACTCTCTCGACCTTTATCTATCTAAATATTTTTTTCCTGGGGAAAGTAGGTCTTGGGAAATAATAGATCATTATCATCCCTTCGTATACGTTTCGCAATGGTATGATTGCTTCTTCAGGGCTGCAATGAATTCACAAGGTGTGTCTCAATTTATATTTGATGCAATATTTTATCAAAATCAACTTATAAATATAGAATCAAATGTAAATTACCATTATTTCTAGTCCTGCGAATTCATTGTAGCCATTAAGAAGAAATTATATAATAGAAAAACGTCCTCTAAGAACTTAAACCGATCTATTACTTCCCGAGGCCTATCTTCTTCCCATCTGAAACTCGCATGATCTTAATTTTTCAATTAACCCAAATCGGCGTTTAGCCTCCCGAGTCTCTAGTGGTTCTCATCCTAGTCCTGCCATTAGTTGTGTTGTGTTCAACTCACTATGCAGTTTCTATAAATTAAAAAAACATCCTAAAATTGACTAGAATAAAAAATTAAAAACGTCGTAATAATTCCCGTAGTGATATCGGGTACAAACTTGAACTGGAAACATCTATCTCAAACAAATAACGTTCGAGAAGACAAAGTTGAAGGAATTAGGAGGGACGACAATGAATGAAGGCCGAATCGTAATACATCATTAGGAAAAAAATCTACTTCATAATATCTGGGGAACCAAAAACCTTCAATGGACCAATTTTTTTTAACTGATAAAGAATGTTTTCCTCCTTAACATTAACTAATGGAAATTATGGACAGCATTAAATACTTTTAAAAATTTACATTACTTTGTAATATTGTTTGTAATAAAATGAAAGTAATAATATTTTCTTGAGTAAAGAAAGTGAGGCTGATCATAAATTTGGGAGGGCACAAACTGGAGCAAGTTGTGTAATTTAGTTAATTGGGTAGTACGTAGCCGTGTTTGATAGTATTAAAATTATTTATTTATTTGGTAATATACCGGTCAAGGCAGGTTTACGTACCCACTTACACGATATCTTCGTCTCAGAATACATCCTACCTCTCTTCATCCCGTCCACAAATACTATTCTTTTACTTCCCCTTCCCCGCTTACCCAGCATTTTACCCTCTATCACGGCTTTCTGCATTCTTTTTCCCCTCGTTACCGGCTCCAACCACCTACTTTGCCTCATCCTAATCTCATCCATAAGTTTCCTTTCCTCACCAACCATACCAAGAACTTCACCTTTTGTCTTCCTTTCTGCCAACTGTACCTTCTTCATCCTTCTCCACACCCACATCTCAAATGCATGCAGCTTTATGTCGTCCTTTTTTCTCCGAGTCCACGTATCTGCACCATACAACGCTACATGCTGCCATATCAAACACTTCATCAGCTTTATCTCCTTACTTTTCTACTCCAGTTTAACTTTATATCCTTACTCTAGGTCCTGGTTATCGACTCCCTCCTATTTCTGAACGATTCTTTTGCTAGCGCAATTCTCCTTCTAATGTCTTTACTACTCTTCCCACTTTCTTCAACGTTCTACCCAAGTATTTAAATGTCTCTTCTTGCTCTAGTTGGTACATCCTACGTTTACGTCCATTCTCGCTTTTTTGTCCAAGAAAATCTCATTTATTTTATTTTTACTTTTGACGCAGCGAAGTAACCCGTGAAAATGGAGCTTTCAATATTAGTCCACTTTTATTACATCTGTTTCTATCATAGCCTTTTATCCTACTGCCTTTCATCCGTCATTTATTTATTTTTCCTGCATTCGTCTGAGTTTTACCACAAATTTCTCGTCTCTCATCATTAGGGAAAATGCATAAAATCTAATTCTCACTTTTAAGTTCTGTACACAACAAAATATTCCCTCAGGAACTCAAACATGTAATCCATAAGTAAATGCGTCTACCACAGACATTATTAATTACCTTTTATAAGTATATACAAATTTGAAAATTTCACTTGATCCAAAATGGCATCTCGGTGGCTTGTCGTCACCGCACGGTATTGCCTCTCTCATCATCTACAGGCATTTCAACAGTAAATATCAAGTCATACAAGTTCATTGAATTCTGCTAAGAAAATTTAAAGGATAATTTCTTCAAATTACGAAAAAAAAAAAAAGTGAACTTCACATGTAAATCCGTCGTAATGCTACTGTATAAAAGCGTATCAGGCTTAAATTTGTGGAAATACTTGATGTCCATTTCAAATAAAACAAAATTGGTAAAATTTCCACACAGTATATTATAAACCACAGTTAGAATACACCACCGACCAAGGTTTGAGCACGTAATGCCATTATACCTTGATAATGGCATTACGTGCCGAAACCTTGGTCGGTGGTGTATTCTAACTGTGGTTTATAATATACTGTGTAGAAATTTTACCAATTTTGTTTTATTTGAAATGGTAATGCTATTGATTGCTTTTGGCGATACTGTTTTGTGACTGAATCCCACGGGATAGCGATGGCTTAGCTTTCATGCTACATTGCGCACGTAATTTTTAAGGAGAAATATTTTCATGAAACTACTTCTAATTTTTTCCGAAAAAAATGCATATCCTGTATATTTAAGAATACGTGCTTTAAGTACAAATAGTTTTTTATGCATATTCCCTATTTCCAACTTGCACTTCCATGTCTGACGCTTCTTCTTAGATCTTTTTTCACAACCAGCCCATTCTTTCCTTTCATTTACATTCCCACATCTCCGGAAATCCCGTCTACCCAACTTGCTATTTCCTCAAAGATTGTTATTCGGGGCCAATCATTGCGACGTTGTCATACCAACGTTGTCGCTAATCTTTTATATAGGTCTTTACTGCTATAGGGAAATTTATTAGGTATCGGAAAGCAATTTGTGATACTGGGGTGCCATTATCTAAATTGGAACACTAATAGCTTTCCTCACTCGCTATTTGGTATTTTTTATAGTTTTGGGCCGAGAAAGTGATGAAAGAAAAGGTAATGTGGAACTAATTAAACCATTTAACTGTGTTTAGAAGTGTGTGTTTGTATTTACTCTACGTGGATGTTGTAAGTTTCAAAATTCTGCTCTAACAAAATAATAATATTTAAATATTGTGAAACACTTAAGGGTTTGTCCAAGTCTTGCACGATGGTCAGAGAGGACTTCAATTTATCATGTTGTAATATTTTAACGTATGTTTTGACTGAGTCTAATTTGACAGTTCTAACATTTTTATATGTGAACAGTTTCGCGTGGTAGTGTCCTTAGAAATACATTCGTTTTTCATTTGGGTAACCGCGACATAAGGTCATCCGTTCACATTCCGAGGACCCATAGTTCGGATATGGCTGAGCCGGAGATTTTTCAGTGGAGTCCCGAGCCCTGCTTGGGTACTTTGTGGAGAGCATTTCAAGTGCAGTACTACGTTCGTCAAATTGAACGTTAAACTTTTGCACTCTTGACGTCTTTCGTTAGGGGTATGCTAATTCCGACGCCGGGTTTCTCTCCATCCTTCATCCATTCCCCAAATAACTTTCCCTATCAACCTGCTTCTATCGTCTATGGCGCAAATGACCTAAGTTGTCAGTCTCCTCCCCATATAGCCAACTTTCTACATTGTTTATCAGTTTCAAAAGACTAGCATAGCTTAATATACAGCTAGAATATTTTTATTGTTAGTTTCGCTTATTTTCGTCCTCAAACCTATGTAATTCCAACAGTTCTTGATGGTGGAAATAACATGGACAGGTAGGATTGCGTTCAGTTAAGTTGATAGAGGATTTTTTTCCAATGGGCACGACAAATATGAAATCGTGGCTTAGTAACTACCTTTCTTCGTATTCTATTCTCCTTTTCTAATTTTCCGGAACCGGTTGAAGGAAACTCAACGGCTGACACGAAATCACGTGCAATCGATTTTTTGCTTAGGAAGGAGCTCTTGGGGAATTATCATCCCCATCAATCCCAGGCATTGCCATCACGAATTTATTAATGTGCTTTCGGGAATCAATCGGGCAGAGACTTCCGTGACCGGAAGAAATTAAGGAAGCGAAGCCCGAAGGGGGTACATATATATCATTCACTCGTGAAATTCACTTAATGCCCCCTGGAGCCAAGGAGAAAGCGGGATTCTTCAGGTCACGCATTCAGCACTCTTCTAGCACCACTGCACCTGTCTTCGTATCGAATGCTGGGCACATCGTGATTATATGTTTTACGTTCTCCGCAGGAAACGGGAAAACGATTTAATAAATTGAGGAGTATTTCGAAATGAGACTCTCCTATCTGCGTTTAACTGTCCTCTGAGCTTTCGGTGGGCCGCGATTAAAATATCTGCCAACGTTTCGATGCTCGAATTGACCATCATCTTCAGGGCTGCTAACTCAGAAGGTAAAGTTTCTGACTGGTGCTAGAAGACAAGGTATAACAGAAGTGAATACAGGATGGACTTTGATCAACAATCGGTAAAGGCTTACGACTCGGTAGGGCTGGTGCGTGATGGTATATTGACGATTGAGGAATAATTTAATTTAAAAAACTGTTAATTATGCCATAAAAGACAGCAAAAAGCACTAAGGTGGCCCTGAGGCAACCCTGTGTCTCCTTGTATTTCCCCCGAATTGTTTCACGCATTGCCATTTACAGCTCAATGCATAATCACTTTTTTTTTAGTTTTACGTAGCTCAAATCATTTCACTTTAAAGCAGGAAACACCAGAGCTCGTCGTTAAAATATCCGTCCTGTCTCACGATCTCGTACGGCAATCATTGTATTCTAGGGATTCTCAATATGGCGGCAATGGCTTCACCTGAAGTTCGTCACGCCATCTCTTTCGTAAATCTGTACTCTTAAAGCCAGACCATTTCATCGTCTTCGGAAAACCTGTCTCTGAAGCCGAGAATTCCGACCGGTGCTGGAAGAAAAGTAGAAGTGAGGACGGGGAATAGTTTCACCTAAAATTGGTGAACAATGGGTTACTGATATGATAGGGCTGACATGCGATTAACATTGCATTGAGCATGAACTGCTTTTAACGACAATATTCACATTAGAATTGGACATTAAACTGCAGTTCCCTTGGTGCCTTTCGTTATGAGTAGACTAATACTGACGCCTTGTTTCTCTCCACCCATATAACCCTATTCCTTACCCACCTGTCCTCAATGGCGAAAATGACCTCACTTGTCACTCACTTCCCCAAATAACCAACTAGCGATCTCAGTTGTCGGTCACCTAGCAAAATATATAGACCAACCAATCCATTGAGAATATTCACCGGTAAAACACCAGGTTTTTAATTTTTGTTGCACCCTTCGACAAACGTTAATTGCCTCCCCTGCGAAATTTATCGTAGTTGTCGAATCTGTAACCATCAATTTTCTGGACAGTCGAAGTTTTTGGCGATATCGACCGTTAAATAAGTGACAATGGACGGTTATTGAACGCACAACCGTGGCACAACCTCTTACCCATATCCTGAAATTGTCGAATTGACGATCGGAATTGTGGAGAGGGGGGATGAGAGTGGATGGGGTGGTTTGGATTATTCTGGAAGTTATGGGGTTCCATGTCTCACTGAGGTTCTGTCCTTGGCTCTGCTTGAAGTTATTCGGGGACCCAACACCCCTCGTGATGCCGTCACGTGACTTTATGACGAAATCCTGTGAGGAAGAAAAATTATTTTGTATCGTGGCGCTTCCGACTGCAAAGAAAGGTAGAATAAAGTCGACCTCGTCACATTTCACGGCTAGGTTGCTGACATCCGGTAATATTATCGTGTATTTAATTGTAATTTTAGTAAATGGGACGTAATGTATTTAGGTGCCGATTTTTTCAGTGATCTTTCTTTCTTTCCTTAGGTACTTCGTGTTATGTATGTGCATATCGGCGGCATGTTGAGCACTAGTTCTAGGTGTCCCAGTCTAATAGAAGAGTTTTGCTGTCCCATCCTGAGTTTGACAGGCAAAGATTTTTGTATAAGATATATCCAAAACAACCCACCCACTCCCATACCCCCCTCTCCAACTATGCTGCATTAAGGATAAAAAGGACCCCTGCTAGAAACCCATTATCATACATTTGAAGAAGCTACTGGTATTGGGGGAAATGTTGGATTTCAATAATCAATCCTTGACGCGGAAAATATCCCATTCATTTTAATCATTAGCGGCGTTAGTTTTCACTCAAGGCTTGCTACATTTTTGTGGTCTCTCTTCCATACCAGGTGAACATTTTTGCCATGATTGCATGTAAATGATGCAATACTCACAGCGCAAACTCTGAGGTGAACTCAATGGACGGCCACCATATTGTCTAAAATGAGTTTCATAGGCTCACTAATGTTTCTTTAAACTGCAATGGAGACAATTTACGTTTGACGAGGGGTAATAAAAGTTACTTGTTCTCCAAGTGTCCTCTTATGTCTTTTGATTCGGGAGACAGTTCGTTTCACGCTCAGAGTAAAAATACAGTCTTAGTTACTTCCTGACCGATGCCATGGAGGAAGAAAAAGATCGACCCCAAAATGCACATGGTCAGCAATTTCATTATATACTTCATTAATGTCACCAGTTTTGTCACGAATTTATTCGCTCAAAAATAAAAATTTAGACCTCGGTAATAATAAATAAGGAAAATACTATTAGTTCCACGTATACTAAAGAACAAAGCACGCGTTATATTCGGGAGACAGATTACTGTTCTTTCAAACTCTTCTGCCTTTATTCCATCAAAAACAACATTTATTCCGCCATTAACTAAAATATTGAATTAAATAAATGAAAATAATTGCGCATGTGTGTGACACACCCGTGAAAAGTTATGAGGTCGACTTACCTACTTCTGCCTTTGTCTGCAGTCGAGAGTGCCATGATGCAGAACCATTTTTCCTTCTCGCAAGCTTAGGTTCATCCTAAAGTAACCATACGACATCTGAGGGTTGTTGGGTCCCCTCTAGGTGACATCATACGCCCTCTAGGGTGGGTTAAAATTTCAAATAGTCGAAAATTCGAGGTCTTGAGCTTATTTTTTTCCTTTTGAGTCAAAAATACGAATACGAAATTTGGAGTCATTCAACCCCCTGCAAACCGTGCCGCAGGGGTGCCTAAGTTGCAATTTAGAAGGGTGAGAAATATTTCTTTTCTTTATAATCCGGTACATATTGTTAATATGGATATGCTTTCCCTATTTCCCTTCTATTATGCACATTTTGTGAGGCTAAAATGTCAGGGAATTGCCATTGTCATTGTCTAACTAATGGTTTTTAAAAAACTTGCCGGCCCCTGATGGCTGGGTTGCACAAAGTACACCCTTTCGTTTTCGTCAACTTAATGCTGCTATCCTTCGGGTTTTCCATGCTATAAATAAACGACTCCGAAGTTCGCATACGTATGTACCTACGTATGTACGTAGGTACATACGTAGGTACCTACGTATGTACGTATGTATCTTTGCGTCAAAATGAAAAAAATTTAAGCTGCAAGACCTATGAAATTCGAGAAAAAAATCTGGAAATTTTGGCCGACCTCAAGTCGCCCTCCACCTTATTCTTGCTCTTGAGGTTTGACGCTTCTTTTCCCTCCCCGTTTCAGCATCCACACGTCGAGCATCGAGCGCTCGTACCTGGTGGCCGAGGAGGAGGACGAGGGGGAGGCGGCGGAGAAGGCGGCGGCGGGGCCCGTGTTCGCCACGACCATCATCCGGCTGCCAGGACAGGAGGAGGTGGCCGTGCACTCGACCACCACCAACTGGCGAGAGGAGCCTGACGACTACCGGCCCGTGCAGCCGCTGGCCAACGACCATGGAGTCTCCTTCTTCCCAATCTGCGGCACGAAATCCGGCATCGACCACCACGTGCTGCAGGTACGTACGCACGGCGAGAAAGACGGGGTAGGGTATGAGGGGGGAGGGGGGTTAATTTATGCGGGATCGAGTTAGTTTGGTGGCTAGAGTACTGGCTTCCCAACCCGAAGGCCCGGGTACGAATCCAGGCAGCGGTGAAAAATATTTAATTGGAACCTCGATCCCCACTTGAATGTCTTGTGGAGAGCACTACCATTTTTCCCCGTCAGTCGGATGAGACGCTGGACTGCGGCGTCCTTCGTTAAGATCAGGCTAATTCCGACTACGCGTTTCACTCCTCCCTTCGTCCTATCCTTTAAGGAGTTATTCCAGTATTACGTAAAACGCTTTGGGGAGAGAGGGGGGTTGAGTTTTCCTTGCTTGTTGAGTCTTACGTAGGGGAGTGAGGAGGTCCGAGACCATCTTACGTAAGGTTATATTCACTACTGAGATCGATCATATTATTCACTATTGTCTCTGTTGGATTACCGTGGCTGTGGTACGCTTGAATTGAAGCTAAATTACAGAAAAATATATGGCCATATTTTTGCAATTGCATTTGCTAGCAACATTTTCTCAAGCGTTTAACAACTTCAAAAAAGCTCATAATCAAGTACAAAGCTGGTATGAGGGCTAAATAATCAAATACACATCCAAGATCCATGGCCGTACTTTCATGCAAAGAACCAACACTTAATTTGTAAAATAACTTGCTAATATATAAGTGACAAGAGAAATTCTAGTTACAAGGAAAAAGAAGAAAAGCTGGGAATTTACTTTCGTGGTCTTAAAACGAACAAATTAACGCTTCTACCTATCAATTTATAAGCGTTGAGAGAGTTAATAAATACAATGCTTAATACATTTATTGCGTTTATATGGCCCTTATTTCCAGTATTTTTATGACTACTTGTATAATATCTTACTGGACCAGATATGTGTTTTTGATTCCTCTTTATCATTATCTTACTACCTAATTCCACTTCGTAAAATCGTGGTCTTTGACATATTTGGGTTATTTATCGGATAATATAGGTTAATTTAACTCTTTTCTCAGATGCATCGTGAGAATGAAGTTGATTTGTAGGCTTCCACGGGGCTTGATTTAATGTATCTTCCTCCTTCTGGGTTTTCTCCGCGTCGTTCCCTGACGATGAGGGCCATATTACTCCGGCTTCTTCGAATCACACGTGATAGGATGGGGTCTATAATTAACGATTGACCTACTGGCTTCTTGGGGTCCGAAGTGGCCTGACACTTTGCATCCTATGCTTTGATCCTTTGCAGGATAGCAGATGAAACAGATACCGTTCTCATCGTCGTGGAACAGCGGGGCTAGACACTCCAAAAAGCGGAAGATTCATCCTGTGACGGAATTTAAATGAATTTCCTTACTAATCTACTGTGCATTTCAAAATTGTGTAACCCGAGTTTGAGAGTTGATATCTTCAACACGACTTAAGCGATGTTAAACCTAAGCGTCTCCAGAGTGAAACTTGCTTAATTTTGCGTTGTTTCGTGAAAAAATAATATTTTTAAATGCAAAACTTATTAAATTTTTTTCACTGTGAATGAAAATTTTTGCCTGGAAATTAGGAGGCAGAGTATGAAGTTGGAATAGGTAAGGAGAGGCAAAGGGATGCTGAAGGCCGTGATAGAGGGAAAGTTGCTGGGTAAGTGGGGAAGGGGAAGAATGGGATGGTCTTTATGGATGGGATGAAGATAGTTAGGGCGTATGCTGATATGAAGAAAGAAATTGTGTAGTGAGATCGACCCCTGCTCCAGTAAATATCTAGAGAGTTTTTTACTTTTCTATTTCAACCTACATTAACCGGTAGATTACCCTAATAATAATAATACTTTTGTTTATCCCTGGGGCTTCCGTGCAGAATTTTCCCTTCTGTTTTTCCTTCCTTCCTTTACGAGTTAATTTTATCTCAGAAAATGGCCAATCCATTTGGACCTTGTCTTCCTGATAGTACTCCTTAAAGTTCTCCTCACTTCTGTTCTTCTGAACACATCCTCGATTCGAATTGTATTCGTTCATTTGAAATTAAACATCCGCCTCCAACACCAGGTTTTGAGATATCCCATTATTTTCTGAACAGTTTTCCTGTGGTCCATGTCTCTAATCCATGAAGTACAATGCTCCATACAAAAGTGTTTACAAATAGCTTTCTTTTCGGTAATCGTTATTTCATCTTCGACGACAGCGGTTTATTTTATTCGTTCGACATTTTCATGCTTGAGCTATTTCGAAATTTCAAGATAAGTATGGCTAATAAAACTTTCAAGCTTCTTGTAATTTTTTACTCTTCAATAATCCTTTGTCAGTCCCTCTGTAATTGGAAACCCCCGTATGCCGGAAATAATTTTTTTACTAAATCGATTCTGCCTTTGACATAATCAACAACACATTGGAAATTTACGATAATTAAATTGAACTTTTCATGGTAAAATCCGATTACCCAAGGAATACGCATTGCTAAGAACAAATAAGAAAACGAGTCATCACTTCTGGGAGATATACGTTAGTCCGTTCCAGGTTTTCATTTTACATGAGCGGTTATGGTGTTCTCCTGTCCTTGTATTAGTATAGGGCGTTTCAAGCTCAGCGTTGGATACATTGTATCGAAGCAAGAAAGGGGGAAATAAAAAGGTAGAAAAACGTAGAACCGGCATCACTGGTATCCGTAAGTTTTGTGGTTAACTGAAAACCTGGAACGCACTACAGTTCGTAATAGTCGACCTGCATCTTCCAATGGCAATCCGTGGACGACGGGATTCGAGAGCGGAATATTCGTTGTCTCGCGAAGCGTTAAAGTCTCTTTTGGTAACCGAAACATTTTGGAAGGCGACTCGATGCAGACCCAAGCGTCCCTGTTACGCAAATCTTCTGCGACGCCAGGGGAGGGAGGGACACTCAGGGTTAGCGAAAGACTTGCCGCCTGGCGTCCGTAGCCGTGAGGCATCTGATGCAATCGGAATTATTCCGGAAACATTCTGGATTCCATCGATTCTTCTAATCATCGATAATTCTAATTCTATTTTCGATAATTTTTTTAATATGTTAAGTTGATTCCACCGTAAATATCAGTTTATTAATATTCTGGCTATCTATAGGAAAAACGTGTCCTCTGATATGAACAACAAAATCATGCCTTTCCACGTGATTTTATTCTCCAATTGGACTTAAAATTGCATGTTGTTTAATGCAATAATGGGAGAAACATGGGGGAAATAGTATTTTTCTATCTAACATAAGTGCCATTTTGAGCGAAAAGAAGTGTATAAGAAGCAAAAACTCCCAGAAATTAAATTAAAACAAAATTTAGGCATCCTGCAATCTTATGACTTTATTTATTTGCAAGCCAAAATGCAGTAATTCAATATATATGGTGTTGCAATTGGCTCATATAGGTGGAAATAAATCTATTCGTCGAATAACCTACATGAATTGTACATTGATTTTGTTTTTTTTAATCTGCGGCGTGCCATCAGTGAAAGCAGAACTTTTAACGCTAACGATTATTAATGTCAAATTTTATGTTATTTTCACATACACTCCTCATCAAGTTCTCCGTGGCAGAAATAACGCCCTGGTGGCGTATTTTTCGCGCTAATAGAGATTCCGTGTCTGCTCTCGAGGCACAATATGTTGCATGGAAAATGTAATTTTTCTATCTAAAATAAATACCTATCATTTTCGCGAAAAATAAACTGTTTATAATAAGCAAAAACTACCAGGAAATTTAATTAAAACAAAATTCAGGCCCCATGCTGTCTTATTATTTTATTTATTTGCAAATAACTGTAATAATTGGAGTCAAAATGTTGTAATTCATCCCAGCAGTTATTTTTTACCACTAATTGTGAGATAATCCTCTATGTGCGCAATTACTTATCACTAATTTCATTGTTTTGCTGTTTTATTTCATTGTAATACCTGTAATTGCGCATTACCTAGCCTAAGTGCTAATGTACCTGAGAGATTTGTAGCATTTCTACCCCCGTTTGTGTTACATATTGAATTAAACGGTGCAAGTGTATAATTTCTTTTAAGATGGGCCTCACCGCTGTTATCGGTTTTCCGCCATTTTTCAGTCGGAGAGTTCTCTTACTGCTAGTATATTTCCCTCAGTTTTTCAAGCAATGGAATATGCAGCTGAAAAAAGAGCCCCTTCATCGCAATGGTCTCGTTTCGTTTTTTATTTCGGAAACCCATCGCTGGGTTTAGTTTAGGTGTGGGACATGGAGTGTTTAGATTGTTAAGAGAGAGATAATAAGAGAAAGATTAGAGATGATTACCCCGCCAAATGGGCGATAATCGTTTTTGTTTGCCTGTTCCCGCTAAGTGGCACATAGAGAGAGAGAGTGATATCTCATATCGAAGTTTTTTCCAAAATACCCTCTTCTGCTTTGTTTCACTGCATTTATTTTTTTACGACGAGATTTGTAAACAGAATACAATCTGTTTTTGCGCGGAAAATCGCAACCTTGAAAAATTTTGCGAGATAGTGCCTAACCCTAGAATTATATTTGGTTAAACTTTGTTGTATTTAGAGAAGCCTTGATCCTTGTACAAATGCTAGCAGTACATACAGTTCATCCTCACATTCAATGGAATTCAGCTACTTTAGTTAAATACCGTATGCACAGTAATGATTTCTCTTTGATTGGTCATCAGTGTATTTGTCATAAGTAGATGCCGAAACCTAGGTCATGTTTTTTCAAATAAAGTGTGGAATCATAAAGTGCTTGTTTTTTCATTCATTAGGTATGTAATAGTTAGGGAACCATTCGTCCTCAAAACATTGTATTAATTTTTTACTCCCATATTTTTCCTTTTGCTTTTTTAAATCCGTATTTACTCATCATTGTCTGAGTTTCGCAACTAACGACGGGTATGAACTTGAAATTTTGTTTTTAGCTATCTATCGTTATTTTCCCTTAATGCAGTGGCTGCGAAACTTGACGGAATTCGCCTGCATGTTGGGTGACGTGAAGGAGGAGGGGAAGGCGCGTGAGGAAGGGGTATGCAAAGTACACATGGCTTAAATTTCTACGCTATTAGTAGTTGCCTACGTTTTTTATAAAACGTAGGAAACTACTAAACTATTTTTAGGATTCCAACAAAGCTGCATCAAAATACACTGATAGTTTTCGTAACCTATCGTTGAAGCCCATTGATGCAATAGTATTAAGAGCCATAGAGAGCCTTTTTTGTGATGTTATAAATAGATTGATCATTTTGAAGTTTGCAACAAAGGTTTGCTCGACTTTGAGAATCCTGGTATTCAAAAGCGGAGAATTGCCTTGCTCCCGCGTTCGGAGCCAACTGAAATGGGTCCTCTAAACAACAGCCACCAACTGTCGCTGTACCACTATAAATTATTGAAGCATTTAGTTGTTCCCAAGTTTTCAGTTTGACCGATGTATAATGGCCTTCACCGGGATAGAGTAAAAGCGAAACATGGAGGCAGTTGCGCAGAATGCCGTTTTCAGTGGATGAGTCCTCACTCAACGACTGACCCCGCATGGGGGAGTAATGTTATCACCGCATTTGACAACCAGGGTTCCCTAGGTCACAAACCCTTGTTCGATCTTCAAAAACCGCTATCTGTTATTCAAATCAACTTCTACAACTCTATGACTCTTAATTCATTTGTTTAAATGGGCTTCCCCGGTGGGTTTCCAACAATATCTGTGTTTATGGAGCGACTTCGTTTGGATCGTATTATAGTGTATACGATCCAAACAAACGTCACGATGTGTATAGTGTAGACGCCCTGCTGACACTTACTCGCCCTCTCAAGTTAAATGCAGTTTTGTTCGCAACGATACCAACCATGTGCCGTCATCTGCCATCGGCTGTTTAGCCGACCCCATTCACAATAACATTCCCCTCCTTGACGTCACGCTTCGCGCAGGTGACTTGCACCATGTTTCACTATGCACATAATCGCCGTGTAATGCACGACCCTAGCGACCGTCGGTAATCATCGATAATACGATTCGAAAGACGGAGCACTAGTCGCCAGATCCCCTATTACAATCTCATTTTCCTTTTGCTTCAGGTGCTGCACCACGGCACCACGGCCGTCCACTGGGAGCCGGAGGGCGGCCGCGCCGCGCTCGTTTACCTGCGGCTGGAAAGGAGCTGCGCCACGCTGACATGGAGCCGGCCCACGTGGAGCGGCCTCCGCGGAGGCTGTAGCGGCGTGGGCGGGGGTGTGATCGGCGTGGGGGGCGCCGGGAGCGGCGGAGGTATCGGAGGTGGCGGCGGGGGCGGAGTCGGGGGCGGGGGTGGCGGCGGGGGAGGCGGGTCCTCGTCATCCTCCTCCTCGTCCCCGGACTACACCCTGCAGGCCGACCCCGAAGAGGCCGTATCCCCGGGACTCATGCTCAGGTGAGGGCCCGATTGGAGGAGCAAGATATGTCATCCGATATTTTGGCTGGATTAAAAGAAGAACACAACTTTGTGTTCTCCACTGATTTATTATATAAAGTACAACCGGTTTCGGTTTTTACACCATCATCAGGTAAACTTATAAAAAATAAATTATAAGTTTACCCAATGATAGTGTCGTCCCTAGGGTAGTGCGGCAGGTGCCACCGCACTGGGCCCCGCGCTTATGGGGGCCCCGCCTGGGCTTGCCTCTTTCAGACGGCGTGCGGGGGAACCTGCATATTACCCAAAATTACCTACTACTCAGTACACATAAATTTCTTGAAATCAATAGCCAGTTCGTCGGTTGATTTCCTTCTGTCCATGAAATATGCTTAAAAGATGCTATTATATCAATAAGGGAATGCAAAGTTAAGAGGTCCCCCGACTTTCGTTTGCACAGGGCCCCTCAATCCCCAGGGATGGGACTGCCTAATGATGGTGTAATAAACGAAACCGGTTGTATTTTATATGATTAATCAGTGGAAAATACAATGTGTTCTTCTTTTAATATGGAAAGATTCCACAAAGTTGGATCTTCTTCATACAATTATATTTAGGCTGGTTTACTGTTTTCCCATTTTGAGGCCCTGAGTTCAACTCCCGGTAGTGGAAGATATTTGTAAATGGAATCCTGATTGCTACATGTGTGTCTTTTGAAGCTCGATCAATTGGATGGCCTCTTTGGGTTGATGCAAAACATTCATGGAGGTTTTTGGCTATAAAAATTGGATTTCATGACTTCTAACTCCAAACCAGCAGATTTCGTCAGATGTAGAATCGAGAAACTACACCAGCATTCGGAGAGAGTCATAGATAATGGAGGAGAATATATCACTGATTAGTGTTCTAATGCAATTCATCTAAAAAAAATCTTTTATCATAGCTAAAAATCACTGTGAACTTATGCTCCAACCTAATAAAACTGTGTTCGCTTCGACAATTTTGTAAAAGTGGGCTTATATTGATGCTGATGACCCTCCATCCTTCATACATTGCCAAACATTCTAATCCTACCTACCTATTCACTAATTCCTAATGCTACAGAGGGCCTTGCTTGTCTGTCTCCTTTCCTGAAAACTAATAGAACAAACACAACATTCATACCCAAGATGGCATCTGAACCTGCGCAACCTTTAGCTAGACCTTAAATTAACCCACTTGGCTATTATGGTCAGTGGGATGGAACTCCAGGCCTCTACTCAGGTGGGAGGCTCAAACAACAACAATGGCCAAATAAGGCCACCAATAATCGATTTTTGAAGATATTATTGTGTTGACTATATTCACCATAGCTAATCCATATTAGCATAATGAAAGCACAAATAGCTTTGAGGACATTTGATACTTGCAATATAACTTTGTATGTACTTATAAATGTAAATAATATTCGGGAAAATGTGGTTTTCACAGGAAAATTTCTATGGTTCTCCCAACCATTGGGGGAATAAGATTGCATTTCCTGTTTATCCGCTGATACTTCTTTTTATAAGGAAAATGGTAATTTTTTCCTCGTAGCTCTACAAATGATTATTTCTCTATTTGATTTTTCACTCTATGAACATCCATGAATCAATTGTATCACATTTCTCCATGATTGACCGAGCCCGTTGGGACGGGGAAGGGGGCTGGCTCTCGAAGGCAGTTGTGATATCAGACGGGGACAAAGAAAAAAACCCTTAACAGGATGTTTTTTTGCAACATTTAAATTTCGAGTACTTAGTGAATTTTTATCTCCGAAACCAGGATTCCTCTGGTTTTCAACATTGTCCCCTACTCAACATCCTCTATCACCTGAATTTTTTCCAAAAAATCAGGAAGTTCCTCATTTGAGGAAACGCATACCTGAGCTATTCCTTGCCGCTCAAGAGCTCTATACAGGGAGTGCAAAGAAATTTTAGTGGCCTTCTTGAGGGTAGAAGCATTTTCCAATGTGAGATGCCGGGGTGAAAGGGTTAAACGATTAAACTAAAATCTTCCGTTTTAAAATGTAGTAAAAGTATCTGAGTCTGTTTTATACCTTTTTGTGTAAAACAAACTCCCAGCATAATTTTATTAAATCATTGCTTGATAAAGATAATCAGTTTCATTGGTAGTACTTTTTTTGAGTTTCGATTGCACGAGTAAAAGTCATATTTTTACATTTTTGAAAAATGTATACAAAAAATGTCTCCCTAACAAATGACAAAAACTTCTGAAGCATTGAATGATTAGTTGCTGAGATATGCATAATGATGTACATACTACTTTATGAAGAGTGTCAAAATTTTTAAAACTCCTCCGGTAGATGGATAAAAATTCTTTTAAACATCCTCCGGGCTTGAAGGGTTAAAAGATATTTGTTTGATCGACCGTCTCATTTTATTGATTCAAAATTGTTAATATATACTCCATTTTTAGTCAGCAGAAATTAAAAAAAAAACTTATTTGGAAGAATTTTAAAAAACATTAAATGCTAAACTGCTCCTCATTGCTGACTATTATAATATCAGGAATATATTTTCAGCTATATCCACCCTTTTTACCCTACCTTTCATGCATTTGGGTTTTGTGTTAGAGAGAATGTGAATCTATGTGCATTAATGTTGCACTTTGGACACCTCAGGCTCTCAGCAGATGGTGCACCAACATCTCCACCTCCATCACTCGATGAGGGCTTCCTGGACTTACCAGCGGTCAAGGAGGTTGTGCTAGGAGGGGGCCGGGAGAGGGGGGCTGAGGCTGCAGCAGCTGCAAGGAGGTTTGGACTGGAGAGGCGGCCAGGAGAGGAGACTGCCCTCGCCATAGTGTACGGGGCCAACCTGAGCGACAATAGGGCACTGTTCTTCCTGTGTCCACCAACACTGTGTGGGTGAGTAGTATTCCAATCACATGGAGAATGATTTCCAGGATTAAAGTTCAAAGTACACTATTATATTTGAACTAGTCTTGTCGAAAGTGTATAATTCTACAATGGAATACATTTAAGAGGAAAATGTAATATAGTTTTCCAAAGTCCTAGAACTGCTCTATTTGACAGGAACTAATATCTTCATGATGCTCTTTCTCAGTCTTATGTAGATACAGACATATACTTTAAACACATGGTAGCCTACACATCACCAAAACCAAATGAAATTAATTATGCTACATGAAGCTATTGACCTTTCAATATCCAAACTTTCCTATCCAGGGTTGAGTGTAGTGGCAGAACAAAGAGACTAGATTTTTAAGATTAAGATGAAGAAGATAAGGCTAATCTGAAAGTTTTATGGAAACTTTACATTTGAAGTCAGTGAAGAACCACAGGTTTATAGCTATTTGTACATATGTATTAGTAAATATGAGAAGCTCTACCATCCCATGATTTGGATGGGACTGATGGCATGGTAATGTCCTGCCTAAAGTCAGTATGTATTCTTGAAAATATACTTGATCTCTTGGATGGAATCGAGAGAGAAAAACAGATGTGGGGAGGTTTATGCCTCTTTCAAGTTTGTAAGGCCACAATTATACTGCAGCTGTCCAAACTTGATAATCATGGGAAAAGAGGGATGTATTTCTGCCCGGCCTATATTTTCATCACAAGTACATACAAGGTGTGATAAAAAAATAATGGGAATTTTCGTTTTTCTTAAAGATAATTTACTTATTAATCAGTATCAATTTTGTCCCCTTCAAAGTAATCTCCCTTAGATATAATACACTTGTGCCAACGATTGTTCCTACCTTGGAAACACTTCTGAAACTAACTTCTCGGAATACAGTTCAGCTCCTTCAGCGATTCTGATTCATCAATGGTGGTAAAACATCGTCCTTTCATGGTTCTATTCAGCCTCAGGAATTGGAAGAAGTCACAGGGGATCATGTCAGTTGAATACGGTGGTTGAGGCAAAATAACGGTTTGTTTTTTTACCAAAAAACCATGAACAACCAATGAGGTGTGAGCAGGAGCATTATCGTGGTGGATTTCCATGAGTTGTTTTGCCACAATTCTGGGCGTTTTTGTCGGATAGCTTCAGGCAAATGGAGCTTAACTTCCAGGTAGTATTCCTTATTGATCGTTCGGCCAGATGGCAGGAATTTGGAATTATTGAAAATCAGAATTATAAACCCCACGAAATTTAAAAACTCGTTATTTTTTTATCACACCTCATACATAGTAGTTTACACTGGTCATTTGGCAAACCAAATGGTAACTGCAGATAAGTTTGTATTTGGATCATAACAAAAGCTAATTATAGCATTTTGCCTGTTACCTAACTTTACTTGACACCATTTGCTTTTTATTTTTGTTTAACAAATAAGGTTATTCAAAATTTTAGGAGGAAAAAATCCCAATGTATGCCTTCCTTAAGGTATAATCCATTGATCCAAACATTTATATATTTAGGAAATAATCATATAATTTTAATATTTTTTCCAGTATGTGGTATTCTGGGCTCAGCAGAGTCGTGCGAGGACTCAAGCGTCAGTTACAACTTTCAGACAGAAGAATGCTCTGGCTCAAAGAACAGTACTTGCAGCTTTACTTTGAAGAGAACTGTTGTGGTCCAAATACAGCAGAAGCAATACGAGTGAGTACAATAGAAAATTATGCATGTAGCTACTTAATTTTTCATGCTTGAATATATTTATGTATTTAATTTAAATATGATAAATCAGCTCATTCTTTGCATCTCTGGAATTACATACGGAAATGTTAAGAAGACCCTGAAAGGTGTAAATTTAACTGACTATTCTTTCCATCAATCGCTCTCTCAACTTAATTTCTAAACAGCATCATTCTCTGAATTTTTAGGGTCAAACTTTTCTCTGTTGCATTAACCCATTATGTAAATTTCAACAGATTTTTTCTGTGTTGACAGAGGTGTACTTAGGGTTTCTGGCACCTCTGGGAAAATGGAAAGGGTGGTACCCCCTCATTGTTTTGATAGAAAAGTAATAAACCTCAAATACTTGCTTGTGTTATCAATTAATGCTTGTTTTTGAGCTAAAGAGCGCATTATTTTTATTTCTATTGAGAAAAGGATTAGGTAATGAGCAAACAAATTTCTTCAAACATGGCTCAAAAAATAAACTATATTATAACGATAAATCTCAGTAATGTACCTATGGGTGGCAGGGGCCAGCCCCGCCAACCATTAGGAACACCAATGAGTGTCAGTATATGACTTTATAAGTGTCTCATCCTTTTTTTGCATTTTCCTCATAGTGAGATGCTGCTTCACAGCAGTTACATAATTTTATTCATTAATTCTGTATATTCCTCTTCCTTCCTGACTTGTATAGTATGTCACTCTAATTTTTCTCCTCACTGCAATCATAATCAACAGACCCAATTCCTAGGTTGGCTAGGAATCAATTTAAACAATATACCTAATTATTATCTATTAAATGTCATCCCAGATTGCCAAACACACTCTTTAAAACAGACTTACAGTATAGTTTTTTTTTAATTGGATATTACATACTTTTCACAGCTTCTTCAGTGATCATGATCGCATTGCATTGTATTAATTGCATTCCTACATAACGTAAGGTGACCAACTTTTTTACAATGAAAAGGAGGACAGAAATTATTTTTTTAACAATGAAAAGGAGGATGCAACTAAAACAATACAAATATCTTAAATAAAAGAAACATTTCATTCATTGCAACAATAATACAATACATATAATATGATAAATGCATACTAAAAACCTTTGTGACCATTTATATTGTGATTATGCTTACATACATAAATATTATTTAAATGAGTATTTTTCCATTGAATGAATATTTTTAATCAATGTATTATCTTCTAACAATATATTGGAAATATATGGAAAAAAATATCTTTCATATTGAATTTTACGGCAAGAGCTACCGCTATACGTAGTATTAACATTCAATTTCGATTTTTCACTTGCCCAAAAATCATTAGGAATTGAAAAAAAAACTCTTTCAACTGCTGCATTAGTTCCAGAGCAGCACAACGTAAATTGAACAAGAACAAATAAATGTTCACATGAAATATGATTATGTTTGAAATGGCTGAATATTTCCACCCATCTTTGATCAATGTCAACAGTTGATTTTCCCATTCAACCTGTTCATTTCAACATGTTGATTGCGTCTTGCTGCATTGTACCTACCGAGCCTTGACAAATCGTCATATCAAGTACATACACGTCACATCACGTGTAACGGACCGGCTTGGCATCAATCAAATACAGAGATTTACAGATTAGTCTACAAATATCGAAAAGGATGACACGTAGGAGGACACTTTTCGAGGGAGGACAGAACTAACAAAAGAAGGACTGTCCTCCCTAAAGGAGAACAGATGGTCACCTTACTGATAAGGGAAAGACAATAAACATCCCAAAAATCAAATTTACTTTATCCCCTAAACAGCAATAAAATACCAGATGTATACATAGATACCAATGGCATTTGCATGTACTTTTAAATGTTTTAATTTTATAATTTGCAAAATCCAATACAGTTATTTATTCTTCATTGGCAAAATTTTCAATCATTAGGTTACACTTTACAATGTAATGGTGAAAAAAATGCCTTTTGATTGCAATCAAAAGATAATTAGAATCAACAAATGTGTATTGCTATTGCTATGTACCTATTATAAAAGCTGTTCAATGTAGCTATTGGCCCATGGCAGTGTTTGCACATTCACCTTGGGCTCTGGTAGTTATACAGGGTGGCGATTGTCAGGGAAAACCTGGAATTGTCAGGGAATTTTGAATTTCTGAAAAAGTCAGGGAAATGTCAGGGAATTTTCGTAAGTCAGGGAGAAACTGGGGTAGGAAATTCTCATTATTTTTCTGCCATTACGTTTATTGGCCAGTCTTTCCCACCCTTTATTTCACCAAAATATTTCACCAACTAAAACTAATGTCCGTCGCTGATGTGCATGGAATGAGCCCCATCAATTCGTGGCAAATTCAGTTGTGAATCTTAGTTATTTAGAAGTGAATCAGACGTACAATGTATCTCTTTTGCATATCCTTATTGTGGTATTTGCCTAGTAATGTCAAAATTCATGATCACAATGTATTACGCTAATCACAAGGAATCCGAGGCTATGCTGTTCGGAAAATTTTACCTCACATTTTTTTTTTTTTTTTAAACTTCCGAGACAGCTTGAGAGGTAGCTGGAGCGGCTGGAGCATACTAGCTCGTAATAAATACATGCTTGCAGTTCTAAAAATACGAGACAATGATTGAATGATGTAAACAAAATCTTACGCAAGATCATCTTCGATTCCCATATCCCCCTTCGTGAAACAGTAAGAAGAGCCCTCCTCCCCTCCCCTCCTTTCACGCTCGACGTAATTGTTGAATAGCCCCCTTAGCTCCCTCTCGAAGCAATTTAGTCAGGTCAAAAACCACCTCAAACATGATATTCCTGAATATGATGCTACCGTTGCCACCTGTCTTCGCTCGCAGTGGCGCGCTTACGTTTTGTTTGTTTATCCAAATAGTTTTACATGGCAATTGATTTGCAATACTCTTGCAATCAAGGGGTTATAACCACGTTAATCAAATTGTTATTCGCTTCTGAAAGTCACTCGCGCTATCCGATTTTGATCCAGTCCAACAACTTGGCTTTGGTTTGTATTTTTCGCGCACCCTAGTGATACATTTGCCAGAGTCCGACAGTAAATTGGCCATTGACTTTCCTTTCGATGCCATTTCACTAATTCTCAGCTTTCCAGAACTACAAAGATGCAACTATAATTTGGATGAGAGTTTAACTTATGAAGATTTAATATATTTTTTTCATTAGGATGTACATGTAGCTTTTAATGTAATGATTTCAGCTTTTAACATTTTCTGAGTTTTGACGAAATTTTAATTCAGTAGAAATAAAATATTCCAATAATAGGTGACCTTTTGGCGATCAGTCAGGGAAATTGGTAAATCCATCAGGGAATAGTCAGGGAATTTAAAAATTGGACATCAGTAGCCACCCTGTTATAGGGTTAATTTACAATTGGCCTTGCGATGATTTTGTAGCAGTATGGAGCTATACACACTATCCTAGGGCCACAATATTGAATAAAACTAAAGCATTGGTGGTATGTATCTAATGCATTCCAAGTTAATTGAATTTTCTCCATTTCATGCACATATGTACAAATTTTATTTTCCAGATATTTGGTGGTAGGGATTGGACTTTGGCAAGCAATGTTGGAGGGTCATCTCCACCTGACAATGGTACACTAAGGCGGGGAGCATCTGTCAAGTTTAAGAAGAAGAAATCCATTGGAAACATCCAGGCACTGAAGGTAAATATTGATAATTTGTCTGTCTGGTGAAAGCCATGATATGGAACCAATCTTTTTTCATCCTATCTTTTAGAAATTAATCACAATCTCAACAATGAATCTATTGGATGATTGTCTATGTCCAATGAAATGACTTTGTTAATGAGGGGCCAATGATAAAATTGAATATCATTTCGTTATCATTATCGTTTCTCTTCATGTTTTACGATGCAGTCAGCAGTTGCCTCCCAATAATATGTGCACTAACACATAAATTAAAGAAGGCACCCCCAGAGACAAGGTACTTAGGTCATATACCATGGTTGACTAGGTGTAAAAGCAGGTTGGATGATGGTTTATTAGAGTTGCTAGGCCAGTGAACCCTTTCAACCCTGATTTTATTTCTTTCTATGTTTGAAATAGCATAGAGATATATTTCCTCTGAATTTTCATTCTTACTGGGTCCATCAATTTGCAACAAAGACACCTACAGGGACATATTTGTGTCCATTAAAATTGAAAGGGTTAAGGTAGGTTTATATTGACAAAAGCCTGCCTCTATTATAATATGTTATGGATGTAGGCCCCCTATATCCCAGCATTTTATCTCAATCTTCAGCTCAGCATATGCCCTACCTTTCTTCATCCCATCTTCAATGTTCTTTCTTCCACTTCCCCAACATCCTCCCCTCCATCACAGTCTTCAGCATCCCTACATCCCTCATTACCTGTTCCATCCACCTGTTTAGCCTCCTTCAAATCTACTCCTGAAGTTTCCTCCCCTCACCCACCACGCCAAGCACTTCGTCGAACCTGCTCCAAATCCCCAACTGAAATAACTCCAATCTACTCTCAGATAATCAACTCAATCCTCTCTCCTCAGTTTCCAGGTCTCTACACTGTTTAGTATTACACTCCATAAAGGAAACAGTTGTAGGCTTGACCTAGTGGAATTGATCCATTATGGAATAATTATAAAATCAAAAACTTTGTTATCTCGACTAATTTATTTAATAACATGACCCGGGTTTCAACACTTGGTGTCATCTTCAGGTCACCTGATGATGACACCAAGTGTTGAAACCTGGGTCATGTTATTCAATAAATTAGTGGAGTTAACAAAGTTTTTGATTTTATGATTACACTCCATGTTAGATTCCTCACCGGCATTTTATTTAGATTTTTACGCAAGGTCCTTGCCATCAGTTCTCTCTTATAAATGAATCCTTCTTTTGCTCATTCAGATCTTCTATTCTCCTCGCTACTATGCCCATTTTCCTCCTGGGCGCTACACTAACTCTTCTACCTGCTCCAATTTGTGCCCTCTACTCTTATAACTAACCTAGTTTTCTTTGTAACAGAAAATGTAATTACTTTAGTTTTTATGATAGATCTTTCTTTTTTTTCTCTCGCTCTTTTATTTTCAAATGTGGCACTATTTTAAATTCTCACAACATTTATCATGGTCATCAATGTAATTGGCATGATCAAATAGCTCATATATTATCATAAATCGAAAGATATCGTCAAATTCCAGATTAAGTAGGAGCAACATTATTCCCATTTCCTCTAAGGAGCTGAGCATAAAGCAGCATGAGGCCCTATCAACATTGGCTATGGTCGGAGGTGCAGGAGATCCGAGCCCACGCAGACCAACAATCACGGGCATTACAACTGGGACCAAGATCCCCTACCCACCGAGATCCCGTTCTGCCTCGAGTGACATCATCATCGGAGTGAGCCCAAGGGGTTCTGCAGACGACCTCGACAGACTCTCCTCATCGCCCGTCCACCACCTACTCCAGCACCACAATCTCCTCCTCGCCACATCGCCTTCATCCACCACTCCCATCATGGCATCCATACTCCACAGGTGATGAATGACAGAATTTCATATCTACTAGAGATGGGACATTCAAATCCCACAAATCTTGAAAAAGATTAAGAGATTCAAAAATTTGTATCTTCCTATCTGAGCATCACTCGAATCTTTCAAATCATAACCTAGAGAAATATATGAGTGCATAAACTTTAAACTATAGAAAAATATATTTACATACTTTGACTGACGTCCAACAGAAGATACTCATAATATGTGAAATTCCCAGTCCAGGCTTATGATTTTTTCACTGTGTGATCACTAGCGAGTGACTCCATCAAGGCCAGTTCCACAGTTCTTTGAATCTACATATGTATGTTATTTTTTATCCTTAAATTTAAAACTGTGCACTGGCTGGTAATGGTGTGAGTAACAAAATTCTAGAACCTACTCACCTATCTCCTCTTGGAGTTATAATTTTTATCTTTGCTGCCTCGAGGTCACCATGAATTCCCTTGCATGAATATAAATGATTGCAATTATCCCCCAGAAAGGCTCCAAGGGTTCCAGGAATTGTTTTTATTACTTTGTATTTGTCACTATTTACACATTTTACATGAATATTGAAATAAAAAATGTTTTTTCATGTGTACCCCAGAATTGTTGTGAACATTAAATATTTTTTACGAGGAAGGGTTCTATAAAATGTTTTAATGCTCATTAAGGTTTCATGAACTGAAAAAGTTTGAAGACTACTGATGTACAGGGGCAGTCTGGGACCCAAGGGCCATGGCGGTGACGTGGTCAAAGGGCCCCAACAGGCAAACAAACCCCCCCCCCCCAAAAAAAAAGAATGAGAGAACACATTTAGGTTAGAATGTTTATTGATTTAAACAAAACAGTTCAATTTAAAATTTGCAACGGAAGGGACCCAGGGCTACCCGAGGCCATCTGGCACCACCCGAGGCCATCTGGGCAGTGATTCCCACCTGTCCACCTTGGCCAGTCCAGGACGGACTGGCCAGGCAAACTGCTGATGTATAGTACATAAAAATATCATGTGGTCATGATAAAAAATTTTCACATCACATGATTCACATGTGATGTGAAAACTGTGTATCTTAAAATCTTTGGCTTTCAAATGAAGCAACCATGTACTTTTTTCTCCAACACTAAGCCAATTTCACTGTTATTCTTTCAGGGAGAGGTCAAGAACAGGAATGACATCCATTCCAAGCTCGGGAATATTGGGAGAACCTCAACAAGCAAGGCACCTCAGGGCTGGTTCAATCACTCAGGAGACCCAGCTAGATTTCGCAGATTTTGTTTCACTCTTCAGATCATTTAGGTGAGTTGCTAGGGTAGTGTCACAATTCAAAGAGGGAGGAAAAATTAGGATTCCACTTCACTCTTTCTCCTGTGTCACAAATTAATTGCCTCCCATATGTCAGTAAGGTAAGTTTCATGGAAAGTAGGATTTAAAAGGGTAGATTGAACTGCCAGATAAGCCAGCCTGTTTGAATTCAACAGTCATCATCATCACCATGGAATGCTTCTTGTTAACGTCAGAAATATGAATTGACCAGTCTAGAGTGTTTGATAGCTGTAGTCCTAAAAATTTAACAGATGAAGAAGTGGAGAAAGCAGAATGAGGTGGTAGAGTGGGAGTCCGCTGAGAATTCTTGTTATGAAAAAGAAGACAGGTAGTTTTAGCCTCATTCAGCTCTATATTATTAAGGTGACACCACTTAAACATCTCGTCTTTAGTGGTGGAGGCTAGATCATCCAAAAATGATAAGCTGCTAGAGGTTTAAAGATTAGTGGAACCATCAGCATACAGAACAGTGGAATTCTTTGAGAACTGATTGGGAAGATTGTTGATGAACAGAAGAAACAAGAGGGGGGCAAGAATGGAACCTTGAGGCACTCCAACCTTAACTTTCAGGACACTTGGTTTGGTTTCAATAACTCCTGCAGAGAATCAATGTGAATAACTGACAAATTGAGATGTCATGAAGGAATGATACAATCCAATACATATAGTGAGTTGTCAGTGATGCACAGGCCCTGAGGGTTAGTCTTGAGGACATTATGATCCACACTGTAAATGCACTTTTTTTAATCAAAAGAATATATACCTTATAGACTGGTACATCCTATGGGCTTGAAACTACGGTGTATATACCTGGATTGTTTCCAGGTTTTTTGGGTCTGCCGTGAACTCTACTTGCAGCATCCTATCGTTCCTTAACTTGACTCAACCCAACATTGGTGGCCTTATATAGTGTAATTATTATATGCCCCGAATAATAAGGGACTATGATAAATGCTAGGTGTAATTTCATTAGAGTGTTTCCTTTTTATATGTAAATGGCTGGTGTCCTAACACCACCCGCCACACGCCTATTGAGGCGGCTTGCGGGGTAGTATGTAGATGTAGATGATTGCTCCCTCCAGTTCAGCTCTAGGGGTAATCAGAGCTTGAAAGCCCTATATAATTTCTTCCTTTTCCTTCCCAGGGGTCTAGGGGTATAGAATACTTTAATGACTACCATTTTTCCTATTGTGACAGGAATTACGGGGTTGGTGGCCCCCTTCCTTAATCCACCCCTAGGGAGGGTAAGTATGTCAATAAAATCATATGCACAAAAGTATGGATAATAAAAAGAATATCTCACCATGGCTCTTCACATACACCAAAGGGATGAAATTCACCAACAAAGATTCATTTAACTTGACTGGGATTCAAAACTGGATCTTCCAGTTGCCAGTCAGATTTGTTTCAAGCACGACATCATTTCCTTTGCTACAAGGTTGACAGGAGAATAGAACATCTAATTCATATAAACCCCCGCTGAAATTCACGTTGAACTAATTGTAAGATGACTTGGTGGTGTAACTGGCTAACATATCTGACCAGCAATTGGAAGATCTTAGTTTTAATCCAGGTCCAGTCAATTGATTTTTTCATGACGAATTCCATCCCTTTTGTGTACATATATGCACCTTTGCATGTGACTGCATACCACAACATTTGTGCATTCCGCAGTGATTTGGAAAGAGAATATTCACCTTTCTTTGGTAAAGGATGATCTCCTTTTGTATTAATCACCGTTTAATTTAGAAAAATAAATCAATTCACCATAGAAATAGGAATAACTTTATTTCCTTTTTCAACTCATTAATTTAACTCTTGATATCTTCCAGTTTAAGAGCAAGAAAAGATCTACGTGACCTCTTTGATCAGCTAGCCATAACTTGCCGTAGCATGTCGGACAGCTCACTGAATGATGGTCCAAGCAGTCAGAAGAGCTCTCCCGAGCATGGAATAACTGGTCGAAACTCCATTACACAGCACATGACAGTTCCCCCACAGAGAATAGGTAAGAGTAAACAAAAGAGCAGAGCCATTCGTGTAAATCTTCTTTAATCATTTTTTATGAGAGTCACATCTTATCTAAATCTTCAGACCAAAATCATATTTCCCTCTTGTCTCCTTTGCACCATTTTGCCATTCTGATGCCAACAATGAAATGACAAAATATTATGAGGTGCATAATCCTGGTTCATCCACAACATGCACTTTAAACATATTTCATTACCCTAGGGTAGCTACTGCAAAAAAATTGCAATTCACCGGTGCAAGTTTACAACGAACTGCTTTATCAATGCTTTATTGGATATTTTATTCTACTTCTTTAAAGGTTTGCTCACAAGAAATAGTTCCCTAGACTTAGCAACAGAAGATAACTTCAAAGGAGGACCTGGTTTAGCAGCTTTAAAGAAGAAGAAGATCTTCGATGCAATTGCTGCAGCGAGTATAGTTTCCAATTGTGCGGGTATTGATACATCTAGATCTCAGGTTAGACAGAATCACTGCTTTGAGTTTATTGCCGTATTTGACAGCATATAAGATGCACCAACATATAAGATGCTCCCCTATTCCAGTACGGCTCACTCAAGAAAAATGACCATTAGCCTGTGGAAGGCCATACCTTCACATATAAGACCCGGGGGTGATATATTTAGCCCTTATTTTGGAAAAAAGGAGTGTCATATATGCCGTCAAATACAGTCCACTGTATCATATTTTCATAATCAATGTGGAATGAGATTATTGCTCATTGTTTATTTTTTTAGGTAATAACTACAGCAACATTCAGGAAGTTTTTAGAAACAAGGCAAATGGAGCATCACTCAGAGGATGAAGTTAAATCTTTTATACAGGTAAAACTGAATACCTACTTAATTGGAGGCTCTTATGCAATACCTAGCTATTAGAAACTTAATTATAGTGCTATATTAATTAATATAAATAAAACTGGAAAGGGAAGATTGGAAGAGGGTTAGTTTTTTTCCAATAAGCCACCATATTAATACATACAATATTAATGTTCCAGAAAACTCTTAAGATTATTTAAATAAATTGCATGCTTCTTCTTTATCCAACAGAGGCATGAGCCTGATGCATGGCTGAGGTCACAAGGGTGCCTTTCTTTCGAGGGCTTTGCTCGATTTCTCATGGATAAGGACAACTATGCATTTCCATGTGAACGCATGGCTCCTGACGATGATGAAATGGACCAGCCTATGTCCCATTACTATATCGCATCTTCCCATAACACTTATCTGACCGGCCATCAGTTGAAAGGGGAGTCCTCAGTTGAACTGTACAGCCAGGTAAAGTTAACTTTTACTCATAATATATTATGCCATTAATTCCTATTGAAATATGCATCTTTACTGTTAAAAACTCACTTATCCAGCTTCACCTCAGCATAACAAACACCTCTGCATATGACTCCATTTTGTGGAATACTGGCTATTGCCATGTTGAGGTATTTCCATTCATTGAAATAGCCGACTGATGCTAGCTGTTGATGGCTATCCTCTCCTGAGGCAAGCTGAGCATAGGAACAATAGGAGCTATCCATTTGCTCCAGCGCACTGCTCACTTTGCAACATGACAGCGCACTTGCCTTCCATTAATTTCAGACCCTGCACACTGGGCAGCGAACTTCAAAACAGATCCGGAGCAGAGTTGCGACGTGTGCTAAACAACAAAAGAAATCAAACATGGATAATCAAAAGTTTTTAATTATTCCATAGAAAAAAGCTTACATTTTCAAATATGTACTAATTTTGAATGAATTCAATAACTATTTCGGCTATGACTATTGTGCACCAATAGAATTCTGCCGATTGGTAGATTACCATATTTTTTGCCAGTGCTCATTATTGCATTAAACAATTTTTGAGTATACTGATGTGTTCAGATCTGTGCAAATTCCAACAGCTTGAATGGAAAGCTCCCAATATGTGTATTTGCTCCTAGCTATCAAGTGCAGCAACCAGTATGCAAAAGGAACTGCCAGTGTGTGAAAAGCCATTTTGGGCTGTTTCATTTTATTTGGCTGAATAACTAATGCAAACTTTGCTGTCAATATCTGCTGCTATTGTGATACATAAATAGGAAGACCCTTTTACACTGGTAAAAGCAGTTCAGTCACAGATGCCAAATAAATAACAAATATTCATTTTCATTTAATAAATGGAATGACTGATCTAATAAATTATATTTAGTAATGCCATAATTAGTACACTTTAGAATGTGCAAAATTCACAATGAAAAAATCATTCAACTTGACTGGAATTTGAACCCAGAACCCAAAATCCAAGTATTTGACCAATTAACTTCAGAATTATATTGAGAATTTTGTATTTGTGGGTGCTTCCTAGAAGGGTACTCGGGTTAAATTACTCATGGAACTAGTCCTGCAGTTCTTTTAATGTACCGAGGAATTAATTTTTCCTGTGATTCAGATTTGTTTAGGGCAAGGTCACTATGAACAAGAAAATAGAAGACCTAGAAGGAGAGTAAAATATTTTGCCTTGCATGAAAAATTTATATGTAACATATTTTACTATCTCAGGCAAAAGCATGAGATAAACATCAAGTTCACTGACTAAGGTATGACCTCGTGGAAACAATACTTATCCATGTTAGAAGCACAAACATCTGTGGCAACATTTTGCTTTTATTCTGGAAAGAGAAATGTGTAAAATAATTGTATTATATTTTAAGCAAAATTTCTATTATCCTTTTCAATTATACTGGGGACTGAGAGGCAGGTATAAAATTAGTGGGGACAGACACCGAGAAAGTTGCTCATACTCTGAAGAACATTTTTTTGCTTCTGTGACACTTTTTGAATTATCATTAATTTGTTCTGCAAAATCCATGTGCCGAGAAAGTTATTCAGCACGTGACTTTCTGCCAGAACCAACAAGTACTCAGTAACCCTCTTGGGAGATTCAGTCGCTATTAGATCTCCACTGTTGGCACTTCATCAATCTGCTAGCTTCATCTCTTCTCTTTTTCTATCATTCCATAACCTATATTCCATTCCTTCGTTTGCCTTATCCAATTAGAGCATTCTCTCTTTGGCATTCAATAGTGATTTTAGTTCTCAAAATTCCACTAGCAAATAAATGAACCACTTCCTTAGGTCTACCTCTGTCCATAATGATATATGTCATAAGGCAAAGTACAAAGCCTGTGGGGCAAAATGGATGCATTGCCCTTCCTGATGTTTCCTAGACAGTGACAGAGTGACACTCGGCATGACAATGGGCGACATATTTCCTATCTGGCCACTCATTCTGAGTTATGTAGATCTGGAGGCTGAAGGGGCTAAGGGCTAATCTCAGCAATGTGGACCTCAAGCCACCCATCAAGGGGGCAAGTCCCTGCCCCCTCAGCAGATGAACTTCAAACTGATGAAGTTTTCAAGTGTTCTTGGGTTTCTAACTGGCTCAGTAATGTGGCTGCTTCCAATGGTTAACCCTGCCTTCATCATCAGGGCTGATGTTGGTACCAATAACTTGTTGGTTTATGTATCCTCAGATTGGGTTCAGGTGTCTCCTGCTTGGTTGATGTTTTCCTTCCTTTTTTCTTATTCATTATATCCTGGATGATCAGCTTCCAGGATGATGAAAAGAAATTACTGGGTACTATTCTACTTGGGTTCTGTCTTCCTGATCAATTTCAACATCTGTGCACCATTATCAAGGTAACTTTGACCAAATCGATCAGGAATAAAGAACACAAGTGGGATAGTACCAAGTGATTTATTTTCAACATGCAAAAACATGGTGAAGTTCCACAAAGTATCGCCAGCTTCCATCAGTTTAATCCGGTTTCCAGGAGTCGCTCAGAGCATATCCCGTGTCACAGTTGAATTTCCTTTCTTCTAATCTAATTTTAACTAGTACCTCCTTTTGGTATTGGCTGGCCAAGGATGAGATCGAAGTAACATCAGAAGAAAGGAAACTCAAAGGGACACATTATATGCCCTGAGCAACTCCTGAAAAACGACCAACCAGAAAATAAAGGATATGAGAAACGGGAGGGAAAACATAACCCAATCAGGAGACACCTGAACCCAACCTGAGGGGATATAAACTGACAAGTTCTTGGACCCAATATCAGCTCCAATTATGATGGCAGAGTTAGCCATTGAAATATTGGCAGCAGCCACATTTCTGACCCAGCTGGAAACATGAGAAAATTTTTCATCAGCCTCTTATATGAAGATATTCATCTCTGGAGAAAGTATTGTGGATAAATACATAGAAATTGCCATGAGAATAATTTGGCCTGGACCAAGTATTGAGAAATAGCCACAAGAATTAGGAAGCCTTAGGAAGAATTAGGAAGTGATGTGGTCTGCGCATTGGCCCAGTAAGCCAAAGGCTTGTGATTCCATTCCCGGTCCAGGCAGATATTTTTCCCATAGCGAATTCAATGTAGTTCCTCAGAATTGTTCGTCAGGAAAATACCAAATCCTTCACTGCCTTTGAACTGTTCCAAACTTTCCCAAAATACACCTTCCCCCACAGATTTGAGGTCTGCCTATCAGTTTCCAAGATGAATGAAAGGTATTATAGGTGTATCCAAAATATTTCTTCCTCTATGAGTCAGAAAATCTCATGGAGATTTGAATACAACCTTATTTGTGAGTGAAGTTCAATTTCAGTGACTGTCTCATTTCAGGTGCTATTAACAGGCTGTCGATGTGTTGAATTGGACTGCTGGGATGGAGATGATGGCACTCCTTTAATATATCATGGTCACACCTTTACCACTAAGATTCCCTTCCGATCAGTTGTTGAAGCTATCAATCGATCAGCGTTTGTTACTTCCCCTTATCCTGTTATTCTGTCAATTGAAAATCATTGTTCCATCCAGCAGCAGGCCAGAATGGCTCACATCTTTCAGGTAAGTGAAACGAAATAATTTCTTTTTATATATGATATGTACTTATGAGTGTCAGGTGATCTTGACTCAAAGGAACACCCAAGAATTGTGGAGATGCAGCAAAGGTTCACACGGTGTCTCATGTGACACCTAACCATTTTACATGCAGACTTCTCTTGAGCATTTGTGAAATATGTACTTTATTCAGTTGTTTGTTTTTTCTTAACTCATCTATACTGGTATTCAAAAATCTTGGGAATTAGGGGCTGGCCTTCATTATATAATAAATTCCTCATTGCAATTGCAATTTTTAGCTGAAATCGACTAGGATGAAGTAGGTATCTTCTAGGATGCCACTTAATTGGAAAATTTTTCAATTGACCAAAGATATTAAATTCACATCTTGCCGACCATAAATTAACCTAGAGTATGCCTAAACATGAAAACCACAGCCACACAACTATTCCTTTGACTTCATTTGGAGAATATTAGACATCATCAGTAAGATGTACTGATCAACTTCACCAGTGGAAAGACTGGTGCACACTTGTCCTCCCCCCTCCATCCGGCTTCCCTCCTCTTTCTCCTGTTTTTTGGAAGGGTTCACACACTACTTCGCCCGCCTCTGTCCACCTAAATCAGACATAAGTATGCTTTTGGTCATAGCCTGATCCAGGCCAATCTTGAGTCACGTAGTGAGATGCAAAGTCGGCGAGGGTTTGTACCCTGTGCTACATTCTAACCTACGTGTGTAGTCTGGTACCATTGAGTCCAATATAATGTCTCAAATGTATACCATCAAGTGGAAATGCAAAATAAAATGTGATTCAAACATTGTTCCGAGAGATAATCCGAAGTTTTTTGTCATTCACAAGGCTCTGTGAGCTTTGTTTTGAGAGAAGACCGATAGAAACCAGCGCACCATCCTCCATGGACTGTCTGTCCACATTCATCAAATATTCTCGACCAAGTATTCCGGGCGAAGCGGATGGTGGTGGACAGAGGCAGAATGGTGTAGTGTGCACCAACTTTCAGGATAACCTGTATTTCAGATAGTCACATATTTTGGGAGGGAGGAAGCAGATGGAGTAGGGAGGACAAGTGTGTGCTGACTTTTATTGTGACATGATTTCATTTTTTTGTAATAAATAACATGTTAGTGAGGTCATAAGAGAAAAGTCCACAACTCTTTGGTAAAATTAAATAAATATCTGGCCGAGTAATGCCTTATACATCAGTTAAACTTTCAGAAGATTTAAATAGTTGTTCACGAATCAAGCAGCAAAGGGGCCTTATAGAACCTACATCTGTCAAAACTATGCCCCAAATTTCAAATATTTCCTGAGATATCATCTAAGTAATTCTCCATGTACCAAAATCTTCAAGGACCTGTGTCTAAAAATAAATTGGTATGCCTACAATTAGCATGTGATTTTTTTAGAAATAAATAATGACTTTCTGAGGATATAGACATATCATCAGCACCCTCCCTATCATTGATTATCTTTCCAACCTCAGGATAGAGGCGAAATTTCAAAGACCAAATACATCTGTGATGAAGGATTATGTCAATGTTTATGATATTTATTCAGCGTAACAATTATTGCAGATTTTCCCAAGAACAACAGTTCTATAATTACCTTTTATCTGTCTCAATTTAGTCAGTCTTCGGAGAAAAACTTGTGTCCAACTTCCTCTTTGAGGCTGACCTGAGTGATGAGCCAAGGTTGCCCTCACCATATCAGTTGAAAGGTCGAATCCTGATCAAGAACAAAAGACTGATGGCAGACGTTCCACCGCAGCACCTCCCACTTCCACCCCTCCCATCAATGTCAGCCACACTCTCGTCAGCACCACTGAGGGCAGCAGCCACCATTCCACCAGCTGGGAGGGGCCATGGACATCCAGCAGCCAGTGCAACTAGCGGAGCAACTCAGGGTGGGACTGGTGCAGGGAGGGCATCAAGTATCATCAGTAATGCCAGTGGAGGGTCCGTCAATGATGACTTCAGCGATGATGATGATGATGATGATGACGATGATGATGAAAACTTGGGTGAAGGTGGGTCACTCTGTTCTATTTCCTTCAGCTCTGAAAGCACAGTGATGAATGAAGTTATTATGTATTACTATTAGATGACATACTGGCTAAGGTAGGTTTTAAATGGAAATAAGAAAATCTGAAAATATCTTCTTTCACATGTGCAGGACCCGTCCACCAATAATATTTCCTTCGCCATCTCAGCATTCGTCCTACATTTCTTCATCCTGTCCATAAAACCTATTTTCTTCCTTGCCCTTCCCCACGTACCCACAATTCTCCCCTCTATCAGCAACCCTTCACCCCGCATTACTTCTTACAACCACCTGCTTTGCCTGAAAAATTTATACACATTACTGATTCAGTTGAAAGAAGAGCTCTTTGCAGTTTTTTACTGAGAAATATTTCATGTGACTAGTTTCAGTGTTTTACATCATTTTGATTATACATAATGTAAAACATTGAGACCAGTCACATTAAATATTTCCCAGTGGAAAACTGCAAAGAGCTCTTCTTTCTTAATATGCATATCAATCCACCACATCAGTCCTAAGAGAACATAATAAAAATTTAACTTGTTACCTAGTAACTAGTATCAATACCACTGTTTCAGGTTGGATATGGTGGAAGTTCTCAATATTCATAATGAATAAAGACACTTGGTAATCTTCCACAGATTTATTTCTTTGACACGACGCGTTTCACCACACTGTGGCATAATCATGTGCAGGGTTCTTCGCTTTAGGTCAAGCATATATAGCTTTCCACCAAGGCGTTAGGGAGTGGGAGGGAGGAGGGGGGACTCCTGCCACATGTCCCAAATCTTTCACACTCTACTTCCTCCCCCCCCTTCTCCAGTGCTCTGGTGTGGGCAGTGCACTGGCCATTTAAAACCCTCTGACCCCCCTCCATCCTTTACCTCACCATCCAGAGTTCTCAAGGAAAAGAAGGCCTCCATCATCACCCAGTCCTAACCCCTGCGTCCATTTCTCCTATGTCTTACTGCCCTCTGTCCACTCAAACCCTTAGTTCTCCCTCCCCCCTGCCACTTCTCTCTCCTTCTTCCCACCCCCACCTACCCCCTCTCCGCTCCTCCCTTAGCCTTCCCCCTCCTCCCCCCACTCCCTAACGCCTTGGTGGAAAGCTATATATGCTTGACCTAAAGCGAAGAACCCTGTACATGATTATGCCACAGTGTGGTGAAACGCGTCGTGTCAAAGAAATAAATCTGTGGAAGATTACCAAGTGTCTTTATTCATTATGAACTAGTATCAATGTGGGGAATAGGTTGGTGTGGTGGTTAGAGTACTGGCTTCCTATGCCGAGGACCCAGGCTCGAATTCTGGCAGTGGCAAAGATGGAAATCTCAACCCCTATTTCAGTGCTGTGTGGAGAGCATTTCAAGGGCAATATTTCATCCATTAGATGGGCCTTTAAATGTGGACCCCTAGGCACCTTTCGTTCAGAGTAGGCTAATACTAATGCTAAGTTTTACTCCTCCCTCCTCCCATTTCACACATTGTCCTTCCCTTGCCAATCTACCCAGGGGCCATCAATTATGCAAATGACATCACATGTTGGTCTCCTCCCACAAATATTGTATTTTCAATCCTACAATACTCTGGAATAAAACTCGGGACATGAATTCATATTATAAGGACTACAGCAGAACTACTGCATGCTGTTTCTTAGCTATCATTGATTGAAGTAATCGCATGGTCCTGCAAATCTGTGTTGTTTAGCCTGAAACTCGCCTATTCCATGACATCCTTTATTTCCCTCAATCACAGACTAAAGTTCACTGAAATCACCAATACTGAGAACTCGAGCATAGCTCACAAAATGTTATTTTTTAGAGGCAGAAGCTGCATACAATAAGGGGATGACCACCTACATTATTGTTGTCTCTTATCTTGCATATAAAATCTAATTATTCTCTCTCTTTCATGACAGATAAAATGGTGGGGCTCATATCAGAAGGGAAGGTGTCAGGAGGAGCCTCTGGAAGTGTGTCATCAGGAGTTCAAAGCACCGTTCCCCGCACTGACTCGTCCTCCAGCCACGAAAGTGGAGCAAAGCACTCTAAATCTTCCCACTCATCATCAAAACAGCAGACTTCCCACCATGGCGAGTCCCACACGACAACTATGACCCACGGCAGCACCGCCCCACCTCCACCCCCAGCGTCTACCGCACCAGCCCGAACCGGACGAGACATCGAGTGGAGCTGCGAAGATGACTCACCAACCCCCCTAAAGCCGAAGAAACAGAGCAGCCAGATTGCCAGGGAACTGTCCGACATGGTCATCTACATTCAAGCCATAAAATTTAGAGGCCTAAACACCATCTCACCAAGCAGTTCCGTGAGGAGCCGCCGTCCACCACAGACGATGGGTTCGGTGACTGGGTCAACCGCTTCAGCTATCGTTGCCCCAAGTGCTCCGGGTACTCCGACCACGACGGGTGCCGGGTCGGGTCACATTCCCGGAGTGGCATCCCTAGCCCTTTCCACAACAACAGGCACATCTCCAGTGGCCATGCCCACACCCAGTTCGAACCTCACAGTCGGTAGTGGTCAAGCATCTTGTGTACCACCAGAAATGGCCGGGAAGAGACCTAACATCAACCATCCCTGCTACCAGTGCTCCTCGCTGAATGAGAACACTGCCAAGAAGCTGTGTCGCAAACAACCTTTGGCCCTGCTGGCTCACACGGAGACGCAGCTAGTCAGGACTTACCCTGCAGGTATGCGGATAGATTCCTCCAACTTCAATCCTACCATCTTCTGGGCATTCGGCATACAGATGGTGGCACTCAATTACCAGACGGAAGACCCGGCACTGCAGCTGAATGCGGCCATGTTCGAGCAGAATGGTCGATGCGGCTATGTGAGAAAGCCATCTGTGATGTGGGACAGGGGACACATGATGTATCGTCGGTTCAACCCGTGGGACAAAGAGTTTGATGGCTTGCACGCGGCCACCTTGTCTCTGACCATCCTCTCTGGGCAATTCGTGTGCCCTGGAAACCTTTCGGCTTCCGTGTGCGTGGAGGTGGAACTTGTGGGATTGCCAGCAGATTGTAACAAGCAGAGAACTCGGGTTGTGCACAGGAATGCTTTGAACCCAATCTGGAGCAGTGACCCTTTGCTTTTTCGTGTGTCTTTCCGTCACCTTGCTTTCCTCCGTTTGAGCGTCTTGGATGCACAGACCGGGCACATTCACGCACAACGTGTTTTACCCCTCAACTGCCTACGCCCTGGTTATCGCCACGTCAGACTTCGATCTCCGCTCAATGCCCCTCTGCATCTTTCAACTCTCTTCGTTTATTCCCGCCTCGAAGAAGAATCCCTCGATTTTTCCACCACTGGACCTGGCGTGGACTCAACTTTCACGCAGGGAACTGAAGTAACCACGGCTGTGGACAAGGGCTTAAAAGAGAACGGGGACGCAAAGAGACCACACATCCCGATGATGGACGCCGTCGAAATTGGTGCCGAGCTGAGTCTAACTGCTCCCGTGGGTCCCATGCCCTCCACACCCCTGCCAGCACCCACCATAAAGCGCCGCATGTTCTTCCTGATGGTCTACGGCGTGGTCGCAGAGGAACCGTACACCATCCTGAAAATCACACAGGAGAGCACCACCAAGGACGTAGTGGCTTCAGCCCTGGCCAAGGCGGGGACCGGATCCGAGAGAATCAGGGACTTCCTCCTCGTTGAAGAGGTTGCAAGGGGCTGGGAAGCCAGAGACCGCGGGCTACCCCCGGCGCAGAGGGTGCTAGATCCGGCAGAGAGGCCGCTGGAAGCTCAGGCTGCTTGGACCGGTGAGGGTCGCTTCCTGCTGAAACGAGTGGGAGACGACCCGAGCAGCCGAGCTTGGCTGTCTTCCATTCGAAGCAGTGGCGCAGGACGACGGCGGGGAGGGGCAACATCAGCGGTGGACCGTCTTCACCGCAGGAACAACAATGCAGATGGCGTCGAAGAAGTCGAGGATGGGGATGGCTGTGACGTTGGGGCCATGCACTCTTGGGAGGAGCACGACAACTTCCTGGTCTGCGTCTATAATGTTTCACCCGAGATCCCTTATGCCATACTGAAGGTGCCACTCGGGGCATCGGCTCAGGATGTCCTGGCTCAGGCCCTCGTGAAAGCCCGCCGGATGGAGGACCCTGCTAGGTTCGTCCTCGTTGAGGAGCTGGAGTGGGGCGGCAGCAGCGGGACAGGAGGAGGAGCAGACTCCACCTCGGGTGCCTTATCCGGGACTTCCTCTGGGCGGAGGAGAACGCGCCAGCAGAGGATACTGGATGACGACGAGAATGTTTACGCCACGCAGGCAAACTGGCGAACTCTCGGGCGATTCGTTTTGCGTGAGAGGTTGGAGGCCGCTTCGACATCCAATGCCTCCTCTTCGGCGTCCCCAGCCGGCGGGTCCGCCTGGGGAGTGGGCAGAACTCGAGGGACCAATCTACGCACAGCCACGCTGGAACGACTGAGCAAGGGGCTGAGGGCCGCCTCAGCGCGGAGCAGTGGAAGTGGCAGCGGCGGTGGAGGAAAAACTCCAGTGCAGGAGGCCCTCAGCGATCCGACAGCCTCCCATCGGGTGGTTGTGACGGCGGCAACGGGGCCCAGCGACGGAGGCTCTCAGGTAGTGGGTGCGGTTGGCGACGGCAGCCATCGTCCCCGTCATAGGGAAGTGCACTCGGAGGGAGAGACGCTGAGCGATGACGAGCGTGAATACGACTTCCGTTCTGCTGTGTCGCGCCTCAAGAAGGTCTCCCTGAAGAAGCTGAGAGTGTGGAAATGAGGAATGTTTCCCCGGGCTGGGTGGAGATGGGACTGGGGGAGTCACAGCGACGGTTAGCCCGGGGTTTGATTCGTTGGTTCCCAGAGATCTTGTGTACCCCTTGAGCTTGCCCTTTTCTAGTCGTGAACTTCTGTGATACTGACTTCATATTATAAATGTCATTTTTTTAGTTAAACCTCCATTTTATGAATTTCATCGTTGGTACTCAAAAAAGAGGATTGATTTCAAAGTTTATGTCAGCAGGCCAGCGCAAGTTTTCGAGTGATGTGGAGCATGAGGGGGGAGTGAGTGATCCAGTGAAGCCTTAAGACAGCTTAAGGTATAAAAAAAGTTGATCTTGTTAAATTTTAAATAATTAAAACAAATCTGCAGCTTTTTTAGTCGTTCATTTAATGGACTGTATACGATTTTTCGTAATAACTCTGCAATTTCAAGAAAAGGTGTTGTTTCGTTGAAATTTCTCAGAATTACGCATATCATTTAAAAAGTCTCAATGATTGTTTTCTGCATGCTTTGGGAGCAAATGTTATATTGTAGAAATCTCTTCCTATGAACACTGTTCTTGTGTCAAGTTGTTGGACTTTATGCCATGATCAGGTGCAAGTACTTATCTATTTGGAAGAACTAAATGAGGATGCATTGAGACAAATCATAAGTTTTGTGATGACTTTTCTTCTTGCTTTCTGAACTGGTATGTTTGAGAGGTGTATTGGAGAGAATGTATATTGTTTAAATGTTTGGAAATGTCAAAGATAATTGAATCTATCGTCATACCATGGCTGAATCAGCCTCAGTAAATCAGTAGATCATAAGCATGCTGGTCAACAAATGTACCTTGGAACCTTTTATGACAGTCCACACAGATTTTGTATATAATGCTCTTGCAGTGTAATCTATAATGAATGTTCATAGTTTTAGACTTGGACTGTATCAAATTTTGTTTGCCAAACTTTAGAGCACAAAAGATTTATGAGAAGATTGTTCTTCATATGTTAGCAAATCATACTGTTTGTGTAAATAGCAAGACACTCTAAAGTCTCGTACAATAACTTTTACACTTAAATACTAATATATCATCCTTGCCTATGACTATGTGGTTTTTCTGCTTGTAAATTTACCTTGTTGCACTGAAATTGAAGACCAAGTGATAAACTAATCTAATATTGCATGGATAAATATGTTACATTTTCTAATGTGTTTAAAAAGAAGTTAAGACCATTCTTGTACAGAAAGACATTATTTTGATGAAAGTTACCATTTTAAATGATTTTTGAGAGATATTAAATAGTGTTTAATATGAGTGGAAGTTTGCCCAGAAAAATAATGTATTTATAACACATTTATGTACTGTTTATTATTTATTATTGTTCTCTCTATCTCCATATTTTTACTGGCAAATGTCACCATGTTACTGTAAATATAAAACATGTTGCCTATAATATTGAATATTTGAAATGGTTTGCATTACATGTTGGGGAATGGAAAGTTGTCAATATGTTTATATTTTGCAAATGACATTGATGGGTATATTTCAAAATCTACTAATTCTGTGTTGAATCACTGAAGTACATGATCAAGTCTTTTCCATATCAAAATTTTCTTGTAAATAATTTTCCACTTTTATATATACATATATACATACAAAACTTAATATGTATATCTTGCTCTTGGTTCCTTCATGTTTAATATCTTCGGCAAGGCTGTACCACCACAATATATTTGCTATCATTCAAAACATATCCCTAAATTATTTGGAAATAAAAGCAGATGCTTTATTACGTACTAAACGACTTACTTAATATCAATAATAAATAAGAAACTAGTGTACATATTCTCAACAGAGTATGTGGTGTGAAAATTTTTAAACTTTTTCAATCATGTTCCTAGAAGCTCTAGCAAAAGATGAAGCAAACACTTTCGAAAAGCATATAATTTTATCATATTAAAGAATAAACTATATTACATCAGTTATAACAGTGCCTATTAATTCCATCTTTACCACATTGATCATTATTTTTAAATGATTTATTTTCAAATCTCAATAAATTAAATACCTATAATGTCATCATATTAAAGCATTTCTACCATGAGATCCAAAAGAAATAATGTCACCAGTGCATTATGGAAGTAATTTACGATCACCTTGTTCTCCTTAAATAATTTCTTTTGCATGCATTACATTGGAAAAGCATGCGACTTGAAATGATTTAACCTTAAATCTTAATTGATAAAAATGTGCTGAAAAGATAATCTGAAAAAAGTAATGGAATGACTCTTGCCTTTATTTTCCTACATGGATAATATTGACTGATTTTAAAAAGTAATGCAGAGTCAATGCTTGGATTTTAATCTTGCGCCGCAAACACCAGCATGAAGTCTGATGGTGGCATTTTTATGAAGTTTTTACCCAATGCTTACCATTACCACTAATGGGAACTTGCTGTTTACATATGCTGAGTATAAAACAAAGATCTTTGTGAAATGAAACAGCTCGAGCTGTTTCATTTAAGCACAAAGAATGATTCCACAAGCATTTACTCCGCTATTCGCAAGACATTAATATGTACCAAGAGCTTGTTTCAAATCATTCAATAAAGTTGAATATAATGTTCCTCGTTGATATTTACAACAAAATTACAACTAAAAAAAAGTCATTATCTCTCTTGCGTAATGAGAAACCTTAAATTCGTACTTTCTGCACAGAATTTACACCATTTACACCTCATGACTGCCACAACGCAAAATCAGGTATTTAAGAAAGTGGCATGTTTACAATATGCCGATGAAATCGACAACAATTAATATTGTGTATGTACGTAATCTTAAAATGAAATATCGCGGTCAATGACGAAATAAAGTAAATACACAAAGTGTAACGCTATGCAAATACTGTTGTACAAAATTAATTTTAAAATAAAAAGATATAAAAATCAATGATAAGGAATTAACTTGCGGTTGTAGTATAAAGCAATTCGCCTCGATGATTTACCATCATTTTTAGGCCCATAAAGTAGAAAATCCGTAAGTCCACTATTAAAAATACACCATATGACTTCATAGGTTAACAGAAGTTTCACCAAACTAGAATTCACGTCACGTATTTACGACTCTCACGCAGTTTCTCAATGTAAGCACAACCCATGATTGAATGTCAACCTCCTCCACACGACACTACACACTGGTAAACGTAAACGTAACGTAAACACCACAAACAGAATCTCGCGCCCATTATAATGACGCTACTCATTTTACCAGATATTTACAACCTGTGGCAACAGATGGCGCAAATAAATGAAATCGGTCCGAGGGCCGACCAATCAAACGTTGCGGTTTTACGGTTCGTCGTATTTGAACTTTCATTCAGAAGAAGGGTTAAGATGGGTCTACAAATTTAATTGATAGTGTTTATGTAGTCTATTCGTGTGGGAGTAGTTGAATATGAGTTAATTTTGACGTATTTAATGTCAGTGTAGCGCGTATTGTGTTCTTGTTTTTTAAGTTTTTTTTATTAACGGCATAGAAATCCCGTTGAGTATTGAGATGGAAATATGAATGAGGGTGGAGGTATAAAGAAGATGAAAGTTCTCTTTCTGTGAGTAGCTTTGATAAGACTCATCATGGATATTTGTATAAAATCCTACTTATTTTACAGAGGCAAATATATTAAGAAGGAATGGGTCCAGTGACTAACGATAATGACAGCTTACTCGCTGAAAAGTTGAGAAGAGAAGACCCTGAACAGTACCATACGTTGATTCGAATGCACTTATCGTTTTTATTGGATCTAAATACTGATGAGTAAGTATAAGTTAAGCTCAACTACCTGTTATTTTGTCTAAACTCGTGAATTGTAATTATCTCCATGAGAAATCTGTGTTCGCTACCCAGCCAAAGCGCAGGTCGTGCCAAACCTTTGTATCCATTCGGCCCTCTTGCGAATGCTCTCTCGTTTGGGTCAACGTATTTAACAACTCAACTCGATTCTTATTTGCCTTATGTGTGGAGTGAATTCCGATTTATCTGTCCATATAAATAAGACGATGCAATGTTTATTAATTTGGTTTTTCCGTGCTGGGAATTTAATCATACTTAAAATTCTGTACTTATTTGTATTAATGACTGACTGTTAGGCATAATTAATTTTCACTTTCGTTTTTATATAGTTTATCCTTTCAAAATCACATTACCTGACTGACTTCTGATTCTTTACCCTATATTCTTTTATTCTAGGTGTGATTCTACGTCGGATAAAGTTAAAAGCCGGGTTTTAAAATGGAATTTGCTTCCATTTGCGAAAAAGTCAAAGTCTCAGTCAAAAGGTGTTATGGAAGGGGCACCGCTAACTCAAGAAGGAATCTGTCAAGTATACCAATTAATAGAGTATTTAAGCAAAGAGCAAAGTAAGCAAAGCCAATAGTGTTCTCTCAATTTTCAAATATGAAGTAATTTTGAAATGCACCTTACATGCTGTCATGCTGCATGCTTTCAGATGATATTCAGTTTTAACTTACCTAAGCATTCGCTCATACATTATACAGAGTTTGATGCTTAATCAACTTGCTTGGTTGTTAAACCAATTCTGGAATCTGGAGGATGTGAATAGTGTCCGCCAAAATTTGGAAATACTGGCTTTATGGTGTTTGTTTGATTAATAAATTGACTATTACCAAGACTGAATTTAGGACAAATAGCAAGATACTAGTAAAACCCATTTTGTGTCTCAATGAGTTATAAAAATCATTTGATTTCATCATAATTCATCTATACATCATACCAATACCTTATCAGTATACACATTGCATTAATTTTTTCCCAATTATTCATGAACTAAAATTTCCAATGTTGACAACGATTGGTGATGTGATAACGTATGGCATGCATGATAAGTCAAAGTAAGAAGAATGTTTTTATTAAATGCCATTTCAAGTATATTCTGAGTTGTTGAACATTGCACATTGCCATAGTTGTGATGCAAATGTTCCTGCATTTCCAGGTTTTCACCTCGTTGGGTGTTTTTCTAGGCGAAAGTTTCACCTGTATTCCAATGGGCATCCTCGGGTGGAAGTGAGTGAAGCATCGTCTCTTTGACCCAAAGACACCTGTTGGAATATGTGCAATTTTGTCTTGAAAAACAATATATGCAGTGAACACCTGAGAATGAAGGAAAATTTGCTTCAATGCCATAGAAATTTATGATGGAACATCTAATCATAGACCTTGGACTTCATTAGACTCTTACTAGTACATAAGGCCTGGTTACACGATGCATGCATATACCATCGAAAATTCATCATGTAACCACTACAATCAGAATAATTGCATGAACAGGAAATAGCTCATATATGAGCTATTTCCTGTTCATGCAATTCCTAATCCTGTTGATTCCTAATCCTGTTGATTCACCCATGAGCTGGCACGGATTCATGCACCATGTAACCAGGCCTGTAGGCCATGTAAAACATTCAAATCAAATTTTTCCATGGAGAAATTGATCCATTGTATGTTGAATTATGTGAACTGATGTATCTCCACTGTTTTTAAAGCCTGGGTCATTTCAATGCCAGTTCATCCAGGCCATGACACCCACCATCTCAGATTTTGATAAAACTTGGTACATGTATATGAGGGCCTGAGAGTTAAAGTAATACAAGTGACATACATCGTCCAGTGTCACCTGTATCACTTTACCCCGGTAAGAAATGACAAAAAGCAAAGTAGCCTAAGTGTTCGGTGGCTAGATCGCAGCACCATACTTTCGAACACTTGTATTTCTTTTCCTGTAGCTACCTAGCGGTACCCGATGATACCAACTTAGAAAATATGCACTTATATTGTTTTTTGTGTTGATGTCACTTGTATTACTTTGGCTCTCAGGCCCTCATCCTTTCATGTGGATATGAAATCTTCAAAGTTTTTCTTCTATATCTTGAATTGTTTTTTTTTAAACATCCATTTAAAGTTTAGGTGAAACTGCTGTTTTTACATTCACAAGGCCTCTGTAGAAACTTATACCTACCTCCAGAGAAAATATGTAGTATGTCTTATTTTTCACTCTTATGAAAATGTTCAGTTTTATTGAAGAAACCATGAGAATTTTAGGAAAAAAATGAGTTATGTTCTCAAAGGTATCATGAATTCTCAAAGCATTTTTGTTTCATAAAAAGATTATCAACCAAAGGCAAATTGACCGCTCCTAGCCGCAAAGTAGTATCTCAAAAAATCATTCCATTCAGGCGTATCTCAAATTTCTAGTCCACAAAATTGTATATGTAAAATTTGAGCCATATGTGAAATTTCGTCCATAAAATCGTATATCAGAATACCAGTCCACAAAGCCGTATCTCGAAAAATCAGGTAGCCGTATCTCGGCCAATAATATAATTTATGTTCTGGGAACTGGATTTTTATTGTTTTTTTTTCTTTTTTCAAAAATAAATATTTTATGAAAAAGGAACATTTTCGTGTTTTATCCTAGAATTCTAACAATTTTAAGAAAATAAATTGAGTTTTAGTTGTTTCTAGAATCGTGAATTGTTGGAATATAATCCCACTTGGAAATTTTGCTCATGAAAAAAATGCCCTAAAACCCATTTTTTTATTTTGCTTGCAATTTATAAGGAGTGAGGGATGGTTTCTGGAATTTTAATGTAAGTCCATTTTTGCTATAAGAAATCTGTTTCTTAGTTCTTTTATTCAAGAATAACTATAACAACAACAATACAATAATCAAAACAACCTTATAATTAAAGTATACATGTATAGGACCGTATGTTATTAAGGTCCAAATAGTATTCAGGCACATTTTATCAAGCGTTATTTTCTTCGTCAGTCTCATTGGCTCCTTTTTCTATTAAAAATTCGTAATATTCATGGAACTCAGATGGAATAGCTTTTTTGCGGCACAGTTAAAGTAAATCCAACTTCTTTGCACGAGAAATCCCAACATCTGACGAGTAACATTTTCTCAATTGATGGGTGCTAATATCTCCCTTTTTTCCAATGACAATAGTCTCTTGGATATCTAGACCGAGAAAGACTATAACGAATGGAAGTACTACATTTTTTATCAAAACATTTCTTTCACTTCCGAAACGAGAAACTTTTTTTCTCAATATTCTTTGTCCAATTATAATTATCCACTAGATCTTTGAAATTGTAAATCATATCTGATGTCACTCTAGTTATTGTACAAGGCTTGTCATGCTGTTTTGACATCAAAATGATTTCTTCCCTGTCGCATGCGGCGAACACTTGATTATTTTGAGCATTTCTCTCAATCAGAGTATGCATTGAGTCAACCTCATTCTGAGTATGGCCCTTCTCGAGAAAACGGTGCGTGATATTTATACGGAATTTTTCTGCAGCATAAGCATACATGCTGAAAATGGTTCTGTTCCGGTTTTGACCGGAGCAATTATCAGAATAGAACCGAAAGTCCCGAATACCTTGAGCGACCTTCTTCGAGATATAGTCAAAAACGAAAGTCGCAATTTCATTGGAGCCTCTCAGAGCTTCATGCTCTGTCCATAAATAACAAGAACCTTCAATTCGCGTTATATCGAAGATTGAGATGTTGTATACATTGAGCTTTCTTTTATAATAAAAAGCACTCGTGTTCCCTTTAGGAGTCTGGACAACTTTTCGTAAATTGTAACAACAAACTGCGATTTTACCTGACTTGAGTGCTTCTTCTTTGTCTTTTTGTTTTAAGTCACGAACATATTTTTTGTTGAGCTTATGTGCCTCATATTTATCCTGCAGTTTCATTCTTTCCGGCCCTGTTGAGGTAGCGAATTCGTTGCAAAAATCGCATTGATCTTTTTTGGGCCTAAAAAATCCTATATTAAAGCAGGTGTTGAAAATATCGCGATATTGTCTTGATGTTGCGGTCTCTCTTATCACTTTTTTCATGCTCTTTCATCCATTCTAGGTATAATTTGTGCAATTGAGTCACACTAGTAATCCCTTATTTTAAAAAAAAACTTTTTTGGATGTGGCTCTAGAATAGTGAGCCGGTTGACTTGGGAGTGCATTAATGTGGTCTTTGACAGTTGGAATTTTTTCCTTGTTTACAGATTTTTTGACGTTCTGGTGCCCTCTCAGATCCGTTAAACACTCTTTTGTGCGGTACGTTGTAAGACTGGTATTCATGAAAGTTTCACTAATGTCTAGTGTTGAGAGGAAAATTTTATTACAAATTTTTAGAACTCCGGCATTAACTTCAAAGGTATATTCCCGATGGAATTTCTTGCGAACATTAGAGTGACCCGGTAACTAAGTTTCCCAAACCCGTTTAAATAAATATTTGAATTGCTCATTGTGATCTGCTAGACCCCAAAACTTATCAAAAATAGTTAGTCTCTGATCCTCCGTTATTTTTGTGTCACATTTGAAACAGCATGTTGGACCGCAAGATGGTTGAACTTTCCTTGCAGAAACTTTTTTTTTGTCGTCCTTAATATGTGTTCTTGCCTGGAATTGTAAAGGAGTTTCGCCTGATTTTTCTTCCAGTTGGAAGGTGTATATAGCCTCTTTCTAGTCAATTTGGGTGGTGGAATATAAGATCTTTTTTCCATTCGATCTCTTGGTGGGCTCCGCCACAAGGTATAGCTCTTCACTTTGTTCGGAACACGTGGTTGTACCAGAATAATCTGAACTCTCTGAATCACTCACCTCACTAACTGTAAATTCATAAGTTCTGTCGGTTCTCATGGGACTTCTTTCTTCGTTGTGTGTGTTTACGGCATCAGCAATAATGGGGCCCGTGTACGAATAACTTCCTTGTGCGTTGTTCTCCAAGCCCTTTGATTGGCCGATATTGTTCCAGATTTCATATTGGTCATTCGGGATCAAGAGTTTCCATCGAGGTTTCTAGGAGTTCACTGAAGATTCAAAATTCACTTGTTTGAGTGGCCTCGTGAGCTTTGAGAAAATGAAGTGTTGACTTAAAAAATTGTGATTATCAAAAAATGATCGGTTTGCAATTGTTATTTACTGAGTGGATGAGAAATATTCTTCATAATTATCCATGTTACACCAGGTATGAAATACGGTCAATTTTCACAGAACGAACTATAGCAGAGACTTAGCTATACTTTCTGAGGTAAAAAATGTCCTCCTATTATTTGTCAACAATGTTTGTTTCAATCCGCCTTGGTTTCCCAGTAATAGGAATAATTTGTTTATATTTAATATCACAGAGTTCAAATTCCGTGTATTTCTGAATTGTAATCAAGTTTATTTCTAATGGAGAATTGGGAACAGATCAAGTGGGGTGTTGGAGAAGAGAAGTGAATTATTAACATGATCGAAGAAGAATTTATAATTCAAATCAGTATTGTTGTTATTTTATTTATGATTATTATTTTTATTATCATTTCCCGTTTCAGTTAAAGTCGATAGAATAAAAATCCGCTGACAACGAAAAAGTGTCCTTGATGTGAGCATCTCCCAAGGGCTCTGGCTATAGCTACCAGGTCTATTTTTGATAAAACAGAGAGCACCCATTTTCCTCAAATTGTTAGTTCTCAAAAGTGGATAAATTTGGTGTCAAATGTGAATCCCTCACACATTGTAATCCTAACCCTTTAACCCCTTTAATTCTAGCAAATTTAGACAGAAAGGTTACCTCCATAAATTGTACTCGAACACTTTTAGAGCATTTGCACACCAAGCCTTCAATTAACAAGCTCGACCGAGGCGAGAAACTTTTAAAAAATCCCCAATTTGCCTCTTTTTAGAGCTCGACATTTGATTTTTAGATAAAAATTAAGATCGCAGGGTCTTTTCTATGCTGTCTACTTTAGTTGAAACATGGGTCTAGAAGACTTTCAGAACATTTACACACCAGGCCCTGTCTTTTGAACCTTGAAAACCTCGCTTGATTGAAAAGAACCAGTGATAGAACCATCCATGTATCGCATCAGGGGAGGAGACATTTTTACAGAATAGCTTGTCACGATTGTCCGTTAATGGAGGTAATTGAAGGAAAAATGTTTCTTTTCTGTTGTCCACGTCCGTTAATGAGAGTGTCGGCTATTTGGAGGTGTCCGTTAAAGGAGGTTTGACTGTATAAATAATTTTTTTTCTGAAATCCTCATGTTTTCTTTGATAGAAATAAAAATTTTCATAAGAATGGAGTGATAAATAAGACATACATTTTTTTTCTCTGGAAGTAAGTATAAGTATCCACAGAGGCCTCAGGAATGGAAAAACAGCAGTTTCAGATAAACTTTAAATGGCTGTTTAAAAAAACGATTTGAGATAGAGAAGAAAAACTTGGCATGGTTTCATATTCACATGAAAGGATAAAACTTACCAAGTTCCATAAAAATCTGAGATTGTGGGACCTTCATTTTTCTGGACGAATTGACATGAAATGTCACCTGTTTGCATGGTGCATAAAGAACATTTGTCCGTGTTATTGGATGAACGCTTGCCAGAACACAATCACTGAATGAGAGCAGTACTACTTCATAGACATGTTCATGCATTCACACATCTGCCAGCAAAAGTATGTGCATCATATAAAAAAGTCATTATAGGGTTCATTTTTCCACCTGCAAGTAATACTTGATACTGGTAGTGCGAGTTCTGATTTTTTAAATTTTGTCTAGGTATTCAACAAGAAGGCATCTTCCGAAGAAGCGGAAAGTTAAAGCGTCAGCAAGAATTGAAAGCTCTGCTAAATCAGGGTATTGCGCTTGATTTAAATGCTGGTAATTTCTCCGTCCATGACTGTGCTTCAGTTCTGAAAAACTTTTTGGCTGAACTACCGGAACCTCTTCTCACTGATGCCCACTACCCAGCTCATTATCAAATTGCAGGTTTGTGAATTGTTCGCACAATGAATTTTTCCAATGAGAAGTTGCCTACAGTATTGTGACATTACTGTTTAAGGTTTTTGACAAATAAAGGGCACTTCTATATCCTCCTCAAAGACGTTGCAACTAATATGGTGCCTAACTTTTATCTTTCTCTTAATTAAAATATTAGCATTGGTCTATTAAGTTATAAATTACAGTAAAAATGTCGCAAACATTTGTTTCTGTGTGGAAATTTGTGAAAAAAACAAATGACAATATGAAAATAGGAAGTTACGCTTGCTATGGCCATTAACTGTGGGTAAGGCACTGAGGTCAATTATGACTTTCTCTGGATGGGTAAAAATTATATTGGCAATCCTAATTCATTTATGAGAAAGAATATCAAGAATTAATGTGAATTATATGTGGAGATATGGGAACTTAGCACTATAAGACATGGAAAGAAATAAGGTGGCAGGAATATATAACATACCTGCAGAGTTTCTAAAGAGTATGGGGAAGAATGGAAGAGGGAAGCTTTTTATGCTTATTCATAGGATCTATGAGGATGGAGTGTGTCCGAAGGATTGTACAAAGAATATATTCCGATACTGGAGAAGAGCTAGGAAAAAACATTCAAGGACTATAGAACAATAAGGTTAATATCCCACGTGGCCAAAGTAGTTCTTAGAATTTTAAATCTGTACAAAGAAGCTTAGAGAGCAAGGCTAACAAAATATCTGGGAGATGACCAGTTTGGGAGAGGGGTGGAAATGTGGGTCGCTATAGGTGTTATGAGGAGGTTAGTAGAAAGAAAGCTAGAATATGTGAAGGATGCATTTGCTTGCTTTGTAGATTTAAAGAGGTGTCTGCTTTTCAATGTGTAATCAGAAGAAATGGTATGGGAGGCATGGGGGGAGATGGATGTAGAAGGGAATCTGATAAAGTTAGTGAGATTTGTAGATAAGCAGGCATTGATTTGTCAGTCAGCCAAGGGGTTACAGTGAATGGTGAATGCATTAGTGGTTCAGAGCAAAAGATATGGAATTAAGATAAACCATAAGAATAAAGTGACGAGATTTTCTAGAAGTAAGAAGGCAGGACTAAGGGTGGGAGGGCACAAAATAGAGCAGGTTGAGCAGTTTACATATCTGGGTAGTATATTGGAGGAGGATGGGTTTAGTGGTAGGCGTATCAGATGTAGAAATGCCCTGGCTAAAGAAGCATTTTCAAAGAGAAAGGAAATGATGAGGCGGGGGTCTGAGAGGAAACATAAGGAAAAGGCTGGTGAAAACTAACGTGGAGCGTGGTGTGTGTGGGTGAGAAAGTTGGTCATTGCAAAGGAAGGATGTATGTAGACTTGAGGCATTCGAGATGTAGGTCTGGAGAAGGATGGAGAGGGTGAGCTGGGTGGTGAGGAAGATGAACGAAGAGGTATTGGATATAGTTGGATATCGGAGGAAGCTTGTGATGGAGGTTTGGAGAAGGTATGGATGGAGGAAGTTTTTAGAAGAGAGGGAATGTTGAAGAGGGTTATAGAGGGGAGAACACTGGGGAAGCATGGAAGGGAAAGGAAGAGGATAGGAATTCTGGATTAACCGCTTCCCTGACGGTTTTTTTTACATAAACAGTCAAAAAAAATCATATTTTTTAATTTCAGATTCAGAAGCATTAAAGGGATGCAAATCCGAAAATGTTTTCCTTAATTTTTTATTCCAAATAACTAATGATTTATTCAATAATTTCTGAATGTTGCCCCTTAACTTAAGATAATTAGGCCACCTGCATATCATTATAACTTTCCTTCCCGTAAACCTTAGTTAGACATCTAATGAGGAATACATTTAGTTTATATTACAAATGTATAAACTTTGCCGACAACGTTAATCTTAACTATTAATTTTAGTCCATAGTACATCAAGAAACGATGTACAAACATTCGTGGGAATTAGGCAACCCGCATGACGACGAATTTTGCTCTGAAAATGTTATAACGAAATTCATTTTATGACAAAAACAAGAAACTTTAATTCTTTTACCTGATTCTCTTTGAAGATTCCCTTTCTTCAGTGTTCCATACGAGTCAGTGGAGTGTGAAGTGAGCAATTCGGCTAGATCTGGAGACGTATAAATGTTATCCGTCGTCTGGCAATATCATTGGCCAAATAATGGCTTCATTAAAGTCATCATCACATTAGAGGACATGGGTAAATGGGCAAAGTCTTTATCCAGCACAGTCCCCTTTCCCGTGTACATTGTCGTTGACCACACATATCCAGTTCTCGATTCACAAAGAACAAATATTTGCCAAATGAAGCTCTTTTCATGGGCATGAACTGCCGCCACTCCAATATTCCCTTGTACAAGAGTAGGCTCTTCTCGATGGTAACGTCCATCTCTGGTGTATGGAGTGCCTTGAACTTTTCCTCCAGCCTCTGGCAAATCGACCATATTTTATTTAGTTTGGCGTTGGGGTGTGTTTGGGGATCAAAATCGTTTTTATAGGCAAAATGTAAATATTGCCTTATTTTTACGAATCATTGGTAAGACATTGTGTCCAAAAAAGGGAGAGGAGAGTATAGGTCTCGTTGACCAATAAAACTCAGTATCTGGCTTCCGCACTCTGCTCTGTAGCATTACAAGGGCAAAAAACACAAATTTCTGAGCTTGTCACAGCTCGCCACTGATTTATGCTAGCACTGCTCGGCCCCGCTTTTTCACTCAGTGTTACTGGCACAGTGATTAGTTTCCCAAGTTATAAAGTCAACAATTTCATCGTTGAAAAAATATTTTAGGGGACCTCATTCGGGAATCAGGTCAAAGTTAATCTAAGAATTACCTTCAAAAAGAAACCTAGGTGGTGCCGGAGGAGGATTCGTTGAAAGCTTTTCCTCCCACTCCACTTCCCGCAAATGTTCCACTGTGCCTTCTGATTCGGAGCTTGTTTCTCCGGAGAGAGTCGACTAGGAGCCAGGAACTTCAATGTCCATAACCTCAGAATCACTGCTGGTCAACACTGATTCCTCTCCGGAATCCATTTCTGATTGCCAAATGTTACCAAGCGAAAACAAAGAATTTGCCGTAGAATTCACTCCTACTACACCGCTCGTATTAGAACGAAAATGTTCGAACTAAAAATAGAATGTTTAGATCGGTGGAATTTCAGTGAAAAAGTGCATGCGCCTTAAACATTAAGGATGCATATGCTCTGAAACTCAACGAAAAACTGTCACCATCGTCCTTACGACAAAGTACTCGTGAAAACAATCACGATATGCAAAGGACCTCGCCCCTAGTGTGAAAGGCCCATCCCATGCTCATCATAAAATTTTTCTTTTCCGTTCCTACCATTTCTTGGAAAATAAACACGTGTGCGTACCGCAACAGCATGGATTTTCCAACTAACGGTAAATTGATATCTGGAAAAGCCCATTAGTAAAGGGTTGGCTGGTGGGAAAGTAGCCCGGAGAGCAAAGGGTGGCAGATTAGCACGACATGGAACCAGGCGCCAGGTTGCTTAGCGGGCCATCGGCTCTCGAGCGGGTGTTTTCTGACCTCAGGAAAGCGTCAAACATGACAATAGAAGGCATTACACGTGTTTGGGATTTATCTCTATCTCTCCTTTTTTCTCATACTCATCTGGGCTATGTGGGCATACTCATGTGGTACCCTATACCACATACACAGGGCACTTGTGTTGGTTTATATTGAGAATGTACGAGCTTTCGACGTCTTCATCGTATAGCTGTTTTCGTAAATATGTTTCACCACTTCCGCCAGTATTCGAAGTATAAAAATGAAAGGAGCTGATGAAATAACATTGGCAACATACCTAAAAATTTACGCTTATGCCATTTTGTTTAAAGTGGCATTTCCAACATGTATAAAAATTACCGGGAGAAAAATGTGCGGACGAATAATATAGAATTAGATAATATATATAGTAACAAATATATATTTATATACAGTAAAAAATATATGTAGTAACAAATATATATAGTAGCAAACATATAATGTAACAAATAAGGCAAGGAAAGATTCATGTTATGTTGCTAGAGAAATATTTTATTCCAATTACTGTGGAACTCATCGTAGCAGTGAAAATTATCGTAAAAGTGAAATAGCAATTTTTATAATGACCACTAAACTGTTGAAGAAAAATTTAATTGAATGCTCATGAAGAGTGAATGAGGAAATATGAATGAAAATAACTAATTTAAATATTATTTACATATATAGAAAGTTTTTTGTCATGCGAAAACGGAAGTTTTACATCATAAATTTGCAAACATTATCAATAAATGACAAAAATTAAGTTGTAAATTTCGTAAAAAGATCGCAAAATAAACACCATGCATGAAGTTAACAAATGGATGGTTACCAATGACAATAAAGGTGAATGCAATTCCATATGAGAATAAATTTTCAGTGAGATAAAAAATTATGACCCTCGAATTGCTAGAATTATTACCAAAAAAATGACCATTGTTTTAACAGCAGAAATCAACATTTGAAGAGAGCGCTGCTCGGCTAGAGTGAGCTACGGACCCTAACCTGTTCCTCTGACGGCATAAAAACAAACTACTAGTAGCTGGCGAGAATATTCGGGCATGAGAAGAAAGGGACAAAATATTTGGACTTGCCCGAGTATATTCGGGCACATCAGAATTTGCACGTTTTTGGTGCCCGAGTATACTCGGGCACGTCAGGGAAGCGGTTAAATAAGAAAAGATAGCCGATATGAGGAATTTTAGAGGGATCTAATGGCAGGACATCCATGGGAGGTAAAGCAAGATGATGCACTAGCATTTGGGATTTTAGGATAAGGACTGTCCAAAAACCTTCCAATCAGCTGGTAGAATACTCAAATGAAAATTAATTAGAACTTACTATGTATGTACTTTGACTTTTAGTGCATAAGACTCAAAAAAGAAGTTTTTACATTAATGTATATTTTCCATGTGTTTATTGTTCAACAAATGGCACTAGGATGATGGAGGAGACAAGAGGTAGCTCTTTTATTGAGCACAAAATTGTGGAATTAGTAATGAATACAGTGGAAGCCAGGTGAGTTGTCAGATTTGTTGTAGAAATAAAAGCAGGCCTTGCTAATTTAGTTTTGGTTCAGGTGTACGTGCCTCCAAGTAGCTTTTAAGGAATAAGCTGATGGCACATACAAACAGTTAGATGTAATAATTAGGGAAGTTCCAAGCTAGAAATAAATTTTAGCGATGAGGGACTGGAATGCAGTATGTAGTAGTGGAGGGATGTATAGAAGTGAAGTAGGAAAGCGTGGGCTGGGGACAAGTAATGTCTGTGATGAGAAGGAAGGTGAGTTATGCAGTAGACATAATATAGTTACTGTGTACTACATACAAACACTTAGTTTTGACACATTCAGAGGCATAGTTGCACATGGAAGGGACCAAAGACAGAGAAAGGTATCAATTAGATTTCATAAAGTTTAGTGCTAGTTTCAGAAACAGGATCAAAAATTCACACAACTGCTCGGGTGCTGATGTGGAGTCTTACCTTAGTTTAGTGCTAATGAAATGTGGTTTTACCCTCTTACTGCCTTAATATTCCAGGAAGGGTCTGCAAAGGTAGACAAGCTATTTTTGCATAGTTTTTATATTTTCTAATGTTGACACATTTATTCTACTAAGATGTATTGTATAAATATGAGATACATTTGGGAATTAAAGGTGAAATACAGAGACTTAAGAATATATTTTGAATGTTGTTTACTCAAAAACACTGAACAAAAACAAAAATCATTCAAAGATAGAAGAAAAAGAGTATGGATAAATGTTATAGTATACAGTAATTATGCCAGCGGAGGTAGGTTCTAGGGAATGAAAAACTTTGGCATGGCACAGAAAGATTAAAATAAGCATGGCGGAGAGGAATAAGCAAAGAAATTAAGAAGCAAAATGTGTTCCAGAAAAGCCTACATGGGTTCTGTGTAAAATCCACTAAAAAACAATGAACCTGGCAAAAGAGTGAGTTTTTGACACTGTTCCTAAATCTCTGCCTGAATATGATAGGTATGTATGTGTAATCATTTTGATATATCCCTGTGTTTCCTGGCATTTTCCATGTTTACCCATGCCTGAGGTGATATTTAAACCAAGTGTTTGTTATTATTCATTTATTTATCCTACAATATTCACCTGCTTTTTCAGCTAGTCATTTATTGTTCCAAGTCACTACTCTCCCACTTCATTTCTAGCTCTTCTTTCCCCTACTGCTGCATTCCAATCACCCGTCATTATCAAGTTTTTCTTACCTAGGACTTCTCTTATAATTTCTTCTATTTGCTTGTACTAACATGCCATCCACCTTTTTCTCCCTATTATTGCTTGCAGGCATGTTTTCCTTGACCAACAATACGATTTTTTATTTTGGTCTGATTTGGTCTGATAACACTTCTGCGGTTTTGAAGATGAGACGGATTGCGCATGCGTGAATAGCCGCTTTGAGTTGTTTCATTTCAATGGGATCGTTCACCAAGGGATTTTAAATGCTAATTATAGTTTTGAAACTAAAGAGACACGTATTTTTCCGATTTTTTAATTTTGTTCTGATTTGTTCATTAGACTCTACTACGGATTTTAAGACGAGACGGACTGTGCATGCGTGAATAGCCGCTTTGAGTTTTTTCATTTCAATGGGCTTGTACGCCAAGAGTTTTTTTTAAATACCAATTCTGATAGAGTTTGGAAAATAAAGAGACGTATTTTTCTGTTTTTTGATCCATCGCTTGCTTTTCAAATTATCGGTGGCGAAAAATGGGGGTTCTTAACCCTTTCACGTAAAAGAACCAACATGAAAAGTTTAGAAGACACTCGCTACTCCGTCCAATCACGCTGGGTGCTATGCAGCATTCCCCTTCCCTCGCTTTCCACTGAGCGAATTAGTAACTGAACCGGATCTCTGATGACCACACGAACTTTTTGAGTGGGCGGCAAGTTTTGCAAATTTTTAATTTTGATTTAAGAGTGAGTGGCTGAGTATAGAAGAATTTTGTCTCCACCGAAAATCTATTTTCCAATCCATCTACCGAATTCGTGAGTTAAATTGCAATTTCGCATCATAGTGAACTACCTTATTGCAATGGGGTCATTCCATTGCAATGGTTGCGTAGCTAGCTTGAAAGCACCAATCATGACCAACCACGAAATCAATATAATTGTCGATATATTTATTTATTGCATGGTACCAAGATTGATTTTATTGTTTGAATCTCTAGTTTTTGGTCATTTCCATCAAATGACTGTTTGTTTTCAAGTGACAATTGTTAAGTATCTTAGTTTTATTCCTGGTTTCTGTGCTTTCGAGTGATTTTGACGAGTTATTGAGATGCCAAATGCAAAATTAGGCACAGGAGACCGGGCTTTCCAGTATCAAAAAGATGGATTTTATTGTATCGATAAACGTACGGTCATGTACAAATTCTACAATTGTCAGGTTGCTTGGGAAAGACTCAATTGGAAAACATTTAAAATCTTCGAAGCACGTAACTGCAGAAAACTTTCACAAGGATGGAAATTCTCTTAAGTTTCATTTCAATTACAAAATGTATTAAATTTTGTTTTTAAATTTAGTGCCACTTTTCCTGGTTCCGCCACCGAGGTGATTTTCTTCAGTTATAACATGGCTAGAAGGGGAAGTATCGCATAGTACCCAGATCATATTGGGTTAAACTATAGTATAAGTGACCCTTTTCTAGGCTTTGAAATATCAGTATTTTATGTGAAAATATATAAATTTGTGGTCACTGTGAAAACACCGAAATGTCTTGTTGAATGTACCGAATTCCTAATTTCAAAGTACCGCTTTTCTCCCTCTCAAACCACCGAAAAATTCCTATCCCTAGTTATTTGGAATAAAAAATTAAGTAAAAAATATTCGGATTTGCCTCCGTTTAATGCGTCTGGATCTGAAATTTAAAAATATTACTTTTTTTTGACCATTTTTGTAAAAAAAAAAACCATCAGGGAAGTGGTTAATAGTCCCCTCTGGCCCTCCATCTCATCTCGCACATCCCAAAAGCATCTCTTTTCCCTTTCTCCATTTCCTGTTTAATATTTTCTATCTTCCCAGCCCTCATCATTGTCCTAACGTTCCAAGTTCCTATTTTTACCCTTGCTCTCCTCTTCTTCTTTTTCTTTTCTGTCATAGTCCTTTATTTGCTGTCGATGGTGCTGGGTGAGGATTTTTTGTGACAACCACGGAGACCTTGCCCCCCCTCACTGCTGGGCATGACACCCACCTTAGTGGGTGGAGTCTCATAGTTGCCAGGATGCAATTCTCTCTGATTGCCTTCCATAATGTTCAGGGAAATTGATAGTTGGGATGGATTTCCCTGTGCCATTCCCAATGGTATTTTTAAGGTGATACCATCTTGTGAAATACCTTTTATCTGGCTGCTACCCTTTGACCTATCTGGCATGGGTGGCCCTACCAGTAGCAGTTATCATTGCTCCCAACGGTCCTGCTCTAAGGGGTCATTGGAACAAGCCATTCTACTGACTCAAGGTTTTAGTCCTTAGGAACGGACATTTAGGGTATGATGGCATTAATTACTAGAGGAACTATGTATGTTTGTGTATTTTGCTGATATTTATATTTTTTATACATGTACTGATAATTGATACTGATATTTTTTTATTACTTTAGTTTGATCATGAGACAGTAAATAGCATGAACCATTAGGGTGCAAATTCCAAAATTTTGTATTGCACTTTCGTTTCACTTATTCACTGTGGCAACTAGTTTAGTAAGCTTGAGTCACGTGGTATGTTACAAATATATAATTCTGGTATGTTTTTAATTGAAATTACCCTTGGAGTTTAGTGGATACACCAAAACATACCTAGTTGCCATAGACTTCCGTTTTCCATGTATGTATCATTGAAATAAATATGTAAGAGAGGCACTGTCAGTCTGGGAGCAACTTAAGGTTTGAATTCCCTGAAAGAGTAATGTTAGAACATGTTATTTTTTTATTCTGTATCCTGCTTGGTGTCCCCTTCTCCTTATTAGGAGTTGAAAAATTTGAATTTTGCAACAAAAATATAAGCAGTGGCATTTTTCAGTTAATTTATCGACAAATGTGAATAGTTTTGGCCCAAGCTTTACCAATCTAGAGTTGCTATTATGCATTCACAATACTTAACCCCTTCCCTGACAAGGACGAGTTAACTCGTCCTAACCAGGTGTGTCAAATCGCGTCAGGGACGAGTTAACTCGTCCAAGGCCGCTCTTTCGACTTCCTAGCTTCCGAAGACGAATAATCTCGTCCCCTTCGTAGAAATTCTATATCTAGGCAGCAGATGGCGTTTGCGGACACACTGGCTCATTTTTAGCCAGTTATTGAGACTTATTTCGTTGTATTAGCGTATGGAATTGCGTCATAATTTTCGTTATTTTTACCTTGGTATTGGGACCATTACACGTGAGATTTAGCGCATTATCTGCTCTTGTTTTAGATAAATTTATCTGGTATCGAATTCATACATATAGGCGTAATATCAATGCATGTATACCGCATTCAAATGTTATTACATTTACAAAAATATTGCATTTGTTTTTATTTTTGGGTTCAAAACGCTAAATATAATTGATTCCGACATTCATGGCGACTGGCCGGATGCAAAAATAACAATCGCGCGATATACACTCGTAACGGTGATACTATGTATTAGGAAAAATAAAAATAACCCCTTACAATCGCTTCTAAACAATACATTACGTACCTACCTACCCGTAAACTGCACCACAGGCGTGTGGCAGGGGGTGTTATGCAACCAGCCATATAAAAAGCGAATACAGGATAATGGAATATTCGGATAAAGCTATGACTAGTGAAGTGTGTTTTCGCATGGTTAGTCTAGATATATTCATGCTCTAGTAATACATTGTGTGGGAGTAGAAAGAATTGTTGAACTTATGCATACCTATTACAGCAAATTTCTCAAATACTTAGCCTTCCTTTCCTGTCCTTCGAATGCGGTGTTGCAGTAAAATAAAATCTGCCGTGTTGACGTGAAACTCGTGATTTCTCAGACCTTTCAGTCTCTTGTGGCTTCCACTTATGCAACAAACGGCTTTTAGAGGTTGAGATTTAGACGATGATAGTCATCTTATATCCAACCCCCGTAAATGTAATTTTTCGGGAAAAATCGGAAGAAACCTCTCGACAGCATGTAGTTCAAAAAATTTTCAGAAAAGTGGCAGTGGCTTGTTCTCCCGTTCATTACATTGCGTACAGGTTTCCTCTCGCACTCACGTACTTAGCTGCAGCTCTCTTTCTTCCAAGGTCACCCGGGAAAAAAGGGACAATAGATAAGGGGCGCCCCGCCAAGAGTGCATTGTCCGTCTGAGAAGCCCCAGGAAAATGGTTGGGCGTGCGGTCGTTTTCCGACCCTGCTTGGTGCCTGTCATAATAGAGCCATAATTTCTTCACTCAAGTGGGACAGCGGACCCTTATGAATGGGAAAGATCTTCTGTGGAAAAGAATGCCTTCATCCTCATTGCTTTACGACCTCATGTGCTTGTTTTGCGGTAATCTTTGAAAGCGAAGAATACGCACATAAGGAAAAGGCATATTTTCCCTCAGACGTGCATTTAGCAAGACTTTGAGCAGGAAGACTCCGCCTTTGTTATTATTCCCCCTGATTTCTATCTTTCTCGATACCCCTCCCTTCTCTCTAAATCTCACCGATTTGTCTTATCCTCTTCGGGAAGGTATGGTATACAAGCTTATGTCAATATCTCCGTGGATATTCCAAATGTACCCCTGAAATTCTTTTACCTTTATCAAAGGATGTCGACATAAAATATTTTCAATTTATCCTAAATTTTCAACGGAGACATACGTTAGTACTTCACTCTCCTCCTGAGCATTCATGTCAAGTGTCCCTTCTCCATCAACGTTTCACAGAAATCCGTTTTTATGCGATTAGAGTTCGAGAGCAATTTTCGGTTACCTCAGTGTTTTTTTTCTGTTTTGCTTTATTCATTCTGCAACAGAAAGTGAGAGTGAAAGGGTGTTGCGGTGGAAAAAGAAAATTTAGAAACTTCGGGATCTGAATCAAGCTTCTCCGAGCACACCATATTAGATGCCGAGTGCGAAGGTGAGCCTATTGAAGACGACCAATGGAGAGAAATGAAAAGTAGCGAAGCTCCCCCTCCTGCACCCGCAAGGTTCAATTTTGAAAGTGCTTCATGAAGAGTTCATTCATGATCTCATGATCTCAGAGCTTCATAATCATTCAAGTTCAAGAAGATGGTGGTGTACTCCAGTTTTTTCAACTGTTCTTCGGCTATGAATTTATATAACTAATTACTGATGAGACAAATTGGTATGCTGATCACTGTCTTCGTGAAAAACGCTTTGGTTCCAGAGAACAATGGCATGCAGTGCTCCCGAAATACGAGTTTTCTTGGCGCTAATAATGCTGCAGAGCATTGTATAAAAGCCTGACAAAGAGTATTTTTGGACCACACGGTGGATTCTGTGTACGCCGTTTTTTGGGAAACGATGCCATTCGCCGATTTGCAAAAAAATCTGGAAAAATTTACACTTCACAAAAATGAGGAATATGTCGCAGAAATACGTACTAATCCAAAACTGAATAAGATTTGAAAAATAAACCAAATTTTGAACAGGTGGAAGGAAGTCATATTTGAATAATAGACTTGACCTCATCGAAAAAAATTATTGAGGAGTACATCCCCAATTTTTGTCTCATGAAGTGGGTAGGCCACCCGCAACACATCACCCTCTCCGCCCCTTAGAAATGCACTTTCCTGAGCTGATCCTAGCCACTAATAAGAAGGCAAGCCCAACACGCAAGTGATTTTTATGTACTAGAAATCGAGATGTGCACGGGAAATTTATTCGAAGGGAAAGCAGATATTTTTGCCCAGATTGCGATGTAACTCTGTGGTTGTAACGCTCTCTCTCACCATGTTTTAGGACTTACCACACAAAAAAATCTGAAAATAATTAAAAAATGTACTAATCGTTTTGGATATATGTTAGGGTTGTAGAATTTTCAATAAAAATATAGATATTTTGGCTTAAATACTTGTTCTAGCTGAGGTAGAAGTGAATCTCTCTCACTTTAGACAATTTATAACAATAAGGGTTTAAATTGAAATTATTAATAAATAAAAGCTCAATGCTCAAAATAAACTTGTTTTCCCATCATTATAACATATAAATAATTAAAAAATGCAATAAAAAAATATGATCCTTTTTGGAACCATTTCCTCAAAAAAATTCGTCAGGGAAGGGGTTAAATTTTCATGGCTTTAACATGTTAAAGGGTCAATCCAAATAAAACTATCCAGAATTTAAAAAATTGTGGATCACCATTTTTGATTTTCCAGATATTTTGCCATTTAGTTTTTCAACATTTTTGGAACTCAAAACGAGATATGAAATGCTTTTCCACAACTTCAATTTTTCTGGCAGCCATTTTTAAATAGCGCCATGAGCTTTTTTTGACCGAAATTATGTTTTGGGTAAAATTTACAAGGATAACAAAATAATTCTAAAACCATTGTATTTAAAAAATAATATCTAGGTATATTTTTTGTGATAGGCATCTTTCAATTAAGTATTGAAAAAGTTGCTTAAATGAACACCTAAATCTGCACTTCACTTCATCAAAAAACATGTATAAAAATTTCTATTGAATGATGTAATCCTTGCTTTTATAATTTATTTTTGAGGCATTTGTCTTGCAGATCTATCCTTTTGAAAAGTATAAAACCTGAGAACTATGTTTTTTATTATATCATGCTTGATAAACATGGCACCTCAGACTAAAATGGCAATTTTCATTTTAGTATTCTACCAGCTGATTGGTAGGTTCTTCGACAGTCCCCATTCTACATCCCAATTTATGAAACATTGTCTCATTTTCCTTCCTAAGGATGTCCCACCATTAGATCCCTCTTGAATACCTCATATCTTTTACCTCCTCTTATTTCTTCTAGAATTCCTATCCTATCCTTCCTCTTCCACTCTTCCCCATTGTTCTCCACTCTTACCCTCTTCAATGTGCCCTCCCTTCTCGAAACTTCCTCCATACATCTCTTCTGCCTTCTCCAAAACTCCGCCACCTGCTTCCTCTCCTCTTCAACCATATCCAATGCTTCCTCATTCATCTATCTTGTCTCCCAGCTCACCCTCTCCATCCATCTCTTAACCCACATCATCTCAAACGCTTCAAGTCTATGCACATCCCCTCTTTGCAGGCCTAGGTTACTTTGTCCTCATCACTTCTATAGCATCTCACGTTCATGTCCCTCTCCTAAACCGAAACTGGTCATCACCCAGGAATTCATTTGCCTTCTTCTTTAGCCTTCTATTTATAATTCTCAGAACTACTTTGGCTGGGTGGGATATTAAGCTTATTGTCCTATAGTCTTTACACGTTTTTGCCTTACTCTTCTTTGATATAAGAATTAGTACAGTCTTCGCGAAGTCTTCCGGCCACACTCCATCCTCATAAGTCCTGCAAATAAGCACAAAAAGTTTTCCTATTCCGTTCTTCCCCATACTCTTTAGAAACTCTGCAGGTAACTTAAGGTTTATATAAGGGTTCAAAAATGATTTATTTGCACAATGTGACTCTTAGACAATTTTTTCCAATGTGCCTTGGTGGATACAAAGCTACTTATCCAAGAATATATTTGCATTGAGGCTAAAATATTATGCATTTTTCTTAGTTGAGGCTTAAACTAGTAATAAAAAAAATTAAAATCATACATTGCAAACACTTGAGTTTCAGCTTGTTTAAGTTGATGTGGAGTGACCCATTTTCTAACAGGCTTCATGTTTAAAAGCCAATTATTATCTTCTGAAACATCCACATTTGTCAAATGCTATTTATTTTGGTTAATGATAGAAAATAAGTGTCTCAACTAAAGTAGCAGAACAGAGGCATAAGGTCCAGAATTGCCAAAGCAAAACTCAGAAGCCACCATGGCCACTTCCTTAGTATGTTGATTATTTGCACATAAAGTCTCTTTGCAGGATCCTCGTGGAAAAATAGGAATACTCTCTGATTACTGATAGTGGGAATCCAGAGGCACACATCCATCAGGATCTGTCATAGAGAGGAGGTCATTGTAGCACGCATGAAGAATAAAACACAGCTCCCTAACCCAGTCCTTTATACCCTTTATGCCCTCCCTGAAGAGAAGGCACCACCTTGCTTAGATGAATGTGACTCTCCTCTAAGCAAGAGACACCTCCTGGGGCCTGTTTCTCAAAGCTAAAAGTCAACAAGTTACAAGTCTATTCGCTTGTAACTTGTGAAATTCTGTTTCTCAAACGTACAAGTCTACTAATTACAATTTCACAATTTACAAGTCCATTTTACAAGTTACAAGTGTTTACTCACAAGTGTTTTCATGGTTAAGACACATTCTGTTTCTCAAACAGACTTGTAAATAACAAGTCCTTGTACCTTGTAAGGAATTGACGGGCCCCTGATGGAGTGTGACAAATACTGATATGTTCATGACTCACCAGGGATCAGCGGAGGTCTAGAACATGTTTTAGACAACAACTCTGAGGGCTTAAGCCAAGTTATTACGTTTTGTAAGCATACCAGGCTTTGAAAATTGATTTAAGCTCATTTCATTCAAGTATTCTACTAGCTGATTGGTAGGTTTTCGGACAGTCCCCATTTTGCATCCTAATTTCATACATATTGCCTCGCTTTCCCTCCTAAGGATGTCCCGCCATTAGATCCCGTTTAAATCCCTCATATCTTCTACCTCCTCTTATTTCTTCCAGATTTCCTATCCTCTTCCCTTCTCTTCCACGCTTCCCCAGTGTTCTCCCCTCATGACTCTCTTCAACATGCCCTCTCCTCTCAAAACCTCCTCGATCCGTATTTTCTGCCTTCTCCGAACCTCCGACACGAACTTCCTCTCCTCTTCAACCATATCCAAAACCTCCTTGTTCGTCTTCCTTGACACCCAGCACACCCTCTCCATCCTTCTCCAAACCCACATTTCAATCGCCTCTAGTCTACGTACTTCCTCCCTTCGCGATGACCAAGTTTCCGACTCATTCAGCACTACGCTCCATATTAATGTTTTCACCAGCCTTTTCTTTATGTCTCTTCTCAGACCCCCCTCATCAATTCCCTTCTCTTCGAGAATGCTTCTTTAGCCACAGCAATTCTGCATTTGATGTCCCTACCACTAAACCCATTCTCCTCCAAAATACTACCTAGCTACGTAAACTGCTCCACCTGCTCTATCTGCGGCTCTATTAATTTCACTCTAGGATAACTGGTCCTATGCCATCTCTGTCGATGTCTTCTTCCCTTTCTATATCTAACCTATTGGGCCTTATTTCTTTACTGTACAGCCCTTCAACATACCTCTTCCACCTCTCCTGGATCTCTTTTAGTTCTACGATCACCTTTCCTGTCGTATCTGTTATCGTTGCAATTTCCCTTTCCTTATAACCACCCATCAGTTCCTTTACTTTCCTATATAATGCACCTGCTCTTCCCTCTTTTTAGTATTTCTGTAACGAGTCGATCTGTTATCTCCACCACGCCTCTCTTGCTTTCTTTGTTTCTCTTCTAAGCCTGTTGTTTAATTTTTGGTATTTTCTCTTACCTAGCTCTGAGTTTACGCTCTTCCATTTCCTATTCTCCTGCATCTCCAATATCATCTCCTTCATAATCCACGGTTTGCTAATTTTAGTAGCACTGATGGTGCCTACCGTTGCTTTTGCCGCGTATACAATTCCATTTTTCAAACTTCTCCATTCATCTTCCACTGACTCCATACTGTTGTTACTCCATAATTCTCACCCATGATTTCATCAACCTTCTCTCGATACTTCTTATTCATTGCCCCAGTTGATGCCTCTGTATTCCACTTTCGTACCCTCCCTCACCTTAACTTTTTGTGTATTACCCGGCATTTCATGACTAATAAGTTGTGTACTGAGTCTGCATCAGCTCCTGGAAAGATATGCAAGTTTTTAACACTATTCCTGTATCTGTGACGAACCATAATATAACCTATCTGGAACCTATATGTGTCTCCCAGCTTCTTCCAAGTGTCAAGTCAATGTTCCGTGAGTTGACTTCGTGGAATGAAGACATGATGGTTTCAAAAATAAACTTTGTTATATTCCACACAAATTTATTATAAACACTCAACCGGTTTCGACCTTTTCAGGTCATTCTCAAGAGTTAAAACATTAGTTAACAGACAGGGCGGTATATATATATATTTGTATTGGGTCTCACAACGGTTGAACGGTGGGTGGGAACTTCAAGGACAGTGGTGATTGGAAGGCTATGAAAAACAGGGGGGGAAAGGGAAGGTCAAGAAAGGAAGGTGAGCAGGCAAACAACTGGTGGCGAGGGTACAATGACAGCTTATCTGACTATGGGGGTGGTGGTGGGGGGACGGGTACTGAGTAGAAGGGGGAGGGGTTGGAAGGAACTATGTCATTTAATACATCATTCTCATATGCATTAAAATACGCTAAAATTTCAAAATTCTCTATAAAATCAAGTTTCTTCCCCTTGTCATAAACATGTAAAAGTTTCGGGATAAAATCAGAGTTGTGGTGATTTTCAATTAGATGTGTAGCAAACATAGATTTGTTATTACAATTTTAAAAAGATTTGAAATGTTCAGATTTACGTATGCTTATTTTCCTACCAGTTTGCCCAACATAAAAACAATTACATCCAGGGGTATCACAATTTAACATATACACGCCACTTTTATCACAATTAGAATATCTGTCTTTAAAATTAAAACAATTTATCAAGAGTCATGGGGTTATAAAAACACACCGTAAACTTATTATTAGGGATGAATTTGTTGATTTTGTATGACAATTTTGAGAAGAAGGGTAGCTTCACCCATTTGGTATTTGATACAGGGATCGGGGAAAGAGCAGTAGAATCTATTATGGCACGTTTTCGGCGTAAGCGATTTAATAGTGTGTCAATCAGGGAATCATTAAAGCCATTATTCCTGGCGATACGTTTAATGAAAGAGAGGTCCTTTGAAAAATCATCGGAAGAAAGGGGTATGGAAAGTAGGCGATTAAGCAGCCATTTTATGCGAGTGGTGATGGTTTGAATCGTTTCTAATGATTATATCGGTGAAAGTATTTTTCCGATAGATGGAAAAATTATGACTTGATTCATTACGGAAAATTGTTAGATCCAAAAATTTAATCTTACTGAATCCTATTTCCATGGTAAACGTAATTGACGCGTGAAGTGAATTGAGGAGGGGCAAGAACAGGTTTAATTGTCCAGTACTACCCGTCCACAAACAGATTGTATCATCAACGTAACGATAGTAATAAACTAAGTTTTTAAGGAGAGGATGTTTCGTATCAAATAATTTTTCTTCCAGATGATCCATAAAAACTTTGGCTAATATTGGTGAGAGAGGAGACCCCATCGCCAAAAATTATTTCTGCTTTAACGGCAAGTTCTACCATCAAACCCATGGTTTGGCAGAAAGTTGTTCTGCAGAAAGGTCATAGCACCTATTTTTTACAATACCTTGGAAACAGTTACGATCTCTTTTCTACTATATCATGTTCACTATTGAACGAAAAATTGAGTCACAAAAGTCATTATTCGACCGCCGTTCCTGGGAAAAATGAAGTTCATGCATCTCTGTATATTAAAAAGTAATAATCTGTTCATTGTTTACCGCCATGAGAAACAGCCACGACCAATCGATGCTCATCCTATTCACGGAAGTATCCTTGTATTTTCAAAATGTGAACATATTAGGCCTGTCGGCATGCAAAACCTCTTTTCGGCTGAACAAGAATCCCGAAATTAGCTTTGAAACTCTCCCAAGGGGGTTGATTGAAAATCCAGAAAATAGGTTGAAAAGTAAAAAATATGGTTGTTACTGCCATAAATGTATGGGATTGGGCAATGTACAGTGACTCCATAAAATATAAAAAAGAAAAAATAATTGACCGGACTGGGATTCGAACCCGTGCCATTAACGAACGGGGATTACAGGTCCAGCACCCCTTACCGCTTGGCCACGGCTACTGTTGGTTGACTTTAGCATGGTAAAGGAGTTATACGGAGGGAAATTCTTTAGTTGCGTTTTTCTCTCGAACTCGGGCCCAAATGGAAGAAAGCCGTGACACTTTTCCCGCATTTTCTCTATTGTTTCAGAAAATAATTGCGTCATTTGGATCCCTAACATCAGTCATGCGATTTCTCCTTGTCAGTACCCGTCCCCCCCACCACAACCCCCATAGTCAGATAAGTTGTCATTGTAACCTCGCCACCAGATGTTTGCCTGCTCACCTTCCTTTCTTGACCTTCCCTTCCCCCCCCCCCCCGTTTTGAGTTTTGTAGAAGAAATAAATTAGTAGCAACAAACACTTGGTTTAAGCATCACCCCAGGTTAAATGCACATGGAAAATGCAAGGGGATACAGCGAGAATCAATCACCACAGTCCTTGAAGTTCCCGCCCACCGTTCAACCATTGTGAGACCCAACTCATATATATATACCACCCTCTCTGTTAACTAATGTTTTAACTTTTGAGAATGACCTGAAAAGGTTGAAACTGGTTGAGTGTTTTTAATAAATTTGTGTGGAATATAACTAAGTTTATTTTTGAAACCTTCTTCCAAGTTTACCTACGTTGAGAATGATGTCTGAACCATGTATTTGTAATCACTGGGTTATTTCTCTGGCAAAACTCCACAACTTTCTCGCCGCAGTCGTTTCTCCTTCCTAGCCCGTAATCGCCCACCTCCTGCCCATCTCTTCCTACACCCACCACCACGTACCAATCCCCCATTACTACCAAGTGCTTACTCCTTGGTATACTACCAATTATTTCCTCTAGCTGATCATATACACCATCTACCTCCTCTCTATGATTAGAGGTAGACATATAAACCTGGATTATAACTAAATTCATTGGATCTGCCTTTAGTTCCACGACTATTATCCTATCACTCACCTGTTCTGCATACACTACTTTTCTACCAAGTTTCCTGTTCATTACGAATGCAACCCCATGCTGACTTTCATTCCCTCCGCTATTTGTATATCACTCTAAGCCATCGCTCCAGTAGTCCCCGCTATCTTTCCATCTTACTTCACCCAGGCCCATGATGTCTACACCCACCCTCTCCATTTATTTCTTTATATTCTCTAGCTTGCCCACCCTCAGCATAGCCCTGGCATTCCACGTGCCTATTCTGATTGTTTCATTCCTCTTCTTTATATTCTTTTCTTCTGCTGATGCATTTGCCTCTACTTCTGAGCAAGGATTTCGTGTGATGACGACCGTAGGGGCCTTTCTCCCACCGCTGCCAGTCACGACACCCAGCCCACTAGGCCGAGTCCCGTAGTTGCCAGAATTCATTTTCATTTGAGAACTGTCCATAATTTCAAGGTTTTTGTTTCAATTGAGATAGTATTCCGTGGCCTTACTCAATAGTGTTTTTTACGTGACACCATCTTGTGAGAGGCCACCCCACTGGGGTCAGATACCTTTTGCAGCCACCTCACTGAGGTACAGATGCTGTGCTGACTACCATACATCTGTCTCCTAGCCTTCAACCAACCTGGAACGGGTGGCACTACCAGGAGCATTGCTCCCGCCAGTTCAGCTCTAGGGGTCATCAAAGTATGCAAACCCTTCCACCATGACAAGGTTGTTGTCCAAGGGAAGAGAATTTAACCTTATAGGAATTTTAAAATCCACCTCATGAACTAGGAACATTTTGTTTATTTATTCCAAAGTGTAATTTTTGTTATTTTAATTTGTTGCCGTACATTTTTCTACTCTAGGTTTTCTGAGGTGCAGTAGTAGTTGACCATTAGTAGTTGATGCACTCTTGAAACCTAAGCCTACCTCTGTCATTCCAGTGGCCACCCTGCCTTGTGTTTTTCTTTTGTTAAAATGTGTAAATAAATGAAAGTAATTTATTTCTAGAAATGTGTGCTTCAAGCGCCGATGGAAAATCTGATGGCAGATTGCTCACAGCTCTCCAGCTCCTTTTACTGCTCCTTCCAGCTGAAAATCGAGTCCTTCTCAGTGACTTGCTCAGCCTACTTAGTCTTACTGCAAGCTATCAGCGTGTTAATAGGATGTCTGCTGAGAGTTTAGCGACACTCTTTACCCCACATCTGGCATGCCCGCGCAAGGTTTGTGCTATTTATTTTTCTACACTGTTATGTTTTTTTTACCATAAAATTTTTATTCCTTCGCCAATTGGCAAGTAAGGGAGCCTGAAGTGAAATTATTCAATAATAAAAAAATTTTTATTGCTGTGGGATTTGTTGATTAGTGTGATGTTGCTTAAAAAGGTGATATACATTATTGGTTAACATTGCATAAAATAAAACGGAAAATAGAATTTCAATATTTCTTGTTAAGAGGTTGCAATTTTTCATTTTTAATTTTGGTAAAGAAAAGCATTGTATATCAAACCAAGTTTAAACTAACAATCAAATGATGGTTTTTAAAAAAAAACAATCATTCGTTTGATGGTAGCACATTACATCGATAGCATTGCAGCAAAGTATTTATGCCGAATATAGTAATGCTTGCGATCAGAATTGTTATCGAATGGAACCTAGAATGGTACTAAGGAGCCATACAAGCTTTTTAAACAGTAGGTATATTTAAAATGTAGCGGATGCTATAAAAATATTTAATTAAATGTTATTTGGCCGACTACCGCTGTCATTGTGGCAAAAAGGTTAAAATTTATGTAAACTCTCGTTCTCATACTTCAGAGTGATATTTTTCTTATTTCTTGTAAATCACGCACTAATGCCATTCATCTTGCATTTTTATAAAAAGTTAAATATGAAGTAAACTATAGAAACTTCAACTTTCTTTTTATTTAATGTGCAATTACTTACGGCAGTCGTGAGGAAACATATTTTAAAATGGCCAACAAGCTTACGAGATAATCGCTATCATTGGAAGAAAAAATCAACATCTTGCAAAGAGTTGAATCTAATATGGGCACTGGTGTGTCCCTGGCCAAAGAACTTGATATACAAAAGTTCAAAGTTGAACACAATTACAAAAACCCGTAAAAGTATAGAGAAAAGTGCTAAGGACTGTGGCTCTATTGTTAAAAGGCGTAAATACATTAAATACTCTCAGCATGATGAACTTGATGACATAGGTTTTTATATTAAATATTAAATAGTAATATTGAAGACAGGTTTATTGCAGCAGCAGCAGGTATATTGATTAGTGGAGTTTTGTTAAAAGAAAAGGCACTACATGCAGCAGCAAGCCATAGACATAGATGACTTCAAAACATCAAATGGCTGGATAGACCATTTCACAAGTCGATATAATATTGTCTATAAAGCAGTTTGTGGTAAATCTGAAAGTATTGATCCTGAAACAGTTTCTCACTGGAAGTGCACAACTTTGCATAGGTACTCATGTGGATGGCTATGCACTTAAAGACATTTCTAATGTGGACAAGACAAGTCTTTTTTTTAATAATGCCACACAAGACTATAGACTTCATAGGGGCCATTACGATGGGGGCAAGCACAGCAAAGGTCACCTTACTGTTTTATTTGGAGCTAATGCAGATGGCAGTGAGAGACTGAAGCCCTTTGTTTTAGGAAAGTCCAAAAATTCACGTTGTTTTAAACACATTAAGACCTTGCCTACAACCTATGCAGCCAACACAAAGGCACGGATGACATAGACTATTTTTGATGAACAAATTCGTGCCCTTGATGCAAAGATATGTAGGTAGACACCACCTCAAATCAAGTTGATTGAGTTAAAATATGAGAATTCTTTTATTTTTTGTTAACTTATGTTTATTTATTTATTTATGTCTCTACATATTAAACATCACCTGTTAAGTAAAATAAAATTATTTAACATTAGGCTATGGTTTACTTGTATTTCCTACAAACTTAAGATTTCCCTCGATTTAAATTTTCCTGCAATTTACACTTTTTTCCTTCGTCCCCATCAAAAGTGTAAAAGAGAGTTTTTACTGTATTATTATTATCTTTGTGTATGTTTAAGCACATCCATTTTTATCACTACATAGTATGTTGATTTGCCATTTATGTTACAATGCTACATTTCACGAATACTCTGGAAAAGCATCTTTCTGGGAACATTTAAAAAATCAAATTAAAAAGAGAAAGTGAAATTGTATTATTGTGCACTAGTATGTCCATTCCCATGAATTCTTCACTTGCATTTTACTCCACAGATACCACCAGAGGCCCTCCACGCAAACTCTCAGCTAATGTCACGTGTCATCGCTTTCATGATACGTCAAGGTGCTACTTCTCTCTTTTCCATTCCCCCACAGTTAGCCACAGATATACGTGCTTACTGGGCTCGCAAGGAGTCCAACGAATTGGAACCATCCAAAAAGGTAACTGTCACTGCCTTCCTTCACGATTAACGGTCTTCCTAATTTAACTGGAACCTTGATCGACTTCCTGTCCTCCAATATGCTTAATAATGATATCTCTCTACCTGTCCAACTGGCCAGTCTGAAATCTATCCTGTGCAGGTGGAGGTAAGCTGTGGTTTTAAGGGTGAGAGGAAGGTGGGTGGAGAGTCAGCCGAAGTGAACACAGTATTCAGTTTTGTGGATCGGGAGCGTACTGCTCAGGCCCATCATTCAAACCCCACTGAAGCTGCTCTTGCACAGTTGTATGCTCATATTCGCTCCTTGCCTGAGTCATCGGAGAAGCGACGCTTGGTCAAGCAGTTTAACAAGGAGAATGGTTTGGGGACGCCTCACCAGCACAACACTCGCATTCTCTATCCCCGTGGGCGAAGCTTGGGTGACTCCATTAAGGTTTGGATCCATAACTGGTTGCGCATTGCCTAATTCATTATATATTCCATGAAAAGATATTTATAAAGCCTACCCCACATAAATGTCATATTGAATGCTTTGCCTGCTTTTCTAATTCAGCCATGCATTACCACTCGTTGTTTCTCATGAAATCTTTATATTTCTCTTACCTCAGGGCTTAAAACTGTTTGATTGACTTGGCCTAATGGTGTCTTACTTTACTTCCCTTGAAGAAGCTGGAATATTCTTAGTATTCTGTGACTATGTCTATGTACTTTCTAAATTTCTCTAATAGTAGTATTTTGCATTACTACAATAGTTACCCCAGTTGAAATTAAAATATTTGTTGCCTATTTCATGGGAACTGCTTTTACTAAATTGACTAGGGTTTTTTTTCTATTCAAAGTTATTTGCAAATTGAAGATGGATGTATGTTCTCTGTCTACATAATAAGGTGTGTTGTAACTTATTTGTAAGCAGAGTTTTAGTAATTTCTAAATGACACACTTCAGTAATAGAAACTTTGGACTTTATTTGTCATTAGGTAGTTATTGAAGCACTTGATATATTTTATGAGCCCCTCAAAGTTGATCTGTGATAAAAAAATCTGATGAATAAAATTGAATACATTGCTTAGCATTTAAAGAATGAATACATTGCCTTGCTTTTCTGCCACATCCCCTTGATACTGTTGAATCCATAGAATGGGATGTTGTATTACTGACTGCTCTGTCAAATATTAGAAAAGAACCCAACATGTAATCCTTTTCATCATAAAGTACAGTCAAGCTTAGATTAGTCAAAGTTCCTTCAAAATTGAAAAAGCTATAGGTCTTTGAATTATTTTTTTTATTTTGATGTTTGTACTGTAAGTGCAATGTGATAAATGTAACCAAAATGATATTCCCTTAGAATTTTAGAAAATTTGACCTAAAAAGCTTATGTTTTGGTGTTGAGTGGTAAATATGTTAGGTAATGTTAGGTATATAAGCTAGGTAATGTAGTTCATCCAAGGAAATCCAATTTTTTATGAAAACAAGAAATATTATGTATAAATGTAGCTTTTTGGCTGGAAGTTTATGTAGCTAATCTGGGGAAATACAATTGAATGTGTGGTATCTCCTGAACTGTAATCAGCATTTAATAATCATAACTTATGAGATGAATTTTAGATCTATCTTTACTGGAAGCCATGTGATAAAATCAGATTTAACAGCCATGGCTGAATCTTGAGAATTCGTCAGTCTTTGAAATTCTTTCTACTGCACAATTATTGCCCTCAAAATTTGATTTCCCAAGCAACTTATTCGTAGTTGAAACATGGAATTATCTTTGTGAGAAATATCAGATTATAAAAAGAAGTCCCTCAAGAAGATGAGCACCTAAATGATGCCTCTATCTGGGAACCCAAAGTCAAGGAGTAATATGAATATGAAGAGAGAAACTATTTTAATTTTTTATTTTGGTGTGTACAGCTTCTAAAATGGCCTAGTTTCTTTTAAACATAAGGTAAATCATTTTTAAAATAAAATGTTTGAAATTATTATTTGTAAAGTTGTTCATTGGTATGTTTTCTGTTGATGTAATTCAAATGTTTTGCAAAAAACATTCAAAGTGAGACTGAAACCAATAATCTCTTAGTGAGTTGATTAATAGTGTGTCTTCCAGACTAATTTGGTTATCATTATTCCAGATTAGTAGGTAGTTCGAGTTTGTGAGTTATGTAATTAGTTACAGACACAACTGTTAACTCACCTTTTTACCATTATATAACCAGTAAAACCTTTCCCATGAGATTGCTGCCACATGAGGCATGAGCAGTAATGGGAAAAGTACTGAAGAAATGCAATTGGGCTCAATTACAAATACACTGGGATTTTGTAACTAATTACATACAATTGCAAACTACTCTTTGAAAAAGTAATTAGTAGGATTACAAGTACAATTACTTTTCATTTTGCTCCTGTAAATAACTAAGTCTTCAATGTGTAGCACAGTATTGTTTTAATATCATCTCTAATGCTAATCAGAGCAGTGGCGGCTGGTGGTAATTTATCCTGGTTGTGCATTAGTGCAGATATACGATGATTTACTTATATTATGTTAATCCTAATCCATGAGCATCATATTTCGTCGTAATAGAATACATAGCATGCAAGACATATCACTGGTATATTCTAAACTTACAACTGCATGAACAGAAATAATATAAGCATGCTAATGAAAATAATTATTCTAACCACACCTTTACAAGTGACGGTAGGTGAAATTCATTCTCCTTTCCTTCTTCTGAGCGAATTTGTCTATCACCTTGTCGTTGAAACCTTCGATTTCATCCAGGAACTTTTTTTTCAATTGACAACATCGCCAAAGCAGTGAGCCTGTCCTCGTCCATCGTGCTACGTAAGAATGTTTTAACACGCTTTAGGGTTGAAAAACACCTCTCTGCTTCACTGGTTGTCATCGGAATTGTCGCAAGAGTTTAGTTGTTTCACTGAATGTGTTTTGAATGTTATTGTCAACAATGAATCCTAGTAGGGCAACGACACTGGAGACTTTCCGGAAGTCCTCACGCATGTAAATTATTTCAAGCTCAGTCCGCAGACGAACTTGTTCTATGAATGGGTATGACTCGCGCAAACTATGCAAATACTTTTCTGGGAATGCCTTGTTGAATTTCAGAAAATTTTCGGAAGAGAAGAGGACCGATGTCATAAGATGGCCAGTAAAAGAGAATCGCTCCTTAGCCTGACTGATTATTGCATCACACACCTCTTTTGCAGCTAGGTTTCTTGAGATGAAAGTGTCCTCACGTCTTCTCTTTTCATGTCGTGTCTCATAATCTGAGTTATTGCAAATAGTGTCAATGCTCTCCCTGACATTCATTACTGCGGATTCAAAATCCTTAATGGCTGCATTTGCTGACACTGAGTCTATCAATTTTCTCTGTAGCTGATCGTAGAGTATACTCACGTGTGGCATTATTCTATGGAAGACTTCTAACCAAAACATAAAAACTGGCTGTTCAATCCTAAGGCGTAATCCTCTTGCTTGAGCAATAGCACTACTTTGTCTACTGCTATTTTCAATCTGCTCCAAACATTCCAATAATGACTCTTTGTGTGCATAAACTGTTTCAACTAACCTCGACTTAAAATTCCACCTCACATTTGACACGCCAGGAATTCGTTTTCCAACCACTTCATCTAGTACTTTCACCCTCTGTGGGGAATTTGAAAAAAATGTTGGAATTTCATTTAGATCAGCGAAAAATATTCTCACCTGAGTGTTCTGACTTGTAGCTTGAGCCATAATCAAATTTAACTTATGTGAGTAGCAATGCACGTAATGCGCGAAAGGATAGCCCTCTTTCACCAAGGCTTGAACTCCAGAGTGACGACCACTCATTACGCTGGCTCCATCATAACTTTGCGAAACTAGTTTTCTTTTGTCCGGAACCACTTCAGTCAACACTTCTTTGATATTGGAAGACAAAGCCACAGCATTGCAGTCACTGGGATTTAAAAATGTCCAGAATCGTTCAACCGGTTTCCCATTTGGAAGCACATATCGAAATAAAACTACCATTTGATACAACGAGGATAAATCTGTGGTTTCATCAGCTATAACCGATACATAGTCTGCCGCAGTTATTTCACTTCTTATTTCTTCCTGACAAACTTGAAGCATGCATTGCAACAGGTCATTCTGGATGTCTTTAGATGTCCCTTTAAAGACAGTAGCTTGGAGCAGATGATCCTTCAGAACTGAATCTAATTCTGCCGTGAAGTTGATCAGACCTCGAAAAACGCCCGGATTTGCGGATTCCGCAGTTTCATCATGTCCTCTTAAAGCTAGCTCAAATGCACCACAGAATCGTACGCAATTTATGATCTGAGACAAGACAACGATTTTTGGCAACTTCTGAATTTTGTTTTTCAACATTCCGTCTGAAGACACTGTCGAGTTGTTCTCTAATGTTGTATTTACCTAGCATGCTAAATTCTAATTCAGCATTCATATGACTCTTAGAACTTGCATGCTTTACAGCCTTCTGTTTAAGATGAGAAAGATCACCAAATCCACCTTGCGTCCAAATGGTGGATTTGTCAAGAGCAAACATTAGGCATGGAAAACAGAAAAGGCAATTTGTCGCATTACATCCACACAGCCATTCGTATTTCGCAAATGCATTTTCGTTGAACTTCCTGGCCACATCCTTTCCTTTACACTTAGTAGTCTGGATTAATTCTAATGTCGGTAAAGGTCTACCTTGCTGCTTTATTTGCAGCTTTTCTTCAATCATTAGTTGAGAAAAGTTCGTATTTTTCAATTCCTGGACCGTAACTGGATTCATGTAAAAACTTGTACAGTCACTAGCACGAACTAAAACTACAAGTGAGTGTAACTATACGAAACGAAAGACTTTTACCTATTCCACTTGAAATTGATACTATTTTTAAATTAGCACCGTTCAACTTCAGTTCAATAGAGAGCCTAAAAATTTTACAACAAATAGATTTCAGATTCACATTGTAGTACAGAAAGCACACCAGCCAATAGCAGCACACGAAGGAAAGCGAATTTAGCATGAAGTTCAAATGAATGCCACTAGATGGCATAGGATGTATTGACGGACTAGGATCCTGGGCGCAGATAGTGTAGGTGGCAGCCGTGGCAGCTAATTCGAGTTACACACCAAATATGTGCGTGCGCACTCGCGTCATTTTGAGTCAGCTCCCATCACCCATTACAACAGTACATGCCCCCCCGCTTACCTCGTCCCGCCCGAGCACCCACAAGCGATCGCGTAGAACGAATATGCAGCCGGCGCGAAACTAGTTGAGATCTCACACTTCTTGAGCGGTGAATTCGCCAAGGGGATAGCTGTAGCGTTTGGAGCTTCATATCTCATCCATATGTTGACAGGATTTTTATCTTTCTCGTTGAAAAGGAATAGTTTTCTTTCATAATTCATTCATCTTTGGTGTGCACTTGCTAACATGCATATATGCACGCGCCGCCACTGAATCAGAGAGCTAATCGGGGTCTTAAATGGTCAAATTTTGAATATGCCAAAAAAAAGGTATGAATTATTTACATATCAATCAAAAGTTTCTGTCAGAGACACTAGAATGCTCATGACACTAATGGGTTTCTTATCTGCCAAGAATCCTTGCTTCACAAGAGGGAGAGATGATAATGTACTTATTGTTAATCCAACTGTTGCTAATCTCTTCATTAAATAATGGTATAAGAATCAAGGCTATTAGGTGCTGTGCTTTCTTAGGGGAAAACTATGGATGGTAAAGCTGCTTCATGTCTGACAAATGCAGAGCTAGTACACTTATAAAATGCCTTTTGCTAATTTATCCAGTTGATTTTTGAGCAAATACATACAGTAGAAGACTGATAATCTGGAATTCTAAATAACGGAAGGTTTTCCAGAATTTTGCAAATTTTTTTATTTTTTAAGTTGTGCCGCCGTAAAAACTGCTATGTAAGCTCAGTACCGAAGTTAAGGAACTTTGGGCCCAGACAACCCTGGGTTGGATGGGCAACCCTCCTCCACACCTCGACCAGGCGTGGATGGAGAGGCGATACTCCCTCCAGACCACCGGGAGGCCAGAGGGAGATATACCCAGACCGGGAAGGTTAGAGGGAGGACACCCTCTATACCTGTACTGGAGAGGGTGGAGGCCACTCCTCCATACCTCTACCATGGTGCTCTTGTCCCCTGTAAGCAAGTGGCAGACAGGCATGGGGTTGGCACAATAGACCAAGAAAGGTCTAAGTGCCCAGGCTCCTGTCGAAGGCCTCCCCGACAAACAATCAAACAAAGCAATTAAAGTGCTGCACTATCATTGGCACACATAGTCTGCTATTTTAGATTGTTTCATGGACTTATTGAGAGTTTTCTTCACCCCACCGCATATCTTTTTAGCAGCGATAATGCCATTGCACTCGCATTCCCACTGCTCCATATACTGTAGCAAACCATCTACATACGAAGTTGAGTGCCTGGCTGTGACTCATGCGTTCGCTACTCTCCTCACGACGTGTCTTCACCCCCGCTACTTCAACTTTCCCCACTCCTTTCCTCTCTCCCTTGTCCGATCGTGGCGTAAACAATATCGCTATCAGTCACATGCTTGAAGCCTGGGTCACTTTTGTCCCTCTTTAGCTATTCATCTAACTTCTACGCATCAACATTTTCGAATCCTTTCATCGTTTTCACTAAACTCCCCAACTCAGAGTCATTCACAACAGATTCTGAAAATCCCTTGAAATTACCTTTGAGGTCAAACAAAAGTTTCCTCCATGAACGAACTAGTGTAACAGGTTTCACTGATGACCAGGCCTGTGACACACCATGAACTGTATCCAATATGTCATTTTCTTCCAAAATTTCAATAAATTGTCATCTTCATTGGCTAACGTCCGGAGAAGACAAACTCGTTAATTCCTTTTCATTGACGCAATGACACCGTGATCCATTGGCTGAAGTATGGAAGTGACACTCAGGGGTAAAAACTTAGTGATGATTAAACCATCATCGGATGTTAGTGTTCTTTCATTTGGATGTTCGGCGAGTTTTCGCTTTGCTGCATTGTGTTTTGAGGCTTGTTATGTCGCCCATTGCTCTGAGGAACTCTTGTGGGTTCTTCATGATTCTTAGAAGTTATGTTGACCGTCACAGGTTGCTCGCTCATATTTCTGGGCCTTTCTTTTGTCCGTTATCTTTTTCCTGGTGACAAGGTTTTGTGAGCTTGAGAATTTCCCTCTCCCAGGCACATTGGCCTATGGAGTTTCCCCTTCTCGTTCTAAGTAAAGGAGGGTCCATGGTTATCCCTTAGCTTCATGACAGTGCTTCTGGAGTATCCTATTACCCACAGCTGCTAGAGTTATTGCCTCTACGGATTTCTTTACCCTTACTTTTTTCTTGATGCGTCTTTCTACTCAATTCTTTTCTTCTACTGCTCGAGCCATTTGATTTTGATTTTCTGCGTTTCCTCTCGCTCATATTTTGACCTATCGCATACTGTTTGGACTTTAACTTCGGAAATAATTCCACCATGCATTTATTGATAATTTCTCTGGACTCTCCCAGACTTCTCTTCTGGTATTGACTTTGCTTTGTTTTGGCCATTTATCTCTGGAGTTTTTAGCAACCTCTGATTCTGATTGGTGGCAGGGTGTTCTCTGGATTACCTGAACTATGCCTGACACTCAGCTCAGGATGCACTATGTAGTTAAAACTACCTCTCAATGGGTTCAATGTACGAGGTATTCAAATTTTCACTTGCGATTACTCAGATGTAACGATTACTCAAACGTGCTTTGAAGTTGATTACCAGTAAAAATTACTGTTTGAAAAATGTAACGATTATGAGTAAAAAAACCAAAACTGTAATCATTACAAGCAATTCGATTACTTTTACTTCATTACATCACATCACTGGGCATGAGTGAGGAAAAGTTATTTAGATTGAAAGAAATTTAAATGAGCTAGTATGTATCAAGCAGGATGTGGGAGAATAGGAATTTCGCTTAGAAATTCAGGTAAAAGTGAAAGGAGGGGATATTAAATGTTACTACGTACATTGCTGAACAGTTGTGTAGAAAGGAGAATGTTGGGTATTGTGAGGAGAGGGATGTCACTGGACATTTTGGGTGACATTAAATTGATTAGGTATTTTGATAAACTAAAGAAGCCTATTGAATAGACTGGAGGTCAGTCATTGCCTGCATTTAACTATTACCTACTTTTGGGGAAGTTTAATTTTAAATTATGGAAAATTGTTATCACTTTCTCATCTCCAAAATTGAGTGAAAATTTGAGGTAAAAGTGACAGAAGCATTAGTTTGCTACAATTAAATTAAAACTTCACCTTTTTTACCACGTTTATATTAGTTCGGTTTCTGTCATGTCTCTGTCTGTCCGGTTGGAATATTACAACTGAGTTTAAACTAACTTCCCGATCAGCTAGAGACTTAAAATTTTAACCATAGCTCAGAAGTGGATTTCAATGTAATATTAGCTATCTTTTATAACAATTAATTGATTAATTAATTTAAATATTTTATGATGTGTTAGTAGAGGCTTGTAATTTTAACCATAGCTCAGAAGTGGATGACAATGCAATGTTAGCTATATGTTATAACAATTAAGTTATTAACGATTAATAATTATTTCAATTCCACACACTTCCAGCTGAACAGAATCTGAAATACATCGGGAATTTCCTTTGTGTCCCTGTCAGAGTCTCATCAAGATGTATAAAATTGATTGGAAACTTTCACCCGGGCATAAGACTAAAAAGCAGAAAATAATTAATTAAATAAAATTTTTTTTAAATATACCACGTTTTTAAAACGGAGTAAAAAGTATAAAATAATTTTCCCTGGGCCCTTCTAAATTTTTGAGAGTGCATTTTTAGTGGCTATGGAGATATTTGTAAGACTTGAAGAGAAAAACGTGGGGCGCAGGCAGTAGATAATAGAAGTAGATAATCCGGATGAATTCACAACCAATTTCAGTGCATTGCAAATGGTATTCATTGTGGGAGTTTGCTCAACGACACCTGGTCCCTTTATTCCTCCTTAATTATTATGGGTTGTCTGCACCCCACGTTTTTCTCTTCAAGTCTTACAAATATCTTCATAGCCACTAAATTCACCCTCAAAAATTTAGAAGGACCCAGGGACAGTTATTTTATACTTTGTAGTCCATTTTAAAAACGTGTTATATTTTTAAAAAATTATTTGATTAATTATTATTACTTTGCATTTTATGTTTGATTACTGAGTAAAACTGCTTACCCATTTGGAAAGCGATGTTCATCTCTTAAAATACCTTGAGTAAATATGTATTATGTCAATTTCTATTTTTTTCTTTACTTTTTCTATTTTGTGTTTATAGCATTTTGTGAAACCCTTTTCTATGAATTTTTCTTTTAATCAGTGATCAATGTATTTTGGTTAGAGTGTTCATTTTCATAAACTTTTCATTGATAGTCATTTTTTTAATGATTATTACTTGCTTGCTTCACAGTTGGTAAATAATCATTTTAACCTTTTCACTGCCAGAAAATTCCAGTTAGGGTGTGGAAAGAATGCCGAAGCCATTTTTGTGTAATTTTAAACTGTTTTAGTATTTAAATTTGCAAAAACCAGTTTATTTATTTATTCTACTAGGGCTGATTTGTCAAATTTTAGATATGGTTATTAAGTGGTTGAAAATAATGCTGGCCCAAATATTTGCTAATTGAAGATTTTGCATATTCAGAGGTTTGATATATCTAATGGTAGTTGAAGTGTTTATGATTAAACTTAACATGTTCATACTTAATGTTTGTCATTTGTTAATGTAATTTATTCTGTTATTAGTCAGTATGGTTTATATGTTTAAACTTACCTTGGCATGTCTTCTATGAATGAATTCATTCTTATTGCTCCTGGCTTTTTCTTAATATCTCTTATCAAATAATAATTATTTTAGGTTAGGAACGCTAAGTTAATATAAAATCAGTTACTTGAAAGAATTGGTACCTATTGCTTATATTATCTGCATTAAGGCTATCAATTATATATTTCAGAAACACTTGTTTAACAAAGGAATCAAGTGTGCTAAGAATGGAGTCCACCAGGGTCACTTTAATGTGCTTCAACAAGCATCATCAGATAAGTCAAATGTGAGTCTTTGTCATGGAGGAATGATTAGGCTGATTTATACTATGCATGATTGGCATGCTCAAAAATGGTGCTTGCTTTCAGCTTTTGCCTGGGAAAAACTGTGTGTAAGTAGTGCAATTTGTAAGCTCTCTGTGTTTAGGCTACATTGGTAATTTTTGGCATGGGGTCTTACTGAGCAAATTCAACACTTTTATTTAGCATTGACGTTTCAGTCAGAAGTAGACTAGAGGCTCTATGAATTCAAATACTTCAATCAATTCTAAGCCTTGTGTAATATTTTTTGGGTGAGGTTATACCCTTAACCCTTCAACGACGAGCGACATAGTCACTACGTCTGTCACGAACTTCACATGCCGTCGAGCGACGTAGTGACTACGTCGCGGCGATTCCATTTAAATCAGTGGAAAACCAGCGGTTCCATTTAAATCTCCTCCGACCTACGAGATGGGATTCATTTAATACTCCTCCGGGCTTGAAGGGTTAACCTAGCAGGTCAAGGGTATTCATCCATGAATTTAAATCTCCATTAAAATATGGTGAGATGAAATTTGGCTCAGTTGTCTTTTCAATTTATCTCTGTGGTTGAGGATGGAGTGAAAATGCAAAGTCTGTGAAGTGAGGGAGGAGAGGAACCAATCAGAAGGTAGGATCCTTGATCGCTTGCATCATTCTCCCCTAAGGCCCTGTGGTGAAAAAATCATCTCCTGAGTGCTTTGCTGCTAAGATTATTGGCCATTTTTTTCTCTCCTGTGATTCCCTCCTGTGAACAGGTGTGAGCCATAGTTGTGGCAATGCTTGCACTTATAGCTGTTGAAAAAGAGTCAAGACATTTTGAATGCTAGAAGACTATATTATTTTCCACACTTTTAATTACTGATAACGACCATTTTGGCTCTATGTACCATTTTAAAGGTACCTGGAAAGCATTACTTAGTACTGAAACCATGGTCATTGTTAGTGATTATAGTTCTTTTCAAATGAGTTGGTGGCTGGGAAGGCGGGGCCAGCCGGGAGGAGGAGCTTGAGCCCAGTTATGTGGTCTTGGGGTAGCCAAGCGAAGCGTGGGTGGGGACATTCCTTCTCCCGGAACCTCTGTCTTCCTCTGGCTTCTGTCGTGTGAAGATCTGGTCTCTCCTTGCTGTTGCCACATGCTCTGCGTTTACATCAGCGATATTTAAATTATGGCTGTGAGATTGCTGTGGCTGTGGCAACACCTTGCTGGCGTTTGTCCCTCCCCTACCTCGCCCATTCCACAAATTTCCCTGCAGTGCGAGAGTAAGCGAGAGCTGACGAGAACGGCCGAATTCTCAGCTGCCGAGTCATTTGAAAAGAAGTATAAAAGTGATGAATATAACCTTGTCTTCTATTATTTATCATATTTTACTTGAAGCGACTCCACCAACTTTCCTGATATATTCTCTAATGTTGCAAAAGATCCTGGCACAGATCTGCATGGTAGGAAAGGGAGAGATAATGAGAGGGAGTCGGTGAAAAGGACAGAAGGAAGGATAGGCTAACCTAAGGCTGATACTTTGAGAGAGGGTAACCAAACCACTTTGTGTAAAAAGGCAAAACTAATGCAATAATGATACGAAGACAACATTGAATTCTCTCTCTGAAGAACTCTTCAAAGAGATACTGTTCTAATTATCTTCTCAAATTCCTCTATGCTACTACGACCTCTTCATTTTTACATCCATGTTTCAGATAGCTAATCATTTACCAGGCCCACCACAAAATCTTTCATGGGGATGATGATGAACCAGTCTCAAAGCTTTGTGGCATCCTCAGGCTTGTATTTCATCAATTAAATATGGCTTATCCTTTCTCAGTCTTTTTCTCAATTATGCATGTCAGCTGAAAATAGTTTCTTGGTCTAGGCCATGAGTGACAGTTTCCATTAGTTCAATGCTTTAGGATTCATGTGTACCTTGGTGGGATAAAATAGGAAATGAAAATGGGAGTGATTGTGGTCAAGGATAATAAAAAGTTGGTTATGAAAACTATGAGCTGTCATGATTCTAAAAAAAAGCATTATATAATGGACATCTCTAAAAATACTACCGTAAGATTCGCAAACAACATAATAGCACTAAAATACTCTGGAGTGAGTCTGAAAGCAAATGCTACTTGCTCATTACCATGCCTTTATCCTTTCACTTGGGGACCCTAACCTGAAAACTCTTGGCTCCAAACTAGACAACACCAGAGATTAGTGTCTCAGGGTTGTTGAGCTGACCTTCTGAATTAATCAACCTTCCTCCTCCACTGTACTGAGTTTTAGAAGTCCCGAAGCTGGAATGCTCAAAATTAGTTTCTGTGCAGCGACGTGAGCTTTTAGTTCCCCTCTCCATGGAACAACTTGACCTCCCACAGTGGCTATATCTCCGAGGTGGAACATTATTTGAGGAAAGTTCAGGACCATTCACGCTGCCTCTAGTCAAAAAGATAATTTTAATAGATCGTACTTCATTGGAGGTCCCAACCTCATACATGTACTGTCTTTTTGATTAAAACTTATTCAAAGTAAATGGATTAAAAGATGTGTTGCCATCACTTCAAAACTAAAATTGCACATGTAGTGGTAAAAACCACCAAGGTGTGCTCATGATAGGATTTTTGACATAGAACTAGGGTTTGGAGCAGATGCACAAAAAAACATTATCCTAAAAATCTCATTCATTTGCCGGCGAGAGTGAAATCTAATTCACTTCCCCATTTTCAAGTCTTGAGATAATCTTTAAGTTTCAGTTCTGTCAGCATCTGGTGTATTTTTTATTAAGGGGCATGTGTACTTATGTACAACTTTGGTAGAATTAATGGATGATTGAATATTTGTTTTTGATGTGGTTAAGAAGAATATCAGACTTCTTGAGCATGCTTTTCATCGCTATCTTCTTCTTTCTTAAAATATTTGCACTCAAGGTTTTCTGTTTACTGCTAATTATTGAGTAAAATTTAGATTTTTGATAGAGTAAATAATTCTGCTGGGAGTGGTTACAAATGCACTTTGAAGAGGATATTTTGACTGAACTTTCATGTCATCATTTTCATGAATTGTGGGAGCATATACAATTCATTCATATCACTAAGGCATTATTAATATATATTATTATCAGGGTAATCTATCAGTTAAGGTAGGTGTTAAGGGAGATATTATAAATCCTCCAAATTTTTACAGGTGCAAGCCCCTCTCTCTGTGTACAATGTCTTTTTTCATCTCAGCATACTTTTTACCTCTCTTAATCCAGTTCATAAATCCTATTCTTTTTCTTCCCCACATCCTCCCCTCTATCACTGCAGTCATCCCTTCGCCTCTCAATACCTGTTCCAACAACCTACTCTGCCTCCTCCTAATCTCGTCCAGAAATTTCCTCTCCTTACCAACAATATCAAGCACTTCCTCATTCGTGTTCCTTTCCATTCGCCACACTTTATCCACTCTCTGCCACACCCACATATCAGATGCCCTATTCTTGTCCTATTTTCTCAGAGTCTGAGATTCAGCACCAAACAGCACTACACTTATTTCATTCTTCACCAGCCTTTTCTTTAAATTCTTACAATTAGACAAGGTCCCCATCATCAGCTCCTTCCTATGGCTGAATATTCTTTGTTCTGCTGATGTTATTGTCGAAAAGTTAACATTACCCCATTGCCATATTTTAAAAGCAATAATAATAATAAATTTATTTCACCATTGGCAAGTACATTTGCATGGCTAAAGTCAATAGAACCCAAAGGGGTCAGGTTACCTGGTTAAAATATGGATTATAATATATGTATCATCCAAATAGTCAGGGACACTGTGATAACATTTTACACAGAGGGTGAGGTTCTGTGTTTTATTGCATCCGGTATTTTGTTGTACATGATAGATGCAGAGTGGCTGGGACCTTTCAGACATTAATAGTGCTAGCACACACAAGGGATATTGATATGTATAAGCAATCATTTCAGGCCCGGCTAGGTGGAATGTTTTTATCTTGAAGGATTTTTAACACTACATATTTTGTACATACCTTTCTGTTCCTACTACATAGGTGGAATTGATTATATAAAATATAATACATGGGGGATATGTTTATTTATAAGCTGCAGAGGTTAGGTTTTCCTTCTACCACATGAGGAAGCCTTAGAAAAAATAATTGAAATTAGACCATTTCTTTGTATAACTTTTAGTGGTACATATTCTGAATTTCTACCATCATTGTGTAGAAATGCAATCCAAATGTACAGGGTGTCCCTAATGGAATGCCCTAGTTTTGAACTGGAATGCCCTGATCAGTAAACTTCTAGGTGAGCCCCTTTGGTAAAACACAATATGTCTACTAGTATTCTGCACTCCATTTCCATCCGTGTGCGCTCCTACATGTCCGGAGTCAAGACACATTGCTTCCATAGTTCTGGCACAGAGGTCATTAAAGTCTCACTCTTTCATGACGTGATCCATGACCGTAATGTATCCCCACAAAAAGAAATCCATCGGGAATGATTTCCTGGCAAGGTAGAGGCTAATCCGTCAGTTTGTCTCTTCCTGTCCACCGTCCTGAAAAAGTTGCATTCAAAGCTTGCCACTCAAGGAGTGACCAGTTAGGTTGAGTATCATCCTGTAGGAAAAGGACATTGGCACTCCAGGTGATGGGCAAGAGAAGTGGGAAAATTCTGGTGGAAACTTAAAAAAATACATAATGCAGGAAAAGCATTAAAACTGAGAAAAATCTATTTACCAAATTCCAACACCCCAATGAAATTAGGATGTTCCATTTGGGGCACCCTGTATATTTGTTTTACAATTTATCTCCAAATCTGATCTACAGTCTCTGGGTTAGTGGTTAATGATTGACTACCATGCATCTATTCTAACCTTGGCTTGGATGTTCTTGGATGTACATATTATTCTTGATATCAATTAATACGTGTGAATTAGTAATCCATGTATATCACCTCAGGAGGGAAAACATGTTTTACACTTTAGCAGCAGTCTTTTTAATACAAGCTCAGTTAGTTTTACTTTGTGAAGAATGATTCTACAAATTATTTTTGCTGTGGGCTATATCTCTTTCTATATGGGTTACCTAATCTATAGGTGTAGAGTGGGGTCCTAATACCTCCTTGATGAAAGTAGCGAACTTGAGTTTCCAAGCCTTAATCTCTTTTTGCTCTCTATGATAGGTGGCTTGTTACTATATTTCTTCTCATCGGTCTTCATATCTCTCATGTGCTGCACATCCACATTCAGGCTATCAAATATTCAGTGGAGTATAAACATGATGCACATTGCATTTTGAAAGATTTATGATGCACACATAATCATGTAGAGGGACAATGCTGCTGTTTGATTTTTGATACCTGAATCTCCTCCTGCTCTGACTTTTACAAGAATGTGTTTGTGGTCTCAGCTAAAAATCCATTGAACACTGCTTTTGAATATATGTACTGTGTTTTTATAATCTTTATTTATGCTAGCATTTTGTATCTCTTATGAAGTTTAATTCAGATCCCTATTTAACTTTTAACTTGAAGTGCACTTTTTTGCTGCATTGGCACCACTCTAACCTTGCACTTTCTGGGTTGTTACTGTTGCACTTCAGGTTCAGGACAATTAAGCACTGCTTACATCCTTTTTATTCTACAATTTTTATGGATTATTAAGTTTCTCAGTTCTGTTCAACCATGCAATGGTTCCACAGTATAAGGCTGGATGTTACATATTAAGTTTGCAAAGAATGTATGCATTTGTATGTTCTCAGTCCTTTTTATTTAGATCCCAGTATCTTCACAATTGGCAATGTGATATTATGCGGAGACTTCTGGCAATTCTTTTGTATTCTAATTCTTGTCATATTGCATTTTATTTCTCTTGATCTGAAAGATTTCCCTCAACATGTAGCATACTCACTCAGTGTTTTTTTCTTTACCAAAATAGCCAGCTCTGAGCCAAGTTACCACTGACTTTGTGAATGACTTATATCAAAGAAACTCTGAGAAAATGTCTCTTAAATTAAATTTTTCACATGGCCACTTGAGCAGATAAGCTTTTAACATGGTCTCTTGGGACACCTTAATACACATAGTGGTGATGAACGGGATTTGGGATTTCATAGAGAACTCTTTTCTGATAATGACTTCTTGAAATGCACAGGGGACCTGAGTTTACTCTTAACGCCAAGGATATTATCAGACCTCCTCCCATTACCTACATTCAACCACTCAGAATTAGGGAGATAGACACTAAGACTGATAGTTAACTTTTCGAATTCTTTTTGATAAAGAACCATGGAAAATAGTTGAATTTTATGTAATTATGTACTTTCAATTAACTTTTTATACGCTTTTATGAAAGATACACGAGTTATATAGGTTAGTATATTATCATTATGACATTATCTGCTGTTGCACTAAAGTATACCTTTTCTTTTGTCAAATGACCTTTTATCTGCATAATCTGGGTATTTTCACTGTCACATGCTGAAATTCCTTGGAATTATACGTATTAACCCCTTCGTTGGGGAGCAATTTTTTCTTATCCTTCACCTGGTTTTTTCTATTTGTAGTGGAGAATAGAATAATATTCAGAACTTTTTTGTTAATTTTCTTAAAAAAATTTCCAATAAATAATAAGTTTTTGCTCATTTCTGCACCACAAAACTGTATTCACAGCATGGGGGTCCAACTGGAATTCAAATTTATTTCCACCTGTTAACAGCGCCACCTATAAGTGGGGCGCGCGACCCGAAACTTTATTAAGTAATACTTTCAAACAATAATGTTAATAGTTTCTTCATTGAATTATTTAAATCCATTTCGTGAACATTAAGGAATTAATATTTTGTTTTAAAATTATTATTTCAAACCATCTATGCTCGCCATGGCACATCTGCCTCGCCACCTCCAACCTCGCCAAATCGTACGTTGCTCGCGGGCTTGGAATGCAATTGGCTGACTTGAAATACTACCCTTTACTTCTCCCAGATGTGCATTTCAGTTCGACCGATCTTAATTATAACCATCGCAGGAATAGTACTACCGACCAGTCGTCTCCTAACCTAAGTCAGACATAATGAAAAACTACAAATAACCCTGTGACAGGTCAATTGCTTTGAGAGAGCGGTGGCTTCGTGGCAACGTGAAGGTTTCATAATAACAAGGTCGGAGGTTCGATTCCCTGCCCTGGAAGTTTTTTTTTTCTTTTATATCATTAGAAATTGTGTTTCAATCGTCGTTAATGCCAATTAAAATATTTTCACGATACTCCCATTATAAATATTTTCACATTTTAGTAAACCACTTTTCATCAAAAGTTCTTTACTCAGTATTTGTCAGTACTCGCATCAACAATAGTTTTCAGTGTTCCTATGTAGTCTGATTTTGATGTTTAAGGAAAAATTAAAATTTAACAGTGATAACTTGCTTTGTTTTGTGGTATTCTCCTTATTTACCATTCGTAGTACCTAAGGAAATTTGTATCGAAAAATCGAATTTGCGCGCCGCGACTGGGGCTTAGCTGCCACCTAGATGTGAGGCATGAAACATTATTGACGTCACATGCTTTTGCAATGAAAAATAACATTGAGTTGGACTCCCATGATTCACAGCATAATAAACATACATGTGGTCATAGTTACATTGGATTTCATTTATTTAACATTAATTTTGCTTTATCACTTGGAGAAAGTTTTTCACCACAAATTTACGATGATTGTTTTTTTTAATTTCACAGTAATTAGCAAAATAAAATATAGATATGATAATTTTATTACCTTAGGTATTTCAAATTAGAAATACATGCATTGGATTCAAAGAAAATGAATTATATAAGTGCAATATAATTTTAAAATGTAATTCCTATACAAATATGTAATTGTTTAAACTTTTAATGTTTAAATTTTAAAAAGTATTATTGATACATATTTTATTTTTGTAATTTTTCGACACCTTGGGATACAAAAATGGGTGAATATAGTCTTTCTAGGGGTTTTCATATGTTTAAACATTTTTTAACCATTTTTTTGAGGTATAATTTGTTACCGTATATATTATGGAATGATCAAGGTATTTATGGATCATTTTCAAAGCGTTTTGCCGAATCAAACGAATTTTTGGTAAAATAAAAGTATGTAATGTGTTACTTATAAAAACACATATGTAATTGTTTTGACTCTAAATGTTTAAAATTTTAAATTTAAACAATTTTATTGCCACACTCAATATATATTCACAAAAATGTTCATGTGGTTTGAAAAATTAATAATTTTGTAATGTATGATACAATCGAAAACATGGTGCCGCACATAGTGGGGCATCACACTCGTTGCAATAAAAAACTGTCTCTTTTCTTTGCCCCTTAGCCTTGCAAAGGACACATCTCTTCACGCCGTGTTTTCTTGCGTTTGGTGGTGGGTTGAGATTTGGAAAGTGTCGGCCTGTGAGTCTTCCAGGTGTTTGTATTTTGGATCTTTTTTCTCTAATCGCTGACTCTTTTTCTGCTGCTGCTTTTCTGTATTTCAGGAACAGGTCCTCAATAAGTTTCATCCTGAACTCAAGTTGTGATAAACTACCTCCTTGTTTTTTGTATATAACAAATGAATTGAATACTGTTATATCTAATAAGTGCCTAAATACCCTTTGATAATATTTTTTAGTCTCTTTGGGGCCACACTGTACGTTACTATGCACTGATCAGACAAATCCACTCCTTCCCATCGCATCGTTGTAATGAACGCAAGTCTGGGGTTTTCGTTTTGTTCCTTCTCCTTAACTTGGGACATCTACTATAGAGGTATCAAAGTACCTACTCAAGATGCACACATCCCTTTTGTCCCGTCTCTTCATTGCCATCAATTTCCCTCGAAAGGCTGGAATTACTTCACCTTTTTTCAGCTCCTGTTGCATATCAGCTTTAGGGACCTTTTTCCTGTTCTTTCGCACTGTTCCAATTGGGTATTTTCCACATACTTCAAACTACCGATATTCTGATTCTGTTATTTGAACTTATTGCATTGGCTAAAAGTTTTCCAATCAAATTGTATGAATTTCGGTTTTAAAAGCTAAAGAAAGTTGAAGGTTACGAATCCTCCCGAGCACACTCCAAAAACAACCGAATGACCTGTGACGTCATTTTCGCTGTTTACATTTAGACCCAGGCGTTTTCTTATGCTTACGGTGGAAACTGGTGCGGTGAAATTAGTTTTGGACGTTTTTCTGTGTTGGAGGTGACTTTAAATGGCATAAGTAGATGGTGTTTTGTGCCACAATGTACAAATACATCGGTGAAAACACCGAACAAAAAATGCATTCACGCAGTCACGACATTGAATGTTTGAAATGTCTTCCTTGGATTCCTCAATATCCACCTGCACAATGTATGCTTTACTTCGCACTTTGTGTTCTGGACATATTCTTGCAATGACTGCTCACAGTGGTCTATCTCTCTTCACTTAGACGTATCCTATAGCATTACCACCATAACTCTCAAGAGAATCTTTACAATAAAGCAACACTTAAATTAAACTTTGAATAGACATTTAGGAGATGAGAATGTATTTTTAGACATTTCTATAGCAGAGAAGCCACTTATAGAAACCTCTAAAAACAATCACAAATTAACGTCTTAAGTGTGTTAAGTATTTGCTGCGTAAATATTTGGCAAGTACTGTGTTATGATGATATGTTACTAAGGTACTGTTTGTTTACTGTTGCATGGACTGGTATGGACTTGGAGAAATAAAGAGGAGTATCATAATGAGTAGGAGTGTATTGGAAAAACAATTAATAAAGCTCATACACCAAACACATAATTATATGCATTAAAATGATAAACAACAGTAATGACGATTATACAAGCAAACTTTATGCTTACAGTTTTTGGACTTAAGCTCCACGAATTTCGGAAGCAGTAAATCGCTTGTCCTTCTTCATAAAAACGCCTACCATAAACATATATACTTTGGGAAAATTATCTGATGTAGTTTTAATAAAACCATTGCACACCATAGCCTTTATTTTCAATGAAAACTCATTAAATATATGGTCTCTTCTACAGTCCTTCACTTTCTCCCTCACAGCTGTCTATCGCTCAACGAAAATGACGTCAAGCCAATCAGATTTCGTTTCGCAGCCGCGTAAAAAAATTTGAAATTTCGACTATTTTAATCTTAAATATCTCATTTAATATTGAATCAATTTCAAAACTATTTTCACTCCGCAAACTTGTTTGAATTAAAGTAACATATAAAGATCCATTTACTTAAATTTAAAATTTTTGAAAATACCCAATTGCGTCAGTCTCAAATTTTATCAACAAACCAAAAAGTTCAGGGCTACTGAAGTAATTATTTATTCCTATTGTATACCCTTGCGAAAGCAAATCTTGTGAGAGAGTACTAATTTGGAAGGTCTTGTAAAACCTGAAACGTCAATGCCTTTCACTGTTTCAGCGAGTTAGGTGTCCCTTCCCATATACACAAGCATGTTCCACGCATACCCGGTTTTGGAGTCACAATTTAAAGGATTGCATGCCAAATCTTGACCATTTCTTTGAAAATGTACACTTTCCAACCGAGGTGACCTTTCCACAGCAATAAACTTTCGTCAGAAGATAGCAACCCCTCAGAAGTGTAACTTTCCTTAAATTTTGAGACCAAATTTTCCATGATAGATTTTATTTTATAAAGTTTTGGGGAAACTTGAGCATCGAACTGGTATTCCTCATTGTTGGCAAAGTGCAAAAACTTAAGCAGCATAAAAAAATCTTTTCTCTTTTATCATTTCATAAAATATAGGCGTAGCCAGTAATCTATTGCAAGAAAAATACTGCCCTTATTTCGGCTTTAGTATTATTCCATGCAAAAGGAGAATGCCAAAAAATAATTTGACTTCCTCCTTGTCAGTTTCAAACCAGTCTTGTTCACGGCTTCTTCTTTCCATCTGTTTCCTCCTATTTTTTCACCAATTTGCTGATTTGCATAGATATTTGTTTGTGCGGCAATAGAATTACAAAATATGTCATCAAAAAAGAGTTCAAAAATATCAATTGGAAATTGGACTGGATATCTTTTCTTACTCAAAAGTTCATCCCTCAGGCCTGGAGAATATTTTGCCCGAAATCGTGGTCGAGGTCCGCCTTGTTCACTCCATTCCGGATCCAAAATCTCCTCCTGCATTGATTCATCATCGCTGCTCTCATCCTCTGAATCCGCACCAGAAGACTCATGCAGCTCCACTGCCTTCCATCTTACAGCGGGTTCAACTCTACTTGGACCAGCTACTCCTTCGGCAGACACCAAAATCTCTTCCTTACTCTCATCACTGTCATCACTAAGATTTAACATCTCTGCAATGTCAATTTCTGAAAGCCTTTTTTTTTGCCATGAATGACTGACTATGTTTCTCACGAAAAAAGAAAGTAACTTGGTAACTCTTGGTAACTATCGAGCTTTTTGCATGCGTCTGCTCACGACCACAGAAGAAAACAAATTGTCAAAGGATAAGAAAAAGCGGTGAGAATAATTTTTTATAATGGCTTTTTCGGAAGTAACCTTTCCCATTTATTGGGGTCCCCAGTCACAGGCACTGAGAGTGCTAGCGGTCGTAACGCAATAACTCCAACTCTTGGGTGGTTCACCCTTCCCAACGCAAACAAAGCGAAGGAAAGAGAGCCGAACACATTCACACATATATTGGGATGAACCAGCCCCCCTAATATTCCAAGAACACCAGCAAAGGGCCGCATGCGGTCGACGCTGGTCTTCCCTCCAGTACAAAAGATACCAGGGAAGGATTTACTGATAGACACGTGCGTCAGTCCTTCGACCATCTCCCACCTTTTGGGTGACACCCTCCCCTAGAAGGAGGAAAAATAGAAGTGAGGGAGGAAGGGAAACTCAACACATGCACCCCTCATCCCCTGTCCCGTGAGTGATGAAAACGAGGCTAGTTTGCAAAATAATACGCTTGAATATTGAAAGCCCACTTCACGGCAATTGAAACAAAAACCAGGAGGAATTTATCATGAACGGTAAGAAAAGCTAAACAGCAAGGAAGATCCAATAGTTTATCAAGTGATGTAATGTGGAATAAGAAATGAGCGAATATCTCGTATGTGTCAGCCAGGAATTCGGAACAACTCTGCGTCTTTCAATATCAAATTCATAAAGAATTGCACGAGAAGAATCGCCATGTATTATAAACTTCAGTAATAATAAGTGCATACATAGAAACAATAATTATATGTGTATATCGTCTGATCACGATCTGGATGGCTTGGATAAAGAACTACGCGAAGGGGGTATATGTATTCGAAAAAAAGAAGCTGAACGTCAAAAGGTTCCCCATAGGCATTTACAAATTGAAATTCTTCATCAAACAGACTGTAAAACAGGTATTTTTTTAAAAACAATTCCAAATAAGTATTGCAATAATAGGAAAAAGGAAACAATCATTTACAACATTTTATATAGCATGGAGATAAATGAGCAAGGAGTAAAAGATACGAAAGACAATATTTTGCAAAATTCGAATTTATTGTCAGAATTTAATAAAAGCATAGAACTATTTCATAATATAAATAATAATATATGCCAGTTAAAATTTTCAATTATATGTCTAAATAAATGTCAAGTGATGAGATCAAATGCAATTCACAGTCTCATGACAGAACAGTGCGAAAATGTGGCGATACGCTATTCAAATGTAAATAAATTCATGTTATGAGTAAACCAATATAAAAGAAATATATGGTCCACTTAAGAAGCACATAAGTTTAAAAAGGAATAGATGACAGAACAGTCTCATAGCATACATTAGGAACATGGCGTGCTAATATATTTGCCTTCCCCAGCAAGATAGAGATAAGTACGCAGCACACAACTGTAGTCGCACACCCCACCTGGGATGAGATAATGGCTCACGACTATAGTCGCTTACCCCAGTTAAGGGGTTAATATTTCTGGGAAACATAACTCAGCCAAATTTAGCTAATACATAATGGGTTTTATTCCAATCGTGTTACATTTCCTTTTTAAGATGGCTTATCATGGATAATCTAAAGCTGCGTACTTGATTATGACATTGGCACAATTATATTGTACTTCCATCATTATGTTTGCACCTATTTGAAACGTCAATGAAAAGTTCCAGTGCACATAGAGACAATAAAAGATGTGTGTTCTGACTTTAGGAAATCATTAATAATACCTGTAAAACGTGATCATATTTCATCCTTAAGAAATATCCAGAGTTGCTAGCATTTTGAGGGTCATGTTTATAACTCTTATAACTATAAATAACTCTTGTTTTGAATATTTTGAATTCTTTGCCCTCAAAGTGATTGTAAAGACGGAATTGACTCGCTTCCGACTCAGGCAGAAGAATTGAATGAAATTTATTTTTGTAGTTGGGCATTAATTTTTGTGCATCTGCTCTCGTTTTTAGTTGTACTCATTGTCAGTACAGTCATTCATTTATTATTGACTGTGGAATGTTTCAGGTTTGCATGAGGCTATTAAAATCCTAACTTTCTCCTGAAATATTTATTTTGTGGGCATTTTCTACCTGTGGTTGCTTATTTTTGCTGAGCATATACATACCTACTTCTTTAGTTTGTATTATTGCTTTCTGCATTACCATGCTTTAGTCAATCATACTACCTCAGCTTTTTGACTGGTGTTGATACTTCTTGGGTAAAATGAATGCATTCATGTAGTACAAAGTCTAACAATCTTTCATTAGAATTGTGTAAAAAATGGAGTTTTACTTATTCTAGCATAAACAGCTGTATCTCTGATTATGATGAGGTATGTGAAATGCTTACCATATTTTCTGGCTTATAGGAGACATGCAAGATACGTCCTAGTTTTAGCCACATATTTTGGAAAAATTAATAACCCTCCAATTACCATTGAATATTGTTCATTGTGAGATTGGGAAGCAATCTTTTAGTAAACCTCAGAAGTTGAATAAGATCTGTTCTAGGAGCTAGTTCAACAGTCAAGTCTAATTTCCCCATGTGATACAATGTCAGTAGAATAAGTCTATTCATGATCCCCAAATACTACTCATTATATTACATTTTTAGTGCAATTATTGGATAAAAAATCAGTAATGATAATAAATTTTAAAACTATGCATTAAACCATATGTGCGTACAATAATAACCACTAAAGTGAATTTTTTCTTCCCTTGGACTACAACCTTGTCGTGGTGGAAGGACTTGCGTGCTCCGATGCCCCTTAGAGCTGAACTGCCAGGAGCAATGCTCCTGGTAGGGCCACCCATGCCAGATAGGTCGAAGGTTAGGAGACAGATGAATGGTAGTCTACGCAGCATCTTTACCTCAGTGAGGCGGCTGCAAAAGGCATCTGACCCCAGTGGGGTGGCCTCTCACAAGATGGTGTCACATAAAATGCACTATTGAGTAATTCCACGGTATAGCATCTCAATTAAAAAACCTTGTAAATTATGTATGTATGTCAAAACCAAGGTTTACATGCTTACCTCTTATCATAGAGATGGTGGTAGATGGTGCATTTTATCAGCTAGAGGAGTTAATTGGTAGTATACCTGGGAGTAAGCACGTGGTAATAATGGGGGATTGCGGTGGTGGGTGAAGGAAGAGATGGGCGGGGGTGGGCGATTACAGGCTAGGAAGGTGAAATTACCGTGAGGAGAAAGCGGTGGAGTTTTGCCGGAGAAATAAACTAGTGATTACAAATACATGGATCAGGCATCGTTCTTGAAGTAGGTACACTTCAAAGAAGCCGGGAGAGACAGATGGGTTCCAGATAGATTATATGATGGCTTGTCCCGTGAATATGGAGCTCGGATATCTATCCAGGAGCTGATGCAGACTCAGATCACAACTTATTAGTCCTGAAATGCTTTGTAAAATTCAAAAAAATAAGGGGAAAGAGGGTACAAAGGCATATGGAGGCAAAGGGAATATGGAGGCATTAACTGGGACAATGAAGAAGTAGTATCAAGAGAAGTTTGATGAAATCATGGGTGCGGATCATGGAGTGAGATCAGTGGAAGATGAATGGGGAAGGTTGAAAAATGGAAATGTAGAAGCAGAAAAAGCAACAATAGGCCTAGTCAGTGCAACTAAAATTAGAAAACCATGTATCACAAAGGAGATAATAATTGAGATGCAGCAGAGAAGGAAATGGAAGATCGTAAACTCAGAGCTAGGCAAGAGAAAATACCTGGAATTTAACAACATGCTTAGAAGGAGACATCGCGTGAATGATGTTAGGGATCCAAATGATGCAATTATTTTCTGAAGCTAGAGAGAGAATGCGGGAAAAGTGTCACGGCTTTCTTCCATTTGGATCGGAGTTCGAGAGAAAAATGCAACTTAAGAATTTCCCTCCGTACAAATACTTTGAAATGCAAGTGTTAGTCAATAGAAGCTGTGGCCGAGCGGTTAGAGGCATTGGACCAACACTCCCTGGACTGTGGTGCGGGTTCGAATCCCAGTATGGTCAATTTTTTTTCTTTCGAATATTTTACGGAGTCACTGTACATTACCCATTCCCATAAATTTATGGCAGTAACAACAATATTTTTTAATTTTCTGCCTATTTTCTGGATTTTCAATCAGCCACCTTGGGAGACTTTTGAAGCTAATTTCAGGAATCTTGTTTGGCCAAAAATAGGTTTCACATGCCGTTAGATTTTGAAAATACAAGGATATTTTCGTGAATAGGATGGGCTTCGAATGGTCGTGGCTCTTCCTCAAGGCGGTAAACAATGAACGGATTATTACTTTTTAATATACAGCTATGCATGCACTTCAAATTTCCCAGGAACTGCGTTCGAATGATGACTTCATAAGGTCATAGCAAATATTTTTTACAAAACCTCTGAAACAGTTACCTTCTCTTTTCTACTTACATCGTGTTCACTATTGAACGAAAAATTGAGTCACGAAAGTCATTATTCGAATGCAGTTCCTGGGAAAATTGAAGTGCATGATTCGCTGTATATTAAAAAGTAATAATCCGTTCATTGTTTACCGCCTTGAGAAAGAGCCACAACCATTCGAAGCACTTCCTATTCCCGGAAATATCCTTGTATTTTCAAAATCTACACATTTTAGGCCTCTTGGCATGTGAAACCTCTATTCGGCCAAACAAGAATCCCAACGAGAATTGGTCCAACTCCTCGAACCGCTCGGCCATGGCTTCTCTTGACTAGCACTCTCATTTCAAAGGATTTATACGGAGGGAAATTCTTTAGTTGCGTTTTTCTCTCGAACTCACGTCCAAATGGAAGAAAGCCGCGACACTTTCCCGCATTCTCTCTCTATTTTCAGAAAATAATTGCGTCATTTGGATCCCTAACATCATTCACGAGATGTCTCCTTGTTAGAAGAGAAACAAAGAAAGCAAGAGAGGCATGGTGGAGGGAACAGGACAACTTGATAAAGAAATGCCAAAAAAGGGGGAAGAGCCAGATGCATTATATAGGAAAGTAAAGCAACTGATAGTAAGGGATGGGGAATTACAACAATAACAGACAGGACAGTTGATTGTAGATCCAAAAGAGACCCAGGAGAAGTGGAAGGAATATATTGAAGAGCTTTATGGCAATGAAATAAGGTCCAGTATGTTAGATATATAAAGGGAAGACAACATCGACAGAGATGGCATCGGACCAGGCATCCTAGATAGCAAAAGCAAGTGCTCTATGAGACATGAAAAGGAATTAGGGGGTGGGAATAGATAATATACCTGCAGAGTTTCTAATGAGTATGGGGAGAACGGAAGAGGGAAACTTTTTGTGCTTATTTGCATGATTTATGAGGATGGAGTTTTGCCGGAGGACTTCCCGAAGACTAATTCCGATACCGAAGAAGAGCTTGACAAAAACTAGCTAAGACTATAGGGCAATAACTTTAATATCTCATGCAGCTAAAGTGTTGAGAATGATAAATAGAAGGCTATAAAAGAAGGCAAATGAATACCTGGGTGACGACTAGTTTGGGTTGAGGAAAGGGACAGGAACGCGAGATCCTATAGGAGTGATGAGGACGCTAGTAGAAAGAAACCTAGAGTATGGGCAGGATGCTTTTGCTTGCTTTGTAGATTTCGAGAAGGTGTTTGATAGGGTGGACTTGATGAAAATAATGGTAGCGTTGAAGCAATTGGGGGTCGATTGGAGAGGCAGGCAACTCATTTTGAATCTGTATATGAACCAGACGGCACAGGTCAAGGTAGCCGATGGAGAATCGGAATGGGACATGATAGGATGGGTAGTGCGGCAGAGTTGCCCACTATTGCCGTTGCTTTTTAACGTGTATTTAGAAGAAATGGTAAGGGAGGCATGGGGCAGAAGGAGGTCGGAGGGGAGCTGATAAAATCAGTGAGATTTTCAGATTATTATGCATTGGTTTGTCAGTCAATGATAAATGCATTAGAAGTGCAGTTCCAAAGGTATGGGATGAATATAAATCACAAGAACACGAAAGTGATGAGATTTTCTAGTAGTAAGAAGGTGGGGCTAAATGTAAGTGTGGGAGGGCACAAGATAAAGCAGGTCCAGCAGCTTTTGGAGGAGAATGGGTTTAGTGGTAGGGACATCAGATGCAGAATTGCCTGTGCTAAAGAAGCATTTTTGAAGATAAGGGAATTGATGAGTGGGGTCTGAGAAGAGACGTAAAGAAAAGGCTGGTGAAAACTCTAATATGGCGCATGGCACTATATGGGTCATTGCAAAGGGAAGATGTACGTAGACTTGAGGAGTTGTAGATGTTAGTTTGGAGAAGGATGGAGAGGGTGAGCTGGATGACGATGACAACAAACAAGGAGGTATTGGATATGGTTGGAGAGGAGAGGAAGCTGGTGGTGGAGGTTTGGAGAAGGCAGAAGAGATGCATGAAGGAAGTTTTGAGAGGAGAGGGTATGCTGAAGAGGGTGATGGAGGGGAGAACATAGGTGGAGTGTGGACGAGGATGGGAATTCTGGACGAAATAAGAAGAGGTAGAAGATATGAGGAATTTAAGTGATTAGAAAGTTATAATAGTGAGGTAGAAGATATGAGGAATACAATGGTGGGATATCCTCAACAGGGAATACGAGACCATGTTAGAATATGGGATACAGGATGGGGACTGTCCAAGAACATACCTATCAGCTTGTAGAATACTCAAATGAAAGTGAAGTTTAGTATAGGTGAGTGATGATGATGAATTATGGAAGCATAGAGGAAGGAAGGAAGTTATTTGTTGGATGCTTCCTCTTTAATCTGCTAATGGAGGGCTGCAGCTCTCTATCATAACTACCTGTATAATAAATCACTTATTCTTTCTCTGGAGTAGAATCTGCCTAACTCTAGATCTTGGTATTTAGTGTCTTTGGCAAAAATTAGTTTTCCTAGGATTATGACAGCCATGTTATGTAGGTGCATAAAATTCCAAACTTCGAGGTTCAGACTTGATTTTACTGGAATAGTTTCGTCAAGTTTTGAGCAGTTGCATAGCTAGGGAAGGGCAGAGATCCACCCTAGGTGGTCATTTTTTTGGAGTAACAATTTTGGCGTAAAAAGATTTAAACTTTTAGCAATAAGAAGTGTAAAATTATCCACTGAAGAAAGATCTAAGGCTTTCCCAGCATATGGTAATGTTGAAGGTTGTTCAGGCTTCCCTCCGGGTCAAACTGTCCACCTTTGCCGACGTTTCGATGTACATGTCACCTAACATCATCATGCCATGATGATGATGGATGACACGTACATCGAATGCATTTACCAATGGATGATATTTCCAAAGATAACTCTAAAGTAAAAACAGTGCAAATTTCCTGAATTCAGTCACTGGCAGTGCATCAAGGAAAGTTTATTGCCAGTGATGTTTAGGCCTAATCTGACCTTCATCATATGAGATGCAAAGTAATTGGATGTGGATCCTCGGGGAGGGAGCATGTCTTCTGAGCCAGAACATATGGTATATGTTTCTATTTTCATAAATGTTTTCCGCTTCCTACTAATGGGTTAATCAGATGACTTTTGCATGCTACTTTTTTCCATTGTCATTCAATTACAGAGCCCCGAAGGTGCTCCCACTCCCAAGCTGATGATGTTTCAGAGTAGCAGGGATGAACTGTCACCCATGCCTAAAGTAACTTCTCACTTCTCAACCCAGTCCTCCTCGAGCTCAGGAGAAAAAGAGGTTTTGCTAATGACCCAGAGGAAACTTAGGTTCTCAGACTCTGTTTCATCTGAGAAGAGTAGTGATAACCACGAGTGCTCAGACCCCAAAGAAGATACGCCCAGTGCAAATGGTTTACAGCATGAAGATCTATCCCCCACTATCAATACTAGTCAGCTTAAAAAAGCAGAAGTGCCATCTGCTATTAGAACTTCCAATGGAAGCATCACATCATCCAAATTGAGCAAGTCTGGGAGAAAATCTGTTTGTGAGACGTCTTATTCTCATGAGCATTCAAAATTATTGAGTTCCCACACTCCTGTTGGAGGGGGTGATTTCCTGAGCCCAATGCATCAGCTTGCAGAGAGATGCAATTGGTTACCTGGGTCAAGTCAAAGTCCATTAACTTATGAGAATCCCCTGGAGAAGAGGCTAAAATCTAACTCTTCAGATTTGAGGTCTCTGGTGACCAGTACACCTGCAAACCACTTTCCCAGACGCTCTTCAAGATTACGGGCTAGGAGCAGCATCGAGACCAGCTTGCTCTGCAACCAGAATAGCTGTCTTTTGACTCCGGTTACCAGTGAAGAAAACAGCTCCATGTCGCCTCTAACTAAGTCTACTCAGAAAATGTCAAAAGCTATGCAGGTAAAGGTGTCTCTGTTTCTCTTCATATTATCATCTTAAATTCACTGCTTATTAATCGCCCACGTGCTTATCTTTATTTATTTGGATCAGCTCACTGGCTTCTTTACAAATGGAAGGGATCATTACTAATCTTTGTCATGTGCATTCAATTTGGTTGGGAAATGGCATCAAATTAAACCTGGCAACTAAACTTTGAAATGGGCTGCTAACTAACATTGTTAAATAACTGTGCCTAACCCTGTTTGCATGCTAAGTGATAACTATGAATAACATTTATGATCTAAAATTATTTTTTACATGTATGGTAACTTTCCCCATTGATCTTGGTGTGAAAAAAATGGATGAGTGTAACAAATTTTAATTATTTATAAAATTTAGCTCATGCTACGTATCCTTACCATACCAATGGTACCACAACATTTTTATTTCATTCATGTTGAACTGATAAAGTAAATATGATTCTCAGTTTAATCATTTTAATATAACTTTCATAAATCAAGAATTTGTTGCTTCCGATAGGAAGCTATATGTATATTATTCTTTGTGATGTGAACCAAATTATTCTGAATGACCAAAATATCTGAGCTTTGTTTTCATATGTTCTAAAGCATTACTTAGTTTTTCTGGCTCAAATGGTCAATGCATGCATTACCACCTAGCCACAATTTTTTAAACAATGTCACTTTCTTGTACAAGGAGAACTTGATATGTAATATGTAGCAACAAAAGTTGCTGCTTTCTCTGTGGCTAGCTGATGCATGGTCATTCAATTCCCTCCCAAGTAAATTTGTAAGCTCTTGTGTGTTCACTAACTAAGTACCTATGTAAAATTTAGCTTTTGAGGTAAATTTCAAATAAGTTAAAAGTTGCGGAAAAGGCCTAATCATAAGTCTCTCTTCTGCCATCAAGAGGGGCCTCACTGAGTGTAAGACATGCATCTACAGATTGAGAGAAAGTGATACACAAACAGTACAGGTGCTCAGATATAAGAAAAAGATCACTTATTGTCATATTTTTGGGAGAATCATTAGTGAGTTAATATTATTGTCTTGGTTTTAATGTGAATCTTTATTTTTTTAAGGAATCAATGATGACACCAAGGAGTAGGAAGCCAGTTCTTGCACTGTCTGGTTCCAACATATCACATTTCCCTTCCATGGTCCACTGCTTGCAGAAGCAAAGGGAGAGCAGGAGTTTTCGTTCTAATGTATGCAAAGATGACATTCCCAAGAATAACACTCCCATTAAAAATGAAAGCAGATGTTTAATGTTAGAGCATGATCCCAAAGAAGACAATATTGATGTAGGGACTCCATCGGTTTCTGAAAATGAGCCACAAGTAATGGCCAAAGAATTGATTAATAATGACTCTGGGTCACTGACAAGTACCTTCGTCAACTACCTCCAGAGTCGAAGTATTCTGACAGCGAGCCCCATAGATTTGTCTTTCAAAGATGAACATAGCTTTGAGGCATTAGATTTTCAGTCGCTAAATAGTGGAAATCTTTCTGAGTCCCTCCTTTACTGCTTAGATGGTAATTTACCTTCGCCATCTGAGTCTCTCACCAGTTCTGGGCAAGATAAAGTTAGTATTTCACCATCAAATGGAAAGTACCACTTGCGACCAAGGAAAAGGACTAGTGCTGAAAAGGATGATGCTCAGGAAAGCCCTAATCCATCTTCATGTAAGAAGTTAATTTCTGATCACCAGCTGGAGTGTCAAGAAAACACTCATTTAATTGATAGGCCAAAGAATCATCATGTTTTTGAAACTTCTCTGTAAGTTTCGTTAAGAGTACAATGAAATTTACTTGTTACCAATGAGAACATGCTTCTCATTATCTCAGTATTTTAACTTTCACAATGCTGTCCTTCCAGCAGATTAACGATTAAAACTTGTATATCTGTTTCTCATTGCTTGTTTTTACACTTTCATCAGTATATTCTTTTATAATTTGAATTTTTATAATGAAATACTTGTACAAGAAATAAAATGCTGTTTGTTAACCGGAGTTTTTAATTTCTGAGAACATAATACTGAAAGTAACCGTGAGAATTCATTTACAAAATGGAATCGAGAAAAACTTCAAAATAAAAAAAATTCTGATATAATGATAACAAAAAATAACTACTATTTGCCTTAAAAGAAATCGTCATGACTTAAATCTCTTTCCTTCAAGGCTTTTGCCCGCAAAGTATCTTTCTCTTTCTTGGCTTCCAATTCTTTTCGTTGAGCATCTAGGATTTCGTCAACAGAAACTTTCTTGAAAGGAAGATTATTTTCCATTTCCTTATCCTGAAATGGTGAGAGTAAAATGAATACTTGGAAGAAGGGAGTTAAAGAACTATTCGACTGAACTTATTCTTACCACAACTCCGTAAAGAACAACGTTTTCCCCTCGCACAACTATTACTCCTCGGTTGATGTCACCATATTCTTTCCCCACATGTATTCTTTCAGTTGTCCTATGTAATACGAGATTCGCGAATTGGTCAACTGTCCTCAGTATCCCAATCAATACCCTTCCATCTCTCAGCAATACCATGAGCTTCTCTGAAGTAAGGAGGAACACCAATAAATATTGCACCAAATCAAGAAATAAAATGTTACCTAAAATTAAGACTTACTGTCAACATCTCCTATAAGAGATGCGGCCTCAATGAATGAGTCCATAAGGTCAATTCCGATGTAATGAACTAACAAGTAATACAATTTAACCACTCCTTAAATGTCACTTTGTATAACTATTTCGGACATTAATGTTAATTCCCATGGTAATATTGTTCTAACTTGAGACGATTAACTTTAACACTAGTCCACAAATATTTGACGAAAGTGAACACCAACTCACATATCACGCTTTTCTGTAATCACATCGCATTTTGCCGAAACTGGCAACACAGGCGCCACCATCACAACAAAAGACATTCGAATATCAATCTCAAATCTTCAACAGTTCCGTGGGTGCTTTAAAATCCTAGCGCTAGGTTTGCCGTTGGGCATTGGAGTGGATTGTAGTTGTCGGCGACTCATTCTTTAAGGAAATTTTATCTGAACGTGTGAATTTTATTTTGATGAAATAAGCGTTATTTGTGCGTCGCAACAATGATAATACGCGCTGTTGAAACATAAGATAAGGAACAACTGCCGGCGAGTCCATTGTGAGTAACGACAGTTATGTTAATCTTGCTCAGTTATCTTCATGATATTTATTATATTATGAATGACAATATTTCAAATGTATAAAAATATCATGTTAGAGATTCAAATAGTTCATTCATAGTTACATGCCTAACTTTATGCGTAACATGTTATCAAACTTTGTAATGTAGTAATGAGGTATTATATTCCCAAGATAAGGAGAGCTGCTGCGTGAATGTTCTAAGATCATTTTCTTATTTTTGTAGGGTTAAACTGCTTCCTGTTAAACAATTTTGAGTGCCCAATCTTGTGTTCCTATTTGAGATTGGTCTTACTGAACTGTCATTGGTAAAGTTCACTATTAGCGTCTCCTAATATTTCCGGAAAGGAACTTACCTTTCGCATAACCTCAGATTTAGTTAAGTTTTGCTTGGAAGCAGATTATCCAATGTTACCAGGAATGAATCAATATATGAACTCGGTCGCAAATTCGCCTATATCTGACCTTGCTCATAACCTCTCTGGAGCATATCTTGGTTCAACGCCTAGGAGACGTTTTCCATCAGCTAACATCGAATCCAACTCGCCGGCTTCTGTGAAGAGCAAGCAGCACCATTCCTTCGGTGAGTATTGCCTAATTTTATTGCGTTCACATTCTTCTAACTACTGATAAAGCAGTGTTTGTAATCAGAAGTACCTTGTCACTATGCATCTAAACAATCAACGTAACGAGGCCCAAGTATTTAGGCATACTTATTGATCTGGTTCACTCTATTTTGAATATGTTTGTGATAATTAAATCAACAAATCACCAATATAAGTAGTAAAATTACCATTAATAAGAACATCAGCCGCAGAAATGTAGCTTGTTTACCATAGGTAACTCATTTCATAAGGTGGTTCTGATGGTGGCGCCGACCACCTCTGATGCCAATCACTACCTAAGTTTATGTAATAAACCTGTTATTATTTTGTTTCCTAAGTAAATGAGCACTCAATGATGGATGTATATTTTTATGTTTTCCTGTTGTCACCTCCAATGAGCTTAAGTTTTCTTGTATTTGTTTATGCCCTTAAGTGTTTGACTTAAATCATTTTTTGTGTCTATTTTAAATTTGCATATTATACCTTCACACTCCGACTAAGTTGCATTTTTACGCTGATGAATAATTACATTGAAATTAAGTTAGTTATGCAAAGATATTAGTTAATCAGTGAGCTTCTGCATGGAGGTGTGGCAGGGGGTGTTATTATCCAAATATATTTACACTGAATTAATTGGTAATGAATATATTTAGGCAGTGAAATAGAAGTACATTTTTAGATATTTCTGTGAAGAAATTTACACTTATGACAGAATAGTTGAATTTGAATGACTGCAACTCTTATTCAGTCTATCAGAGAATTGTGATTTACATTTTTGTAGGTGTTGACTATTATTTGGGAAGCCTTAGAATACCAGGAAACCATTTCCTCAATTCATCTTGTGAAGGCAGTAAATAACAGTCTGTCCAAAGAAATACAGGAACTGATTTTATGATTAGGTCTTGATGTCAATAGTCTCTGCCTCTTGATCACTATGTCAATATGGGCCTCAAAATCACAAAATTAATCATAGATGGACTTTGTTTTGAATTCACTTGCCAGACTGAGGGAGATATTTCTTCTGTGATTTTAAAGAGTGATGAGAATTTCCATGGAAGACCTTGTGGACCAGAATGTTGCTTGTAGACGTCTCAAATTCAGCTGAAGGTATTAATTTTCCTTGTTCTGTAGTTTTCTGAGTTACCCATCATTTCTTTAGGACTTCTCTTAACATGTGGGTCATGTTATGCCCACCTTATTTTTAATATGATTCTCAAATTAATGATTGTGATTTAATTAGGCCATAATTCATACTTGCTAGATGGTAGAAATGGCACCTGATGATGGTGCAGCGCATCGAAACCCGGGTTGAATAAATCTTTATCTGTGGAAAATTGCATTTTTAAATGTCTACATTTGCTAGATAGAATCTACCAGTGTCATTCAATTGAGCACCCTTCTTATAAAATAAATATTTCACCTTTCATTTACAATGACTTTTTAGTTTGGAGTTTCAAGTATCCATGACATTTATCTAAATTAGGGGTCAATATCCCATAATTTCGTGAAGTGTTGTCAGATGATTGATTTTCTTAACATCATCCGATATCTCTTCCACCTATTAAATTTGCTACAACTTTTCATATCTACTGGCTCTACCCATATTTTCCAGTGAATTGCAAAATATTGGGAGTTCAAAGATTACAATTTGGAACTTGGAGAGGTGCTTTGCTTATAAATTTGTTATTCTTATCAACGAATTTGCAATCTTTATTTTTGATAATCAGGTGCAGAACTTTGATTTTAATTGTTTCCATGTCAAAATGTGTAGTCTAAAACATTATTTTGTGTTACAACACCATTTTGCTACCCCTTGTGCTTGCTCATTGAGATCCGTGGAATACCAAATCTTTCCAAACATGTGATGCATTCTTTGTTAGAATTTTTCTTAGCCATTAAGTATCTCTTACACATTCATATCCACCAACTAGCTCTCTCTATCATTTGTTTGCATCGATGCATATGAATTGTGTTTCCCATGATATTGCAATTTCTGTACATCTGATGGTGCAATTTGGTGCCATGTGTCAAATGGCCTTAACACCCTCGTTTGATTATTTCTGTTCATCAACTTCATTTTGAATCAAAACAACGTTAGGCTGTTTTCATCACAGCAACCATTTTCTAATTCCTTTTAAAGGTGAGAAAATCCAATTGAATGAAAAAAATATTTAAAGTGTACCAGGGAACATTGTTTACTTTCAGAAGAATTCTATTTTTTATCTTTGGTATGCTTTTTTGGTTTATCCTGAAAGCTCCCTTGACTTTTTTATTTTCATCATCAGCATTCATCAATATGAAGATTGTTTTGCTGAATTTCTCTGTGCCACTCTCCTTACAGCTCACATATTCCTACATATTTTGATTTCCTTCATAATTAACCTTTATGTATTTCATCCTTAGTCTTTCTTGCTAGTTTTTCCAATTCATTTACATGTCCATTATTGTTTTCAGTCGGCAGATATCCATTACCTTTTACCCATTTACTTTTGATTTTCCTCTATTGAAAATATTGGAAATGTGGATTTACTCCACTGAGCCTTGCTACAGAGGGCTTTCAAATTTTCTATTGTTGACAGCCGTGCAGAAGAATAGTTTCTATGTAAGGTAACAATTATAAAATCACCACTGTCGAACATCAATTGTGCTAAGGCCTGGTCTTGGAGACCCAGGTCCCCGAGGCATTCAACACAGTAAGGCCACCTTTTTGGCATATAAAAAACAAGCTTATTTATGCTTGACTTTGGTCAATTATTTTCAATTTCCTGTGGAAAAATAGGCATTATTTCCATGTCCTCAATGTGTACTATGTAGTCCCCTACCAGGGTTAATGTTCTAGGAAGTGCCAGGTTTGTCTAAGCTGAGTTCCCTGCTAATTGTGCTTAGTGTGTCCAGTCGTTTATAAGTCGTCAGGGATAAGAGGGAGGGATATGGTCATCATGGTATTGGCTAATGGCGCCGACGTTCAAATGGGCAGTCGCCGCTTATACCAAGGGGGTAAACTGCTGAATCACAGAAATAGAGCGGAAGAAGGGAACAAGCGAAACTGGAATAAAATAACTAGCTCCAGGCCAATAACCGAGTCAGCTGGCTCAGCAGACAGACCATCTGCAGCGGGTACACGGCGACGAGACAGGTTATCCGAAAGAGGATGAATTCTTCAGACATTGGTCGCGGAAGCCTTCGGAATGACTTTTTAACCTGTGTTATCGAGGTATTGTCTAGTTTCAGCAACGGCCGCGTCGGCTGGCTTAACAGCACTGGACCGTCTGCAACTGGTACCCCATAAGAAGATGAATTCTTCTGCCATTCGGTTGATGAGAGGACGCTGCCCTTACTCGGGATGAAACTTAACTTCTCACAAAGCATTGGACATATACAGTGCCTAGTGCTCTGAGCATACGTACTTACCCTGAAAGCTGCTGATAATCACCATGCTGCCTCCATTTCTGATGATAGTACTACTATGATGTAGGTCTAGAAGTCGCCGATCTATGAGAAATCGTGTGATGGCTGATTTTTTGGCAAAATTGTCTTTGTAAACTACTAGTGATCTTTGACTCCACGCATTGTTTCGTCGTTTTCAGACTAACTTGGTGGGTGGTGAAGCCTCTTAAAATACCTCACGTCCAGTTTAACCCAAGTGGCTTTGTTTGATGGATGCCCGATAATAATGAGGAGCCATGAGTGTCTGAGGGAGAAAAACTGCCCTCCCTTACCCTGGTCAGTAATTTTTTGCCCTGGTACCTGATGAGCTGCTAACCGTTGAAACCAATCTTTGGGAATAAGGGTGTGGTTCACTCGGCATCGGTAATGGCTGCATGTTACTGCTGTTCCCGCATTTCGTGGTTTCCCTCCCTCCCCATCTTAATCCTCTGATTCTTCAAATACGTTCATGTCAGAATTAACGTCGTCACCCGGCCTTATCTTTTGGATGGCTGTCTGGTCCCGACTTCCATGTCTATAATAACCTATCGACCATCAGATCTCCAGGCTGATGATGTTCGCATCTCAGCGATTAGTCTCATAAGGTCAAGGGACAGGGTGCTGGCACTCCCTTGGATTATTTATTCGTTATTCCGCTAGTCCAAGGTGGTCTATTTAGAGAAATAACGGACTGGACGTTTCATAGTTTGCGCTTTAGCGTTAAATAGCGAAGTGCTTCCCGTTCTTTTTCCTTCGTTTTCCCTTGAACTCCTTAATAGTATTACGTCTGTGTCTAAAAAAGGTTGTGAAAATTCGGCTGATAACTGGACTAGGCCTATTAAACCAACGGTGCCATCGGGTATTTCCGCCGTAACAAAGTAGAGGGCAGTGTGTTTGGTGGTGGGATTTCATGTTCCATTCCATGCCAAGTGGTCCCCGCTCGACCATCACGGATTTCAATGAATTTTTTTTATGGGCATTCACACATACCCCCAATGAATATTTGTAAAGTTTTACGTTCGCCGATGGTATACTTGTCGAAATATAGTAATTTGTTTGACACCGTGTCGCAGCCTTCTTCAGTCTATGAGATTTCGGTAACTTTGAGGTATAGTATCTCAGGGGATATTTTGATGAGAGAAACAAAAATCGGATATCTTGTACAACTTTGCTCTCTACTGAACAAAACAATAAAAATAACTGTAAGAGCCGCCTCCTTGCAGAAAACCAGATATTATCGTCATGTGAATATTGGCTAGAAAGACAGTTTTTCTCCTGGGTGTACCACAGGTTTTAGGATATAATCCATAATGATTTTTATGTACCATCAGCATTCCCCGATTCTGTAAATGCAACATGATTGGCCGATTGAAAGATATTATGCCGGTATGTTGCGCCGCAACCTTTACATTGAAATAGTAACCCTCAATTTTCCATTAATTGGCGCCTAGCGTTGGCTAACGATGCAAAAGTTTTGTGCACGGAAAATCTTTTTTTTTAATTGCTCAGCGTGGGTTTCGTGTGTCCGAAAATCATTCCGATGCCCGAGGTTTAAAAAATAGAATTAAAATGCTGTTACTCGAAAATTCGCACAGTCGGGTTTGTAACGGAATCACATATCTCCGTTTCTAGTTTTGTCTGGATACTAGGTAACCGCTGTCGAAAGCATGAAGTAGGAAAATGACGGTTATACTCCCATTCTTTTGTTCTTGTTTGGTTTAATCGTTTGCATTTAAGCGCAGATTCCTGTGAAATCCGTGATAATGACACACATGCTTTCAATTATAGTCTCTTGATCCCCTGTGTTCATATATTGCGATCGACAATAAACAGCATTCAGTAGGTTAAATCGTGAATTCTCTGCCATGATTAGCTTTTATTTTGGGTTTGATGCGCGCTTTGCTGACCATAGACTTGAATTCTGGGTAACAATTCAATCTTACTTTTTGTATTTTTGGATTGTTAACAATTAACAAATCAGGAAATCTTTTCGGTCATTTGGAGTAACCCAATAATGTTTGTTATTTACGTGTATTATTTTCACTGAGTTACGTTCGAGCGTATATCATGCGCGGTAGTTTCTGCTAACTCGATCGAACGTCAGTATATGTCTATGTTGATGTTCAAAGGCGTAGGTGGAACATCCAACGGACTTCTTTGCATTGCAGTGCGGATCTCACATCAAATCCCTGGCTCCGCTTATTAATGCGTCCTTTAGTCCATTAGGACAAGAGGGCCAAAAATAGAACAAGTGGGGAAGTTTAGTTACATTGACATTTTATTGAACAGCCTCTCTAACTCTTATCTTACATTTTTACTTCAAGCTCCTGTGCTCATATCGGTTGGGCAGCAGAAAAATGATTCATTCCGTGCTTTCCCGAAGCGTGGGTCTTCTTCAGACATGAGCTCTCCTGCTGTGAGTTTCCGCATCCCCTTCCCTCGACCACTTTCCCTCGCGCCATTCTGCCCTCCAGATATACTCCCACCGAGGCGCCACCTTCCACCCGACGCGTGTGGTGCAGTGTCTCTTCTCTACGACCGTGGTGCAGTGATATCACGAGCGACAAGTCGGAGCGAAATGGAATCTCATTCCTGAACGGACCTCCTTGGAGTATCACCACAGAGTTATCTACATTTGCATACCTCCCTGCGAGCCGCTGAATGGACCCACGGCAGGGGATGATTTTACATCACATGAAAAAGAGAGAGAATAGGAAAAAGATGTTCCAAGAAGTGTCGTCCTCATTTCTGCCGCACATATTACGCCATATTCAACAAATAAAGTCGGCAAACTTTTCATTGTGCTCTCATTAGTGATATCTATAGATAACAGTGAACAAAATTGCGCCATAACGATTTGATTTTTTTGGCAATTCAATACTATTTTAACACGTAGCCTTTTGGCACGGGACATATTTTTCGTAGTTATTCGATTAAATATGTATAGATTTTTTTTCTAGACGCAAAATAATACATTTCTTATTGTTATAATTGTTGCTATCAAATATCAAGGTGTCACGCTTAGTCCAATATTCGAAAAATAAAACATTATTTCCATATAATTTTGTCTAAATTTTGAATTCCGTGCTGAAAATGCTTGTCATTCCTTTCTATTATGGTAAAAATATAATTCTTTTACCATTTCTATTACTGTCTGTATGATGTCCAACGCATAAACAGGTGTACTAAAATTGAATGTGACCCAAGAATATTTTCTACTTACAAAATTATTAAAATGTGCACTCAATGGTCCACGAATACCACTCCACCCACCTTAATCACACGAAAAAAAGGAATGAGATTTTCCAAGACTAAGAAAGCGATGCTGGTCATAAAAATAGGAGGGCACAAGCAGGAGCGAGTAGAGTGAGAGCATTTTTGTTTATTGAGTGTAGGTATTAAATCTTCCTGCCCTGGGCCCCAAAAGCTCGTGGCGTATTCAAGATGCGTCGTAACTATCGTAATTCTCCGAATATAAGTCGCACTCGAATATAAGCAGCACCCCGTTTTTGGGGTCTCAAACAGGGAAAAAAGTTATTACGCGTATTTAAACAGCACCTTTTTTAGTGCATCCCGTACTACCTACAGCATTAGGCATCAGAATTTTTTTTACATTACCTATGTAACTGTGACACAATTTTACCTATATTATCCTATAATATATGAATCAATTGTGCACCAATTTGATCTTTTTCAGTGTTATTTCTTACTTTTCCCGTGGCTTAGGCGAGTTAAGCTGGCGTCCGCGTGAATATGAATGGCTGGTTTGCTCAAATCGGTCGTTTTTACGATTTTTTAAGAAAGTTCTCTAATTTAAGCCGCACCCCGATTTTGAGTCGCCAAAATCGGGGGAAAAAAGTGCGGCATATATTCGGAGAAATACGGTAGAGCAAAGTAGCGTCTCTCTTTTAATTCTTTATCCGAGGTACCCTTGACTATTCTATTTGAGAAATCCTGGTCTCTTTGATGCATCGCCGCAAGGATCTCTCACATCGGCGCATTACTCCCCCAGCGTTATGATCGTGGTCTACTTCGAGGAACCAAAGACGTTACATAGGACAGCTCTGCGAAAGAGCGCTCCCCCTAAGCCCGTCCATCTTTCAACCCCTCGACCCTGTTGAATCCTTTCCAGGACCCGTCTCTTCTCTTTTGGACCCCTCTCGCTGCTACTTGCCATGCAAGGGTCTCTCTCTTCAACTATCCGCCTGAGGTGCTACCGTACCCTGGCCCCCCGCTTCCCCGACCCCCCAGGATCCTGCCCGCTTATTCCGAGGGCACCCCCCCCCTCAGCTCCTGGTCCAAATCCCCTCTTCTCTCAGGCTTACCGTATGTCAACTTTTTCTACGGACGTTACCGCTTTTTAACGCCTGAAGCTAAACTTTCATACAGATTTTTTGATATTTTAAAAAATGCCTTAAGTTTTTTCTCGTCCACATTATACACTGAGGCAGTTGAAGTCTGATGAATGTTAATGAGACAAATTAGTAATGCCAGCCAACTGTCCAGTAGCGGAACCTGTTTTTTGAACACGACATCGATATGTCTTGTGTACATTTATACAGATGCGTGCGTGGTAGTCCTGCAGGTCATGGCCGGGCCAAGAGCTCATCCAATTGGAAGGATTTCGAGTAAGAGTAAGTTAACTTTTTTATCATATTCTGCATAAATTTATAAAAACTGCATTGATTATGAATATTTTTGCGTCGGGATTTAATGTGTTTGTTCTTCCAGTCTCATTATTATGAGTGGTCGCAACACGTGTGCAGAATTTTGATGGACACAAGTCCACTAAAATAGGCATTTTATTAATTTTTTTCCTCCTGCTCTCTAATTTCAATAGGGTTAATTAGGCACTGCCATTGTCTCCCGTTGAATCAGCCCATGTAGAAATTAAAAAGAAGAATTTCTCCCAGGTGTAATTTCCTTTGCGTCAATCGCGATTCCCTGTCTATTTTTAAATATCCTGTTATGTAACGTCGGCTTTGTTTTAATCACTGGTTAATTGGAAAAATTAGGTTATTTATGCGTCAGGTTAACTTTATATGTGGATACAGTCGCGGTTTTCGAAAGGGCATAAGACATTCGGTTGACATACATCAGACAATGCGTGAGCATTGACGATCCCCCGGCGCATACACGATGGCCCTCGTACCACAAGACCGTTCAAACAGTCGTAAACTACGAATGAGAGAAATGCGCTGTTAAAAAAATCATTGGCCTCGTGAGGGATACGAGCATTGATCCCTCGCCTTAGCTCCCGAATTATTTTTACAGATTAAGTTTATCCAAGCGTCCTGTCTCTTATTTGAATTTAATGGGTTGACGTCTAGTGTAGGGGACTGATGTTATCATTGTGAAATCCTGGCAGACTTATTTTTCACATCGGGTGAAACACCATTTAACACCTTTAACGTTACTTTTCCGCGTGGACCTAGAATAGTTAGATAAAAAAATATTTTACGGCCATTCGCGTAATCCCGTATTTTTTTCATGAAACGTGGACCATTTTGTATGAAATTATTACATAAGTTCATACCCATAATGACGTTCTCCGGGGTAGTCATAGTCAAAAGAGCTTGATTCTCGGCGTTAGGCGTACCCAAGTTTCACTGCCCTAAAATAAAGTGAGGAGTACACTACGATTTCCGCATCGTTCGACTAACACTCATGTAGAATAAAATTATTTTTTCTCGTAAATATGGTCATCCTGTACGTTTTTATTTCATACCGTCTTTCACTGCGTCGAAGGGAATGGTTTTTCTATGTGGGGAGGAGGGATACGATTGAAGGGAGAAGTGTAGCTGTGGCAGTGGTACTGGTAGTACGATACAGAAGCCCCCCATCCCCTTCCCGTACGTCATGAGGGTAGAACTCTTCCTATGACCCCTGCATCCTAGGGCACCCCTCCCCTCTTGAAACGAACCCCGGAAGGCCCCACCTCCGATAGCCGTTCCCCTTCCTCCTTACCTACGCCCCCCTCCCTCCTGGTGGGTCGTTACCAGCGGCACAGGGCGTGGAATACCGGCGTAGCACGTGCTAAAGCTCACTCTCTCTCCAGCCAACTTCCTCCCTCCCCTCCGTCCTCCCCGCCACCTGCTCGATCTCCCTCCTCCCCACTCCCCCGTTCCTCTTCTCGCCGCAGTCTTCCCCTCAGCCAGACGTCTGCACGCCAAACCCCCTCCCCCCTCCACTCAACCTCCGTGCTCCCCTCGACAACCGAAGCCTTCCGCCTCCGCGGACTCGCAAGTAGTGCACGCACGATGTTGCTCACTCGCCAGCCGCTCTTATCATCTCGAATTCGCGACGGCGCGGCGCAGCGGTGGTGCCTTAGTCACTGAAGGGGAGAAGGCGAGTCCACGATGTGCTTGACCCCCTAGCCGCTTGGAAGAGCCTGATGGTGGTGGCTCGTAAATCGTGCTCTAGGTGACACTCGAGGTTTTTTCGTGTATTTCCCTGACAGTTCTGTACTTATTGTTAGTATGACTTGTTTTGTTTTTTTAAAGATCGTTTAGCACAAGCAACTTTATAGCGTAGTTTGATGCAGGTGCTTATGAAATTACGGGATCTTGGATGCGGCGTTGGAGAACGGGCTATTTTCCTATCTCTCGTGCATGCATTAGCGCAGTCATTCGAGAAACTCTCTTCTATGACCGACGCAATTTTCACATAGAGGTGGCAATAAAATATTAATTATCGATTTTTAGATTTTTCTGAATGAAGGGAATAGCTTCTCGATCGTTTCGATTCATAATAATCGATTTTTCGAACGTTAATAGCATGTTTTGGCATTAAATAAGAAACAAGCTATTTAATTATCTAACTTTAATGATTAAAGCAAATGCTTAGTTTTTTAATGGAAATTTTTCATGGAGGCACCTTTAAGCGGCCTTTGGTCTATTAATGTAAAAGCTCCCAGGAGGAAAGATTAGACTGACTGTTGCGTCGCTAGGTTAGAGGATACAAACCATCGTCTCCTGCAGGGATATACAACAGTATTCCCTCACTTAGTGTGAACTAAATACTCCGCCTTTGCACTTGAAGTTACTTCTGTGGTGCGACTTCTGCCTTAGAAGTCGCTTGAAAGCAGTACCTACTTCAAAGTGTAAGCACAGACGTCTATGTCAGTGGGGATCGAAAATGGTAGTAATCGACTGCGGTTCGCACTTGCGCGGAAATACACACACTTCTATTTTTCCTGAGAGAAGCATTTCGAATATGCGATATAATTGCATCGGGTTCAGAGCAAATGACTGCCAGCGGGAATTAAAAATGTGAATATTTTCCGAATGAGGTCTCGTTTGTGGGTACATTGTAGGTACATATGTAAATTTTATCTGGATATTTTTTGTTGTTGTTAGAGTTTACTAAAGGTAAGACTTGTGACTGTTCTTGCATTGAATTATAAGAAAAAAATCGTATACTTGATACACTTTATAGATTCACACATATATTTAATTTTACTTTTATAAAAATATAAAATCCACGAACGCCTGTGGTGCTGTTTACGAAGACTCCAGTACGATGTACCAACGCATTGATAGCCAAAATTAGGCGATTTGCGTAGTAAACGTACTCATTGTTTACTTTATTTATTCATTTATCTGGGAAAAACCAAAAACAATGTGAAAGAAGAACGATGCCCTGCTAGCTGCGACACTCATCGAGATACCGCTCCACTCGCTACTTCCATCGAAGTCAGCTTCCACGTGTAAAGCCTCTTAAGCGTTTTAAAAGAAATGATTTATGATTCAAACAATCGGTTGATGGAATCCAAGAATATTAACCTATTAGTCTATAGATCATATAATTTAGTTATTTAAAAATAATTTTATGTATCTGAATTTATCGTTGTCGTCAGGCACGACACGGGCGACTGCCCGGGGCGCCGTGATTGTGAAAAAATATATTTTTACTACGTTTAACTGGTGAACAGGTTTGATAACCAGGGGGCGCCGGAATACTCTCGCCCGGGTAATAATTTTGTCTTAAGCCGGGCCTGGTTGCCGTCTTTTCGTTCGAATTTAAAAAGCGCGACTCTCGCCGCGCTTTTCAAATTCGAACGTCCCGCGTACGCTCGAATTCTCCGCCTCCCAGTCCCTTCTTTCTCATCCCACCCGACCGTCGGATGAAGGTGCATTTGAATGGTTTTGTTCACGACCCGAGTAGGAGGAGTGTAGGGTCTTGGGTGTGTATGTGCCACCACCGCACCGCGAGGAAGGTGCCGTCCAGAAAGATCCACCGTCTGCCTCGTGCGCTCCCTCGGTGGTAATTTACATTTTTAAGGCTCTCGAAAAAGTTTTTTTTATCACTTTCCTGAGTCGAGTCGGCCCACGGATCGGGTAGTGCCTCTGGAAAAAGTTGTGTGGAATAATGGGCGAATGTTTTCATGACCCTTTTCGTTAACCGTTGGTCACCTGAATATCACTTGAAAGAAATCTAGCCCCGGCGAGGTGAGGACGTAAAAGCAGTAGTGTCGGAAGCAATTCTTTCAACAGTCTTTTCTAATTATATTTTTTTCTCTCTCAACTTGTATGAAAACGCCCCAGCATTGATGTGTTAATTCTGGTCTAACTAAGAAAATAAAAACTGTTTTTTCCCTGTATTGCAAATAGGTATTTTTCTACGTATCCTACCTTTTTTTTCATTAATGTCACTTTCTTTTTCATTTTTATCTCCGACATGTGATTGCAATGCCAATATTTTCCCCATTGACAATTGTGAAGGCCACACCAGTTTAAATTGTTCTAGGCCGCCATAAAAATTTAGAAGTCTATTTGGTTGCATTTTCGGTGTCCGCTTTTGCTTAGTGTCAACCTATAATCCGTTTTCCTGCTTTAATTTTCGCGCATGAAATCTAACTCGAATGAAATCTCGATGAAGACATTATAAACATTTTTTTGTCGCTGATAAAAGATTTTTATGGATACAAAATAATTATCTACCGCATTTGCGAAGAATGAAGAAGGCAATGTATATTATTTGATACAATTGTAATTAACGGTCTTGCAACAACTTTTCAATTTGATTAAAAGTTCTTTTTCCTTGTGCCTGTTTTTTTTCGTGGCCGGTGAAATAAAAAAATCAGGGAAGTTAATTAGTTACAATATCGAGTCTAGCATGGTGGAACAGTCCTTCAACGATAAATAATTATTTAGTTGGTTTCTATTAAAATTGTATGTAATTTCATGATTTTTTTTGTTTTGATGGTATTCAATGGAAACTAGTCGTGAAATAGATTATTATTTCAAAGGGAAATTGCTTACACTTATTCGTCATTATGGAAATTAAGGCATAGCAAAGAATTTCAAAAGCAAAAGGGCAGAGCTGAACTAGGGACTTCAAAATCTTGCCAAAGGGAAAATAGTTAAAGTGGTAGTTCTTTACTTCGCCTCGTTTACTTTCAAGCAGGGTTTGCTAATTGGAGATAAATATGCATTTCTAACCAATGAACGCTCAACGTGATGGACGAAATTGAGGTTGAATCGCGCGCCGCGCGTTCTTCAACCTCAACAAGACGGTGGCAGCAACGAGATGGATTCAACGGAATCTCACTTCGCAGGGGGGCGCTGCCGATCGGCATTGTCGGTCGCCCCGCGGTCCTCTTGGGGGTTTTTGTGCTTCCGCGTAGGGGATGTCTCCTCTCCCCTTTTTTGAATCACCCCACACCCCTCTCTCCCCGTATATAACCCGTGCCCCCCCTCTACCATTAGTACCTCCGCGTGCGGCATTCCTATATGCTCCCCAACCGCCATAGCTCCAGCCCCCCGTCCCAACCCAACAACTCTCCCTCCACCTTCCCAACGTACTTTTTCCCCTTCTTTTCCAACTTTTGCCCATTCTGGGGTCCCTTTCATTATTCGGAATCTTTAAAACTCTTCAACCCGTTTTCCCCAACGTCACCCCAAGCGGCGGGCCATTCTTTCACGGTGCGGTCAGCGAACCCTCATAGAGAATGGGAGGGCACGGATATATGTACGCACGTTTTGGTCCTCGGCCTCGTTCTACGCGGCTCACGGTACTAGTTCTCGATGGTTCGAATTATCAAATGTTTCTGTGATGAAAATAAAGTTTGTCTGAATTTGAATTCCGTAAGCAAGAAAGGTAATATGGTGGTAATGTCGTTCGTGAGGTTAGGATCATGAATATCGTGTTGCTGTGGTGGATAGATTTCTGGCTTCCCATCCCGAGGGTCCGGGTTCAAATCCCGGCAGTGGTGGAAAATTTTCAGTGGAAGCCACTTGGATGCCATGTGGAGATCAATTCCAGTGCAGCACTCTATCTTTCGGATGGGACGTTAAGCCGTGGTCCCGTTAGCGCTTTCCGTTAAGAACAGGCCAACGCTGACGCAAGGTTCATCTCCACCCTTTCTCCATTCCCCAATAATCCTTTCCTTACAACCCTCCCGGCATAAATTGTTCAAATTACCTCAGTTATCGGTCGCCTCTTCAAATGAACCGATTTACTTTGTTCTGGTGTCTTTTTTTAGTGTAGCATTACATATACCTGGAAAACTCCCCAAATTACCATTTTCGACCCAGATAAATTGTAAATTGAAAAAATAAACACGACTGTAACTGTAATGTTGAAATTGCATAGCAGCCACTTAGGTACCGCAAGCAGTGTTTTACTTTGTCACTGATGTTTATATTTTGTAAACATTATTTACGACGTCCAGAAATTAGTATATTGACTGGTTAACCGTGATGTCACGAACAATTCGTTACCAACGTATTCTTTTACAAATAAATGCGAAGTAAATGCTAAATATCGTATCGCCGAAATGTGCAGCCGAAACACTATCTAGTCCTACGAAAAGCGCGGGAAATGCGCTTGATGTGATCCTTTTATGATGAGGTTCCAAAAAGTGAGGCAATCATTTTTAACCTTACGCCGCATTTTAAGGGCCACTTTTTGATTAACAGTATATATGCAATTAATAAAGCATTAACCTTATTTTAGCGAGGCATTTTTGGAAATTCATAGGAAAACTTTTGATAAATTAGTATCCATGTCCATCGCTTTCTTGATCGATTAACACGTCCAGACACGAGATAGGGTGTAATAAAAATACATTATGACTCGAGGTGATGAAAGAGATGATAATGACTATTAGCTTCTCATTGTCGTTTGATGTACGAGTTTAAGAGGACGCAGAAGCTCTTGATTGAAAACAGTAAGAGTCATTTGCTACCTATATGTCAACAAGTTCAAGCGATTCACCCGCAACACAACCGACTGCCGCTTTCATGATACACAAGGTGTCATATATTTGTGAGGCATGTGGTCCAGATAAGCTGCAAAAAAATGTATGTTCACCAGGAATTGGTGTATTCAGATTTAGTGTCCTATGTATATTGTTATTACAGCGCATTCCGGCTATTTAAGAATTTCTGCAGCTATCAGTGACGATTCACTATCTTATTTAAAGAAAATGTGCGTTACTAACCAAGTCTTACTTCCTTTTTCATAGTGATTAAAAGTGCTATCCGCGGCCTTTGGTGGTGAGGCTTGTGCGCAACGAACCCGGCTACTTGTAATTATATGGTAATGGTAAGAGGTACCTGGTTTTTGCAAGGGTTAATAGAGGGGAGAATATTGCGTATGCGTGAAATTCTAGACTGACGAAAAGTAGGTATGATGAGCTCAAAGGGGATGTAAAGGCGGGGATTATTTGGTTCGGGAAAGACTAGAGCTGACCCTGCGACGAGAGAATTTAAGTCCGGAACTTCCCTAGACCCATCATCATTAGCAGAATGGCCATGGTCTGAGTTTCTGGTGCCACTCGTGAAAACTTTCGCAATAGTTCGAGGGATCTGTAATTACTAATAGCTGTTCAATCTGTCAGTGGTTTTAGGCTGGTGTGGTGGTTTGGGGGAGGTAGGGTGAGGATTTTTCGGAGCCGTTTGAGTTTTGGATATGCAGATGGACGGAGAAAGAACGACGGACCGCTGTAGTAACTGAGAACGAAGTTCTTCGTTAAAGAAATAATTAAAAACAAATAAATAATAAAAACTATGCAATAAAATATATGCATAAAAATAATGCATTAAATTTACATGATAAAAAATTTCAAAAATTATAATAAAAAAATTATTAAATAAATAATAATAATTAAATTTTTCAGAAAATTAATCGTTATACTAAGAGACAAATATACTCCATCTTGTCGTCACTTACCCTTCCACCAGTCACCATTCCAGTTCCACCGCCCCTTGTAGTTCTCCCTACGTAACTCTCCCCCCTTTATTATATATGTAACTTATGACCTCACCCACGGCTGTTGAGGGTTCGCGCCCGGAGCAGTGTAGTAGAACTACTACTTCCCTGGACTGGACGTATGTCGGAGGAGGAAAGTAAGTCGCTGGAGGAAATCTGCGGGTGACGAAGGAGGTGAATGGCACTTAAATGAAACCAGTCTCTAGAGGAATATCTTTAGACCATGATGTTTTTGCGACGCATTATTAATATGACGTTTATCTCAGGAATAACGCAATTTGCAGATGAACGACGATCAGGCTCGGGATCTCGGTTCCGTCTTTCGCTTTGTCGTTATCGCTATCGAAAATGCAAAGCGCTATAAAAAGGCTATACACACAGTTACTGTCCTAAAAACGCACTCCGTTTATTAAAACTAGTGACTTAAAGCACCTGACAAAATTGGAAGAATGAGAATCACGTTTTCGCCCTTATAAGCCCAATGAAAAATGACAACGTGAGTGCTCGAGTTGTCGAGAACCGTGATCTTGCCGTTATCTGATCGCCTGTCATCTACGAATTGCAATATTTCTGAGATAATCGTAGTTTGTGTAAATTGTGAATGTAATTGGTTTTGAATATTTAAATACGCCATAATTTTACATGCCGATTACAGTTAAAGCGTTAGAAAAATTATTTTCAGAATTATATTTGTCTACATTCTCTCCTCTTGGTTTATGTTGTGTAAAAATGATTCGAAATTTATCTATTTTCACTCGCACTACCTAGCGGTGGGTACTTCAGGCACAATATACGCATGTTGCCAAAAACAGCAACAACAGTGAAGAATTCCACAATGACTGTTATCGTGATGTAGAATCATGGCAAAATAAAATATTTATTTAAATTGATATTCTTAACCTCAACTACGTTTAATTCAGAAGTTACAATTCGCAGGTAAACGGCGATCAGGGGCCCGATCACGGATCACCATAACGTGTGCGCTCGCGTTGTCGTAAATTTTCAATTGCGGTCATAAGAGCGATATAACATGATAGTCAATCTTCAAATTTTCTCAGGTCCTTTATATTACTGGCTTAAATGGGTGGAGTGCGTTTTGGTTAACGATGACGACAAAGCTAAAGGAGGAACCGTGATTCCACCTCAGGTTCGCGATCAGCCTATCATGTTCATTAATAAGGTATTTTCTTTAATGTTGGTCTTCGCATTAGAATAATGCCCATTGTAAAACCTTGTTAGAGCATCAAGTAATACCGACGTGTAGTTATTGCAGCCCCTATCGTCAACCTTTTGAGTGAAGGAAAGTTGAAATATGTCTTCAATTGGCTATCGCGTCCCTCTCCATGCGGAACCGCCAGCCGCCTGTGTTCCCCCACCGGTGGATATTTCACGCCTCCGCGGCGCGAGGGGCTAATCGCGGACCAGGGGCGTGCGGGCCGTGGACTTGTGCCGGTGGGGTGGCTACGGAACACACTCTCTCTCCCGGTGCATCCGCCTGCCTGCCGTTTTCATGGACGGGACGGCAGAGAGAGGTATAGGAGAGATATCTTGTGTGGTGTAGGGGTGGGGCGGCATATTCTACCCTCCCCTACGCTAGACGAGGTTTACTACACACTACTTCCTCTGCTGGGGGGACTAGTGCTATTCCACGTGCCCTTTACCGTTGTCTGCGTCGACAATGGACCCCTCCCCCCACCTTACCCTCCGCAGACTCGGCCGCCAGGGCGGTGATTTCCAAACCCCCAGCCCCCTCGGGTGGCTGTCTGGCTGAGAAGAGGAAGGGAGTAGGGACGCTGACGAGATAGGTACGATATAGCTGGGAAGTGAGGTTATTCATATATATGATTTATATATAACGGAAGTTATTAATAAGCGTGGTAGATAGAGCATTATTTTTCTCATTGACGTAGATAAATAATCAATAATAAATTTTGAATATTTTAAATAATTGCTGTTGGCTGGATTAAGTATCCTTGCGATTTTTTAGTTGATCTTGCTCGCTTGCTTACCTAGTTTAATTTAAATGTATGTACGCCAGTATTTGTTTTCCCCACGATTCTGAATAAATTTTAGGCTGCGATGCGATTTTTGATGCGTTAATATTCCTTCCGTTGAAATATTATTTTTCGGAACAATATGAAATGCCATTCGTATGAGTCGTAACGTTGAAATTTAAGCAAATTTCGAATAAAAATGAATAGATTTAAAACAGTTGCGGAAATATTGTCAATCTAAAAATGTCGAATTTAATACATTATTTTATAATTATTTATATCCTCAGTCCGTCTCCTTGTTCAAGTTCGTTTTTTTTGTGAATTTATCCCAAGGTTTTTATTTTGGCATGGGCATGGCGATATGCCTACATCCTACGAAAATGTTTTGAGAAATCACTGCCCCCACTGTTAGTGATTTCTCAAAAATGTAAGCCTGATGGTAGTTGTAAAGGCAGAACGGAGGTCACCCTGTACTAGTCTCAAAAGGGTATGGAAATGCTGATTTCCATGTTTGGGGGGCAGATGCATGGAGGTATATCGACGGTTAACGCATTCGTAGAAATCGCTTTATGGCAGGTGACCGACCGATATTTAAAGAGTGTACCTGTGGCCCGTGTACCCTACAGGTGTGGAGACTACGAGGGGTTCGCCGCATCGTGTAAATTTTTTTGGACCAGTGCAAATTTTTTATTGTTGTATCAGTGCCGAATTTTTTAATGTGGGGTACTTGAATGAGTCTCAGTTTCACGACCATTTTATTGTATACTGTGTTACAACGATGTGATTCGATGTTCGAAACGCGCTAATGGAAAAGAACCACACAAACCACCACGAAGTGGTTTATGCAGAAGTTTGAAAAATATTTCTGGACATGCAATGCCACCAAGCCTAGGGTGAACAATTTGTTTGTGAAATGGGAGATTCATCTTCATCCCTAGACATTTGTTGACGCTCAGTTTATCTTTGCTTTTCAATACTTCACAACCTTAACTAAGCATTGAGAAAAAATATGTCGAATGTTGTGTTATGTTGATAATGTTTCGTTTTGTTTGACTTCATCAAAAGAAAGCTATGATATGTAAATTTACCTTAAAAGAATACTAATAACTACTGATTAGTGATTGGTTTCAAGAGTTTTTAATTAGCAGTAAATTGTATCAACAGACGCTCACATTATGAGTGTGTATAATTGTTTGCCAATCAGATATCGTTTATGTGATGACTCTAATTTGAATATTTTATGTAGAGCTACCCTTCTCTTGGACTACAACCTTGTCGTGGTTGAAGGGCTTGGGTGATCCGATGACCCCTAGAGCTGCACTGGCGGGAGTAATGCTCCTGGTAGGGTCACCCATGCCAGATTGGTCGAAGGTTAGGAGACAGACGAATGGTAGTCCGCGCAGCGTCTGTACCTCAGTGAGGCGGCTGCAAAAGGCGTCTGGCCCCAGTGGGGCGGCCTCTAAAGTGATGGCGTTGTGTAAAAAACACTATTGATTAAGGCCACGGAATACTATCTCAATTAAAACAAAAACCTTGAAATTATGGACAGTTCTTAAATGATAATGAATCCTGGCAACAACGGGACTCGGCCCAGAGGGTCGGGCGTCGTGCCCGGCAGCCGTGGGAGCAAGGCCCCTGCGGTCGTCATCACACGAAATCCTTGCTCAGACGTAATAGCAGCAGAGGTAAAGAAGAGGAACGAAACTATCAGAATAGGCACGTGGAATGTTAGGACTATGCTGAGGGCAGGGTAGCTAGAGAATGTAAAGCAAGAAATGAAGAGCATGGGTGTAGACATAATGGATCTGGGTGAAGTAAGATGGAAGGATGACGGGAACTACTGGAGCGATGACTATAGAGTACTTTATAGTGGAGGAAATGAAAGTCAGCGCGGGTTTGCATTCGTAATTAATAGGAAACAAGGTAGAAAAGTAGTGTATGCAGAACAGGTGAGTGATAGGATTATAGCCGTGGAAATAAAGGCAGATCGAACGGATTTAGTTATTATTCAGGTTTATAAGCCTACCTCTAATCATAAAGAGGAGGAGGTAGATGAGGTATACGATCAGCTAGAGGAAATAATTGGTAGGATACCTGGGAGTAAGCACTTAGTAGTAATAGGGGTTTGGAACGCGGTGGTGGGTGAAGGAAGAGGTGGGCGGGAGGTGGGCGATTACGGGCTAGGAAGGAGAAACGACTGGGGCGAGAAAGCTGTGGAGTTTTGCCGTAGAAATAACCTATTAATTACAAATACATGGTTCGGACATCATCCTCGACGTAGGTACACTTGGAAGAATCCGGGAGACAAGGATAGGTTCTAGATAGATTATATAATGGTTCGTCATAGATGCAGGAATAGTGTTAAAAACTCGCATATTTACCCAGGAACTGATGCAGACACAGACCACAACTTATTAGTCATGAAGTGTCGGGTAAAACTGAAAAAGATAAGAATGGGAAGGAGGGTACGAAAGTGGAATACGGAGGCATTAACTGGGGCAATGTAGAAGTAACGAGAGAAGGTGGATGAGATAGTGGGTGAGGAACATGAGTAATGAGGAACATGAGGAGTTAGATCAGTGGAAGATGAATGGGGAAGTTTGAAAAATGGAATTGTAGAAGCGGCGAAAGTAATGGTTAGCGTAGTCAGTGCAACTAAAATTCTTAAATCCTTATCTGTTACCTAGTACATACTAACAGCACGCCTAGCATGTTTTCTGCATGGGTCCCTGTCCATCTGTGTAGTTGTAGAATGTATGTATAATGACGGTCACTCTCCATTTTTGATGACATCTGTAGTGTAGTGTTGCATGCTTGTGAGGCTTCCCCTCGTGACAAGCATTAGCGATTTATGCTAATGCATAATTAGTCGTAGTTACACTAACTTTAGGGTATAGTGTAATGCATGTTGGTGATTACTCACCCCCTGCCATTTACCCCTGAGGTGGCTTGCAGGGTATTTTGTAGATGTAGATGTAAAATTATAAAACCGTGGATCACGATGGAGATAATAAGGGAGATGGAGGAGAGAAGGAAATGGAAGAGCGTAAACGCAGAGCTAGGTAAGAGAAAATACCAAGAATTTAATATCAGGCTTAGAAGAGAAACAAAGAAAGCAAGAGAGGCGTGGTGGAGAGAACAGATCGACTCGTTAGAGAAATACCAAAAAGAGGGAAGAGCAGATGCATTATATAGGAAATATTATTGTAAAGGAACTGACGGGTGGTAATAAGGGAAGGGTAATTACAAAGATAACAGACAAGACGGGAAAGGTGATCGTAGAACCGAAAGAGATCCAGGAGAGGTGGAAGGAGTATGTCGAAGAGCTCTATGGTAAAGAAATAAGGACCAATAGGTTAGATATAGAAAAGGAAGACGATATTGACTGAGATGGCATCGGACCAAGTATCCTAGATAGTGAAATCGAAAGAGATCTACGAGACATGAAAAGGAATAAGGTGGTGGGAATAGATGACATACCTACAGAGTTTCTAATGAGTATGGGGAGAATGGAAGAGGGAAACTTTTTGTGCTTATTTGCATGATTTATGAGGATGGAGTTTTGCCGGAGGACTTCCCGAAGACTAATTCCGATACCGAAGAAGAGCTAGACAAAAACGAGCGAAGACTATAGGGCAATAACCTTAATATCTCATGCATCCAAAGTAGTTCTGATAATGATAAATAGAAGGCTATAGAAGAAGGCAAATGAATTTGGGCAAAGGCAAATGAATTTGAATGAGTATGGGCAGGATGTTTTCGCATGCTTCGTAGATTTCGAGAAGGTGTTTGATCGGGCGGACTGGACGAAATTAATGGGATTGTTGAAGGGGTCGATTGGAGGGACAGGCGTCTGATTCGGAATTTGTATTTGAACCAGACGGCGCGGTTAGGGTAGCAAATGGAGAATCGGGATGGGCCACGAAAGGACGGGGAGTGCGGTAGGGGTGCCCACTATCGCCGTTGCTTTTAACGTGTTTTCAGAAGAAATGGTAGAGGAGGCATGGGGGGAGGAGGAGGTAGGAATAAAGGTAGGAGGGGAGCTGATAAAATCAGTGAGATTTGCAGATGATCAAGCATTGGTTAGTCAGTCTGCCAAGGGGTTACAGTCTATGGTGAATGCATTAGAGGTGCAGTGCGAAAAGTATGGGATGAAGATCAATCGCAATGAAATGAAAGTAATGAGATTTTCTATAATTAAGAAGGCGGGGCTGAATATAAGGGTGTGAGGGCAGAAGATATAACAGGTCGAGCAGTTTACGTATCTGGGTAGTATTTTGGAAGAGAATGGGTTTAGTGGTAAGGACATCAGATGCAGAATTGCTCTGGCTAAAGAAGCATTCTCAAAGAGAAGGGAATTGATGAGGGGGGGTCTGAGAAGAGACGTAAAGAAGAGGCTGGTGAAAACTTTAATATGGAACGTGGCGCTATATGGGTCGGAAACTTGGTCATTGCGAAGGGAGGATGTGCTTAGGATTGAGGCGTTTGAGATTTGGGTCTGGAGAAGGTTAGCTGGATGGCGAGAAAGACGAACGAGGAGGTATTGGATATGGTCGGAGAGGAGAGGAAGCTTGTGGCAGAGGTTCGGAGAAGGCAGAAGAGATGGATGGAGGAGGTTTTGAGAGGAGAGGGCATGTTGAAGAGAGTGATAGAGGGGAGAATACTGGGGAAGCGTGGAAGAGGAAGGAAGAGGATATGAATTCTGGACGAAATAAGAGGAGGTAGAAGATATGAAGAATTGAAGAGGGATCTAATAACGGGCCATCCTTAGGAGGGAAAGCGAGACAATGTCTATGAGGTTGGGATTCAGAATGGGGACTCTCCAAGAATCTACCAATCTGCTGGTAGCATACTTGAATGGATGTAGAGCTGATTGACTACCTTTGAGGTTCAACATGTCCTTTCTTCTTTATTGTATACACTATTTGGAGTGAAAAGTAACAAGATGATTCGTTTTGAAATGAAACAATTTATACTCTCCGCTTGTGATTTTTATGAAAATGTCTTGTTATCCTAGTGATCCTAGGTATCCTAGAGTAAAAAATCAGTGAGTTTGGCTGTTTTTGACCCTTCTCGTCATTGTTTCATTCCAACGTGCTATTCTAACAGATCTCGCCTTACTCGCCAGATTTATTTGATAAGTTGATTGGCATGTTTAGCGACACTACTGCTTTCAAACCCCCGCTTCGGCAGCCAACAGTCCCGGGACTATTCCCTATTTCCCTCCGGAAATTTATGGCTGTGCTAATGTTGAGCATCGGAGGAATCGATGTATTTACCCAAAAATGTGCGCTCAGCGTGGTCGCATCGTCGCATCGCAAGGTTGAGGATAACGTCATTTCGTGACTGAAGAACCCTCCGTGGTCCCCGCGTCTGCTCATCATCCTTCTCTCGAGTCGCCCTCCCCTCCTGGCCTTTATTCCCCTCCCCCTCCTCTATAACACCCTCCCTACCCTCTTCGCCATCCCCTTGCAATGCCCTCTCACCCCCTCCCCCCCCCCCCACATCAGTCGAATCCCTCGCCATAAGCTTCACCCTCCCCTTCCAGCTATCTTTCTTTTTTTATCTGCGACATGTGGCTCTTGAACACAAGCGCGGGCCGACTCACCACTCGTCGCAGCTCGTGCGGCCCACCGGCCTTTCTCCTCCCTCGCTCCCCCCCTCCGCACCCCTCCCCCTCAAATTCCCCCTGTAGATATAACTTGTGTGTGTGCTGCAGACTATAATAGTAAATTTCCGCCGACCACCCCTTCACCCCTCGTCTCTACCTCCCACACTAGACAATGCTGGCTGTCCCTCTCTCCTGTGCCACCCCTAGTCGTCACTCCACAATGTTCGTTCTATTCGGCTCGTTGGGGGTTGTCTGTGGTAGTGACTTTCCGATTTGTTTGGCTCCGTAGAATGTGGAGAAATATATGTTCTTTGAAAGGTCAACGGGAAAGGGAGATTGACATTGAGACTTCCGGGAGAATTTACAGATGTCTAATCTTTAGGGCGAAAATACGGAAAATTTCCCACCCCTTCGGTCATTTATTGAATAGCAAACATTCATTTCCTGCAAATTTTCTATAAACGGAGTAACTCCTAGGGGTCGAGTAAATTATAGGCAGGACTTTCCATCCTATCATTTATTTGGTGCATTACCAATTTTGATGATGATTCTCGTAATTGTTATTTTATGGAAGATAATGTTTACTTTGTGGTGCATCTTTGTTGACTGTACTGATTTTACAGAAGTCTAAATGTTCATGTGTGGCAGAAATTACGAGGAGCTACAAAGAGAAATAATGCAAGGAAATATTTGTAATGAAATATTAAACTTGGTGATTCCACTAGAATTTATTTTAGATCACGACCTGAGGATGATGTTGGACGTCGAATCTTGGTTCTTGATTTAAAATAAAACTCTGTGGAATCACCAAGTTCAGCTGTGTAATTTTAATTATGCATATGTTCCACCAGGAAACGCCTCAGACAAATAAAATGGTTGTCTGGAAAGTTGTGAGAGAGACCCCGCAATGGAGTAAATTAGGGTTGAACCTGTCGGGCAACCTTCCAGTCAATTGTTGGAATCACAAATCATCGTCATGACATTTTATAATTCAAACCATGTTATGTAGAGAGCGTTATGTAGAGCGTCAAATAGATAGATACCCGGAACTAAAGGATGTAGGATTTGTGGTGATTTGAGGAGTGACAATATGACTCTGAATAAGGATATAGTCAGTATAGTGAACGGAGTACGAATGAGGAAGTGCTGTTAAATTAAGAAAATATTTCATTTTGGAATAAGGAGGAGTCGATGTAATTGGATGGAGCAAGTAATTGGCAGCGATATGGGATATTGATGGATGTTAAAGGGAATTCAAGAGAACTGGGGAAGAGAATGGTGCAATTTTCATTAGATGAAGGTAGGGTGCATGCTGAACCAAACAGAGGAATCGCTTGTGAAAGGAGACGTCTAAAACCAGATAATAAAAGAACTGAAAAATCATAGATCACTTTTTAGTTTTCGTTCATTTCGAAATCTTCACATGAACTTATACAATAAAACATTGGCTAAGATTTTCTCTGTATATCTTCTAATGACTTACTTCTTTCTCCGCAAAATTAAATGGGATCCTTGTCGTCGTTTTATGCTGTAAAATAAATATTTTTTCTCAACTTTTTAGGCGATAATGTGGAATAAATATTTAGTAACTTATCTGATCGGTAGGAATAAATAACCTTGTCCCCTCTCCCCCTCAGAGTTGGACAAAAACCACGACTTATGTTATCTTTGTTCATTCCGACAGTTTTAATTATTTTTTTTTTGAGCTGAGCTTTCGATATTCCTCGCCCACCGCGGCAATTCGCTCAGGGCGTTACATGCCACGCATAATGCAACTAACTCTTGGCGTCCGTCGCATCCATTGTTGTATGTCTTCTACGTGTTCTGTTCGTAGCCGTTTTGTCCTCTCCTTAGAATTCTGGTGAATGCATTGAAAAGGCTTTGTATTATTTCGTTCGTTCATAAAAGCATCGTTGATATGTTTTGCATAGCCACCTATCAGTAGTTGTGTGATTTTTTTATTGTTTGTGCAATGACCTGTTAAACGAACATGTGGAGAAATAGGCAGTGTAAATGGAAGTTTGGTGCCTTCATTAGTGTTTTTTTTTCATTCCTTGTTCAGTCTCAGTAAATTCCTGAACACGTATTAGATTTAGTCGGCCTAGCTGTACTCATTTATTATGAATAGATTGCTGCTTCTCACTGTGTGAAAGACGTTTTTATAAATGTTTTTTGTAATTATCTCATGTACCAACCAAACCATATAAAGCTAGCATCAGTTTTCATCCCCATTTTTTCTGTTTAGAGAGAATGGCGAGGTAAATTATGAAATCTATGATCGATAAACTATTGCGACCAGCACCTCGTGTCGCTGCTTTCAGTATAGTGCCAGGGTATCCTCTCGTAGCAAAAAAAATTATTTTGTGCCTTTTTTTAACGTTCATTGCCTGGTTTGCTTCGGCGGTCCTTAATCCTTCGTTTGCACTGGGCAAAGCTTCGTCCATCAACTATTGGAGTTGTTGCAATGTGCCACTGCATTTGCAGATCATGAAACATTTGAGTTCCCATGGTGAATAATAAAATCCGTTGCTGCAAGTACGGAGCGTGTGAACGAAGGCTGAGGTTGGTAGACGAAGACGGCGCTGTGCCATATGTAGCAGAACGAGTCTGTGTGCTTAATCGCTACGACGGTCACGTAGCCTTGAATGAAACATGTGAGCAGAAGAAAGGCACCGATTTGAAAAAAGTCTGAAGATAACCGCTCCGTTGGATCGTTCCGTATGAGAGTCCTGCTGCCTCAGCTCATACCACCGTTGTCATAGTGATCCTTCGTATCCATCCCCGGGCTGTTGGAGAGGAGCGATGAAAGTGCTGTTCCTCAGACATGTGCATCGGTATATAATGCACATAGGCGTGCGCACGGGGGGTGCCGGTGGTGCATCGGCACCACCTAATGGAGAGAACTAAGTAATTAAATAACCTAGAAATACGTGAAAATGATATTATGAATTTTTATAAGTTTGCAAAAGAAGGAGATGAGCCATAAACTGGAAAATAAATCAAATACATACTACTTAAGTGTTTTTTCCTTCTGTCTTGTTGACAACCAGTGTTTAAAATTCATTGTAGCTGGATGACTGGCAGTGCAAATAAAATTTTGCATTTCGTATATTGTACATACCAAGCGTGCATAGAAGTAAACAACTCAGGAGTGTATTTGCGGTGGCGTGTTAAGAGTTAATTATTTAACAAACATTTACATAGGCTATACAATAACGAAGCAGAATAAGTGCAATCCTCGCTTTAAATTTTAGGCACTACAAGAACCGCTTTAAATAAGTGGTTGGAGTGGTTACTCCTTGACAACAGATCAAAAGTGTTCAGTGAGATCCAATGTGCTTTGAAAATGTTCGCAATACTACCAGTAACCATGCCAGTTGTGAAAGGCGTTTTTCCAAACTATCAGTTGGCTAGAGTAAACTAGGGAACGATAAGGTCTCAAGATCACTTGGAGTATAAAAGTGAATCAGGCTTAATTTGGTGGAAGAATGTTACATCCTTGGCGACAAAAATAGAATAGTAACTTCCACACGTTTTAGTGTCACAAATACAGACCGACCCAGGTTTCGACACAGTGCCGTTATCTAGGTGAGAACCAATTTCAAAACTCCACTCTATATAGCCTGAGGTAGAAGAGAGAGGGGGAAGGGGGAAGGGGGTATTTGCAGCCACATCACTAGGAGCAATGGTTGGGATAATAGATTTTGACCGGAGGTCTACTGCTCAAAGTGATGCATTTGGGCGTCACTCCGAACTTCAGACACTGGTTGCTGAAGAAAGCGTTAAGACTCGCTAAACGGTATTTGATGGAGAGTTTGAAATATACCTTACCCTTTGATGCCTTACTAGCGTTACGAACCTTGCTTATTACCCTAATTTTGTTTGTTAATTTTTATTATTAACATTTGCAAACATGTTCCAAATTTCTTTAATACCATTTTTAACCGTTAGTTTTGATGATCAAAACAATTCCAGCCACCACCTAATAAATAGGTCTGCGCCTGTCTATGATAAAGTAAATGATAGTCGAGGATCCGATGGGAGCTTAGTAGGGTTATTCATCTTTTTGCTAAACCGCGTCTTAGGCTGGTCTGGGGAAGTTAGTCCACCGCCTCTTTCACACTTGTACTTGTAGTGTTGTTTCAATGCTAACTAGAGTAAGTTCCGGCAGATTTAACCTGGGAAAAGTTTAATGAATGGCATGGTGGGTTAACGTTTTAAGTTTAAACTCGTGTTAAAGCCGGGTACTAACTATAAGTTCCGCTCGAATCCGCGCATAAATTAGGACTTGCATTAAATCTAAAATAAACCAAGTTGCCATAATCATTCTGCGCACCGCAGGCGATTAATTCAACAGTTCTGGTGAGTGAGCAGAACCCAACCCAACCGGTCAGTTCACCATTGATACAAGATTTCTCTGTTGTTTGCGTTGTCATTGTGTGTCGTGTTTGTGAGAAGAGAGATCCTAGAACTAGCCTAAACTAATGGAAGTGTATTCTCACTTTCTATGTAATTAATTTTTTATGTATTCATACATATTTTTTATTTTTCTCATCGTTTTTTTTAGATTTTGGCACGCAACTTTTATGATTTTTCAATAGATACTTGGAATTTTTTTATTTTCCCTTTATTTATATTTTTTTTACGTTTATTCCTTATTTTACAAAAAAGTGGAGCAGGAAAGATATCGAAATTTTGCTCTATTAGACAACTCATAGGCGAGTAATTTATAGGGGCGGTGAGTGTGTAGCTCGAAAATTGAGGCTGTTCGATGTGTCTAAGATGCCCAAAAAGCAATTTTTATATCTAATAGCTAATTGCCTTAATTTTATCCCATTTTTGTTTCTTAATGACACATTATACTATGTATATCGTTCCCCTTAGGAAGTATGTCCTGCATTTTGTGCGTCAATGCTCCCGTACCTTTATTGCTGTAATTAATGTCTGTAATCATTTGGAAAATACGTGGATACATGTGTATAATTGGAAGAAACCATTCACGTAATAGCCAGTTTAATTGTTAATTTATTCGAGGATGCAAATACTGGACTGGGTGTAAGATATGGAACCAGTGAAAGAAGGTACTTGCAATGATTTGCCTACCCCAGCTCAGGTTCGAACATCTGGGGCCTGTTTCTCAATGCTACAAGTCAACAAGTTACAAGTCTATTCACTTGTAACTTGGGAAATTCTGTTTCTCAAACGTACAAGTCTACTAATTACAAGATCCCAAATTACAAGTCCATTTCACAAGTTACAAGTGTTTACTCACAAGTGTTTTCATGGTTGCGACACATTGTTTCTCAAACAGACTTGTAAATTACAAGTCCTTTTACCTTGTAACGAAATTTCTACTAGTCCTCCGAGGTGAGTAAATCGCAGTGAATCGGAAATTATAACTGGGAAAACAAATGAAAAGCGACTTGCGATCTCCTTTTCTCAACTGATACGAAGGTGATAGCGACGAATAAGGTGTCAGTAGATTGGATTTTCTACCGACTTTTGACATAGCTTGCTAAGTTTACGTTAAAATACATTGTTTGCTATAATTTAAAGTTAAAGGAAAAGTCTTTTAGATTAAAACGTAATGATCCAAGATCACCCCCACGGATACTTGGTGAATAAGCAATGGAGATGAAAGATTTATTTCCGACAGGATACATGTATGTTGCTTTAAATAGTGGATTTCATAAATGATCTCATTTGATAAAGAAAAAATAATTTTGGGGAGGTGGGAATGGTTGAATATGCGAAAGTTACGGACAAGGTTACTTGTATTATGAATTACTATTTAACAATATACCTACTTTTCATGTCACTGGTGTTGTTATGTGTTAGATTGGAGAGTTGATTCAGGATTGACAGACTATAAAATAAGCGATCCATCACCTTTGAAGTGAAGCAAACTGCCGTCCAGTTATCCAAACTGGAGTACGGCACTGGGACATGTGAAATTAACAAAAATTGTGCTTCTTTGTACGAAGTTACATAAATCGGTGGTAAAATCTCTCCTTAGCCCATCAAAATGAAAGAGAAAAAAAACTACCCGCCTTGGGGATCGATCCCGCATCCATTATCATTGAAATTTACACGCTACCACTACACCAACGAACTTCACTGACAACTTACTTCAACCAACCAACTTCAACATTCAAAATGGCTGACCACGTAGTCTTCGCTTGTCTGAAAATAAAACGCTATTCCGCTATTCGTTCGTATCTATGAAAGATAAACACTGCGCAAGATGATGTCTTGACATGCTAGAATTGTGAATAACCTTCGTTGCGAGTACATCTTTCCCTTCATGCGGTGGAATAAACGACTTTTCCTCATGATGTTCAAGTTTTCCAGACGATTCGTCCTCGCTTGGGATATTTTAAGGTAAACTGTGAATCGAAAATTCCGTTTGTCTTGTATTCACGCATTTAATGACACCGAGCAACATAGAACTGACTCTTTGTTATAGAAGATAGCTGGAGAAACTCGCGAAATATATTGAAAGCTTTAAATAATAGCTAAATATGGACTAGACGTCCGCCATATTCACTTGTAAAATCTTTGAGAATTCACAAGTCTTCCTTTTTCGTTTAAGAAACACTTGTAAGTCACTCTTGAAAAATCCAACTTGTAGAATTGTAACTAGTGGATTTGTAGCTTTGAGAAACAGCCCCTGATTAGAATTGTGGATTTCCTGTAATATAAAACCCTGTTTTATGCTTTGTGCATCCTTAGGTTTTTTGCGGTGATTTTACTGCGATTGAGTACAGTACTCGGGTCTGTCGTTTGGGACATTATAAAGCTCTCCCCTCATCTGCAGAGGTATCATCCCGATGTGTTGTTTTTCTCTTCTCGTACCTCTACCCATAAATATTTTAGATTTTATCAATTTTCTCTCTTATTCTCAGTGGTTCCACTGTCCATTAATTTCTCTCGTCTTCCCTAATGACAGCTTGCTCAGTATTCTTTCTTTCAAGTCGAGCATTGGTCGACTGCTGTCATCCCTTCTCGCATATCGTATCCAAATGTAATTTTTTACACCGTGCCATACCTCTTAGCTCCAACCTAGAGCAGTGGCGTGGTAAGAAATTATATAGGTGCCCAAAATCCCTGTGTAGTTGCATACCTCACAGGGACGTCTAATTTTGTTGCATCTTCACCAATTTTTTATTGTCTTTGTTGGTAACTGGTTATTTACCGGTCGAAATAGGATTTTGATTGATATTTGCTACTCTGCTATAATCCTTGATAGAGTAGAATTACTGTCTAACTCTCTTCAGTTCAGCATACCTATTTCCTACATCTCTTCATGACGTCCATGATGCCCATCCTCTATTCCCTCCTTCCCAGCATTCTTTCTTCGAAAATAGCCTTCAAAATCCCAACGTCCATCTATAACTTGCCGTATTCACCTATATTGCCTCCTCTTCATTTACACTAAAGAAAATACATTCCTCCCCTATCACTTGCTAGTGATTAAAACCAGAATATTTCATCCTTAGCGCCCTTAATCGGGGCTATTTTCAAGCTATCAAGTTGGAAGAACAGTTTTTTTTCATGTTCACTCAATTTCTCCGCCGAATTATAAATGGCAAAAATTTTTTATGCATAAAATGATTTTCTAAGGCCAATTACAGAAGGTAAGAGTTATGATCCATCCCATGGCAGTATATTTTCATCCTCTTCAATTTTCATTTAAAACTAAAGTTCGTGAGTGATAAATTGATCGATGTGTAGTCTCAGAAAGTGAATGCCATTTTATTATCAGGTAGCAAGTCTTTGCCGGTTTTTTTTACAGTTGATTTTCCTACACACTATCAGGCTGCCAGAAAATCGGTTGATGCGAATGCCGTAAAGAATAAAGTTTAATTCAATTTTTATAAATATTTTTGGTACCTACTCTAATAATGTCACCGTGGCAAAAAATTTGCATGAGCTATTAAAACCAAACCCTCCCCCTTTCGATGGAAATAATGGGAACAGATTTTTTCGGCCGATTGATGATTTTTTGTATAGGCTCTTGATTAAGGGAAGAAATCTGTAATATATTCTCCAGTTATTGTTTAATTGATTTCTGCTGGTGGGACTGTCCTGGATTTTTCTCATGCGGTGCCTGTTGCCGTTCGAACGAGAAACGTGCGACATATTCTTGTAAATTAATATTTATATTTTTCTGTCATCCGTGAAATGAGTTCCCGAGATTGTGCGACTTTCTCATTTTCCCTCGTGTCTATATTTGTTCGTATTTACTTACAGTCATCGCAGACACGTGCTGTTCTGGACGAGTGTCCCACTCGAAATCGTCCGCGTTCGTAAGGTAATCTATAGCTTTTGAGCGCGTTCTGTGCTCCGGGTATCCACACCGGAAGCAATTTTCGAAGTATTCACGTGCCGCCTTAGTTGTGCTCGACCGCGTTCTTAATTTCCTTTTGTATCCGTCGCCTAGGGAATGTAGGTTTGAACGTACGAACTGGGACTTAGAAGTGGTGCATATGACCTTATAACTATTACATCTTCGTCTATTCTGCGCGCAACCGCAGGGGCACATGGCAGGGGATGCTAGGACTCCAGTCATGAAAATAGGGTAGGGATTAAGGAAAAGGAATTGGATTCGGGCTAAGACGAAAGTGAACTGTAAGTAATGAAGTTTAAACTTATATTGTGCAAGTAAAAATGAACTCTCTGACGTGACTAGAAATGGTGCTTTTTACATGAATCGTCTGATGAAATTTTGAGAAATAATTTGAAACTCTCTTTAGTGAAATTTGACAATCAACTACAGACATTGGATCAGGGTTGTCCAACTGGTGACCCGCGGTGCCAATTATTGTGGCCCGCGAAAGGTTATTAAACAAACATTCAGAAATTTATTTTTATACCTTACGTTGTTTCTTATTGTTACTTTAAAGAATTATAATTTATTTCTGTATGGCCCGCAACCATATTAAAAGTTGTGGCCCTTGAGGCCTTGCAAGTTGGACAACCTTGCATTAGATCTTTATCCTGAGATAAATGCAACCTCCCTGCTGTAAACGTATTATTAACCCGCGACCTTTGCTCGCCAGGCTGGTGCTTTACTGACCTGGTTTCCGCGATCGGTAGGTCGGTACTTATTATGTCCCAGCCTCTAGCCTCTCTGCCGCTGAAGACTGATTTGGAATACGACGATGAAGCGATGGAACGAGTTGTGATGATAAAGTTGCCAGTAGACAGGACGATATATGTGCATTAGCCGAGTAAGTGTATGTGATTAAAGAAGAGGGTAGATGGCGTCTTGACTCGAGAAAGCGAAGCCTATTTTTTCGAAAAATTATCTGCCATGGCTCTCGCGCGAAAATTTGTCGATAAATTATGTGGGTAACACCGCTTTCCGTTTGTAAAATTATTACCATTTGCTGTTTTCTTGATAAATCATTTCGGTACTGCGAAATTTTCGCCACCAATAGTTATGCTTTCGGCTTATTAATTGCACAGCATCCATTTAATATGCGCATTGCTCATTTTAATGGCCTTTATATTCCCCCGTTCCATCATTTCTCTTCATTAATCTGTGATGAAGACGAATGGCATCGAATTTCGCAACACGGCACAGAGGTCAACTCAGCGATGGCATTTTTACGACGCGTAAAGCTACAGCTCCCTCACGCTTATGACGTTGATGTCGGGGATTCAATCGGTTGACGCTTAAGTTCCCGAGTTCTCTCTTTTGTCTTGCTCATATGTTTCCCCCTACTCGTGTGCGTATTCGCCGAGTGAATATGTGTATTTATGTAGCGAGGGCGGCGTCTTGTCCCAATTCGACCCTCGCCTGCTTGCAGTCAACTCTCGCTTCTCTCGCGGCCTGTCCTTTTCCTCTTGCTTCCTTAACCTCCCCCACGGCCCACCTCCTCGCTTCCTCCTCCCCACTCTCGTAATGTTTTTTTATTCGCAACCCCCCCCCTCCCACCCCCACCCCCCACACGTCCCCCGCGTCGCCCTTGCCCCCTCCCCCGCGCCTCCCCATCCTGCATGCCTCCCTCTCCTATCGTCACTACACCCGCACCCCCACCTCCCCCAAGCCCCATGCTTAGCGTTTTTCCCTCCACCCTCACTCACTCATGCTCGTTTCGAAGCGACGGTTATTTCCGAGCAAGCGAGGAGTCGTCGAGTCTCCATGGGCAGCCTAAGCGCCTAGGCGATCTTCTCCGATTCAAATCGCGTCCCACGCCAACGGCAGATTGTAGTATCATTGACGGAGCGTTGGGGCTTCGATCGTGGTCGAGGGGGAGTGGTCCTGCGGTCGGTCGCGCATCTCTTCTCTGCTTTGTCTCCCTGCAGATTGTCCCCGGCTCAGATTTCGATCGTGGTCCACAGCGTTCGTTTTATATTGGTTGGAGCGATTTTTCTGCTATGTACAGATTTGCGTGAAACTTAGTGTACGTGTTCTCATTTTGATATCTATAGATAAAAGTGAAAAAAAATACATTATACCGGTTAGTTGTTTTTGCAAGTCAATGCTATTTTTCCACGCTGCCTTGCACATGAGACGGAGACTATTACAAAAACAGATTTTATTCTAAATGCGAAATAATACATTTCATATTTTAAAAAAAGGTGGCTTACAAATATCAAGGCGTTATGCCGAGTCAATGATTCGAGAAAACATATTTAAGTGTAATTTTCACATAAATCTTGAATACCGCGCCGAAATCCCAAGTTATATGTTTTAATTAAGGCAAAAATGTAAAATATAGTTCTTGTATCTTTTCCATTACTGCATTTTTGGCGAGTTTCACCGCTTAAACAAATGAATTTAAAATGTGGTCCTATTATTTTTTCGACTTGAAATGTGAACTCAATGACCCACGATTACCGCTCCAGGCTCCTTTAGTGTTTGTTGAGGTTCGAGAGACGGTGGATGGGGCGTGACTGAAAAGCACATGCCGGAGAGAGGTTTGATGCATGAATACTAGATAAGTATCCATACTAGATAATCTCTTGGGAGTCTCGTAAATAGTGTGAGGTAGCAGTCAGTAGTTACTTTGTGGAACTTAGCGATTCTCATAATGATGGGAAAGAAACATTGTGTACAATTCCACTCTGTTTTATCGTCTATAGACGTTTCTGTCGAATGATCAATTAAATAAGCGTGGAACTGTACACAGTGCGTATGTTGCATCACTGTGGCAATAAGGAAGCCAGTTAAGTAAAACTGGAGATTTTACTAGTTGTAGTGTATTTAAGTTATCATACGAAGGGAAAGGAAAGCGCTGTGTCATCAGCTGCTAAAATATTCAGTATTTGTAGGCATATTTCAATGGTCTATTAGTAGTAACTTTCTGTAGTAGAAAATGGTTTTGAACCCCTCGTGCATTGAGATATACTTTATTAATATTACGTCACAATAATTAGTATTAATTCCTAATAATTTTATTTTCTATTGTTTTTTAAATAGTTTAGGTGTGCTCTGTGTATCTGAGAAATCTTGACTTACAAATACTGATTTTTTACTGAATTTTTCACTGTATTTCAGTGGCCGTTGTTTCCAAGTCATGTCCTAACTGCGGCCTGGGAATATTCCTTTTTTAAAACTTAAATGATTAATAGTTCAATATTTTCTAATAGGAAACATTTCAAATTTAATAAATTTCGTTAAAATATAAATTTACGGAACACCGAAAAATTATTTTACCTTATTTAGTTTAAAGACACTACATTATTTGCTAATTATCCCATTTATTGAAAGAATTCTGATTGTACAATTCCGTTGGCTAAATTGTGAAGTAAATTCATCTATGTTTTGTTATTTTAGAGTCTAGTGTGTATATTGTAGTAAAGCTTGCTGTTTTTACGTTTCCCAATCTATGTTTGAGGCACTCTCGTTTCATCGCAGGTATTTTTATCGCTGATTCTGCTCCCACTCTGCTCGTCCTTGATCCTTTCCTTGTGTTTCAATGAGTCTGCTCGTGCTGAACTGCTTTGTAACAACTGATCTGATATCTCTTAGCTCTGGAAGCTCGTGGTATAAGATAGCCCTGGCTTGCTACCCGCTGCCCAATTCCAATTTGTTCGTCGTCTTCGACGTGAATTTTAGGGATGGGATGCGACTGGGTTTTTTGCGTCACATCTTCGAGTGTGACAATTGTGACCCAGTCACAGCGCAGAAAACCTGTGATATTGTCACGGGTGTGAATTTGGATATGAGCTTCACAAATTTCGAGAGCGAGCTCTCCGCTCGTTCCGTAAAGGCATGAGATCGACACAGGTCCGAAAAGTGAAAATCACAAGAGATACATGATCTTTAGAAGCACACAGATTCAGAATGACTGGATTGGGAAAAAAATCTCCTCCAAAAAAAATCATTTCCACGGAGCAGATAAACTCGGAAAGATGTTTTCCCAAGAGCTTTGATTTCGCAGATACTATACTGGGTCTTAGTCGTGACGAAAATATCATTGACAAAATCACGGATCGTGAAACTACTAGTTTAGTTAATATTCGCGGTGATATTGAACAGGTCCTCTCATTATTATTAAAAAAGGAGACTTACTAAAATAAAAGTAAGTCTCCTTTTTCAATAACATGTTTTTAGTAGTATATCTGGCAAGTAATGAAATCGCCAGCCACAGCTGTCCAATTTTTTGTTTCGTTTGCGACCGCTAGGGGTACGTAAGAAGTATTTAGGCTCCATATTAGAGAACGAGACTCTCGCGGGTGATCTAACTCTTCAAGTGCGAGGTAATGGCATACGAGACATTTCACAGTCTCCCTTCGTTGATCATGACATAAATGTAGTCGATCGTCAGTCATTAATTAGCCTAATAATTGACAAGCGTGCCTTATTCCTGGGCGTTTCCGCCTTCCTCTGGGTGGTGACTGATCGCTTATGACGCAAGTCTTTATTATGCCTGTTGTGCATGTTACCTCTCTATTTCAACAATCGTTTATCATTATATTTGCATAAACTTTCACTCATGTCAATCTAGTTCATTCGATGTCGATTCATTAGTTTCTATTTGATGTAGGCGTAAGGACTGTTTCAAAGCTCAAAGCTGTTTCTTGGGATAATTGCAATGTACATATTTTAAATAATTTTCAGTAGGCGTCAAAAAGAAAATTTGAGCGTATTTATAATGTGTGGCGTTATTCATTTGGTGATAATAACTTTAACTTCTCAAGCGCTGTAATCGGCATGCTTACTTCTCCACGCGATTTATTAGCATCCGTTTTAGCCTACAAAGAAGTTAAAAAGTAAGGCCCTCCCCGACTCAAAAAAATATGGAAAAATAACCTTATAGTATGGGATCACCCGAGTTTTTATCTTCCAGGTCTATCCTCTCAGAAGGAAGTCATCTGCTTGGGGTAGGCGGCATGGTTTCGATCCAGTTTCAAATTCATCTTTTATCAAAGGGCATCATTCGCGGAGCCGTTGGCGACTTTCAAGTCACAATTACTCGTTTCCTCTCCCGGCGATAACAGCAGTGGTGTTGTGTTTTGGTTTCTTCGCGGATAATGATTGACGCGAAGCTCGTGATGAAAATGCCAAAGTGTCTTCCATCGTCGATAAGTTCAAATTTCGTTTACTGACCTATTAGTGTAATCAAAAGACCTTGAATAGTACTGCGGGACATTTAATTTTGTCTGATTTATCGTCAATGTGTTCCTTGCGCTTTTTTCTTCCGATTCCATGTTTCAAAATATGATTTAAAAACGGTATTTAAGGTTGAATGTGGTGAAAATAGGTTTGAGAGATCTATATCTACGATGAAGAGATGAATAGGATCGAGGCATACGAGACGGGATGTATGGGCGTAGTATGTCTGCAGAGTTTAAGAGAGAAAGAATGTGAGGGAAGAAACTTTGATAGATAGATAAGAACAGAAGGAATGCTTGATCGAAACCTAGCCTAATGCGTACCGTTCATCCAATAATTCAATCATGTATTCATCCATTAGGTATTCCCGTCGTTTATTTGCGAATTATTGTATAGTCTCTGTATTAATTCCCCTTATCAAGGAGTCATTTTAACTTCCCCCTTGCAAAACTATTTGCTTTTTTTATATATATTTATTGAGAAATATTATGGAATTCATTTAAATACAGGCTGATTACAATTGTTACAATAATTGAGAGGTATAGAAAGCATAATTATAGATCCATGCTTACAAAATGTCGTCCCATTGAACAAAGAAAACGAACATACTTGAAAAGAAAATCTGTGTTTATCAATAGGACAATGAGGACTTTAAAAATGTTAATTAATAAATAGGAATAATTTATGATTGATAAAACACTTAGTAATCCTCTACAGATTTATTGTATGGCACGACGCATTTCTCTACTTTGTGGCATAATGATTATGCCACAGCTGTGAAACGCTTCGTGCCATTAAATAAATCTGTGGAAGATTGCTAATTGTAAGTGCTTTATTCATCATGAATATCGACAACTTTCACCAGGTCCAGCCTTACACTGTTATAAATAGGAATCAATTAAATAAAAAGTGTCAGAAAATCATTCTTGTTTCCCAATTTATCTCTGCGTTAGCCCATCAATTGTGACTGTGACTGGGCTTTCGAACGAGTCACGGTCACGTGTCAAACGCAGAAACGTGGATCGAATTTTTGTAGTCCAGTCAAAATCGTTTTCCTTATCGCGCTCTGGGTGAGCATCTTCTCCTTAGCCTTAACGGAGCCGAAAGCTTCGCGTTACATGTGAAGGGGGACACCTTCGCCTCTTCGCAGTCAGTAGGGATACGTGTTGCGTCCGTGGTTCGCCGTCCGAGGGCCGATCAGCTCACTCCTTCCCCCTTCCCGTTACCTCTCTCGACAGCGCCCTCTGGTTCGACGCTCACGATGACAGTGCCCTCTGCCGGACGGGTTTTTCACCCACCTCAGTCCTCTTCGCTAAGGGGTGAAAAGCGGGTGCCCGCATCTGGGGGTTCCGGTTTTGCCTATCTCTCTACATCCCTTTGTGTAATCATGACGGGAGGGGGTGGCTCGGATAGGGTGTTTTTTCATGGTAGGGGATAGGGATCTGCGGTAAGATTTTCCATCGGGAACAGCTGACGATAATGAGTGTTGCTCACCGATGCATTATCAAACCGGGCGAGAGGTTGGTCCGAATGGAGGGGTTGGCTTTCGCTCGTGAAATTTCGCGTCGTGAGGTTTTCTTGAGCATTTTTAGCCGTAAAAGTCATCAGTAGTCATTAATCCGGAGATTGGTTTGCTGAAGGTCTCCAGTTCACTCTCCTCTCAGCCAACCGCTTCATAACTACAGAATTGTTCTCTTGGACGTCCTTCATAATTTTCCTGATGTTTTCCGTACTTTCTTCATCTGTAATTCTTCCCATCCATTTTTCCTTCTATATTTTGTTTTCAGTACTCTATTGTGTTGCAAAATGTGTTCAATAAGTTTGTCTGTTCATCTTCTCAGTCATTATACTCTTCTCTTCAAATCTTCGGAGGCCGCCTTTGTGTTTCCCTCGCTCCATTTGATCATCATTCTTCCATTTACTCCAGGTAGAATGCTGTGTTTGCTTCGGCTATTCTACTCATATTTTCTTTCTTACTTCTTCCATCGCTGCTTAAATGCGTGACTTTTATCTGCGTTACCATATTTTTTAATGGGGGACTACTACCCTACATCTCGAGATGTAGAACTCGGTACAATGTCTGAGACAAGATCGGATGTTCATTGATGGAGCAAACTCCCGTTATGGAAAAAAATTCTTATTGATTTGAAGCAAACAGAACTATGGTAGTACTGTTAACTTGCCTCTACCGATTGAAGAGCAACCTCCGGGCATTTAACATACGCCGAGTTGTAAATGGCTCGTTGAGGATGAGAAAACCACATTCCATTTACTGTGTGAATGCTCAGCAATCGCTTGGACTCGAAATTGCTACCTAGGTATGCCCATTGCAGAACCCAAGAACAATAGGGATTTACCCATTGGAAACATCCTAGCCTTTGACAAGGCCAAGGGCACGCCAAGGGTCTCCGTGGTTAAAAACTCAGTAAGGTGAATGGCACAATGGACCCCTGAGACCTAAAGTGCCATAGCACCCGGGTAAGGAAACTTCAGCAAAACCGCCTATCTACCCTTTATTTTGGCTTGAGCAACGGTAATTAAGCTCGTTATTTTGACATCCACGGCTATCTAGCCGATGATTGGTTTGCTACAGGTCTCCAGTCCGTTATCCTTTCAGGAAACCAATTTTTCCATCATGAATATTCATTTTAAAATTCATTTGGATATTCTACCAGCTGATGGGTAGGTTTTTGGACTATATTTATCTTAACATTCCAATTTCTGGGATATATTTTCACTCTCTGTTATATAAATGGCTCGCCATCATGTTTCTTAAATTACTCGTATGTACATTCTGCCTCTCCTTAAGTCGTCCAAAATTATTTTCCTCTTCTACGCTTCCCCAGCGTTCCCCCTCAATCACCATTTTCAACATGTCCTCGCCTCTCAAAACGTCCTCCATCCACCTTTTTCTGTCGCCTTCGTACCTCTGCCATTAATTTCACGTTTTCATATTTTGGGTGTTTTATAGGTTTTTTTTTAAACCTAAATACTTTCAATTCTATATACTTGAAACTGGTCCTGATTGTTTTCTTATCCCCCCAGTGTTTAGCCACATTACCTATAGTATAAATACTATAGGCTAGAAGTAGTTTTTTAAAGCTTGTTTTATTTTTTTATCACTTAGCTCCATAAATAGCAAGTAATGTTGCTGAATAAAAAGCATGGCTCATGGTGGAACAGGGATGGAAACCTGCGGAAGGAAGTTGAAGAATACACCCTTGAATTATTCAACTAAAAAATTCTGATCGCGCGAGTTTCAGACTGGTTCTGACAAAAGCGACGAAAGAGGATAGAACCAATCTGTAACTCTTGAGGTCCAATATTTTTCTTCCTATTACTTATCCCTTTGCTCTTGCTTATAGATGCCTAATTCCCCCAACCGTAAGCCCTTTTCGGCGGCTCACAGGTAATTATTTAAGATGTCATTCATTATTTTATTTCACATGAATCGTCCAAGGGGCTAGAAACGTTTTCTTATCATATCGGCCACTTGGCGTAATTATGTAAGCCTTTGCATATATTCATTGGGGTAGATTTAATCTTCAACCCGGGAGTTCGTTAACCTTATGTCATGTTTTCGGATGGAGCATGTATTGGAGGGAAAACATGATGAGATATGCTCGTCCCGAAATTAAACTGCTGTAGCATCATATGCTGTTATTTTCTTTATCGTTTCTTTTATAACTTTATCCGACCCATTATTACTTGTTCCATAATCCGACCCATTGTTCCGTAATTTAAAAAAAATCCTCATTCAAAGAGGTTTCTCCAAAGTGTAATCCACCCATGTCATATTCTTTAAGAGTTTTTTTAATCCAGTGAGGATGAATAATTTTGATTTAAAAAAATAGGATTTACCGCGTTTTTGGAAGAATAATAAGATAGTGATCATTTGTTGAGCCTTGGTCATCTCCTGTAAGTGCTGCGATTAAAAGCATAGTTCTAAACGGTAAATGTAAGTACAGTGACCTAGCAAGTTGTTATCAACGGATTTTTCTGCAAATTTAATTCTTGATATACAGAAATTACGACAAGATTACAATTCGTTTCGATTGTCGCCCGTGAAACAATGAATCGTGTGACGGGGTTGAGAGGAATGAGCTAATAATGTCTGATATCCTGCTTTTGTTATGTTTTTTTGTTAATGGTTGATACCATCGGTTCACATAACGTCGGTGTTTGTGATCATTTCTAAGGTGGCTGGAGCGGTTATCGTGGGTCATTGAGTGCAAAATTAAATATTTATTAAAGTAAGTTGAAAATAGATTCTAGGACCACATTTCATTCAAGTTTATTCGTTTATGCGCTAGAACGCACTGTACAGACAGTAATGGAAACGATACAAGAATTATATTTCAATATTTTTTTCCTTAATTATAGCATGTTATGACTCGAGTTTTCGGCGCAGTATTCGAAATGTAGACTGAATTATATTGAAAATGTTTTTTTTTCGAATATTGGACTCAGCGACACTCCTTGATATTTGTTAGCAACAAATGTAATTATAAATATGTATATATAATATAATAATATATAAATAATAATAATATAATAAAATATATAATAATGATATATAAACGCATTATTTCGCGTCAGGGGAACACCTATACATATGCAATCGAATTATTAGGAAATACACATCATGTGCCAGAAGGCTACATATTAAAAAAGCATCGCATTGCCGAGAAATCCAATTGGTTTGATACGTTTTTTTAAACTTATATCTGTATATATCACCATCACTAATGGGAACATGTATGCAAAGTTTCACGATAATCTGTACATGAACAAAAATCGCTCCAACCACCTTAAATATATCTTCCCTTCTTGAGGGACCGTATGAATTAGCCCAGTGTTTCCCAAACATTTTCGAAGTACCGTCCCCTTGGTTCCGCAAACCTATGACCAACTGTAAGCACTAATACCTATTTTAATCATAATTATAGACTACATGGCCAAATCCGAAAAATTATAAAAATAAAATTTAACATAATTACGATTGATCTAATAATTATTTCAAATGCAATAGATAAGTAGTTTATTCACCTCATGGCATGTACTACGTTCCTGTATGGGACATTTCAGGGCTTACATAAAAATAAAAGGCAACGCACGTGAAATTATAAAATTAGGTCCATGAAAATAAATTATCGAAACAAATTGTTTTAAGAAATAATTTTTTAAAGTTTTTCTCACACTCCTTCACTCAAATTAAGCTCTATTAGAAAATAGTACTCGGAACAGATGCAATTTTTTGAAATAGACTCACCAATACATATTTTATTTGAATTAGTTTAGAAAATTGCGTGACTATGGGTTATTGTTTTTCATCGTCTTAAAGTCATTTAAGAAACGTTTTGGAATTAAATGTAAGAACTAACTATCAAATAAATTATTTATGAAATTAGTGGGCTTGATGAGGCTTGAAAGCAAGGTTTCCTAAAGATCATCGTCATTGATCACCGATCGGTCAGCACCGTACCTTCAGCCCCTTCAAATTCTTTTCGCACCCTTAGGTCAAGGCCAAGATTATAGCACTGCCGCCTCAGGGGGCTGTAGCACCCATCTTGAGAAACTCTAAATTAAACCATCCACTTGGAGAATCTCTGATTAAACTTTCTTCCCTCGCTTCTCTACCCGTGTCCCTTCTCCGCTGCCCTTTGGGCGTGAGCGCCCCTAGCGACGAGTCTTCACACTTTTGCGGCGGTTTAGTTGCGGGGCACAAGAGGCGAACTAGGCGAAGGGGGGCGTGGTTTCCCGCCTTCTTTTTGAATAAGCGAGTGCCTTCCGACCCTCGTATGCACTCCCTTGCTGCCTCGCGTGCATAGTTGGGAAAATTACCAACAAATTTAACTGATTAAAGTTAATCTTAGTAGAAAGTAACTAGTTAAAATTAAAAGTTACTTTTCTGAAAATAATTTCTGATAATTGGTTAAAGTTAAAAAAAAGGTAACTTTTACGTTAAAAGTTACTTTTAAGAAACTTTTAAAAGCTATTTTTCTCAATTGGGATGAAATAAATCCAAACTTCAAATTTTAGAAAGGTTTCTTTAACTTTTATTTAAAAAGTCATTGAACTTTAATAACATTCTAATTTCAAAATTTATATCGGACATCCGTCCTTTCCTGTCGGAAAAAAGAAGAAAAGAAAATTCGAGCAGGTCGACATTTGCTAAAAATTAACGAAAAAAAATAACAAGCTAGTTTTGTATCAGTTAATGTATAATTTTAACGATTATAAGTTAAAAGTTAACTTTTCAAAATGTAACGGTTAAGTTAAATAGTTAACTACATTTTTAACGATTAATTTTAATTGTTCATTTTTTAAATCGTTAATCCCAACTATGCTCGCGTGAGACTCCACGAACTGAATCACCGAGAGAAAATTGTTCACGCAATTGTCTTATTGTAGCTATATTGAGATAATTCTTTTTTCGGGTGAAAGTTTTCAGACTTTTCCGGCTAATTGTTTTGTGAATTCTTCTTGGTCTTAAAATTGAGCGTAAGAAGAGGTGTTGAACGAGTAAAAAACCAAAGAAAGGGTCCATCAAAAATGACTTTTGATTGTTAGAATTCCCACAATGTGAAGTTGCTTTATCTTTCACGTCCCTTTTCTACTCGTTTCCAGTGTGAAGTTTTCGTTTTCCTCGATAGGAAGGACTTGAGCCGTATTTGGACCATTATTAGCTCTTTCCCAGTACAATTATAGAGGTAATTCCAGTCGTTTGACCGCCCTTCAGGCTCGGTTTGAACACCTTCAGTTACTTTAGAGGATACAATATCGTGCTGATTTTAAGAATATCTGAAAGAAGGCTGAAATTTCCGTCAATTTATACTTTGTGCTCGACCCAGGTTGTTCGGGTGGTGATCTATATGATCCGAAACAATGAAGCTTTATACCGAAACTTAGGTCTTAGTAAAACTATTTACCTCTTGGAAATGGCTTATCTTTCTTTGTCACAAGTCTTAATGTTTCTTACTTGGAAAATTTTGCATTTCAGTAGTCTTTAACTTATTCGCAAAGGTTACGGTCAACGAAATGTTCATCAAACTCGTGGTCAATGAGCGTTTCTTAATTAATGACAATATAAGTTAATTATTCATAATAATAATTTCCGGGAGAATGGGGATTTTTTTATTAGAGATGGGGTGAAGGTGAGCCTTGAGAGAGAATGACGTTTTATATCGAAACTTTATTTGCCTGTGATAATTGCAAACATCTTGTATCTTCCTAATATTGAGAAACTTCTTTCAATTTTAGCATTGCTTACTTTGGACGTGATTTGTTCGAGCAGTGACTAAATAGTCACTAAAACAATTGCAGCTCGCGAATAACTCAGCAAACACTTTGCCAATAAATATTGTTTCTTCCTATTATATTTTTTTTTAATAATCAGCTGATTTTTCATTATTATTGCTCACCGTTCTCCAGTGTGGATCGTTGAGGTGTTGGCGAAGTCGCGTTTTTCATATACTTCGCGGATTATGTCATAAATCGTGTGGGTGGGGTGGTTGTGGCGGGGGTTGGGGGCGGGAAGCGGCGAATGTATTTGTATGTCAGGTGGCCTTGCCCTTATCCCCTTCCCGCGCTCGTACCCTTCCGGTCGATCCTCCTCATTTTCAAGGGCGATGACTTCCTTCCCGGAGGCGACGCCGAAGCAGTACAGTGCGTTGACTCCGGAGGGCGCTGCCAAGTTCCCGCCGACGCGACGCCGTGGCCGCTGCTGCTGCCCCCTATCCCGCTATCATAAGCCCTCCCCCTTCTCCTCCCCCCCCCCTCATCCCCTTTCCGCCAAATAAATTGTGGTTCCTTCCCCCCTTCATTCTTGTTCATCCCCCGTCATCGTTCGGGGCCGTCAAACTCAGAGCCGTATCGCTTAAGGGGGGATCCGGAGGGGACCTAGTTTATGTCCCCATTGTCGCGTCGGAGGTTTATAATATCGCCACCCCACACCCGGCAGATGTATGCCAGGGGGGAATGATGTGGACCATGGCTTGGGCTCTTAATGAGCGCTCTTGAATAGGATCTTGTAGCGTGACGCTCGTGCATTTGTCATCCATTTCGACCCGCGCCCTGGTGGCGCCTGCATCTATGTATTTTGGCGCGCGCGCGTGGTTGTGCTACATTGGACTATTATGCCCTGGCTTTAGAGAATATGAACGCAGTGACTGATAAAGGAACAGCTCAAAAATGTATGAACCTGGGGAACACGAGAGGTGTGATGTAAAAAAAATCCGTCATTATTGTCCCTTGGCAATGTCAAACGCTTTCTGAATAAGGTCTTTCAACCCGATTGACACAAGCCCGATGTCAAGATGAAGAAGGCCCAAATGAAATACGATAACTGTGTCACATCGTTGTTTTTATTGCAGTTTCTACCTCGGTAAGCCGGGCCTTATTTAGGTGTGATCATCCACTTACATTGTTACGTATAGCTTGGCTCATTTTTTTCTAGTACCCGCATTGATGCTCAATTATTGGACTCATCCCTTAAAGCTCACATTTTCCTTGGGTAATTAAGCTCTATGATGTTTATGTTTGTCAAAAATAAGAAGTACTTTGTGTGCATTTGAATTGCGCAATCCCTGGCTTTGAGGCGTGGTCCACAATTTTTTAATCCGTTTCAGTGGTGTAGTTAATGGAACTCTTGTATAATGGATACTTCACGGATGGAGTTCGCTGAGATATGGACATTAATACAATTGTTCTTCAAGCTGTGATGACCCAACATATACCTTTTTGTGATTTAGATTTATTCTGACAAAACATCATTCTTTTGTGTGCAAGTTAGTATCATCCGCATCGATGTGAAAAGGATCATGGGCATATTGCTAAGAGTGAGCCCGTTTTGTCCGGTGAGGAAGGCATCAAAAGCTGTCCGTTCGTGGGCAATTATTTGGAGATCATCTCTTACATCATGACTTCGGATGGAAGTGCATGCACGACGCCGCACTGTCGCTTTCGTTCGAAATGGGGACCGGCGGACCGAAGTGTTCCGCGAGGCGTTGCGAGGAGGTGTCGAAGAGAGGGAGAGTTATCTCGATGTGTGGATCTCCCTTTTTCGGAGGCGGAGATTTCAACGCTCGAGAGGGTCTGGCCGCCCGAGGCGGGAGAAGAGGGAGGTCGCCCTCTGCCCCGTAACGGGGGAAAAAGGCGGTGCCGCATTCTTTCTCGCATTCGGTTGGCGGGAATGGAAAGCGCGGCTTTGGTAGTGCATTGTGGAAGAAAGCGGGAACGTCCCGAGCTTGCCGGTTGGACGTCAAAACGTCTTCCTTGGCGTTCGTTGTTGCTGTTTGTGTGGGGATTTGAGGAGACTTGAACGGAGTCACTTCTCCCGAAAGTGGTCCGAGTACAAAGTAATCTTGGTGTGAGAGCCCTTACGCACATATGTCATTTGAGAGTATATTGATTTGTATTTTTCTCGCGGTGTGGGTGGTGCTCTGAGCTTATGTACTGCGGTGGTGTGCCCTTTTTTGTAATCGTGTGCGTTTTTTCACGGTCCTTTGTCAATACGGTCGTTAAGTGATGATGAAGTCGGGGTGAAATTGAGTTATGCGAGAATTAAAAAAACCTTGGAAAACTCGTGGGAATCTTAGGGAAAACTAATGATATTTTACCTTACCTGAATCGACGTAGTTCTATTTGCCATTTGCCGGTTTCCCGTGGTTTGTTTACTACTGGAAATTCACGACTTCTGTAAAAGAATAGGCGTCTAAAAAGTTATACAGAATTGAATGAAAACTGTAATTGCGCAAAATTAAATGACTTCCTACCACTAACGACATCAATCCTCAGGAAAGTCTCATGGTATGGAAATCAGAGGACTTGGCGGAATTTTACTTATTGTTAGACATCACTGTCGCCGCCAAGGCACGTCATCGCCAACGAAATGTTAACTTGAATCGCATTGGTGGATGGAGACCAAGGGTAAAAAATTCACCTTGAAAAAATCATTTCACTTGACAGGGATTCGAGCCTTGAATTAAGATGGTTTGGTGGGGTGGGAATTTGGAGATCCAGGTTCGTATCATGGTAGATTCAAATTGTTTTGCCTTGGCGAATTTCCTCCCCTTGGTGTATATATTTACAGCCGTGTGCGCGACGGCGTACCGCATCATTTGTTCAATGCAATAATTGGAAAATTACTTCGGTGGAGTTGGAGACTTCTATGCCGGCTTTCACGTTACCTCCGGTGAACGAACGGAGAAGTAAATATTTTGAAGAGTTTGCGTTGTAATATGTTTAAGTCTTGGGAGACATTGTCTTAGTTGTGTCTGCAGTTTTGTATTTAAAATATTTTCAATTATAAAATTAATAGCAGTATTTAGTATTGCCATTTTTTTTCTGAAGGTGACCCCATCTTCAGGCAAATGTCTTAGGAGTCACCTAATGCTCTTTAATTTGTTCCGATTTGATTTTTAAACTGTATTTATTTGTTTAACGGGCATTAAATATTTTTATTATTACCTTAGAAAATGATTCCTCCCTCTGTGAACACTTTATTGGTTCAATAAATGGTCAATACCCTGCTGCTCGAAAAGTTTCGAATTGTACTAACTTTTTCCGTTGATAATATTTCAAAGAATAGCCAGTCTCCAACTCTATTGCTGACTTCATAACTGATAGTAGATCACTACGCTAACTAATCCCATTGCTTCATATTTCGTCTGAAATTCATGGTTTGACTCTTGCAAGAGTGCTCTCTTTATCCTGTGACTTTTCTCCAAGAAATTCATATCCCTTTTAAAAAATCCTCGGGACTGAAAATGTTGCGCTTCAGTTTTCTGAAGAAGCGTCCAAGTTTGAACCAGTATATTTTTTTATCTATTTCAGCAAAATACTAGCTGCCTCTTGCCTCGTTCTATTGCTTGATGAGGTCATAAAAAGGTTAAAGATTCTACTTTTTAAACAACCTGAACAAAATGAATTGAAATGGATTTATCATCAGTAAAATACGAATGAAAATAGGTTCGTAGGAAGCCCTGATTATTGTATTTACAATCTATCCCTCTCTAAACTAGGGGACGGGGTAAGAATATGAACCCTCTGTTTTTTTGACCTATGGAAGCTTACAATACGTTCATGCAAACCTAACGCGAAAAACCACGAAAAATTAAATGTTTTTTTTACCTATGGAATCTTACAATGAGTTCATGCAAACCTACGCAAAAAAACACGAAAAATGAAATGCGTTCTATAAATATTAATGTCGTGAAACTTTTAAAACTTGTGAATTATTATATTTCCTAAAGATAGACAAAATATAGCAAAACCAATCTCGAGTAGTATTATGAAGTAGTGCTTTTCCACGAAAAAATAAGTTAAAAAACTGAATGAGTGCTGGAAAAATATTTTAGTCGCAGGGTAATTCGCATTAGCAACATAATTTACCTAATTTTGCAATAGTCTCAAAATATGCGTCGCTGCACAGACCTGCAAATTCTTTATGAGCCTTCATATAAGTTTTCGCTGCTGCTGATAGTTTTCAAGTGGTCTATGAGAAATTGTTCACAGGAACCGAAATCTTGGTGTCTCATATTGCTAACATATCTCATATTACCACCTTTTTCTCGATTTTCTCTAGCTGTCTCAAATCCCGTAACTATAATATTTCCTTCTTCATCTCAGCGTACGTGCTACCCTTCTATATACCGTGCATAAAGCGTATTCTCTTCCTTCCCCCTCCGCGCTTGCCTAACATCTTTCACTCTATCACGACCTAAAGCAACCCTTCGCCCATCATTATTTCTTCCAACCACCTACTTTGCCTCCCCCTAATCTCATCCAGAATTTTATCTTTCACCATCAACCATACCGAGCACTTCCACGTTTGTGGTCCTTTCCTTCCACCGCACCATCTCCATCTAATTTAATTCATCAGAAAAATTATTTTGTGGAATGTTATCATCATTCAATCATAGGCAACACCTATGAATATTAGCATTAGCTTACTTCATCATACCCTATTATCCGTGGTTGGTGCTAAGTATGTTGGTTGTTCCACCTTATAACCATGGCTTGGTTAGATATACTTAGCATGGCTCCTTTCCTTTGAAAACGTTTCATATGCTACTCTGTAGAACCAAAGAAATCATTTGTCTCAGAGGTCAGGATTCGCGTTTCGGATGTTCTGTGAGTACCTCTCACGGTTCTCTGGAAGAACTCGTCTGCGTGGGCGTTTCATTTTGGACCTTGAACCTCCTTGATCCCGTTCGCCGGCATGTTTCCAGTCGGATTCGCTGCCCACGCGAGCGGCAAACAAATTCAAACCTCCAGCTTGGTTTCAAATTCTGGTACATTATTTTTCCCCACCCAAGGTCTGTGATGTGAAGTAACCAGAAATGTTTTCCATTGTCCTGTGTTCGGTTCAAATTGTAGTCGGAATTACCCACTGCCCTTGAATGACGCTTTAGTGACCGGTTTCCCTTCTTTATTCTCATACACCATGTCGCGATACTTTTTATGCGATGCTTTCACGTTATTCCATAAAATGTAATGTAAGTTACTCGTTACGCCATTTTTTAATTGGCTTATTTTAAAGGAAGCTCGTTTTTACCGCTAAAAGAAAACTATTTCACTGCTCTCGTAACTGGTTGCTTTTACAGTGGCGCTGTCTGTAATCAATTTGAAGACGTAAAAAGGGAGTGTGATAGATATCCATATCGAGGGGAAAAATATGACTGGTACGTCTTAGTTGGACGAAATTAAACGCAGTTGTAAATATATTAAGAAAGTACTTGTATTATATCTTAACTAAACCTGGGCCCTTGGAAAGGACAATGAGAAGAATGTGGTGGTAACTTAGATGTGGGTATGAGGAAACGTGGTGGACGGAATGGGGTACGAACGGGGGAGTGGCATGGTTGCGGAGTAAAGACAATTGTTTGAGGAAATCTGGTGGAGTTGGGGTACGTGGTTGGGCTACAAGCCATTGATGGTCAATTCAGTGGGTACTGTGATTGATGAACGGAAATTAGGGAGGATGACAGGCATTTGGAATGGAATGAAGAGAGATAGGAAGCTTGGACGAATTTCGATGAGTCGAAGTACCACCGTCACTGAAAAGTGCTTCTAGCAATTGAAATACAGTAATACCTCGGCTAACGAAAATTAACTGTTCCGGGATAACATACATTAGCCGAAATACACGGTAGCCGAAGCGTGATTTCCCAAAGAATTCTATCGAAAATCGTTCAATTCGTTCTTGATGCTGACCAAATTTTGAAGATATGTTTTATGAAATGGTGACGAACACTTTAAAAAGGAAAAAATCACCTAAGGCTGAGACGAACTAATTCACAATTGGATTAAGAAGAATGTGAAGGAGGATGAAGAACTGAGAATTTTTCCATTGTACACGGTGAATCTCTCTCCTCACACTTATCGTTTTTTGTGGCATAGGACGGATAAAAGAGAAGTGGAAATCTGAAAGTAATCATTCTTCGGTTTTATGAGTGCTGATGATAGAAGGACCCAAAGGGACGCATAGGTCTGCTTCCATTAAAAGTCCCTAGTTTTACAGAGTATAATAAACTTCCTGAAGAAAATACGGCCAATGTTCTGAACTTGTGCTAGTAGCGTTTCTCTCCACACGAGACAGAACTTGCAGATATGTTTACAATACATATGAATCTTAGCCTTCGGTTAATGAGGCCGACGTAGTCAAATCAGCATTAATCTAATCCCTCATTTCTTGTCATTAACCTCTTTAGCCCTTGAGAAGCACGGGTGGTGATAGGTACCTAGGTACTTTCGCCACTTTATCTTATGCTCAGCGGTATGTCTCATGTGTCATTGAATATACTAGTGTTATATTGGAACTTGGACAAAATGTTTTGTAGTGTATTGTTGTACTTTTAAGTGGTTGACTGGGACATTGTCCCTTTTAAGGGCGTGTATCTATCTACAATGTGGTCATTAATATTGTGTTATTATTCTTTTGTTCTGTGCATGTTTTAGTCGTATGCTTTGGCCTCTACCCTTAAAAATGTGCCCAACAATGGTGAGTGGTAGGGCTTTATTTTGCGCATTATTTGTTTCAGAATATTTTTCTCACATCATAGATAAATTCCCGTCGTAAAGACAGACGCACCTCAAATTAGGAAAATAGCGCTTTACATTCAAAGCGTTAAGATTTACACCGCTGTCATCGACTCTTTTGGGGAAAATGCCATCAAAAGTTGCACTTCAGGAATGTTTTAAGGAAAAGCTTTTTACTGTGTGAAATTTGACGTCCTCATATGGCACCCACACCATCCAAGAGTGACGAAAAAAAACTTATTGCTCGTGTGTCATAAAAAAAAGAAAAATGAAAGCGTGGAGTCCTTCAACAAAAGTATGGGTAAAGCCTTTAGGATCAGTGTGCTAAATCGTGTGTGTTCTCTTCGGAGTATCCCTGTAAATTTAAATCTCTAAAACTGTCATTTTCTGAAGGTGTGGTAAAAAAATACCTGAGACTCAGTCGTTCGTGTGCTCAAGTACCTACTCTGGGTGCCTTTGGAGACGCTCATACTTACTCGTGGCTCAGGGGTAGGCCGGAGCGGCTTGTTTGGGTCAAGCAAGCCACGGTCACAGTCTTTTACTGTGCCACAGTTTGTACTCATTGGGAGTTGATAACATAAAAGGATCTTTTCTTTAGCTCGGGGATGCATTACATTAATGGAATATAAATTATTTTCTCCGGCGCAAATTAGAGGCCCAGCATTGGGCCCATTTCTGTTATTGATTGCTCCTAGATTGATCGTAAATGGTTAGGCATATATATATATATATATATATATATATATATATATATATATATATATAATGGAGTATTTAATTTAATTACTTTCACTGCGCTGGTATATATAAATTATCTGTTGCGTGTATCCTTTCGCATAGTTTTTTAAAGCAAAAGCTTAAACTTATCGCGACTCTCTACCCTTCAGCTACAGCATTGGCGGCATTGCATTATGTCTTAAGAGTAGCGATTAAAATACTCTCTTACTTTTAAGTACTTCTTTCGCTGTTATGATGAATTTTACTTTATTAAATTGATGGATTATTTCTCTGCATTTAATTACTTATATCATTGCTTTCTTAGTAGACGTTGAACCATAGTCCGTGCTGTGCAGTCACTAACTAAATGAACTATTTTTATTTTCAGTGGCTAATTTAATGCACGACCGATTTCATCAACTAGGTGTTATTCGCAGGTGTAGAATAGAGATGCCATTTGGTAGATAACCCTTTTCTTTAGGGGGGTGACCAAATGACTGAACTGTTCTGTACCTAACTGATGAATTCGCCTATGTGACTTAAACTGTAGTGCATTAAATGAATCAGAAAAAATATCCATTGTTTATATATGTAAACACCATGAATTTTCATAAAGTTGAGCCAGAAACTTCAAATTTCATCAGCGCCGAGCACACTTAGTTTTTCCCCAAAATTTGGGAAGTTGGATTATTTTTTAGGGTCGATTCATAAGATAGCGTATCGATATTTTGTGCCGACGTTTCCCATCTGTGTTCCCGCGCGCGCAGAAGGATCCCGCCTTCGTACGCCAAGCCCCACCTCCAAGCCTATTCACCTCAGAACGAACGAGCGACGGAAAACCGCCAAGGACGAGGGTGCTTTTCCGCCGTAGCAGGTCCTTCTGTTCGTTCGTGTGCGCTCCCTTTCTTAGCCACCCGGAATTTTCTGTAGTCCCCTTCCCTAAAACCCCCGAAAAATGGTCCTTTTTCCACCCCCAACTTTTCTCGACTCATTTTTTCTCTCTCTTTTCTTTTCAGAGCTCATCGACTCCGGCTCGCCCGCCGACTTGCCTCTCTGCGAGAACAGGTGAGAGAGTGAATGGTTTTTGGGCCTCCTCCTCCACTCCTCCCGAAAAACCTTCTCCGGCACTCCTATCCGGAGCCCGCCGGACGTGTGGAGGTGTCCTCCTCCCCCCCCCCTCTTCCCGCCCACAATATCCCAACCCCCTCGCATAACTTCTCCTTTATATACCCTTAAAAGTTTTGGCCCAACCCCTTTTCCAGAAAGCACTCTCCTTCCCCATCGGCTCAACCTTTTCCTCTCTCAACGCCCCTGCCACAGCCTCCTCCTCCTCCGTACCGTCCACATCCTCCCACTCACTCATCAGGTCCCCATTATGCACCCTCTGCCATGTGCGCAGAGGAGGGGCTTCCTCCATGGTCCAAGGTGTTTTTCCCACGGATCTGCCTGTGTCCATTGCCGCCAGGCAACCGGACCAGTCGGTGTGGGCGGGAGGGTTGGACGCCGCGCCGGTCGCGCGCCAAAACCTGACCCCTCTTCGATTCACTCGACTTGATTTTCGTCTGCGTGGTCTGTTTGTCTTAGGAATCAGGCGAAGAGTTGCTCGAAATCTTCGGAAGAGACTTGTTGTATTGGATATCGAGGGTTTCTTTCATGACAGAAATGTTATTGAACTCTAATGAAGACTGAATTATACTCAAAGAAAATGGAAGTAACTGAAATGCATGTATTGTTGTCTTAAGTCTACCATTACTTGCGAGACATTACGACAGTTTATGTTAGAGATGCATTAGCGCAAAGATGATAAAGTGTATTTGCTTCAATTTTACGTACTGTCAAGTCTTTCTTTAGGGATGCTTCAAGTGAATACATCGATAATAACATTTTTTTCTCACTGGTTTAGCCACGCTGTGATCGTTTTTTTTTAACGGTGAACTTCCTTTATCTCTATGATAAGGACATGAAAGTGGCTCAAACGTTATTTTGGTGTGAAGGCGACGTTCAGCCATGAGAAATGTATGATCTTGTTGGTAAAAGATGCATTAATCATCGGGAGAAACTCCACTACATTCAATTTCAGTTACTTGACAATATTGTCGAAAGTGGTCACCTCATCTCGACGCGCACAAAACATATCAGTAATCATTATACATTTATCACAGGTTGTGGTCACATGTTGGCTGGTATACTTACATGTTGAAGTAACTGATAAAATTCCCAAGGCCAGGAAAGCAACTCCAATCCATTTATTTCTGTTTTTAGTTGACCCAGCTGTGAGGTCTGTGATCATGTGTTTATGAACCATAGATGCCTGAACTTCGAAATGAAGTCTACTCAGTTTGATTTCAGCCGTATTGAAGCCTGTGTCCTTAGTGATGATCTCATCTCGAAGTTTAACGTGCTGTGTTAGCGACTTGGAGAGTGAGTATGCAAATGGTCGTGGCCATTCATTCTAATCGAAATCTAAGAACTCGATTGTTTTGCTACATTACATATTTCAAAGGGACGTGTAGGTCATACAAGGTATTGAACAGATTCACATTATTATTACCGCGTTTATCGCCTAAGGGACGTATCGGGGAACATGGTCGTAGTCGTAGTTACACTAAATTTAGGGTATAGTGTAATGCATGTTGGTGAATACTCACCCCCTGCCACACACCCCTGAGGTGGCTTGCAGGGTATTTTGTAGATGTAGATGGTGAGGATTGCAAGACCCAGCCCTTCTCCCATCTTTGGAGTGACCTGTCACGTATTCGTATGAGTAAATTATCTTTCATCGTCCCACTCCTCCCTCATGCGTAAATCATTGATCCATGGATCATTAGATTGAGGCGGAAATTCATGCTACGGGATTATCAGAACGTGATTTCCAACGAAGACTCCGCGATGACATTCCCTCATGTTACTGTACTATCACTTTCAAAAGTCGGTCCACGCGGTGAGCGCGGCCAACTGTGAATTTCGCTGAATTCGAACTTCGGGTATTGCCTATGCATTCAGCGACTACTAAGGGCCAACTTGACTCATTTCCACTCAACTATGGAGAACCTCGTATGACCTTCTCCCGCTATCGCTGACCAGCCAACTCCCCCGACTCCAATTGGTAGGCCACAGTAGGCGGAGAATGCAAAAGGGAAAGGCGTTAGGTGTTTTTCACTCTTACGAGTAGCGGGCTTAATTGTATTCTTGATAAATAGAGGAAATAGATCGACGAACCGACCAATACAAAGCAATTTTTTGAGGATAATTCTCGACTTCGCGTTTTACCCTGGACAGCTGACTCCCCGGACCTTTCTCCTATTGAGAATGCGTAGGGTAACATTGTGAATGAGTGGCATTACGACGGAGAAAGAACCGAGTAAAACTTTATAAGTCTACATACGGGATGTTTGGAATTCTTTAAGCCAACGTCCCCGTGTAATATAACATTTGGTTGGGTCTATGCAGCCACGATAACGATCTGCAACTGAAAATTTTGGCGATATTACGAACTATTAAAGTTGTTCTCTGATGAATGAACATTTTGTTTTAGATTTCTGTTACCATAGGTAATATACTGAAAATGACTATCCCAAATTATCTAGTACACTTATCTTCCTAACCTTATCAAATCTTGACTCATTCCCATTAATTTTCGCTGCAAAATGAACGCCAACTTTAAGTATAAACCACAACTTCTATTTCCTTCGAATCTATTCTAAATAACGAGAAAATTTTTGATGTTGCTTATTTTAAAATCTTATCTTTTATATATGAGCAGTTTTTCATCGTAGGCATTTTTAAATGGAGTGCATGTCTTCTCTGAGAGCGATAAATCAATTAAGTTATATCTCCACTGAAGGAGAACTCATTCAAAAATGACCGCATTCATTTCTGATAAATTACAATCCACTTTTTGTTGCTTCATTCGGAATAGTTTTGCATTTATTTTATCCTACTTAGGGTTTTATCTTTTTTTAGGTAATATCGTATAGTATAATTTTCAGTAATGATATATGTTGGATGAAATAGGTATGACTTCGCTTTGCGTATTTAGAAATCAGCTTCGAGCGGCGTTACACCGAAGGCATGTTTCAATGTTAATTTTGCTGTATTATGCTGTAATACATTGTTTTTATTGGACAATACATTGTTTTTATTGGACTTTTAAATGCACTGCGACTGTGTTTAGAAAGTTAATACAAAACAAAAAGATTCATTCACTGCAAGTATATTCATCACTCAGCTCTCCGTTCCTGAACGAACCTCTGATTTCTAGAAGCTGAGCATCACCATGGTGGCAATATATTCTGGAGATGTGGTCAAACTCTACTGACCTCTCTGACTATGGAATCTATCAGTCACGCAATGGGGGATGCTAGCTAAAGAAATTTTTGTGAAATCCAAGGTTACAAACGCACGACGTAAATTTAATTAGGTAGCTATTTTTATGCTCCTTTGGACGAGATTGTTTCACTGCACAGCGCTTTCTACACTTTCACGCGCACTGACGAAAAATGAGCTGCTGAGGAGATATCAGGGATTCTAAACTGTTTAAATCTGTCAATCCTTTAGCATAAATAGATTGGTTTGATAAATCAATGTATCTAATCGCAAGGCAATCAATTAATAAATTCAGTTTGTATACATTCTTGTAAAAGCAATGCCATACTGTGAAAAACATTGTGTGCCTCATTGTGAGAGTACTTAAAAGCTCTATGCCATATGCAGTGCACTTGACTTCGGTCACAAAAAAAGTTGTGATGATTTTGTGGCACAAATAATTGGCTTAGAGTTAACGTTTCCAGGCTTGGATTGTTTCCTTTCATTATGCCCAGATTATTTTTAAAAATTATCTAAGTAGTGACCGATCACTAGTCATTACCTTGAGGGAAATTAGGAGTGAATATTGAATAAATCTCAACTCCCGATTGCAAGAGAATGATCGTGCTCCCATCAGTTTCTCATCCCAGGTGAATACTCGGCGTTAATTTTTCCCTTATTGGTGTTTATGAAATTCTCAACGGTCTGTGTATCCAAGCAAAATATTTTGCTACAGTTCAAAAATGGAAAATCGTCGCATCAGTAATTAATGTGTTTGCTGGAGGCTTTCCAAAACCTCCAAATTTTCGTTCCGATACACTAATTAATTATATAAGTTTGAAGGCTATATCAGTTGTTTAGTTCTTAAACTTTACTCAAAGGTGTCGTTTTAATTTACTGTGCAATATCGTTTTAATTTTACTTTGCAATTACGGAGATAGAGTTGCAAATTTTTATCACCACGTGTGTTTCACTAATATAGATCTTTGCCGTAATATCCCCTTTCCCGTCGTTGAGTCACATCCCATCTATAGCACCTTAGGCAACACCACGTTTTATTTGTGCTGTCCCTCGTATATCTCCTATCGACTTTTCGTCTATTTTTCTCTTCATCCTACTTGAAAACAGCGAAATTCCAATTCAAACACAATTCTTTAAATCCTCTGTAACACCAACATCCATACATTAATTTATCCTTTACTGAATGACGTAGTTATACTTCCCGGAAAGGTAACCAGTTTTTTGGACTATTACTTCTTTATAAACTTCATTACCTGCGCTTTATATGATTAATTCACATTCCACTTATCACGCACCTTTTCACCTGCGAAATAGACTTCGAGTCCCGTGGCTGACTGGCTAAATAAATCTTGGCCATCTGCAAATCTACCAAAATTAACAGTTACTTGCTACTTTCCTTCGCAATTTTATCCCTTTCCATACATTTATTACCAAATTGTCAGCGAACAATCGAAAATCAATGGTAATAAGAAATGGCCCGGCCTGAATCCTCTTCCAACATATACCCATTCCGATTCGTCATTCATTACCCGTATTCCTCTTCATCCCCGTGAGGTTTTATAATTATGCGCCTACACTTCCAGTGTACTCCCTATTTCTGCAGTAATATTTATTATTCTCGTCCAATGTACTCTGTCAAAAGTCTTTCAGCAGTCTAAGAAGCAAATAGAGACATATTGGCTATTATATTAATAAATGTTAGAATACTCATCACCAGAAATGCGTTTCGAGTCCCGCTCTCTTTCCTTAACCCATACTGGTCTTCACCGAGGAAGTCTTCCGCCCTTTCCCCGATTTCATTCTAACAGCTATCTCAGCTATTTTTATTACGTGCGAAATAAAAATTCTGATCTCTTAACATTATCTTTATTTTCTCATTGTCGGGAAAGGTTTCCGAGCTGATTTTGCAACAGTGGATTTTGGCAACGTATTTACTATAACTTCATAAATTACTAGTTTTCCTGCATGCAAACGAGGCTACTATCTGTCCCCTTTGCGCAGGACTAATGATTCTTGCCATGACGACCGATGTCATAAGGAGAGTACGGGAAATTATCGCCTTCTTCCTCCCACAAGAAATACCGGCCGAAAACACTTCACGGGTTCTTCGGCTGGCGAATTCTTATGGGAGTGGGGGTTAGGATTGTTTTGGCTATTCGTTGTCGGAGGGAGAAGGGCACGCGAGGTCTCTTAGCGAGTAAAAAACAAACTCAAGTTGTGCCTGTCGTAGCAGTAAAATTGGCCCCCAGAAGTCATGGAACGCGTATGCAATACGTGAAGCTCGATTTCAACAGAACACGGAGATGGTCGCGCTCACCGTGTGGACCGACTTTTGAAAGTGATAGTACATCTACATCTACAAAATACCCTGCAAGCCACCTCAGGGGTGTGTGGCAGGGGGTGAGTATTCACCAACATGCATTACACTATACCCTAAAGTTAGTGTAACTACGACTAATTATGCATTAGCATAAATCGCTAATGCTTGTCATGAGGCGAAGCCTCACAAGCATGCAACACTACACTACAGATGTCATCAAAATGGAGTGACCTCAATATACATGCATTCTACAACTACACAGATGGACAGGGACTCAAGACTCATGTAGAAAACATGCTAGGCGTGCCGTTAGTATGTACTAGGTAACAGATAAGGATTCAAGTATTAGGAGTACTACCACTACTAAGAGCTACACTACCTAACGACAAACCTAGATAAAAGTCTCATGGCAGCTATTATGGTCCCTTATCGTTCGTGGGAAAAATGACATCTTAAATCTATCCGTTCTGCAGTCTAGTTCCCTAATTTTACTCTCATGATCTGATCTACCGTAGTATGTCGGATTTCGTAAAATATTGTCAATGTCGTCAGAGAATAGACCGGTTTGGAACTTACATAATAGATTTAGTCTAAATTTTAATCGACGGTCTGAAAGCTTTTCCCATCCCAGTTGCTGCAAAAGGTCAGTAACACTAACGAGATTATCATAACATAGTACCTACCTATAGGAATTTGATGTGGATATTTATGAGCACCCTTCCCTTGGACGACAACCTTGACACGGTGGAAAGGCTTGCGCGTTCCAATGACCCCTGGAACTGGACTGGCGGAAGCTATTATGATTGCTCCCGGTAGAGCCACCCATGCCAGATAGGTCGAAGAGTAGGAGCCAGACGAAAAGTAGTTCACGTGACGGTGACACGTTAAAAAAACGTTGGGGAGCGTTGTTGGGGAAGGCAAAGACTTCCGCGGTCGTCAACACACGAAATCCTTGCGAAATAACGTAATGAGAAGATACAAGGACGAGAGAGAGGAAGAAGAGAGAAGTACCTGTAAAAATTGGAAGTTCCAACGTTAAAACTATAATGAGGGCTGGGAAGCTAAAATATATTAAACAGGAAATGGAGGAAGGGGACAGATATGCTTCAGCTGTGCGAGATGAGATGGAGTGCTATTGGGGATTATTGGAGAGATAGTTACAGGGTAATGTATAGTGAGGGAAATTAGAGTCAACGTGGAGGGGGTGTACGAATAACTGGATAAGTCCCGGGAAAAAACCTGATAGTGATTGGGGACTGGAATACAGTGGTGGGAAAAGGGAGGGATGGATTTGAAGTGGGAAGTTATGGGTTAGGAACAAGAAATGACCGCGGTGTGAAAGCAGTTGAATTTTGTAGCAGAAATAAAATGGTAGTAACGAACCGTTGGTTTAAACATCACCCCAGGCGTATGTACACATGGAAAATGCCGGGGGATACAGGGAGATATCAGATTGTACCTAACCCGAAGAAGAAGATCGCGTCATTATGCGAGTATGGGCTATGACCAATTTGGGTTGCGGAAGGTGAGTGCGACTTGGGATACGATAGTGGTGATGAGAACACTCATAGAGAGATACAGATTATAATCAGGATGTTTTGCTGGCTTCACAGATTTCGAAAAGGCGTTTGACAGAGTTAATTGGGGAAAACTAAATCAAATACTAATGAAAATAGGAATATATTGCCGGGGTAGGTGACTTGTCCAGAACTTAATGAGCGGCCTAGAGGCCACAGGTTAGGGTGTCTGATAGTGAATCAGGGTGGGCAGTTATAGGTTCAGGGGTAAGGCAAAGGTGCCCGTCGTCGCCTTTGCTTTTTAACATATATGCCGAGGAAATAGTAAGGGACGCACGGGAAGAGTTAGATGTGGGAATCAAAGTAGGAGGTCAGTTGGTAGTGAGATTCGTGGACGACCAGGCGTTGGTTAGTCGAACATCGAAGGGATTGCAAGCTTTAGTAGATGCATTAGAAAAGCAGTGTAGGTAAGGCGAAATGAAGGTAAATCATAAGAAAACAAAAATAATGAGATTCTGTGGGACAAAGAAAGCGAGGCTTGTCATAATAGTAGGAGGGCACAAACTGGAGCAAGTAGAGCAATTTAATTACTAAGCCAGTATGCTGGAAGAAAATAGGCATAGTTGCAAAGGCATTAGGAGGAGAATAGCGTTAGCTTAAGAAGCGTTTAGTAATATGTAGAAGGGATCTGATTACGGGGACCTTGGTAAAGGTTGTAAAGAAAAGGCTGGTTAAGAGCTTGATATGGAGTGTCGCCTTGTATGTGGCAGAAACGTGAACTCCGAGAGAGGACGAAAATAGGGTGTAGGCGTGATGTGTGTAGAGGATGGAGAAGGTGCGGTGGACGGAAAGGAAGACAAACGAGGAAGTGCTTGGTAGGGTGGGTGAGGAAAGGAAGCTTCTGGATGAGATTAGGAAAAGGCAAGTTATGTGGTTTGAGGGAGTAGTGAGGGGCTACGGGTTACTTAAGGATGTAATCGAGTGGAGGATGCTGGGTAAGCGGGGAAGGGGAAGAAAGGGAATAGATTTTATGGACGGGAAAAAGAAGTAGGAGGTATTCTGAGAAAAATTGGTATACAAACAAATATTGGTAGGTCGGGCGCTGCATACGTAAAAATGTAGAGGATGTTTACTTACTTCCATTCAAACCTACCTTAACCGGGAGATCACTTAATAATAATTATAGTTTATGAACACGATAGTTGAAAAATCTATTGTCTGTAGTAGCAAGTATTTTATCTCTAACGTTATGATTTGGCTAAATATATCGATCCACATCTAGAGCTAACATTTATTGAATTTTTTTTTTCTCGCCAAAACCTCAAAATATTTTAAACAATAAGATCTTTAATGCATATGATTACTTGTGTTCTCCTCGAACTATTGCCATGCTTTTAAATTCATTTGATGTGTTATCACTTATTTTTTTTAGTATTCTACCAGCTGATTGGGAGATTTTTGGACACTTCTTATCCTCTACCCTAATTTATAAAACATTGTCTCGTTTTCCCTTTTCAAGTTGTTCCGCCATTAGATCCCTCTTAAATTCCTGATATCTTCTACCTCTTATTTATTCCAGAATTCCTATTCTCTTCCCTTCTTCTACACTTCCCCAGTGTTCTCCCCTCTATTACCCTCTTCAACATGCCCTCCCCTATCAAAACTTCATCCATCCCTTCCTCTTCCTCCGAACCTCCGCCACCAGCTTCCTCTCCTCTCCAACCATATCCAATACCACCTTGTTTGTCTTCCTCGCCACCCAGCTCACCCTCTCCATCTTTCTCCAAATCCACATCTCAAACGCCTCAAGTCGACGCACATCCTCCCTTCGCAATGACCCATGTTTCCGACCCATACAGTGCCACGCTCCATATTAGAGTTTTCATCAGCCTTTTCTTTATGTCTCTTCGCAGACCCCCCTCATCAATTCCCCTATATTTGCAATTTCGCAATGACCAGGTTTTCGACCCATACAGTGCCATGCTCCATATTAATGTTTTCACCAGCCTTTTCTTTATGTCTCTTCTCAGTCTCTTCTCTTTGAAAATGATTCTTTAGCGCGGGAAATTCTGCATCAAAACCCATTCTCCTCCGAAAGCTGCTGGACTTGCTCTATCTTGTGCCCTCCCATCCTTAATTCAGCCCCACCTTCTTACTTCTAGAAAATCTCATTACTTTCGTATTTTATCCAGCCTAAAAAAATAGTGCCTAGAAGTAGAATTTTTTTAAAGCGTTAATTCTCTCTTCCAACAAACTTCCCTCAAAAAGTAATTCCCGGTGACGTGCATTTACTCTGATGTACTTTCATAATTAGTGTTTAAACAATAATTAGTGTTGTTAGAATTCAAATGCGTTATTCCCGAAGTTAACCTTGATGAAAAAGGTTGTCCTCACAATTTCCCAAGAGTTATTTAAAATAAAATTCTGGTTATCTTTGTTGTGTAATTCCATTCCCTAGATTCACATCGCGAGTTATTGTGTTATTATTAAATTCTTCATTAATGATATCAATGAGTTAGATTTTTTTGCCGAGGAAGTGAACGTGGAAACACGGTTTGTGAAAAGATTGTTTCAATGCGTAGGGGTTAGTATTTTTTGTAGAGGAAAGTATGTTTATTTCAGTCTTCTAACAGAGGAGACCTTGGTTATATTTTAAAATAGGTGTGCTTCATGTTTGAGGCAGTACTGTTTTGGCGTCATCCAAAGTGTTTTTTTCGTTATTTTTTATCTTATTTTATCGCTATTTCAGGTTGAGAAAAAATAGCAATCCGAGAATTGATATTCTTAATTTTATTCTCTATCCTCTGACCTTTATAATTGGTACATACAATCACATCTACCTTGTCGTATTTTCAGCACCTTTCGGTGTTCATTCGTCGAGAGTGGTGATTTCCTTGACTACCAACACCTATGTATCTCAGGACGCCAATCCACTGCTATCCATTCAGTGGGTTATGGATTTAAACGTTTACGTAAATCAACTTCAACTCTGTAGCTCTTTGGAGAGCTCTGGATTCTTGATTTTTATTTGGGATATTGTGTTGCCCTGCGAGGCGTAGTCCTGAAAACTCGCCCATATTCCGTGCTTTATAAAATACGATCGTTGAGATTCCTTCTTTCATCGGTCAGCAACAGGTCCTTGGTCTATTTAAGCCCGGAATGTCCCCGCCAGCTCCCTCCACAGAAATTGTTGATCTGTAACAAAAAAATTCGGTTTACTTACCTTGAGGAGGGCGGAGGATGTTTTTGCCCTCCACCATCTTTCTCTCTCAGCCTCATCCTCCTTCGAGTCTTCGACCACCACACGTCCTTTTTTCTCGCCACTTCACCTCTCGTTTCTCAAGGGTTCCCAAAAATGTTCCCTCTCCCGACTCACACCCCTCCTCCCCAGGGTCCTTCCGCCTACACCCATCGTCTACACCGCCCTATCTCCCTTGTGCCCTCCCGGCTTCGACGACCGAAGGCACCGACTCCGAACTCTCTCTTGGACAGTCCGGACAGAATTTCCCGCGCCACACCACCACACACCACAGCACTGCCACGAGCCAGTTTCTGAGAAAGGAGGAGCGGGAGCGTCTCCTCTCCCACCCATTCATAAGGGCTTTAGGATGTCTTTCATGCGGGAGCAGCTGAGGTGGAATTCCTTCCGTCCAGAGCCTCACGCGCTCACTCATGCCGGCCAAGCCCATTATAACATCGTCCCCTTTTCTGCCCACGTCAATCACGGTGCTATGTTTGCATTAATGGGATGTATTCTCGATCGTGGTATTTAGTCTCTGCGAGTCGATCAGACCGTTTTTGCATGGGCCTCTCGTACCGACCGAACTGTGGGTTTCTTCAGGCTGTCCGGTGATGTTTGATGAGTTTACTCCTATTGCGTGAAGGTTCAGTCTAGTTTCCGGTCCAGTTTTCATCAATTCTAGTCTTCTCAGGTGTGCTGAAACTGAGCACTGTCTCGGGAAAATATTCGTGACTTTTCTGTCGGTTGGTGCCCAGTGAATTGACGGCTATTGTTGTCGCATTTCATGCTGGCTGATGTGATCATTGAGCATAACGTTGGAAGGCGCAGAATTCGAGAGTCTGATTACCCTCTCAATGGACACTGATTGTTGAACTACATATTAGGTTATAAAAGCCGTGCCTATATCCTGACCAACTGTGATGCAATTGTTCCGTCAAATAAATGGAAAGCAAGGGAAACGGTTTTCTAAATTGTATTCCATTGAATTGTCAGACATTGGGCGCCGATTAATTGTATGATATACAAGTGTACAATCAAGCATCATATAGGCATAGCAAAATTTGGTAGCACTCTGACATCGATGAGGATACATAAAGCAGAGCAAGCAGAGATTCCGAAGTACTATCATCTACATCTATATCTACAAAATACCCTACAAGCCACCTCAAGGGTGTGTGGTAGGGGGTGAGTAGTCATTAACATACATTACACTATACCCTATTAAAGTTAGTGTAACCACGACTACTGATGTATTATCATAAATCGTTAATGCTTGTCAGGAGGCTAAACAGTCGTGGGGATCTCTGCCCCTTATATCACCTATATTGTATGCTTTACTCTCCCTTACGTCGTGATCATTACAAGCGAGTGCTAGTAAGTTTTTCAACACCTATATCACTTCTCGGAGATTTTCGTGCTCCTCTATGAGAAAATCACCGTCGTATCATTTCTTCTTATTGGCTAGTCCTTGTAGTGATTCTGCTTGAAATTCTTTCCTTCTCGAATTATGTGTAAGGTTCCTGTCGCAAAAAAACTGTTTTTCCCATATTGTCTCTTATTTGGTGTTCATATTATCTTCATGTCATCTAAAGTTTGTCCTTTTTCGTACTTCTCTTCCTCCTCCGAACTTAATCAACTTTCTCACCTCGATTACCGTCTTCATACCCCTTTCCTCTTCTATAATATCCCATTCTTCCGCATTTATATTCATCTCCTATCTACGCTCATCTTTCAAAAATCATCAAGTTTCTTTGCCATTCAACGCTACGTTCAATTTAAAAATTATTTTCTCTTGCTTCTCCGCATCGATCCCCTACTGTTTGTAAATCTTTCTTAGACTAATATAATTAGGTACTTACTACATGCCGATGATAGCCATTGCCTACCCTAAGGCCAGTAGTGTTTCACCTACCGCCGATGGAAGTGCCGCAGCGCGGATATGTAGGAGAGAGTTTCAAGTATATTGATGTTTTTCAGAGATCAATTAATTCCTCGAAAATCACTTATTCAACTTCATAATATTCGATAATTGGCAAATTGTTTTAAAATTATTCCTTCATACCGTTAATCAACGTATTGATGAATACTTGCTCGTGTCCTCGGGTGGATATAGGCTTTGTCTGGGGTTAGGGGTTGGTTATGAAAGCAATTGCTCTACTGGGAATGTATTTATATCGCTCCTCTATCGAATGAATGCAGTTTGTACTGATAAATGAGCTGTTAAATGAACATATTTCGGATGTTGAAATACACTGCTCAACTCCAAGAATGGATATTAATAGTTCAAATTTCACGTTGGAAATGTTATCACACGACGTGTTTTGTTGTTTTACATTTTTTCAAGTGCATTTTTTACAGTAATGACGTGTGTATCTTTATACTTAAAAATGGTCGAATGGAGTTGGGAAATTGCTCAAATCTTGGGAATATTTTTGGCCTGTATGTTTTTTTCTTAAGGGGGTGAGGGTATTGGAAAAACCGCGAGGCAGTTAATGGCTGGAAAAACCAGGGTAATGGATGGTGGAGGAGAAAGGGGAATTTTTTCTGGCGGGGCAATACATTTCGTTTGCAATGCATGGCTTAGAAGATTTCCTTCCATTTTGCCATCGTTTATTGCCCTTTGAGAGTGAACCAGTGGAGTGGACTCACGGGTGACCCATGTCAACGGTCCGCATCCTTTTCGACGCGACCTTCCCCTCCACCCACCCACCTTTCAAACGGTGCCATAATCCTCAAAAAGGAAAGTTGGGGACGCCATGCAAATCCAATGAACTGTGCATCGCTAACGACGCATACTCTCCTTCAATACTTTCCACCGCTTCTCTCTTACTTCCCAAATTTCCACAACCTTGGTTTTTACAACTCCAAACTTATTTTTCACAAAACCTCTGTGCAAGTATAAAAAATATAAAACCACTTGGTGTGACGCGGTGAAAAAAGAACACGAAAAAGGACACACTTGGGTAGTAGTAGTTCCGAATTTTGAGCCAGTATAAAATCCTGGCCTTACTCGAGGAAGATTTGCTGGCGACACCCCTTCTGTTGCTGCAGAAGAGAGCTGAGGAGCTGGTGAGTGATCGCGCCTCCGAAAACTTCTACGAAACGTGTCCTTCTTATCTTGTGTCTCGTGAATGTTTTCATTTTGTCACACTAGTGACGAACGTATTTAGATATTCACGCTGGTGAAAACCTTCCTCTTTGTTAAATATTCTATTTTGTCACTATGGTAAACAGGTTGACTGGACAAAAATCGTGTACTTGAGCATAAAGCATCGGAGCGCATCGTGTAATCAATCTTGCTAAGCGAAAAATTGCTATTTTTTAATTCAGTGTCATAAATCCTCCGCATCGGCTCGGAAACTGCACCGTACGAAGAAAGGGCATCAAATATTTTTTCCCTCGTTTTGATTGAGTCAAGAGGAAGATATCTTCGTTGACAGGTCTGGAATCCATCTTGCATATATCCGTGTACCTACCGAGCGGTACTTTTTAAAATTACTGGCCCGACATCATTAGATACCAGCGTCATAAACCGATTAATGTACCTAACTTTAATTTACTGAGAAATAAAGTTAAGATTGAAAGGATTTAGTCAATAGTGTCTGCAAGTTACTAAACAAGTAACCTCTTCTAAAACTAGTGCAAAATTTTTTGGAAACATTTTAATTGAATTTATGACAAATAGTATGTTGTTTAATTATATAATTACTTTCTTAGTCATTAATTTTTTTTTAAATCCCGCGCTTTTTTTCTCTATCCTTGACTCTACACTTGAGCGATGGATTTATTTCGTGTTCCCAAAAGTTCTGGAATTTGACCCCGTTTGATTTACTAGACTGCTTCGGGGCTTAGAAATTTTTAGTTGCAATTTGCCGTCGGCATCCAGTCCCTTGAGAGAGATGATTAATCCCCTCGCTCCGTGCTCCCTAGTTAGCAAAGGGAATCGCCAAGGTCCCTAACCCCCTGATTTCCCAACAAGCTCTGGGCCTCCGAAAGGTTTCGAAGTGGGCGCGTCGCTTACCGTATAATTACGGGTCCTAGAGCAGGGCCGGCTGCGGTCTGTAACGTCGACTGTGGCCCTTGGAATTGGTGATCCTTGACAAAAAAAAGGTCGATCTCAGTCACATCGAGTAAATCGATTTGCTCGGCGCCCACAGTGATGCAGGAAACTTATAAAACTCAGACGGAACTACCTTTAAGTATTATGCATTCCTAATGTATTGCGCCATTCTACTCGCTCGACGTGCAAACATTTCTTGTTGCAAACATTGCTCGTGTGTTGCTTAATTGAATTATAGCTAGAGTATAGCCAATAACAGTATGACAGGGTGTTCCAATTTTAATACATGCCAGGCTTGAAATCACCCCCTGCTCCACAGTTTTGAAGTGGCTTTCAGGATAATACGTGCGACGTAAATAATATAAAAACACGTAGGTATCGGCAACGGCATTGAAATCAATGCAATAAATACGCAGTTTGCAGCGATTGCAACATGATGTTCTACTGGTCGGGGTAGGTCTTCATGCTACACTGATTGAGCCTATAAGAGTTCCTTTTTTTCACTTGCTCAGTAGACTTGAATCGAAATTATCGGTACAACGAAATGGAATCACAATAATGTCGAGTTAACGTGAATTGAACCACCGCGGAATCGAAACGCAACGGCAAGCAATCATCGGCGACAGAGTTTTAAGTAATAGATTCGCGAAATGATTGCATTGAAATCGATTTGCAATGGAACCGAAATCATTTTTTCTCCTCTGCATCTTGAGGAAGGGGGTGGCGTGCGGGGAAGTAGGTAAGAGAAAGGAAGGCATTTCGTGACCCGTTCCTCTCCGTGGTGGGCGTGAACCGGTAAGCCGAGAATTCACTTCCTCCCCCATCGGCCGGATGTTGAGGGCGTCGTCACAGCGTCACAAGAGGGAGAGCAGTCGAGCGGCTCCGGCTGCTCCACCTCCTTCGCAACTCCCCACTCCCCGCCCCAAGAAAGCCGGCCTGCATCCTCCCTCATCTCTCCGTCCACCTGTTCTCTCTACTGCGGGCCTTCCACCTCCAGCCTCGCATGTGCTCAGGAGGCAGATTGGAGGGGGAAAATCTTGACGACGATGGTCCCTTGTTGGCCACCGCTGCAAGGTGTACCGAACACCCCTTCGCTCCCCCCTCCACCAAGTCCATCCACCTTGCCTGCCTTCTTATTGGTTGTGAGTAGCGGACGGTCTCAAGACAGCGCTCACCCCCCCCCCCCCCCCCTCCCTTCCCCCTCTCTCTTAAGCAATCTGTGCCTCCTTCCCCTCCGTCTTCCTCCTTCAAGACCATAACAACCCACCCTCCCCTTCCTCTTCGCCAAGTTTTCCCTTCTTCGGTATCTGCTTTTCTCAGTTCTCCCGACTCCTTTTATTTTTTTTCCTGTTGCCTTCCCCTCCCCCTCTCAAGTATTTCCGACCGTTGGAGTCTTGGCTCTGCCGGTGCGTACCGGCCTTGCCATTGGTCGATTTGTTTTTATCTCTCGTGGGTGGGGTGGTGGTGGGAGGTAAGCCACTGCGCTGGCCCCGTCTTGCGTCCACCACGTCGTCCTCCGGGGTGCAGAAGGTGTTGTTTTGTCGGGTGTTTTGGGGAAATATTTCGGTGCGTGCTCCCGATCCATCGCCCTCGTTTTCAAATCGACGCCGCCGCCGTGCTTACACACTTGCGTCCGCCCCCTGACGATGGTGCCGTGCTGATGACAGGGGCCCCGTCGACGAATCTCCGCTCCCGAATCGCCAGATGGATGGGGTTCAACGCCTCATCGGAAGGAGGAGGTACGTCTTGTCTACCGTGCAGATTCCGCGGGAATGCTAAAAATATCTGCAGATCGCCCCCACGCGCTCGCTCTGGGCTCCCAGTCGGCTTGGTTTCGTCGTTGGCGTGGATGTTTTGCTCGCTAATACTGCGACATCCGTGGTCGTAGTAGCGCTTGCGGTTTATTTCCCCTCCTGTGGGATTGCGTCTCGTATACGGCGACGAAGCACCGCGCATAAAAATCCACAAATGCCGTAGACAGGTGATTGCAATCCCTGGAGTTGCAAGAGGCTACAGCGGGGTTCACAATTACTTGTTATTCTGTCTGATGTTGTTGTTGTTTTCGTTGAGTGCTTTCATCCTTTCCTCTGTATTTATACAATTGTGGTAATAAGCATCTCTGAATTGGCTGTGCAAGCCACCTCCAGATTGTATGGCACGGGTCAATTCCCTCTAGTGACAGGAATTATCTTCCCAGTTCAAGATCGAGCCCCGCACCCCTCGACGGCTCCTCCAACCGCTAATCAAGGACCAGACGTTGCATCATGTCGGCGAATCAAAGACACTTTGTACAATTCCACACACTTTTATTTTACCAATCGATGTCGAAGGCCTACTGCGTCATTTTCGAGGCGGTCTTTCCTTGTGTCCAAGCGCATTGAGAGTGACGCTGTTTGACGCCGAAATAGATTGGTTGAATTTAAGTGTGTAGAATTAACAGACACTAGAACAGGTGGGAGCCTGAATCGGGAGCGACACTTGTAGTTGTTTTCTCTTTGTTGTTTTGCTGATTGTAAGTTAGTTCTCCTCTTTCATATATCTTACGCAATTTTGGCAATAAACATATGCTGAACTATACAAAGTGCCTTTCATTTGTCGAAATGGTGAAAGTACAAAATTCCATAAGTTACGACTGAATATGCCATGTTTTAGGACATGAAGGTTGTTAGGAAAACAGTGCTAGGATTGACTAGTAAGTAGGAAAGTGCTTTGTAATAATACACGCCTTAGGAACGGGATGAAATAATTGCGTTCAGAAGTCTAGTCGAGGTTATCCAAAATACTGCAAAAAGAGCCATGTTAGTTAGTTCAGAACCACCCAGTGACGAGATAACACAAATGTGCTCCATTCAGGCACCGGGGGAAAACCAGCCTCTAGGGGATGCGTTTGAAACTCGATCAGGTGATCTCGACCGGGTGAATAAGGAGTCCGGTCGTGAATGTCTCGAGATTTTGAACTACGACGCAGGTCGTGTCTTTCTCAACTGGGAAGTGCTGATCGAGTTTTAAACACAATTCTCCGTGGGGATCGAAGTAAATTCAAATTAGGTACTGCGGGATTTGCGGTGACATTATTTTCAACTTTAAACAATTTCATTCTGGGACCTCTTTTTAGGAAGGATATAGAATTGTCGAGGCTTTACTATGGCGAAATCTTGACGTCACAGCCTCGAAAAATGGCATTTTGTTGCTCTGCGAAAGTTGAATAATGTCGAAGCTGCGATGTCACTTTCTCGATATTGTCTACTTTTTATAATTTCTAGTCCGTCCTGAATAAAATCCCTGAAGTTCACAATATAACTCCTCGAAGCATCGTTTTCCATCTTTCTCTTTGCAATTTGACACTTCATTTGCGATTTCATTGATGTGAAACCCTTCGAGATTATTTCTCCATGCAGTCCGCTACAAATACTACCCTCCTTTCCTTCCCTCATTTCAGGTTAGGCAGGCACCAATTGCTATTGACCGTGGTTATATTCCTACTTTTCAAGACGTTGAATTTTAACCCAAGTTTATTTTCACCATACTCTAATTCACAAAATTTTGTTTTTTATAGTCCTTCACAACATTTTGCTATGGGCAGTTATTTATTTTCCCTACGTTTTGTTGCTTATAGTATACCTTTTGTGTCGTATTTTTTTATTTATCCGGTGGCCTGATGGTGGTAATGCGGGTTTCCCACCGTCCGCAGGGCGAATACTGATCATGTACCGCTCCCGTTCAGTTATGCAAATACCAACAACTGGTGTAAACAATCCCTGAAGAGGTAAGCGCCGTTAGCGGGGGCTAAAGTTTCTGTTGTTATTGTCTTTGTTGTTGTTTTTGTTAAGTTTTTTCATCCTTTTCCGTGTATTTCTGCAATTCTGGCAATAAACATCTTTGATTTGACTTTACTTGTTTCCAAAACCTCCTGGAGAGATGTTGGCCTCCGTTTTTTTTCTACTGAAGGAAAATTTACGAAGCAGTTCGATATTTATTGCTGTATATTTTTTGTCGTTGTGAAATTATGAGTATTGTTTATTTATGTTTGCCGTGCTTACAATAGGTGATAATTTTATATTGCAAATAATTGCTTTTGTACAGTCTTTTCATTTCTTTATCCCGCTTTATGAGACTTAATGGTTAATTTATGCGATTCACTCATTGATTTTCTTCTAAATATTTTTAGTTCAAACCTGTTTCCCTCTCGCTGTGGCATTATCAGTTTAACTCCAAAGATGATGCCGCCGTGTTGAGAAACTGGTTTTTGACTAACTTGAATTATGGAAGAGTCAACTTTGCATTTATTCTAAACGGATATCCACAATGTATCTGTTGTCAATTTTTATTTTATAGTTTTACGGTTATCTGGTTCATAGCACCCTCGGTATTACTGACTTTCGTTTTGACTATTTATGGCATTGGTAGTTTTCACTTCGCGTTATCTGAAAAAAATATTCTTCTTTGTTGCTGCAAAATATGGCCCAGTAGGCTCTTAGTTTTATACTCAAAATCCAGGTAGCTAATATAACGTGTGGCTCTAGACTAGATGGTATTTGGATTTGATAGGATATACATTTTAGACTTAGTGCCTCGTTTTTTGCTTCGTTGTCGCCAAATTCGGCAGTATTTCTTCTTTATGAATCTGTTTCTGAAGCCTTGAAAAAAATTGACCCCTTCTTGTGCTGAGCGTAGGCGTATAGCCATATGTTTTTGCAAGTTTCCTCAGTGGTGCACATTCTGCCAAACCAGTTATGAAACACATATCTCTTGCTTTTGATGTAGAGAATGAACTTGGAAAATAGACCCAGTCTCGATATTCGGAAAGTGAAATGTATCGTTTTTGGTCAGCCGCTTTTGCTCAATTGATGATGCTTAGGATTCGTGTAATTCAAATGCTAACTTCCAAAAAATTTACAATTTTTGCGGCGTATGGGGAGAAGGTACTGATTCAATGTTTGATGTTTGACTGATGTTTTTGTAAAGTTTGTTCTAACTTTTTCTCTGTTTATGTAATTGTGGCAATGATCATCTTTGACTTCGACTTGCGTTTGTGACGGCTGTACCCTGGACTAGAGCACGAGACACTCTGGTGCGTAGCCCACCCCATAGCCTAAGACATTACCTACTCATCTACACCTACATAATACCCTGCAAGCCAATTCAAGGGTGTGTGGCTGGGGTGAGTTTTCACAAATATTCACTTGACGTTATCCTACAAAAGTTAATGAAACTACGACTCAATGTGCATTTGCAAAAACCTGAAAATACTCGTACCTGTCAGTAAGTAAAATGTATCCAACATGCAGAACACTAGATGCTAGCAATTCCCGTACCATTCCCCCTTGAAGCTGAACTTACCCCGTTCATCAGAATATGTGTTGTTGATAATTAGTGAGATGGTAGCTTGTGGATGTGGTGATACGAATCGAGACTATCCCATTAGTATTCAGTCCTTCGTATCGTACAAATCTTTAAGAGGAGCTGAGTCGTGAAGTGTTTTGGAACAGAGGAAGTAGCAGGAGAAGCCGTTTTTCTCCTCACCATCCACTCTCGGAGACGCTGGGAAGAAAACAAAAACTCGCAAGTATGGTTTCTCTCTCGATGCGTGGGTAATACGTAAGCATACGCTCCCTCCCTTGCCAAGGGGTTGGAGAGCGCGTACGTTAGGCCGGACGCCTTCCTTTGAATTGTCGACGCCAGGAAGAGGGGAGGGAGGTGGTTGGATGGGTGGGGAAATGGGGGAGGAGTGGGGGGGAAGAAGGAAGGTCGTGAGCACGAGCGATAAACGAAGCGGCAGGGGGAGTACGGGAGGGGGGTGAGGCGGGGGAGAGGCTCTGAAGGAGGTGGAGAGGCTGTTGAGTGGGGAGGGGGGGTTGAGGGTGGCGAGTGCCTGTGGCTCAGCCGGTCGGGTGGGTGTGTTGCTCTTCGGTGTGTGTATCGTGTGTATGGCGGGGCGTATCGTGGGCCAGACCTCTCCACCTCCCTCCTTTTCTCTTTCTCCCCCGCTTCTTGAGAGGATCCTCTTATTCGAGCGAAGACAGCGCCCTCCCTCCATTCTTCCTGCCGCCGATTCGGTTGCGTGTTCTCGCGGATGTGGGTCTCGCATACAGCCTCATCCCCAGCCCTCCATCGTCTGTGTTTTGTTTGGCCTCTCGTCAGCTGTGGAGTCGTGTTATATGGGGAGCGAATGAACTCAGCTATACGGTCCTGTCATTCGCGCCTTCGGAGAGGTTCGTTGAGCTTTGTCTGGCTTTTGCGTCAAAGATACGTGCCGATTAAGTCCTCTGAAATCCATATCGGACTATTATTTTGTGCTCTGCCGCTTGGGCATGTTTTTATGGGTCGTGCGTCTTGCTTTTTGATCGTAAGAAGTCTCTTTCCTCGCATTAGATCTCTTTTCAACTAAGCGTAGCTACTTCCTATTACCACCTCCAACGTGCCTTTGGACCCCTTCATTACCTCTTCCCCGTTTTCTAAATTACCTACCGTCTACAGCATATTTTTTGTGTGTGCATCATATACGAGTCAAGTAGATGAATCAATTCATTGGTCAATCAAAGTCAATGCGATGCAATTATAAAAACATTTATTTCGGGACTTAAGGAAAATTAAAATTTCCTTTCGCAAATACTCCGCGGGCAATATGATAAACTTAGATATTTTCTGTGAAATTTATTCTATTTAAAACTTTGATTAGCAGTAGTAAATGTCTGACGCTCGAAGCTTGGATTCCCGATCGCAATGATGAAGTACATACCATAGATTTCTGGATGCAGCCTCAGTGAGTACCGTTTGAAAAAGTGTTAAGTGACGAAGTCGTTTGGTATTTGTTAAATTCACTCGTGCAGTAAAATGTTTGACGATGGAGTATATACCAGCTTGTTACTTACGACTGAATGAGAAAAAAGCAAACGAGGAAGTATTTTCGGATACTCTGGCGATGTGGTGTGGAATTTTAATATGAAAAAGGCGTAAACCATGTTAAACTTTTCACAAATTAATTAAACTTTAACCACGACCTATGTGTATTTGTAGGTACCTGAGAGTGATGTAGCTACATTGAAACCCAGGTCGTGATTTAATGTTTATTTATCCGTGAAAATGACACAGGAGTCATGGAACGAAAAAGTTTTATAGAAGTTTGGGAGTGAAATTATATTGGTGGTGAAGATCCAGAGGGGGAGCAAAATAGTATAGAGGACGTAGCGATAGGGAACGGGCTTTTTATGAGGATGATAAAGGGAAGAATTCGGAAACGGCGCGTTAGAGGAAAGAATGGGGATATTGGGTGAACTAATGGGAGAGAGTATGAGGAGTTTACGAGAGACCTAATGGTGGGGTAATAGACCCGTAGGAAAATGTAAAGATGCCTCTGAATTGGACATTTTAATACTGGGAATGTCCAGAAACATATTAATAAATTGGTAGAATACCAAATGACTGAACGAATTTGATCCCATCAGCCAAAATCGGGTTTTCTTTTTCATCACCAAAAATAGCACTAATGATGATAAAATAACAATGGGGAGTGTTTTTGCGTTATCCAGGCGCAGAAGCGGAAAAAAATTAGTCCAATAATAGATATACTTATTGCTTGAATACCAAATGATGGTGGAATAATCGTTGCTCTGTTTCTTACACACCTACATACATACCTACATACCCATCTACATCTCACAATTCCCTTTCCGCGACATCAAAGAACTTAATTACTGCTGTTAGACCTAGGAAACTGGCTCTCTTTTAATAGTTTCCTCCATAATGCCCTATCGCATGCCTCTTTCGCTTTTGTTACATTAATGCATTGCTTCATACACACTTTCCTGTTCCTAAGAATCCTAATATACCTCTTCTTAATAGTATCTTCCTCCAAATTCGCTCATGAATTTCTCGGTCTACCCCTTCCTCTCACACCATTCATTCCACTGTCATGTCTGTTACGTTAGTCGACTATCTTTCATTCTCTCGACATGGCCAAACCAACGAAGCTCACTCCATTCATACATGTCTATTATTGGAGCATCCAACCCACATTCTTTCATGACCCACTCATTCCTCACCCTATCCATCCTACTTCTGCCGCGAACACTTCTCAGGTGACCCATTCCCTCTGCATTTAGCCCATTCTTATGTGATTCTTAAGACTAAAATAAAGAATATTGTACTTCATTCGCTACCATCACAATCATTCAAGGTGGCTTTGTATGTACCTCTCGTACGCAAGTTAGAAGCTTAGGAACCGAATGTCGGCCAGATGAGCTCTCATCGTTCAGATACATAACGCTCCGCGAGCCTCTACGCTTCCGTTTGCGAATCCTTCCCGCTTAGATAACACACCCTCCCGTCCCTTTTGCTGCAGCGGAGAGAGGAGACGAAAAGTGTACACAAACTCGAAGGACGGGCCAATGTTTTTCCGTTGGCGTCGGTGGTTGACTCCCTCTCTCCCCCTCCTACCCTCGATTGATAAGGTCCCCTCTTCCCCTGCCCCCCTCTTGTCCGCAGCTCCCGTGACGTCAGCCGTCGTGTCTGGCCCTCTATCTCCTTCGGAGTGGCTGCCGCTCCCCAACTCCGGTGGAGCATTCTCTGTCGAGTTCGTGCTTATAACATGCGCTCCCTGCTCCAAAAGCCTGTCTTGGCCACAGAGGAGGCTTTTCGGACTTCTCTGCCTCCATTTGCATCAAGGAGGTTGGAATACACTTGAGGCGCTATGCAGGAGATTTGCGTGTGGTCACAGGTGCACCATTTTGGTTTGTCATCTGTTGTCACATTTGAGTGGGCCCCTTTTTCGTTAATCATTTTTAGCATACCTTGGTCGAATGTTTACGAAAGGTTGAGTGGATAGATGAATAGATTAAAAGGCGTGCGAAAGCCAAATTGAAGGTCATAGGTAACATGTGAAAAATATCAAGGAATGAGTAATTGTTCAGGGAAGCAAAAATCGCAGTGTACGTGTTCTCCTCCCGACTTTATTGCATGGCATCGAAACCTGGGTATGTCAGGATAAGCATAAGAGTAGGCTGAATGCGGTGGGAATGGGGTACCTGAGACGTTTCTGCGGCAAAAGTAGGTTGGATAGAATTAGGAATTAGTGGGTCATGAAGGAATGTGGGTTGGATTATCCAGTGGTGTTAACGTGGTGGAAGACAGGAGGAAGAGAAGAAGAGGAATATTAAGAGTCTGAAGAATAGGAGAACGTGTATGAAGCAATGCATGAATGTAATAGAAGTATTTTCCCTTTTGTCTCCCCTTTCATGGCTAGTTTCCTGACATCCCCTTCCACACGCCTCTACGGCATCTCGCAGGGTAGCATGCAGATTTAGATAAAGTGAAATAGGTATGAAAGGATGGGACATAGTGGAGGAAATTATTAAAAGCTGGATTGCCGGCCTCGGTGGCGGCGGGGTAACGTCCTCGCCTGCTAACCCAAAGGTCGTGGGTTCGAGTCCCGCCTGGGGAGGATTTTTCTCCTCCTAGGACGTGGTTGAGTGTTTTGTCCTTTGTTAATTGTTAATTCCCCGATATAAAGGCCAATTAGAGCTGTTTTCGGTGGTTCTTCAAAAAAGAAAGAGAGAGTCAGTTTCTTTGGCCTAACAGCAATTACTAAGTCGTTTTACTTTGCCTACCCCTTCTTGGAGGGAAAGCGAGACAATGTTCATAGATTGGGATGCAGGATAGGGACTGTTCAAGAACCTACCAATCGGCTGGTAGAAGACTTAATGAACCCCAAAAGGGAGTGCCGTGATGGGAATTATATCCATGTAAATGTATATTATAACTACCTTTTTATCGACTTTCAGTGAGAATTCTGATAATAAATATTCTCCAAGTACCAAGGTCCGCCACGCCGAAAATTACTTTATAATATCATGAACGGCTATAGTTAGCGTTATAATTTTGCATCAGAACACAGCATCGATTGGAGTTTCGTGGATCTCCTAGCAATAGTAAAATTAATATTTATTATATTTTACCGTATAATCTAAGTCCCAATTAATATTTCATCCGGAATTCAGTAACTGTATTCACCCTTAAACCCTCTGCAATTTCAATATTTGGGTCAAAGAAGGCGTGGCCTCCATGGACCCCCAAGCACTCCTGTTTCTGCCACGCTCCTTTTTAAATATATGGGATCGGCAGTACCTTCTCTCCTGTATGTATTTCAACCCCCTTGGCTTGTCTCTCTCTGTTGCGGTTTATGCGATCCGCGACTGTAACCAGACGTTCATTGTATGAGTCGGTGATGTCACCTCCAGAAATGACTGCATGGCATCGGCTCGGGGGCGAAATACGCTCCTCCCTTCTAAGGCTCTCCTCTTTGGTAACTCCCGTAAAGCTGCATTCAAGTCCGATTATAAACCCCTAATGAAACTCCAGTGCTGTCGTATCCAGTGATCATTGATGGAGTGAAGAGCGTTTTCCCAATTATCACAACGGAAGACTTTGGACCTTGACCAAATTCTTTTTCGATTTTCCAATTCCTTATACATATATAGATGTATATATGTATTTATGTTCACCATATTTACGTTCCCAACGTTTTGTACTCATAGTAGGTGAATACGAGGTCTGTTAAAAAAATACGCGGACCTATATCATAAAACAAAATGTACTTTATTTATAAGTTACATGTCTGGGTTCACTTCAAAGTACTCTCCTCCCCAACGCACACACTTATCCCAACGGTGTTCCCACTTGTTGAAACAGTCCTGGTCCGCTTCTTTTGTAATGTCCTTTTGCTCCTTCGTCGTATTTGGCTTAATCTCGGGAATCGTCTCAAATCTTCTTCCTTTCAAGGGTCTTTTGAGTTTGCGGATCAAGAAAAGTCACAAGGAGCAAGGTCAGGTGAGTAGGGGGGTGGGGAAGAACAGTGATCGAGTATTTGGTCAATATGTATTGGGTACTTCTGCCCTTCTGTATTTTCTGTTGTTTCTGTACTTAGGGGAGGGGGTGGTGGATGTTACTTCTCCGTATGGTATGGAATGTCTCTTGACGCGTGCGTAACCTTGCGTGGCTGCTTCACTTGCGTGGGAGAAAGCGCGCCGACGTGGAAATGGCGCGAAAGATATCACGAACACTACGGCATCTGCGGAGTTAAGAGTGGCCTACCATTCATAATTGCATACGTCAGATGCTGTCCATTTATTTACATCTACATTTTACCTAGGTAGCCACCTCAAGGATGTGTGGCAGGGTTAAGTTTTCACCAAATTGCAAAAAATTATATCCTCCAAAAGCTTATGAAACTACGACTATTAATGCTTTTGCAAAAGAATTGCAAACACCTGTCAAAAAGTGAAAATTCAGCAACATGCTCTACACTTTATGCTACAAATGCTGTAGAGACTATGAGTATAAACGTATTTTTCCACTGAATAATTGGGAAAAGATTCTAGAGTAATACAGGAAGTATGCGAGGCGTGCTGGTAGTACTACTTAACATATTAAGGCAAGAGTACCAGAGAGGGAGTCAAGTAATTAGTCACTCTACCTATCGAAAAAACTAATTATTAAGTCTCACTGGCTGCTATTACGGTCTCTAATCGTTCGCGGGAAATATTAAATTTTCAACCTGTCGGTCAGCAGACTGTTTCCCTAATTTTATCCTCACGATATACTCTTCCGTAGTATGTAGGGTTTCGTAAAATGTTTCTTACGCCATCAGAAAGTAGATCAGCTTGGAACTTACTCAAAAGATTAATTCTTATTTTTAAAAGACTGTCTGGTAGCGATTCCCATTGTAGTTGCTGCAGTAGGCCTGTAACACCAATGAAATTTTCGTAACGACATTCTACATATCTTGCCGATCTTATCTGTGTGCTTTCTATCTCAGTTTTTAAGCCTACCTCATTAGGATTCCTAGTGCTGACTGCGTATTCCATTTGAGGACTAGCATGGGAGAAGTATCAAAGTTCCTTAAGCTAGGTTCTTTTACTAATAGTAGCCTTGGAGGGCGCAAAGATGTTAGGGTCTCGGCAATGAGGGTGAATGATGCTTTAGAGGTTGGGGTGGACTCGGTAACGTGATGCACATTTGGCACACCTTGCTTAACGTGCAGGAAAAGGATCAGAGTGAAACGTTTACTGTCACACTGCTATACTCTATACTGTATCGTCATATTGCTATGTAAATAAGAAAACTGCTCCAGTCACGCTAGTGACTGAAGTCTGAGCCTCATAAGCGGTGAACGCTTGATTAACACCATGCCGAGTCGGTATGAAATTAGGAGCAAAGGACTCAGCAATCAATTCCTACTATCGATTTGTCTATAGAATGTACGCCCTTGTTTGAACTATTTCCCAAAAATGAATGCTAATTCAGCGGTTTTCCGGAAGTCAGTATAGAGAATTAATTTCGGCCATTTTTCTAAATTCTCTAAATTTTCTAAAAAAGTGATGGTGGGCGTGAAGGTGACATACGTTCATTTTTTTAATATGTATTTTGGCTTCTAAAAATTAATTTATTAAAATACAGGGTCCCCCAGGTTTTGAATATTCAGCTGAAGTTAGTGTCTTCTAGAGCGTTTACGTGGTATATTGACGAATAGAGGGAGGCAGAATAATGAATTCACGAAAGTTTGCCTAAATGACAGGGGCTAGCTCTCCTTAAATGTGGGCAACCGGCGAGTCGAACGTCACGGATGCAACGTCAGGGATGACGAGAGAGCTCGAATTCAAGGTTGTTGCGTCGGGCGATCGCCCTTTCACCTCATCCTCTCCTTTCCTTCCGTCTGATTCGACACGTGTCGTCCGTTTGTCGCTGAAGATTAGCGTAGGAAAAGTTTTGTTGAATTAAATCCGCTTGTAGTTACGGATAATGATAAATAAGCGTGAGGCAAAATATTACTAGCCATCTTCTATATTGATTCTATGATAAGTTGGATAGAAATGAGAAGAATTAATACCTATTCCTAACACCGAAGACCGAAACTGCTACGAATGATGTGTGTGTGTCTCATATGACGAAAGGACTATGTTTGGAGCCACTAGAGACTCTGGGATTTCACGCTTGCCTTACATTACTCGAAAAAATCAAGTCAGACGAGTTTCACGACACGGAGGATATTATTTTTACACCCCGCTATATCTCTAGAAGTGATGGAAGATGCAAAATAAGGAGATTCACTGCCGAATCAATTTGTACAAGAGTTCCTTCATTGTAGCAAAAAAAGATTATGACACTAAAGCCCGTTTCACACGATCAAATTCTGCGTCAAATTCCATTCAAGAATCATTGATCAAGGTTTCTCGAATGGACATGACGTCATGACAGCGGACATGTTGTCTTGAAAGCTCTTGAAAGGCTTCGTCGCCATCAAATTCCTCTCGTCTTGAACGGTTCTAATTTTTCTTGAATCTTGAACGGCTTTGAAGCGTATCCACCAATCGGGTTGTATTTCAGACCACTGGGCGTAAGATGGCCGACATGGAGTAAGTTCCATACGGAAGCACCTCGTATATTATGTTATTATGTTATAATAAAATAATTGTTCAATGTAACATATACGCCTTTTAACATGCAATTGCCACTGTGCTTTAAATTATGAAATATGTATGTAAGCTATACGAGGTATATGATGGTCTCAATTGACGGTACAATGTTTCTAGTGACGGAAAGAAAACAAGGACAATCTCTCACGTCGTACTTTGAAAGAACTTACATTAGAGTATTTAGGCGTACAATAATGATATCTGCATTTTAAATAAAAATAGATATCGTGCTTAATATTTAGGAAACGTCAACTATTGGCAAAATAAGAACTTAATGGACAAATTTCGCTCACAGAATTTCCAGGCGAGAAGAGGACACCGTCGAAGAATTTATGATAATTTACGAAATATGTACTAGTTTTCTCGTAACATATGAGATTTGACTGGATATCTTAAAATAATAATTGTTTTTGCGTACAAATAAGATCCTCAGAAGGAATGTAGATAATATTTTGAAACAAAACATGACTATCTGTCGACAAGCACGAAAGCCTGCTAAAGGCCATGTACGGAATAAATCATTTTTGTTCTCCCGACACTGTGAAGCCGATCGTAGGTCAGTGGGAATCGTCTTCGCCTGGCAATATGGAGATCTCCTGTTCAAATCTCGGTGACGGAAATATTTATTAGCAAATTTTTTTTTTAAGTTCATAATTATTTCTTTCACTCAGGATATAAAATACTTTCACTAGTTGGTGATTAAAACTACAAAATTATTTTGATCTCTAGTTTCGGAAATTTTTTTGTCGGCAAACCATGTCTCGGCGACTATAGGCGTATGATGATTCCAGATCCTTCGTTTCCCGTTTTATGCATCTATACAACATACATGCGTTTTATATTTTACAGAAATTTATGCTGAAATCGACCAAAGCCTTAAAAATGATGCTATGAGTATGCTTGTAATTAGAATACGTTGATCCGTCAGTTCTTGCAGCTCGAAAATTAATGTTTTACATCTAGGGCTCCAATGCGATGGGGAAAATTCCAGTGCCTTTCGCTATGCCTTCCCATTATTTGGCAGAAGTTGGTACCTGAGCGAATCATGAGCAACAATTAAGCAAGCTGCTATCGCTAAATACTTCGAAGTGTCTGCAAAAACTAAATTTTATCGTGGAGTTGCATCTACCCAGTCAAGAACAAATAATATTCGTATGTATTTACCTGCTAAAGATTTTTGAGGATAGAAATATCAAATGGTCGCATAAGTTAGATTGGTATAAAAAGGTAGACATTAGTCATTTATTCAAGAATTCGTCCTTAAGGGCTTCATAAATTGCTGTGTACACTTCAGGAACGAGCAAAGAAATGGTGTTGCGAGCAATACTGGTTGTGTATTGAAGGCTCGTAAAGGATTCGCCGGAAGCCAAAAATCTCAGCGTCACTGCGAGTTTGTGCTTGGCTGATATGCAGTGCCAACACACTACCTTTTTTGAGATCCTCGGATGTATTAACTCAATTCAATTTGTTTCGCTCATTTTTAGGTCGTTTTTTAAATATTCCGGGCCTTCCTTACCTCGTTGTGTAGCAATGTCATCAATCATTCATTTTGCCTCCTGCGAATCCACTTTCTCGTCCTCACCCTACGACGATTTATTTGTCTCTGAAGTTGAATATCAACGCCTAAGACAGCCACTACTAAACCTATCCTGAAACATGGATGGTTTTGGTTAATGGTTTTAATAAATCTATATTACACAATAAAGAAGTGTTTGACCACACTCGACAGAAAATTTGGGAAAAGTCGCATTACGTTGCTATTTCGTTTCTGCCTTGCCTTTAACCCAGCTCAAACGCTTCAATCTCGTCTTTGAAGTCTTTGGTCGTGTGAAAGCCCTTTCAATTATTATTGATCAAGCATTCTTGAACTGCTGTCTTGAATCATCTTTGACGCGGTTTGACATTCAATACTTCATGTTCAACGTTTCTTGTTCAAGTAAAATTGAGTGGTGTGAAACGGGCTTAACAGAGGAAACACCGTTAAATGCCAATCGACTTTGTTCTCTGCCCCTTACTTTTCCCTCCTTTCATATCTGGCGTTCTAACACCATCTGCCACATGCCCCTGCGGCGGGTCGCAGGGTAGTTTGTAAATGTTGAAGACTCGCATGATTCCTAGAAGATTAAGTCGGAGAATGGGATTCTGCAGGTGGAAGAGGGGGGGCAACTCGGGTGGACTGCGGCGCCCTGGTGGGGGGCTGCACGGCAGAACACGGAAAAAGCCGTATCCTCTTCGGTGATCAAAATTACAAAAATTGTTCGAAACATTCTCCGGGAATGACAAAATTCAAAGGCTAAGGACCCGTGTGATAGTTGTTTTTCGCAATTCTTCCTATTTCTGAGTATGTACTGCTCCGTTGAAATTGGTCTATTTTTATAGAAGTTGGCGATTTTTTTCTGTTTTATATTTACTATCCACATTGAAGTTAACAGTTTCCCTCATCGCTCCAACTTGTAGGCGCCAAATGATGAAAACTGGATTTATTTATCTACTATCATGCTCCTGTGGTTATGAAAACCTCAGCAGTCTGAAAACGCCTTTCCTGGCATAGTACCCACCCTCCTCAAGTGAAAATTTAACCTGCAAACATCACCGTTAATTCTCCCTTGATTCTATCTGAATATCGTCATGAATTATTCCTAGAAACTTTTTTTTAGGTGAAATTTGATATTGACTAGGAAAGTAGCTTTGAGAAAACTCGATATCACTTTTTTCATAAATAATTTATACGACTCCTGCAGTATTCGTTTCATTTCTTCATTTAAAGGATTGCATTTGTAACTGTATTTTAGTAACGCTTAAAATAGTACTTCACGCTGGTACTTCTAAACGTCAGGTTTTTACCGGTCGTTTCTTTTTCACTCCCTTTGCGTCATCTTGCTTTGAAGCATTTTTTATTGGCTCCAACCAAAGGATAAATTTCACGATTCTTTTAGAAACTGCTGATTACCCCCACATGCGCATGTGCACATACTTCCCTCTGGAAGGAATGAGAGTTACAAAAGTTTCTAAGTATTAATACGTCATGCCATCACCAAATAGAGCTAATATTGCGTAGTTATGTGGACCATACTGTAGAAAGTGTTCAGGTTAGAGCTCTTCAGGAGACTCATTACTCTTCAGGAGGTAATTGTTGTATGACGTTGGCTCTGTGAGCCGAGATTCCCAAAAGTAGGCTTAAAAAATCGCTAGGTTGTTTATGTGTGGTCCAAGGAAAGATCCCACTAAATGAATTCTTATCTGCTTGTTCACCGAATTTCTTTCCAAGTAGCCTCCCTAATTATATGTCGGTGCATCATACTTTTGAGTTGAACTAGTCTAATAATACAGTTATTCCCATTCATGCTCAAAGTTTCTCCCAGCAGCTACGTTTTCAATGAAAACTGAGTGGATTTGTGAGGCCAGGATTTTATAAATGTTACGCGAAGTTAAAAATTTGGATATTGGTTTATAGCATCTAATAATTGGTACAATAGTTGAGCTTTTATCACGCGTTAACTGTGACTCCGATTTGTGATCATTAGAAAGTGATCTCATTAGTTTTGTCAGTTGATTTATCTTTAGTGTATACCCTAGCACCGCAAATATCCCTTGATCGTCGGCTTAGTCTCTTTGTCTTAAATCTTTAAAAGGCAACTGTTAATGATTCTGAATGAGTTGCCGTAATATACATTGGCCGTTAGTGATGTGATTTTCGTGCTTGAGAAATTCCGCCTTTCACAATGGTCAAGTTGACGGTAATAGGTTGGCTAATGCAAATGATCGAGGGGGTGCCTTTCACCGCTCTTTCTACCTGCTGACTTCAGTCTTCTTGGGTCAAATGACTACCACGCTTGCTTACTTGCGTCCCTCAATTCCCGCAATTGCGTAACGCCCAAGTGCCTACTCATTTAGAATAGTTATCCTTTGGTGCGAGTGTTGGCCGTAGTTGGAAACAGTTGTCACTGTAATTATTTGGGGAGAATTGCCTTAATTTTAGTCAATCCTCTCCTTCTCCCTCTAGATTTTTATGAGAATTTTATTAGCTTCTCTGCCCTCATTCATTTTCCACATGTGCCTAATTCCACCAGATAATTCTGAATTGTATTGCTACTTCTGTATTCAGTTTTCTTTACCCTTTCGTTCTCAATAGATATTGTGCGTTGCTCTCCTAATTCATTCCTGTAGCGAGTTAGGTGACAAAAGACAAGTTTTGGTCTCATCCCTCTCCAGGTGAGGGCATGCGTGTCAGTTACCTGATTTTCCGTTTTCATCTTCGAGTTCCAATGGATAGGTCGCTTTGCTAAATTATCCACTCATTGACCAGCGAGACTTTTCAGTTGATTTATTAATACCACTTGTTTTCAATTTAAATGTAAATGTACTGGGTATTTTCTATACTTAATTTGATTAACACAAGGTTGTAACACGGAATGCCATCAAGTAGGCGGTGTCGTTTGTAAAAAATATTGTATCATGTATTATTAGAAGTGATCTACCGGTTGTCAGATTTAAATAGAATAGATAGGTTACCTCTACTATTATTTGTTATCCACAAGCCCAAAACACCCCACTCCAATTCTTTCTATTGGGTAATAATAATATTTTTTAAATGTAGGTTTAAAAGAGAGCCGTTGTTCTCTCGCTAGATATGTTGCTCACGGCTAAAACCAGAAAAATTCACTATGATAAAGAAAAAAGAACAAAAGCTGTTTATGCGATAAAATAATGGTGGTCACACCTTGTGATAACTCGTAATGTGCCATTCTCTCGTAATATATCTTTTTTTTGCAAAATTTGATTCTTTTGCCGTTTGATTTTTTCTTTTCGACATTTAATTCTGCCCCGTTGATGGGACACCTAAAATTCCGAATCGTCGACCAAGTGATGTTGATTGGCTGATATTTGACCGGCCCCCCGATTATTTATTTATTTTATTTATTTATTAATATATTCAAAAACCCACAAATGGCCTTTTACATTGAACATATAACAATTAAATAAACTAATTGACAAGAATAAAATAAATCCAGAAAAAATAAAAATAATGGTGGCCCGTTCAATTCAACACTATGAAGAACAAACCGGTTACATTAGGAGGCAATTTTTTTTTATGCGAGTGGTAAAGGAGTGACGCTAGATGGAGGGGCCAGGCAAGGGGTGATTGAAAGAAAGTATGTTGAATAGTTTTGGGAGTCTGAAAACAAGAGAACGCTGGGAGAGTGAAAGACGGAATTTAGTGGCTTGGAATATGAAGGGAGAAAAGAGTAAGGATGTCGGTGGATCGGAAATTACCGTTGATGGCAGAATGAAGGAAATTTAGGTCAAGAAGTTTTCGGCGGGTTGACAAAGGGGAAATTCCAAGAGATGACATAATTTCGCTATGGGATGAGCTACCCAGGTGGGGAACACGGAATTGAGATGAAAATCTCAATTCTGTAGTTGATGTTCAAAATTTCTATCAAATTAGGGTGAAGTACTCTTCGAGTTTCCCGCCGTGTGCTGTAGTCGCGGACGTTCCGAAGTCTCCGCCTTCGTCTTCAAGGGGTTGATGGTCTGAAACTCTCACAAGCGCTCACACGGTGGGAAGCCATAAAAGACAACCCGAATTTTTTTCCGGGAATACACCACATCCTATATTTCTGTCGAGTTATACACAGACGTAGTTGTACGCTGTGGTCACTCTCCCTGAGATAGTTTTCTTGGAACCAAGTGGTTCCTCTTCCCTATGCAACGAGTAGCGCCCCGTGTCTCCATTATCGATCAGTTCAACCAACCTTCATGCATTCCTTTTACTTTGGAGTCGTTACTCCGTACGGCCCTATCCCAAAATAGCCACGAAAAAGTGAAAAGTAAGCATTTTATTTCAAACGACATTACATTGTCCGCATCCATTAGACCTTTTGCAATACATGTTCGGAATGGTTTAAAAAGCGGATGGCTTTCCTTTTATGTGTTTATAACAGGATAGCAGTGTACCCTTATCCTTATTTTTGCCTTATTTGTGTCGTGCATATTCGCTGTGGGAATGCCTGTCCAAACTTCTGTAACACGTAGTTTCCATCACTGCCATCTTACAGTGGTTGATGCTGGCGTTGCGAGGGGAAAACAGAGATAAGAAGGACGATAACTAAACAAGGATAACGAAATGGAGAAGGACATAAATGTTATTCCGTTTAATAAGCAGAGGTGTGTAATTTTCTTCTGAAAACATTCCAGAATTCTGATTTCTTTTGAAAGTAATTACTTCTTTTTCACTGGTTCATCGAAACTCCTGCAGAGGGAAGTACAGAGTTACGCCTGCAACGCCAAGGTTGTGGCAATGCATGTAGGCCTGGTGTACCGATACGTAGGTCGAAAGGGGAATCAGAGCATGAAGAAGCGTGTAAGGACGTGCTCTCCAAAAGCGATCCTGGCTTATAAGCCTGACTTGTACGCGCGTAAGTACGCTGGTTGGTAGTGGAAACGGCACAAACGGACATTTTTGAAAGTGCGTGCGGTGGACTACGGCGCTGAAAAATTCAGTTGAGCCATTGAGGAAACCTTTTCACCCCGAGCCTGGGTTTTTGAGGGAACCCTGTTGGAGCAGCGATCATAAATTTCCCTCGGTAAATTCCACCGTCCGGAGGAAAAAAACTCTAGCTATGCCCAGAATCGAGAAGTTTCCCTACCTCTTAGGCTCTTCTCTCTCCCTCCCTTGTTTACCCCCATCGCTATGGTAATTGGCCTGCCAGAAAATCCCTCCATCCTTTTCGGGCTTCACGCCTGGACTTCTCTCCCGTGGAAGCACCTCGGGAGAATTTGGGAGGGGACACTGCGGGGTGTAAAAGACTGTGGGGCGCCCTCTTATTGAGAAAGAAAATACCGCCTCTCCTACGCTCAAACCACCTCTTATCTCGGTACATCTTTACCCCGAGGGGTGGGCGGATAAGGAGGTCCTCTAGCTTAGTTCTCCTGTGGACCGCGAGGCGCCTTCCCGACCCCTCATTCTTTGCCTTCTTGCCTCGATAACATTTCCATGCTGCAGTCTCATCCTCTCTCGATGGCCGTGGGCGGAAGGAATTCCGAGGATTTCAGTTGGCACTTGGCACCCTTATCCAAAAGCCTCTCGCTTTTAAAGTTTGTTTGAGCGAGATATTTCCCGAGTCATAATGGAGACCATATTCGAATTTTATTTTTTATTTCAGCGTCTGTAAGAAGTATGAATTAATTATTGTATCAATGGCGCAAAAATATAGATATAGTTGACAAAAATTCTAAGTAATTATATTATTATATCCACATGAGTCACTTACTTGACTCATATTTTCACGCCGTTGGTGAAAACGCCTTCACAACAGATGGTTTTTTGCGATTCTGTAAAAATAACCATGGTGATTGATTAATTTTTATAAATAGTTGAGATAACTTACTAACTACATACAGTTTTTGGCAGAATCTAGACGCTATACATTCCTAATTCTTTCAATATTATCCCTCTGGAGCGCACAGCCGTATCACATCCAATGTAAAACATCTTATATTTTTAGATAAATTGCTTGAAAAGTAGTTTGACAGGGGGTTAATATTTTGATATCGTTGGAAAGATGAAAGCTGTTTTTAATGAGGTAAAATTCATTAAATTCTAGGTGAAGTGATATCTCTTAAACTACCCTAACTATGTCTCTTTGCCAGCACTCGCCTTGAACTGGGGATATCGCAAGATGTTTCTCGGTCCGGCCCGCGCTCTCAATCCCCTCCCCCCTCATTTTATGTTTATGTTGAGAATAATATCGTTAATGATGTTAACGAATGGCTTGATTGTATATCGTGGTGCATATTTGTGCACCATTAAAACTGCTATGCTGTAACAAAAAAGAAGAACTTTCACATTCAAAAATCGATGTCATCACACCCGATTGGTTTGCAATTTAAAGATTCTTCGGTTGCGTTACTTATTTGTTTACAAAATTTAACAAACTTTTTTCGTGAGAAGCGGGACTTGTGTTGGTATATTGTCAATGGTGTGTAGGTGGGATTCTCTTGCCCAGTTAAATCTTCAACATCCTAGATGCTACATTACCACAATTCAAAGATACTTTATTCATATTACTCCTGAGCTCTATAACTACCTGCTCATGAAAAAATGTTACTGTTTTGTGGAAGTAGTTGAATTTTTTTTATTATTTTTTATAATATTGAAGGCATATGATATATATTTGTGAGTTTTTATCTTTGTAAATAATAGTGCTAGTTCTCGATATGCCATTGTGACTCCATCAGTAAAGAAGCAATAATGTACGAATTTTGATTTTGTAATAATGGTGTATGTACTAGTCTACGGTTACTCCAGTACCGATATTAATGTTGGGGATAAGTAAGAGGTTCTTCATTTATTTAAAAAGAATATATATGATGTATTATGCTATGGAAAATCAATAAATATTTTGAGGTGGTTGGACCGCTTTTCGTTTATATACAGATTTGCGGGAGACTTTGCATACGTTTTCTCATTATTGATATCAGCAGATTAAAGTGAATAAATAGCATCTTACCGATATGGTTTTTTTGCAATTCAATACTATTTAATGAAACATGACATATTTCGTAATAGTTATTTTACAGATATACAGATTTTTCTAAGCGTGAATTAATACATTTCTTTTTTATAATTGTTGCTAACAAGTATCAAGGTGTCACGCCGAGTCCAATATTTGAAAACAACATTTTAGTATTATTTCGTCTAAATAGGAGAGTGCGGGAAGAAGATTGGAGGTGAAGATACGGAGAAGGCGAAAGAAGTGGCTGGAGAGGGCATATTGAGAGGGAGGAATGTCGATGAGGACGATAGAGAGGAAAAGGAAGGGACGGTTAGCGTGGAAGAGTAAGAACACGATTTTTGGAGTGTGTGAGAGGACATAAAGTATTAGTGGTTCTAGAAATATTTGTGTTCAAATTGTCAGTCGGGTAACATACATTTTAAAATTATTTTCTATTTTTATACAATTTTGCACTCTGAAAGGACTGAAAAGAATCGCAGAAGTATTTTTTAGAATTCTGTGTTACAATATCGCTATTATATAAGGGTGTGAAACTTAGATTATTTGCTATACAATCTGAGCCCAATTTAATACCTTTAGAAGACAAACTGTAAAAATAGCATATCTCTTCTATAATTAATGATCAGCATTTATTTTTTATATACGCGGCTTATTGTGGTATTTTGTCAATTCGTAAAGCATGATTTCTCGGCTATCGATAGTAAAAATATTGGTTTAAAAACGTTGTCTGTGATTCTTTTTGAGTTCTTTGTGTGTGCTAAATTTAATGGAAATCGAATAAGGTCGAGTTGTTAGCATGGTTGATTTTGCTTGTAATGACTCGGGAGTAGGATAACATTTACCGATTAGGATATATCAAGGAGTAGGATAACATATCCCGGTTTAAACATATCCCGATATTGGCTAGTTTTTAGAGGTTGTCCATAAAACTTACCATTCAATTAGTAACACCAAAATGAATTTTAAAAGTATTCCGTCCCAACCCCCTCCTCCCCATTTACTTCTCTCTTTTCCCTTGTTTCCCAGTTTCATCCCCTGGATACCGAGAACAGGAGGATTTCCCGTTTATCTCTGGCACCCTCCCAAATCCTCTCGTTTACCCTACCGTAAGACTCTTAACCCAATATCCCCTCAGCCGTGGCATTGCCTCTGTATGGGAGTATCGTATCTCAAGAACTTTCTCGGTGTGATCGTAATTTTCGTCCAACACTCTGATTCGTTTATTTACATATTAAAAAGCATGTCGTGTCCCTAGGGATGTATGTATGTATATACATGTATGGTGCGGAATTCAGGACACGTAGGAGAGACGGTGAGACTAGTCTAGAGGCGTTTGAGGTATGGGTGCGGAGAAGAATGGAGGAGTGGTGGACAGAGAAGAAGACTAAAGAGGGTAATGCTGTAGAAGGTAATGTCGTACAGTGCAGATATGTAGACTTAATGAAAGAGTATGAGAGTGAATTATTATAGGTGTTTGAGATGTGGTTCGGGAAGAGAATGGAGAAAGTGCGATGAATGGGAAGGGCAGGCATACGAAAGAAGTGCTGTGTGCTGGTAAGGAGAGGAGACAAGGTAAGTGGTTGGTAATGAGGAACAAAGGGATACTGAAGGCCGTGGTTGAGGATAGGATGTTTGGTGAGCGTAGAAGGGGATGAAAGAATAGACTTAATGCATAGAACAAAGAAGGGTAGAGCGTATACTGAGCTGAAGACTAAAATGGTGTTAAGAGATGTGTGAGGGAGATTATTAGAAATATTAGTTGAGCTGATCTTGTCTCCATCTGAACAACCCTCAACCGGTAGATCTCCTCCTTTATTAATAAAATAAATAAAGTATAAAAATAATTTAAGGCATAATATAGTGTCTTTTCCCGGTTCTCCCTTGAACCGTGTTCTACCTTCCCGTCCCTGAACTCTTTGCCCTCGCCTCGATAACATTATCCTCTCCAAGACTCTGCACTGATTCTGGTCTATCCTATCACTCGCCCCCTATTCTTTTGCCCTCCCGTTACACATTAAATACTCGGGGCCCATTGCCGACTGCCGGAGAAATACCTTTACCTGGATAGCGTAAGATGTTCCTCTGTGCGATCCACATTTTCAACCCCCACCGTTTTATTCCTTATTTGAGAAAGAATATCGTGCCCCATCCCTCAAACCTCTCCCTTCGCCCCCTATTCTTGCGTTTGCCCTCCCGTTACATATTAAATACTCTGGGCCCATTTCCGACTGCCGGAGAAATACCTTTACCTGGATAGCGTAAGATGCTCCTCAACGCGGTCCACATGTTCTACCCCCGGCGTTTTATTCCTTGTTTGAGAAAGAATATCGTGTCCCATCCCTCAAACCTCTCCCTCTTTCTTTTTCCTCCTTTTTCTTTCACTTCTCAGCCCCCCCCCCCCCTCGCAAAAGTTTTCTCCCCCATCTCTCTAGCGTTGTGGTAGTTGTTGCAACCACTGCCTTCCAGAGGGTAGGTATTAAGGCGGGAGTGAGGTGCACGGGGTGGCGCGTACACAATCCTTATGTGCGACCTTCGAGCAAAAGGGGGCCGTTTAACGGTTTTGCCGCGCCCCTCTCTCCTCTTCGAGGGAACGAAGGAAGGAAGGTGATCGGCGCTAGGGCTTGGTGTCTCTTGCGAGTCTGGGAAGAGAGAAAGAGGCAGTGAGAGTTGTGTGGAAGAAAGGAGCAGCTGAGGAGGGGAGAGGATATCGGACCGATTTCCGCGGCGGTGGCCGGCTTTCAGCTGTTTCCCGCGCCCTCTCCCCTGCCCTGCCTTCCCGTGTTCTCTCGCACGAGGCCTCTGCAGGGGGGAATGGGAGGTTGGGAAGATTTTTCCCGATCAAAAGGCGCGGCGTTTTCTCAGGAGCCCGCTGCTATTCTTCTCCCGCGTCCGAGCGAGCCAAAGTCGAGACCAGACGTCGCGCCGGGTGGCTGTGTCCTTGTCTCGCGCGGTGATGTATTGGGGGGGAGGGGGCGGGGGGGCTGGGAGCGAGTCGTCGGAGAATCAATTCGTAGCTAATTCTTTGAAATGTCTCCTTTGTGGATCTGGAACATTTTTGCGTCAGAACAGCTACTTGAAAACAATAATGGATGGATAAATGATTGGGGAGAATTACAGAGGGAGACCGAGGATGGAATGAATCGGGCAAATTATGAAGGACGTCTAAAATACATCTACATCTACATCTACAAAATACCCTGCAAGCCACCTCAGGGGTGTGTGGCAGGGGGTGAGTATTCACCAACATGCATTACACTATACCCTAAAGTTAGTGTAACTACGACTAATTATGCATTAGCATAAATCGCTAATGCTTGTCATGAGGCGAAGCCTCACAAGCATGCAACACTACACTACAGATGTCATCAAAATGGAGAGTGACCTCAATATACATGCATTCTACAACTACACAGATGGACAGGGACTCAAGACCCATGTAGAAAACATGCTAGGCGTGCTGTTAGTATGTACTAGGTAACAGATAAGGATTCAAGTATTAGGAGTACTACCACTACTAAGAGCTACACTACCTAACGACAAACCTAGATAAAAGTCTCATGGCAGCTATTATGGTCCCTTATCGTTCGTGGGAAAAATGACATCTTAAATCTATACGTTCTGCAGTCTAGTTCCCTAATTTTACTCTCATGATCTGATCTACCGTAGTATGTCGGATTTCGTAAAATATTGTCAACGTCGTCAGAGAATAGACCGGTTTGGAACTTACATAATAGATTTAGTCTAAATTTTAATCGACGGTCTGAAAGCTTTTCCCATCCCAGTTGCTGCAAAAGGTCAGTGACACTAACGAGATTATCATAACGGCCTTTAACATATCTTGCCGATCTTCGCTGCACGCGTTCTAACTCAGTTTCCAAGCCTATCTCATAAGGATCCCAAATACTGGCGGCATATTCTAAGTGGGGTCTAACGAGGGAGAAGTAGCTGATTTCCCTAACTTTATCGTCGCACTTGCCAAGTACTCTTTTAACAAATCCCAATTTACGATTAGCTTGACCGGTAATTTCTCGAATATGTTTACTCCACGATAGATCATTAGTCAGTTTAACTCCGAGGTACTTAACCGATTCTACGGTGTCTAGTTTTATGTTGTTAATGCAATAGCTGTTACAAGGAGCGTTTTTCCGTTTCCAAAAATTTACAACAACGCATTTTTTCAGGTTTAATTCTAGCTGCCACGCATCGCACCACTCTTGTATTGCCTCGAGGTCCTTAGTTAGCGCTTCCTTGTCATTAAAGCTACGAATTTCTCTATACATCACTGCGTCGTCGGCAAATAATCTAAGCTTACTGTCAACTTTGTCACCGATGTCGTTTATGTACAGAAGGAACAGAAGCGGGCCTATGACACTTCCCTGTGGGACACCCGATGTGACTTTTACTTCACTAGAGATAGCGCCATCTAATACAACCCTTTGCACGCGATTACTTAAGAATTCTCTAATCCAGGAAACTACGTCGTCGTCTAAACCGTAGGATTTTAATTTAATGAGTAGCTTAATGTGGGAAACTTTATCAAATGCCTTTTTAAAGTCAAGAAAAATTGCATCAACTGGAGCGTTATGTTCACCCGAGACTAAAATATCGTGAGCAAAAAGTGCTAATTGAGTTTCGCAAGATCTTCCCTTTCTGAATCCGTGTTGTGTTTTTGTTAACAAGTTTTCTATATCGAGGTGTCTCATAACTGAACTAACAATTATATGTTCATGGACTTTGCAAGAGATAGATGTGAGAGATATCGGTCTGTAGTTCGATGGCTGTTCCTTATCACCGCTTTTGAATATGGGAGTGACATTTGCAATTTTCCAGTCCATGGGTACTTCGTGTTCGTTGATGGATTTACTAAATATATTCTGCAAGTAGGGTGCTATTTCACAAGCTAATTCTCTATACACGCGGGCAGGAATTTCTTCAGGACCTGGGGATTTATTTGGACTTATAGATTTTAGCAAGTTTTCTATTCCGTGAATGCAGATGTCGATAGGCGGCATCTTTTGCTGGAAGTGATCATTTAACTTTACGGATGTACTCTGCGTTGATTTGCTGAACACACTTTGAAAATAAGAATTTAATAAGTTGGCCTTGTCCGAACTGCTTGTTAATAATTCGCCATTTTCGTTTCGTAGTGGAATAACTGTTGATCTATTGCCTTGAACTTCCCTTACGTATGACCAAAATGCCTTTGGGTTGTCCTGTAATTGTTCTCCTAATGTTTTTCTTTTAAAATCCATGAATGCATTCCGAAAGGCTTCCTTTGTAGTGGCTTTAGACAGTTTGTATTTTTCAAATATTAAATTTTGATCACTAGTGGACAAATCTCTACGGAGTTTCTTCATCTTGGCGTGGCATACTCTCTGACGTCTTAACGATTTTCTCACTTCTGCATTGTACCATCTTGGTTCGCTGCCCTCTTTTTTTGCTTTACTTGGAATGTATTTTTTTATCCCTGAATGTACAATCGAAAGAAAAGCTTTCCAACTACCCTCCGTGTCTAACTTTAAGCTTGATTCCTGGAATTCGGGAAGAGAATTTTTTAGATGACTCTTAAACGCATTGAAATCGGCTTTTTTAAAAATGTAGAATTTTCTTCTTTGTTTAAAACTTTTAATGAAACTCAAGGAGAACTTTGCGGTAACGACTCTATGGTCACTAATGCCCTCAACAGTGTTTACCTTAATTACTTGTTGCGGTATATTTGTTGCCAATAAATCAAGAATGTTGTCCCCTCTGTTAGGCGTCGTAGCTATCTGATGTAGGGCATTGGATGAGAACGTGTGCAGCAGGGACTCGCATATATCTTTGTCTCTTCCTCCTGATATGTAAGTGTAGGTCCTCCAATCTATAGAGGGCGTATTGAAATCTCCACCTATGATTAAATTTCTTTCGGTGTTCCTGGATGTGATGTTCTTTATTTGTGCTTCGAGTTCAAAAATTGAGGTGACGTCGGTGTTAGGTGGCCTGTAGTATGCGCACACGAATATTGTTTTTGATTTAGGGCATCTAATAGAGCACCATACAGATTCTATGCTGGTATCTGGGACGGTTTCCGCTCGGCTGACTATGGTTTTCTTTACAGCTATAAATACTCCGCCTCCGGTTCGGTTGGACCTATCTTTTCTGTAAACATTGAATGATTTAGGAAAAATTTCACTATCAGAAATATCGTCCGTCAGCCAACTTTCTGTGCCAATAATGACGTTACACTCCGTGCTATGAATAAGGTGGTGAAATTCTGGAATCTTATTTTTTAAACTACGGCAGTTAACAACTGCAACGACTAATGCTTCATGATTATTGTTTATGCGATTCGGGGTAATTTCAAGATTGCTGTCTTCAATTAAGCTATTCTTGGACGCTATATTCAGAGTATTCTTAGCTAAATTACTAACTGGCAACACATAATTATTGACCCCACTAATTGACCTGCCCTGTAGCCTACCGTCTATGTTAAACTCGACGAGTGTGCTCAAGTATCCTGCGCGCTACCTCCTGCGATGCCTCGTATGTATAGTGGACACCCGAGCGATTTATAGGCACCCGACACGAATCCAGCACCGGCCTGAGGTCCAAGAACTCCGCTCCCTCGCTCCCACAGACTTCACTGAGTCTCTGGTTTATGCCTTCCACTCGGCTCCAAACCATCGAACCCCGATCCGTCCTAGGTACCAAGCTGCATATGGTAAGCCTCAAGTTGGTACCAGATTCTCCGCGAATACGACGGAACTCGGAGCATAGGTCTCTCACAGAGCCTAAAATCCCCTCGGATCCCATAAACACGGCATCATTGGTCCCAACATGGGCAACCACATGCAACTTGGAGCAGTTCGCGCCCCTGACCGCCGACTTCATCGCCTTCGTCACCTGTGGCACCTTTCCTCCCGGTATACACAAGGAGGTGACCCGTGGTTCTCCTCCTTCCCGTCGGGCCTTTCCACGCATCGGGGACACTATACGCCGGACATTGGAGCTACCTATCACTAAAAAATAAAATAAGCGGAATTGAAACCTCTCCTCAGTGGATTGGGAACATTTTGCGAAAAAAACAGCTTCTTGAAAATGATAATGGACGGATAAATAAATGGGGAGAATTACAGAGGTAGACCAAGAATGGAATTACGGAGGCGAATTGTGAGGGACGTCAAAGATAAAGACTTATACTTATGTTATCAAGAATCTTCATCTACGAAGTACCGAGCAAGCCACCACTAGTGTGTATGGCATAGGGTGATTCCACACCAGGCATACAGCACTCGTCTCAGTTCAAATCAGGACCTCGCACGTTCTCCCGGCCGCTAGGCGCAGACCAAAAAGCCGTCACGAAAACAGTGCGCAATCAAACCAGAAACTGGGAGAGTGCTACGTAAATGAACATGCAAACATCCGTACTGGTAAAGAGACAACTAGTGGTTAATATTACTAATACATTAATTTATGAACGCTACGAGATACTACTTCATGCAGAAAACAAAATAATGCCGGACATTTCAAGCGGGGTGAAGTGTTAGTAATGGTGTTATGTTATTAAACAAAAGTGAAAAGTCTAGTCTACCTAGTGAGTTTCATGTTATTGATTTCTCGCAAGTATTATGATCCCTTATTGTACGCGGAAAAAATGACATTGTAAATTTATTGGTTCTGCAGTCTGAATGAAACTGTTTGCTGATAGGAGAGTGTGGTGTTGAGCGCTGCAGCAAACCTATTTACGGATGGATAACTGCTGATGACTCCTAAGTGGAGCACTGCAGTTTTATAAGGATTCTCTTATGTTTAGCGAACGACATAATGAGATTCTCCGCATCATATTACGTGATGTCCTCACTATGGTGGATTATGTATCAGAATTCATGAATGGGTCGGATTCCGATTGCAGTAACCAGATTAGCAGAGCATCGCCCTAGCAAACTAATGGTACTGGGTTAGAATACCGTCTGGGCATGAATAGAATCCCGTCTTAGGCTAGACGTTGCAATAGAATCTCAGCGGAAGGAGCTTACAAAATCCAAGTCTACGACTACTTTTCTGATTCGAACCTTTATCTGGCATTGTTCTGAATTCCCCACTATTTTAATGTATGTACTTTTGGATTGACCGTTAATTATAACTTAACGAGTTCTCCATGTCACCAAAACCGCATCTTCCACCGAATGTTTTCGTCTACAAGTTCAAGTAAAGTACATTACAATAATAATACAATACTTCCAAATTATGTCTTCACCCCACTCAAATTCAATATCCTGTTCCTATATTTCCTAAGAAGATTTATGGCATTACTTGTGCACCCATCCAAACCATACCTCCAGAATGCCTACTTTCGGCGGATTGAGCAATTCGAATCTCGCGGCATGGTGGTGTGGTTAATAAAAGAAATGTGGGTAACCTCCGTGGTTAATTCCGCAGTCGCGACGTAAGCATTAATTGTTCCGCCTTTATGGCAAAACATAAGTTGCAACAGTTTCCTCCTTGAATGACCTCCATGGTTTAGAAGGTATTTTCTATCGGAAACGAGTCAATTTGTAAATTGACTTCGGATTTTCCGAACTCAATTCCTATCGTGCATTTAAATTGAAGGGCTGAGAGTTGTTGTAGGTCGTGTGCCTCTTACTGAAAACAGAAATTTTTAGATAAAATTTATCGAATAAATAAATTTAGTGATAGTAGTTTCTTCACGGTGGAAGAAATTATTTGACAGATATCAGGGTAAAATATAACGATTGTGGTGTAGAGTAAATCACCGGTGATAATTTTATATAGACCACTATCATCGTCATTCTTTCGGTTATTCTGTAACGACATATAGTTATCTTTATTCTGTGAAAAAATGTGAAATGTTTCGAAACGCAAGATCCTATGGCATTTGTTTTACTCGGGAAATGAAAGCGCCTGAGCGAAGCAAATGGTTTCCCACCGAATTCGTCTACCTTTGTCCAGTGCATTCAAAGGAAAATTATGGCCGGGTAACCTTCTCCTGGGAACGTCCTCACCTCTTTTAAATTGGGGAACATCGGTCTCCTACTCCAATCAGGAATAATATAGGCCAAGGGAGCCTTTGGCACCAGTCAAGCGAGCCCCTGTCAAGGGTTAGGGTACATGGTCATCGTGACCCTTCCAATAATATTCTTGGGAGCGAAGAAAAAAGTCACGACCTCCTTCATCCAAACTTATGGTTCAAAGATTGAACGACCGCGACGGGAAGGTTGCACCCCTTTTTCCTTGAGGCAAGAGACTCGGGAAACGAGTCCATGAGCTATCAAAGACTGACCGCGATCTGCCTGGGAATCTTTAGCCTACCCTTCTTGGGAGATTTCGGTGATGTAAGCCAACTCATCATCACTGGCCCCTCGAGAGTCAAAAGTGGCCCGGTCGATTTGAGGAAGTCGTAATCGTGTTGCCGTTTACCATAGAATATGGGAGTCTCTCCATAACATGAAGAGACCCTTATACAGCTCAAGCGACCGTAATTTCGACTGTCGAACCACTCGCAAGTCTTCTATTGATTTGCTACTTCCTTGATGTGATGCAAAAAAGGAACAAGAGCGTGATTGAGGTGCCGTCTTCACGGTCATGTGTTCACCCAAGGTCGCTCGATTTTTGGATGCCCCGAAGCCTCTCACGAGTTGAGTGATGCTTCACGTAGAGCCTCCCAGTGTTGTGACATTTCCACTTCTTTCGTGGGGTGGCCTCGTCCAGGACACGTTCGCAAAACTGGTGCATGCGTGCTAAGTATGGGAATCTTTGGATTGTCTCGGAAGTTAAAAAAATTAGGTGACATTCATTGGTGATGAGATCGTTTTCTTTTTTAAGATGTAAAGGAATCGTCGTGTCCATTGTGGTTTTCGTTGGAATTCCAAAGCAATTTTTGTCTTTCATCCTTCGATAAACGTATTTGAGTCCTTATATAGTTATACTTACCCCTTGGCGCCGAGAAAAATAACCTTCTCAGCTATGCCAACTTCCCGCTACCATTTCCTTGACCAAGTACTTGCAGTGGTGAGATGTGCGTTGAGTGTGTAGAGCAAATCTTGTTCTCCGTTGTTTAGTCGTGTCCTCATTGTAAAAATCGGTGATTGTACCAATATAAATAGTTAGTTTATATATAGCGATACAATAACTTTAGGTCGGAGTATTTCCCTTGGCCTGCATTATATTTAGCTTGGCTTTCTAATAGTAGCGGTAAATCCGTTTTCTCTTAGCTTTCAGCCACAAAATCTGCTTCCCGTTATTGCTTTAGAGTCGTTAGGTTAATAGTGTGGCCGAATTCGCATTGTCTGTGTGTGTGATATTGTGAGAGTCTCGCACTTGAAGTTTTCTTTCCGCTCTGGTTATCGCAAAACTGACTTGCATACAGTGCATTCCGAATGCAAGGGCGTTCGGTTTTTTCTCCTGGAATCAATGAAACTTTTCTTGCTGGTATTATATTTAAAATGTATACTGCTATCGTATTAGTTCTGTATATTATGTATAGTATTAGTATATTGTTCATTATATGCATGAATGATCTATGCTCTCGAATTAGCAGTAAAATACGTTTATTTGCTGACGACGCTGTCATCTATCGCGAAATTAATGATCACTCTGACTTTGAAATTCTATCATCGGATTTAAACAACGTTCATGTGTGGAGCCAAGAGTGGGGACTCGAACTTAATCTGAGCAAATGTGCGGCGGTACATTTCTTGCGGAGGTCGTCCAACTATCCCCGTGTATATGCTGTGGATGGCGTTAAGATAAAGGCGACAGATGAAGTTAAGTATCTGGGAGTTACGATAACCTCAAACCTATCGTGGGGAACACATATAAGAAATATTTGTGGCAGAGCTCTGAAGAAGCTAGGATTCGTCAAGCGTATTGTGGGAAGATTCTCAGATGAAAAAGTAAAAGAGAGGTGCTATTTCGCACTCGTCCGGCCACACCTTGAATATGCAGCAAGCATATGGGATCCGGTGCAGAAAGAATTAATTCGGGAACTTAATAAAATACAAAGGAAAGCTGCGCGATTCGTCAAAAACTGCTACGGGCGTACAGACAGCGTTACGCAGATGTTAAACGAATTAGGCTGGGAGCCGCTAGAGACTCGGAGGCTGCGTGCTAGGCTTAGATTACTTGAGCAATTGAGAATAGATATCTTTCAGAGCGACACGGAGAACATCATATTAGAACCCCACTATATTTCCAGGTCCGACAGAAACGATAAATTAAGAGAGATATTTTGCCGAACGGATAGGTATGAGAATTTGTTTTTCCCCCGAACAATAAGGGACTTTAATAAATGCAAGGCGTAATTTCATAGAGCGTTTCCTTTTTATATGTAAACGGCTGGTGTCCTAACACCCCCCGCCACACGCCTATTGAGGCGGCTTGCGGGGTAGTATGTAGATGTAGATGTAGTAACAGTGATAGTAATCGAGAGATATTTGCCGAGTGAAATTACCATCCCTTGCATCAGCTATTTTTGACGAAAATATGAGGCAAAGAAAAGAATGTTTGATTGTAGAATTTGGAGGAAATCATTGTTTGCACACGTCACTACTTGAATGTTCTCCATAACTGGGAAATATATCTCTTTTTTCCCTCCGTAGCATGTGAATAATCTCAAAGTATGAATAGCTCTACACTGTATCTTTTGTTGTTATGGATATCAGTCACTTCCACTAAATCATGCCTGAAGCTATCAAACTCATTACTCCTCATAATTAGTTATTTGGGAAATTTGGTATTAGTAGTGAACGTAAGTATCACAATCTTGCCTTTGTATTTTACTCATGAGTTACGTATCGTGTAAAGTATGCATGCTTGAATTTAAGTAATTAGTGCGAGTTAAAATGTGCGAGAGTCTATAGCGATGAACACAGTTGCTGTTGGTATTCTATTTTTTTCAATGTTGTTTTTTGTTAGTTTTATTCTTCCCTTTCCCTGCACTAGTGCAATTCTGGCAATAAACACCATTGGCTTGACTTTACTCTTACCATAATTTTAATCATCATCGTCATCATTAGTCAGTCAAACCTTAGGTTGGTTGGCTGTAGCCCTCCCTTCTCTCCCGTGTTTAACTAATTCTTTCTGCCCTAAAGCTCTTATATGTTATGCCCCGTTTTACTTGGTTACATCTATCATAATTGTCCGTATCTAAAATATTTTTCTCTTCAAATTTCTTCTCGTTTGGTCATCACGCTTTCAGCATATCATATTCTACAGATGCTGTATACTATTAGCGGATTGCAGATTTTGGGAGAGATTTGGCAATTCTGCACGTTGGGGTATCCCCGATAATGACAGGTCCCGATGCTTATTCACCAGGCGCGTAGGCGTTGGCGAGTCCGCAGAACTGTTTCGCTGCAGGTAGAAGTACCTTTCGAAATGGGTAACAAAGAGATAAGCGAGAGACAGGGAGGGTTGGTCCCAATAAGTCCGAACAATGTGTCTCTCAAGTCACCCCGTCGAATTGTTGGGCGAGAGTGGAGGGTCGAAGATGGGGATGGCTGGCGAGGGATGGTGAAGCCTCCGTCCCAACTCTTCCCTCCTCTCGACGACGCGTCCCAAAACCCTTTCGACCAACCCGAGGGATATGGAAGGGGTTTGACCCCTTGTTCTCCACTTTCAACCCCCCCCCCCACCCGTGGGACACCCCGCGTCATCTTTCCCAACACCCTTCCCCCCCTACTACACCCCTCAGAGTACATACAATGCTTTCCCACACCAGTCCTACGCAGCACGACCCCCAACTTATCCCGATTAGGGGTGGATTGGGGGTAGGAAAGCGTACTCATCGGGGAGTGGCCGGCTTGAACGGGGGTGGGTGGACAGAGGCAGACAGCTGATGTTCCAGTGAACTAGAGCAAAATTTATGCCGTGAAATTTAAACAATTAAGGTAGTTTGAGCGAGATATAATTTCTCTTAAAATTCAATGAATTTAGTTTAATTGCAAAGAAGTTATCTCATCTTTCCATTGATACCAAAATATCATCCATTTCGAGATAGGTAATTTCCTTAAAATAGAAGCCATTTTCCTTGGGATATGATACGGTTGGTTGCTCAAGGAACAAACTGGAGCAAGTATAGCAATTTAATTACTTGGGTAGTACGCCAGAAGAAAGTGGGATATTGTAGTTAAGGTACTAGGAGGAGAATAGCGTAAGCGAAAGAAGCGTTCAGCAATAGGAGAGAGCTAATGACGGGGACCTTGGGTAATGATGTAAATTAGAGGCCCGTGAAGAGAATAAAAAGGGAGAAGAGCTTGATATGGAGTATAGCGTTACTTGAGGCGGAAACGTGGACCCTGTGGAAATAAGAGGAGAATAGGCTGCAGGCGTTCGAGATGTGGATGTGGTGGATACTGGATAATGGAGAAGGTGCGGTGGATGGAGAGGAAGGCAAACGAGGAAATGCTGGGTATATAATGTGAGGAAAGGAAACTACTGGATGAGATTAGGAAGCGACAAAGTAGGTGGTTAGAAGAGGTAATGAGGGGCGAAGAGTTGCTTAAGACCGTGATAGAGAGGAGGATGATGGGTAAGCGGGGAAGGGGAAGAATCATGGACGGGATGAAGACGGGTAGGACATGTTCTGAGATGAAGAGAGATTTTGTGTTGGCAGATAGGACCCTGAACAAGTAAAAAGCCGGATGATTTTTACTCACTATTTAAACCTGCATTAACCGGTTGGCTACTTATATAAATAATTAAAATTGTTCGGCTGTGCCCTCCAGAGATACATCATTAAAAGAATGAGGACGTACTGCCGCACATATCGCATCTAAAATTAACCGGAGTTAAATTCGTATATTTCATCAATTATTTGTAAAGGAGAAAGTAATCATTAGTGACCGTAATAATAAAAAAATCCCTATAAAAACCTTCGGTTTTGTAGCAGTTTTCCGCGTGCACCGTTAAACAAGTAAAACCCTCGATAATGTTTATTGAGCGAGTTACTGAGAAGTAAGGCATATAATATAAAGTTTTTTGCGTGAGACTTTCAATTACTATTTCAAAAACTATTATTTCAACTTCCATGCGTCTTTCAACCGCCGCTTATGTAACCCTTCAAATCTTTCTCCTGCCACTTTAGCTGCCGCATTTTTGTTTCCCTTATCTGCTTCCTTCTCTTCCTCTCCTAGCACAACTAGCACTTTTTCATTTCTCTTCCTCTCCACTCAGTTTATGTTTTCCATCCTACTCCACACCACATCCAAATATGTGTAGCTTAAAGCTGAACGAGCAAGTGACCCTCCGTATTTTTTGTCAGTTTTTTATCTATCCGAAATTCGGTTCATCTTTTCGGTTCGCTTTGTTAGTTCTTTTCGTAAATTTTCACCTACGGTTTTTGCAAGGTGATTTATATGGTTTTATTGTTTTATCCCGCTTCTTGGGTGTTTTTTCGCATATTTTAGAATGAATCAATTGTTTTGTAAATTTTCAGTAAACTGACACCCCTCCGTCCATCGGAACTGTCTATCCTCCACCGGACGCACTTCTTAAATGACTTCAATCTATGCTCATCCTCATACCTCATTATCCAGACCTTGCTCCATCCTTCCTCCTCTTCCCGCTTCTTATAGATCGGACTCATCGCTCGCCGTTTTTAAAATCATGTTCATGAGGTCCCTGTTCTCTTTGACCTGTGGAATACGTTAATGCATTTAGGAATCGATTATTCCAGGAATAGCGGCTTTGTGGAATCGTAGCTCAACCAAGGATAAGAACGAGTCATTGATCTGAGTCTTTTATCAGGAAAGACCGTAAATTATCAAATCTACGATCAAGTTCTTCATGTCAAATTTTCTGAAAAAATTTATCCAGATATTTTTGTTGCCAGGCATTGTAGGAATAGTTCACAAATTGTTGCGCGCGTATATTCCCGCGATGAGAGAAGTGCGTGAGGATAGAATTACACCGCAAGCACGACAAAATCAAAGAAATAGCCCGCGTTTTGTGAAAAACTACCGAGAGCGAACAGGAGGTATGGCGACACTATCAGAGGGACGGGGTTTGAAGACTCGAAGGTTGTACGCATGGCTAAGTTTTCTCGGAAAATTCATATCTCGTGAGTTTACGGTCGATAGGGCGGATATTTTACCTCCACGCTACGTCGGTAAGACAGTCAAAGCGAATAAATAAAATAGTGCACTTTCGTGGCTTTGCCGAGCCTAGACAGCTCCCTTTCAGTAACCCAATTATGAATATGCCCAAGATAGCTGTAAATCATCCCTGAAGAGGTCAGAGCCAATAGCGGGAGCCACAGTTGTTGTAGTTATTCTATTTATTACTGTCATTGTTGATGTCGCGTTGAGTTTGTTCTTCCATTTTATGTATTGCTGCAATTGTGTCAATATGCATCTTTGACTTGACTTTTGATCTTGTTTGAAATTCTTTTTTCCTGTGTACCATCGACCAAAATATGCCTCAGTAATCATCGATTTTCTTCTCCTACTCCTCGATCTTATATACCTACTTATCCTTTTCGTGGCTGGTGTCCTGTCACCCTCTTCCACACGCTTTTGCGGCTTGCGGGGTAGTAGGTTGATGTAGATCTCATACACGTTTTGTTGAATCCATCTGGGATGCATCGTTCTCTTAAAATTAACCTTAGATTAGCTATTACGGGTTTGCGAATGAACGACCCATCTTTTTATCGCGGACGGAAGGAGGGCCTTAATGTGCGACCATATGGACGAAGCAACCCTTTTTTTGTGAGACCATATGGACCAGGGAGGCTGTTCGATTCCCGCCCACGGGAATCCCCCCCCCCACTTGCCTTCGCCAGCCAGTGGGTTTTCATTCATGGTCTCCGGGACGTCGGCGCGAATTAAGGGCGCGGTCGTCAGGAACTCGAGAACCCCGGGAAAGTTCCCGTAGTAGGAGGAAGAAGACAAAAGGTGTGCAAGGCCTTCCACCGCTGAGTCCTCCCTTGCCTTCCCGGCATCTTCCCCTTTCATGCCCGCCACTTTCCCCGTGGACCACACGGGAAATAAAAAAAAACAGGCGACAACATCTCGGGCGAGATGGAAATTAGTGTTGAATGTTCCGTGATGTGAAGAGTATGCAGATGGTGGGTGTTGTCGTAACCAGGGCTACTACAAACTTCTCTATGGCTTTTATGTAAAAAGCGGTGGTTTTTTGTCCGTCCATTTTCTTGTCTTCAAGGTGACAGATATAGCATCTGCGTGTGTATTAATCTGGTATTAACTCGAGATGCACCCATGCAATTGTAGCTGAAGGTAATTTTGCTCGTGAGATAAAACTAAAATTAATTTTACATTCATATTTGGCCATATAAGTTGCAATATTTAAGGGTAGGCACGTTCGGAATGCTTGGAAAATTCAGAATATCGAGTATTTTTTTCCAAAATATTTTCAAAAATACCTAACTTTAAAGGTCACATCGATGACAATTGGCTGTATATTTCGCCGTCGTAAATTAGAAATATATATTACATGAAACTCATAATTACTATTTAATTTAGCTGTTATTATGTTTCTCTTCTGCATCGGAAACCTCCATCACAGTTAGTCGCTCATTTTAACTGCGGGTGCGAAAGTTCGTTTAATATAAAATTCGGTATCAGCACATGCATGAAGAGAGTAATACCCCTCGTCAATCGCTAATAAACGTTCACCTCTTGTCAATCCCGGTCATTTCGATTAAATAGGCTTAACAAATTATAAACTTTTAGGTTTTAGGAAGATAAAATGATACTCCTAAACGTCCCTTCTTATATGTTTTCATCGTCTTTTTCTTGGAAATTTTATGTAAATTTTGGAATATGGCTATTCCTCTTATGGTAAACATAGTGACATTTGACTGAATTTTTTGTAACCCTCTCGTTCTTTGAGGAGCGGAAAGTCTGAAAGCAAAGTTTTCCCGCCTATGAAAAGTGTCGCTATCTTTCCCGCTTTTCCACGAACTGGAAGCTGTAATTTATCCGTACTTGCAAACACGCAGGTCATGTTTTCGCACAATTATCTCGGTTTTCATCTAAGTCCTTTTTTTTGTCTTTTTCTGTAGAGCTGTTAGTGACGCTCTGAGTGAAACAAAACGATTCCTTTGGTTGCCAAGACGTGGAAAACTGCTCCCGGATGTATCTTGGTACGGTGGTTTTACGTGCCATGGTCAACGTGCCAAGCTCTCCCCGTATTTCTATCTAGCTTCGTCCAAGGCATCGTTTGCCTAGTAGGCAATGCCTACTACCCATAGGCGGGGACGTCCGAATTGTTTTATGCAAGTCCCCCCAGCCAGGTTAGGCACCCCTCTGAGAATAGAAAGAATAGGCGGAGGTGGGATTCGATTGCGTGAGATAAGCGCAGCGCCGCGGAAACGAAGAGGAGGTTTTGGGGGGTGGAGTAGTTTTTCGGGGAGTGGCCGAGGTGGTAGGAGGGTTGAGAATGAGAAAGGGGGATGCGTGAGTGTGCGTGTAGGGAAGGCGATAGGGGATAGGATGGAGGGGAGGGAGTATTGCTGGCGGAACGTTGAATGACCCCCTCCAAGGCCAAGGGTGGAAATTTATATATATATAGAGGTGGGGGGCGAGGAGTAGCCCGCGTCTGCCGATGGCTCCCCCGACCCTTAAATCCGAGCATTCCCCTCCTTCGCCCCACCACCGACACCACCTGCCCTCATCCCCATGTTCTCTCTTCTCCCCCTCTTTCTCTCCAAAACCTTTCTTCCCCATCTTTCTATCTCCCTCTTTTTTTAGCCATCTCCACTTTCGCTAACATCCACCCCAAATCTCTCACGCCGTCTTTTGTTCATATGCGATGCACAAAAGAGCCTATTGTTAATTAGCAAATACTTTATAATTTATCTATTTCATTCTAAAAGACCAACGAGTAGGTAAGAGGACCCTAGGGAGGCCTATTTCAAAGGAAGTAGTTCTATTGAGAAATTTAGCAAACCTATTTCGGGAATAGTTTCTCACTTTGTGAATTGCAAAGTGAGAAATCATTTAATGTGAGTCAGTTCCTCAAAGTAAAGCCGGAAATATTATCTTATATTTATCTATATGTTATAAAAGACGATAAGTATGATGAACCTAAGTAGGCAGGGACAAGAAAGGACAAGGCTTAATGCAGGGAAAATAGTTCGTTTTAGATAGTTATGAGATGTCCCTTTAATGAACTAAATTAATATAGGGTCTATCCGAAAACGTACCCATCAATTTGTAGGATACCTAATGATTTAATTTCCTAAAAATGATAGTATTTAATTAAAATCATGTAGTCATAAATGTAGTAGTGAAATAAACTTATTCTTATTCTTCTTATTCTTATTCATATATTTTCAGAAGAACCGGGAACAATTTTAAGAAACAGCGCCAGAAAACTATCTTCTCCGGGATAGGCCGTGTAAAATTTTAAAAATTGATTACCCGTTTACTTAAGCGAATTGCAAGAGGTAATGCGACTGATAATGATCAGGTTTATGTTTTTACCGCTTCATAATTTAAATAACATTGGAAATTATTTTATATTGTTTATTTTATTTCGTGTCACTCAGAACGAAAATAGAAAACATGAACTTAGAAAAACGTTTGACTTAAAGAAGACATTTATTCTGATCCAGCTCCCTAATGAGTTTTCTCCCACCCGCGGCCAACCATATAGTTTTCTCGCTGCTCAAAGCGTGAGATTCTCTCCGGTTTCGTCAAGGTGCTAGTGCCCGAGTATTTACGTAAAATTGATAAACAAGCAAGTGCTGTTGTCTCTATCAATAGAATGGATTTCTGCCTGATTTGGCGATATTGATACTCACTACATGACTGTGTCGTTGCAAATAGCAACTGATGTAATTTATTACAACCTGGATATTGATTGGAAATTGTCAATTGGTAGTCATTTTCTCCTTGTACACTAGCGCGTAACCCAATAATATATTGCGTTATATCAATAGTGTAGTGCGTATTTTCCACCACTCCCCTCTTTCTCTCAACATCCCCACCTTTTCTCATCCAGGGTTTTCATGCGGGGGTCGAGGCATATGCTCTCGGCCCCTAAGGGGTGGATGGATGGATAAGGGTCCCCCGGTGGTCCCCCATTCGCACCACCCCTTGCGGAGTAGTACCCCCTTCCCTCAGACTCCCCCCGTGGTACAATCTCTACCTCTGGCTCCCGTTCCCCTTCCAGGGCTTCCCTTCTCCAAAACCACGGAAGGGCCATCTTCCAACATCCCCGTACACACCTTCTCAGTTCTCCCCCCACCGCGATTGGGGGTTGCTCGGGGAGCATCTGTGCGACGGAGGTTTAAGTCGTTCTCCGCTCATTAATTAATGCGAAACTTACGGAGGAAAGAGAAGAAAGAATGGAGGTCTTTTTTTTCAAACCGTGAGAGACTGGATTTCTTTTTTTTGCATGAGTATGGGGTGAGGAACTTCTCTCTCTCTTTCTCTCTGGTTTCAGCAGGGTTTTTTTACTCCATTTCGACTTCTGTTTTTCTCTTGTTTTTTGCGAAGTGGGAATTGAGCACCCCTCCATAGGCTCGTTCGGGGTTTTTGTTTCGTCCCCGTAGGTGACTACTTGTCCCCCATGAAGGAAGGTTTTTCCTCAAGGGTAATGGCTTTTAAATATCGCGAGGGGTAGCATTTTTTCCCGCCGTTATCATGCTTGAGAGTGGTCGCATTCTGTGGCCGTGAATGCATGTGATGTAACTGGGGCATTAATTTCGAGTGAACTTTTCACTTATTCATCTAAATAACTTAAGTGTTTGGTAAATTTTCCAACTGTAGTCATGAATCCGAAGGATAAGAAAATTGGTTATCATGGACTTCATAGACTTATTCCTGTCAGGTTTGGGAAACAATACTAAATTATGTAGTTCATTTGAGGAGCAAATATTCTACGTGGATGATATTTTTTTCGTTTATATTCGTTTTCTCGTGTTGAAGAGGCCAGAATTAGAACCAAAACTTCAGTATTGACCCCGCGAGAGTGTCATCTACTGAGAAAAATTCACGTAACTTTTGGTACTACTTGCCATCCGAAAGAATTCAATATCATTATCAACCATCCAGAGTTATAGAGGCGGTTTTATATCATGATTTCTGCGTTTCCTTAATTACTTTAAACAGCATTTCGTTTCATGTCGCATATCCATTACGCATAATTAAACATTTTAAACTGTGATTTCAACTCTTCCAGTTCTACTTGATCCCTTGATTTCCTCTCCCAGTACTTGGCTAAAAATTGACTGTCACTTAATTCGATGTGTGATTTGTTCCATCATTGTTGAGAGAGAATATCTAATGCACGTCGTATGAATACGAATTAAGAACTTAGCAGAATAAGCTTTTTCCCCTCCTTTTCCCCTTTTGGTAGGGAAATTTGTCGTCGATTGTGACGTTGCTCAGTAGAAACGACAACAACCCGTTTCCTTCGGAGGGCCTTTCCTAATGTGGTTCATCGTGCTGAGAAACTTCATCTCGCCAGTTCCCCATAGCCCCGTCTTTACCCTTTTTTAGACCCTTACGGTCTGAAAGGGAGGGATGGCAGGTAATTCGTATCGTCCCTGTGATACCAACCCATAATCAGGGAAAAGGAGATTAGGAGTAGGTAGATCAGTTTGTAATTTCGACGCATAAAGTATGTGTTAACCTAATCCCGTATTTTCATTCTATAGCGTGCGTACGTCTGTGATTTTGGAATCAGGTTTTTGCGTAATAACCGGAGCCATTGTTTTGAAGAAAATTTCTGGAACGTTTTTTTTCCGATGGCAATTCGTCGTTGTCGTAACACATCTCTTCCATTGCTGCTTTCGTGAGTTAGGGTAGGTATTAACGAGATTCTCAGTGTTAGTTTGTCCGGCATGTCATTTTCGAAAACTTAAGTTATCTTGTACTGCTGCGCTGAAGTGCTGTAGAAAACACTATAATGAAAACCGTGGTAAAATTGCAGTGCTTTCATGACCAACTTCTCCATAAACGTCTGAAAGTTTCTTGAAAAATAATAATATATTCAACGGCGGTTATACTTCTACGAATTCGTCAAGATTCTCCTTCGGTAGAACGTTACCGATAGTACCGGCTGTATGAGTTTGGGAGCTACCATCAGACCAACTAGAGCATTTACATAAAGAACTATTTACATAAAGCATTTTTCTTGGGATTTTTTTTCATGCGTCGGTGATCTTTTTTGCCGAATTTGTTTTGAACGCATGTAAAAAAAACCGCGATAAAAACTCGAGACGAAACTATTCCTACCCGTTATTCCAACCCAGGGTGGTTTTTTTAATCGAGAAAAAAATCTTGGCCCGTTTTTACTTTTCCCTCCCTCATGAAAAAATTTCTACTTGCTCTCCGTATTTTTTTTTTTTTTTAGAGTTCGACCCCTTCTCACGAATTATGTTTGCTTCAGAATATTGCTTGAAGTCTTGGCGGAGGGAGTCGCCGACTTGTTGGGCTCTTTGATCAAGTATCAAGTCGTCCTTTCCCTCTTTACCCATTCAGATGATCGGTCCTCGTCTTTGCGAGCTGAGTTGGAATTTCACGCATTGGTAATCTGACGCCTCTCCCCTTTGGAATCTTGAATTCTTCGAGTTGAGAGTGCCAGAGGGTATCACGGCGCTGAGCCAACCTTTCATGAATCCGTCGTACCAACTTCAAGCCACACACTGACAATTTCCTACCCGTGTGGTCAGGCAGGGTAAGGCGAAGGGTGACACGGTAAAGAGTAGCGTTGCAGTTCATATTTTTGTCTTTTGTAAAATAAAAATTTGTTTTTAAAATTTTTGTATGCCCGAAGTAAAATTTTTAATGTGCCTAAATTAATTCCATGCAAAATATTATGATTAAATTAGGGTTGGTTGATCATGAAATATTCCCTAGGGCAAAGAAAGTGAGTCATAAAATTAGGAAATCACAAACTGGAGCAAGTAGAGTAATTTAATTACTTGGGTGGTACCTACGCCAGCAGAAAATGGGCATAGTAGCAAATACATAAGGAGGAGAATAGCGCTAGCAAAGGAAGCGCTCTGTAATAGAAGGGAGCTGATGACGAGGACCTTGAGTAAAAATACAAAAAGAGGCTGATGAAGTGCTTGATTTGGAGTGTGGCGTTGTATGGGTGCAGAAACGTGGTCTCTGAGAATGAAAGACGAAAATAGGCTGCGGGCGTTAGGTTATATGGACGGGATGAAGAGGGATAGGATACGCTGAGATAAAGAAAAAAAATTGTTGTAGATAGGGCACGGCACGTGCAAGCGTCTGTTGGATTTTCTCTGACTTTCATCATAACCTACCTCTAACCGGTAGATTACAAATGATACTTGCAAGGCTTTAGACAAGGCAAGGCTTAGACTTGCAAGGCAAGACTAAGCTGTGATAGAGGTGAGAATATTTGGTAAATGGGTGAGATTCTCTAGGGCAAAGAAAGCGAGGCTGGTCATAAAAGTAGGAGGACACAAACTGGAGCAAGTTGAATAATTTAACGACTAGAAGAAACGGCATAGTAGCAAATACGTGAGGATGAGAATAGCGCTAGCGAAGGAAGCATTCAATAATAGGAGCTGATGACGGGGACCTGGAGTAAAAATACAAAAAGAGGCTGGTGAAGTGCTTGATTTGGAGTGTGGCGTTGTATGGGGCAGAAACGTGGACTCGGAGAAAGGAGGACGAAGATAGGCTACAGGCGTTCGAGATGTGGGTGTGGAGGACGATGGAGAGGGTGCAATGGACGGAAAAAAAGACAAATGAGGAAGTTGGTGATGAGAGGAAACTTCTGGATGAGATTAGGGGGAGGCAGGGTACATGGCTGAAAGCGGTAATGAAGAAGGTTGAGGAAGCGTGGAAGAAAGAGGATAAGTTTGATGACGAATGAAGAAGGATGGGACGCACGCTGAGAGGAAGAAAGAATTATTATAGGTAAATAGAGGCGCTACTCATGTAAAAATCTAAAGGATTTTTACGGATTTCCATTTAAACCTACTTTTAATCGGTAGATCACATTAATGAATGAATGATCATGATGGTAGGAATCGTGTGATTAATGTTCACCTATTGTTTCGCCGTATTGACACCGTCCTCTTTATCAATCATCCTTGCGCGGTGATGTGACACTTAGTTTACGAAGGGAGTGAGTTTTAACCGAACTTCTAGTAATTTTCCTTTTGGGTGATGAATGGTCGAACATATCTACATAATACCCTGCAAGCCACCTCAAGGGTGTGTGGCAGGGGGTGACTTATCACCAAAATGTATATATACTTAACCTTACCCCAATTAAATTAATGAAGTTACCACTATTGATTGGTGCATTAGAAAAGAAAACATGCAAATGCTTGTAAGTAGGTGACATACATATAGGACAGACATGCATAATGGACAGAGTTATACCGGAAACATGCCCAGCATATATTGGCTGAAAGGTCTAAGCTTGAAAAATAAATTGGTTGCAACGTATTTTTCTTTCAAGTTGAAATCCCCTTCGAAATGGGAGCTTTTGCCTTACTTGCCTGTGGTTAGAAATCCTACGATCCATGTGATGCGATTCAGCGAAATTGCTTTCGAAACCACTTTTAATTCCTTTCCGTTCACCTCCGGACTTGAATAAATGCTGAGTCGTGAGCATAGCGCCCATAGTTGAGTGTGTGCCTTGAGGCCGGCCGGAGGTGTAACTTCTGCGTCATTTTGGTTCCCTGGGCGTGACACAAGCCAATATTTAGTGCTAATGACTCTTTCATTTTTGCAGGTCATCAACGTCGAATATTTCGTGATTGTGAAATTGCATTCGAATCACTATTTCGTTCGGTACATTGGCCCTCAGTATGAGTAGTTCGCTTTAGTCGGTGAGGTAGTCCAACAGTCAGTATTTTGTCCGCGAGCCATTCTCATTGCTGATTTCCATTGGTCTGTTTAATCTGCGTACTATCCTGCGATCCTCTGCAAGGGTATGGAGTGTTGCCACACCACACATAGAATGGAAGGATTCAAGACAAAGGATTTGGGGGATTGTTGTGGTGTGTTTTCGTGGAATTAGTGCTGGTTTTTATAGTCTGGTTAACCTAAAGCAGAAGATGATGTATCCTATACGTTAATGAAATGTTAGCTGAGGGTCAAGCTTACTAAGCACCTCAGACAATCGATTGATTGACGCGGTTGATAACTGTGGAAGAATGTTTCATGGCGGGCCATTATAGAGAGAAAAAGTGTAACTAATAATCGTAAAACCGGGCCTTTTTCTCTCCATCTGCTTTTTTGTATCCCTGAATGTTGCCGAGGAAGAAAGAATTCTTCTATCCATCTGTTCAACAGTGTATCTCTCCTACTTAGTCGCTTTTGTGTGTACAAATTTTTCTAATCCCTGCCGCCGTCAGTAAATGCAGAGGAATAACTTCAGCTTTTTGTGCACTTTGTATAAATAAATAATAGCCATAGTTAATAAATAAATAAATAAGTACGAACTAAAAACTTTGTAGTATTCTGCGGCTTAAATTGGCTACCCGACCGGTGTCGAAGGTACAACGTCATATTCGCGTTAGCGTCATATGATATCTACATCTAGAAAATACCCTGCAAGCCACCTCAAGGGTGTGTGGAAGGGGGTGAGTAGTCACCAACATGCGTCACACTTTACCCTATTAAACTTAGTGTAACTATGACTATTGATGTATTAGCATAAATCTCTAGTGCTTGTCAGGAGGTGATGCCTCACAAGCATGCACTACACGAAAGGAATGCTACCAATGTTTGTAGGACCGTTAGTATTTTGCAGCTACATAAATTGACAGAGATACAAGAGTTGTACTGAAAGCGTGCACGGCGTTTTGTTAGTAATAGGTCGCAGATAACCATACTAGTATTAGGGAATAAATCAACTAACTAGCTACACTACCTATTGACAAACTTTGTTAAAAGTCTCATTGGCAGCTTTTATGGTCTCTTATCGTTCGCGGGAAAAATGACATTTTAAATCTTTCCGTTCTGCAGTCTCGTTCCTTAATTTTATTCTCATGATCTGATCTACCGTAGTAGGTATATAGGATTTCGTAAAATGTTATTAACGTTAACGTATCCTTGATAATGACGCTGTAACGTTGAAAGCGGTCGGGTTACGAATAGAAGTCATGGGATATTATAAAGTTAATTATTTACTCCAAAAGAGAAATTTTAAGGAAAATGTCACTTGAGGTAATGAAACGTTTCTTCCATTTATTTTCGTTTTATTTGCCAAGATCCATCGTTGATCTCGTATCCTTAATTTCGCCCTACTTTGACCGCCCTATTGTTTAATGGTAATCTACATCTACAAAATACCCTGCAAGCCACCTCAGGGGTGTGTGGCAGGGGGTGAGTAATCACCAACATGCATTACACTATACCCTAAAGTTAGTGTAACTACGACTAATTATGCATTAGCATAAATCGCTAATGCTTGTCATGAGGCGAAGCCTCACAAGCATGCAACACTACACTACAGATGTCATCAAAATGGAGAATGACCTCAATATACATGCATTCTACAACTACACAGATGGACAGGGACTCAAGACCCATGTAGAAAACATGCTAGGCGTGCTGTTAGTATGTACTAGGTAACAGATAAGGATTCAAGTATTAGGAGTACTACCACTACTAAGACCTACACTACCTAACGACAAACCTATAAAAAAGTCTCATGGCAGATATTATGGTTCCTTATCGTTCGTGGGAAAAATGACATCTTAAATCTATCCGTTCTGCAGTCTAGTTCCCTAATTTTACTCTCATGATCTAATCTACCGGTTTGGAACTTACATAATAGATTTAGTCTAAATTTTAATCGACGGTCTGAAAGCTTTTCCCATCCCAGTTGCTGCAAAAGGTCAGTAACACTAATATTGAGATTAATATATAATAGAGTAATAGAGAGAGTAATATTTTAGTTCATTTAAGAAGTTGTGTCAGGCGGCTTATGAATGTGCCGTAATGAATTATTTACCACTCCACTCCTGCCATGTTCATTTAAGAACAGAATGGCTGCAATTTGCTTACTAAGTCTGCTGGAATGTAGTGCATGGTAACTTCTAGGTGGACTATATTTTTACTCGAAGATTTTTGATGATTCAGTGCTATCAGCGCATGAGTCGTCAGAAGTTGTCTTCGCTCATTTAATCCCTGCTCAGTTACTCGCCGCGGGTGCGAATTCTTATCGCGTGGCTTATCACAAACCCTCTTTTTATTCCCTCTGGTGTATGTTAACATGTCACGTTTTGATAAGTGCCTCTAAATCCACTCCCTGACCTTGGCGAAGACTTAACCCATTGAAAGACTTTGGTGCGATACAGCTATGGTTTTACCGTTCATAAGCGGAATTATTATCAGTATACCATGATGCTCTTTGCTAATGCACTTTGCACAGTTCCACATTGATTTCAACATCACCGATGTGATTCTCGAGGTACAGTGGTCTCATTAATGCACCAGGACGTTATGGACGTTGAATTCGATTGGTCAGTTAAATAAATGGATTTGTACTGTGCATAATTTGTTCTTTTGCGTCATGGTGACCGTATTTAATTTTCCGAAATAAACGCCTGAATTACATCATGAGCAGTCATCTGATGATTAATGTACTGCAGCTCTCTACTCACTTCTATTTTTATCTAGCCGTCTAGTTCCTTCGTAATTCCTCACTTGGTATTCTTCGTAATTTTCTGTTTTTTTTTTCAATGTCGTTTCGGCCACTTAGGACCATTTTCAACGCTTTGCAGCATTTCTAGATATCCAGTGTTTCTTCACTTTCCTAGATGATCCTTTATCTCGCGTAGCCAGATTCTGAACTTGTTTCTTTTCTAAACCGCCGCGTGAGAGGGTACGGCCATGTCTTCTTTCCCAGCATTTGCCCACGAAGTAGTACATTTCCAAGGCATGATAAGATTAAGGTTTTTTTTATTCTGGTGCTTTGCATACTAGGAACGTGACCGTAAAACATGAGACGTTTTCTAATAGAGAGTGACAGTTTTTTATATGTTCGTGGTGTGTTCGACGTTGCTTTACGTGAACAATTCGATGTATTCGTATTTTTTCCCATTCATAGTTCCTTCAATTATTGTTTTTTTAAGGAGTCTGTTATGTCTCAGTTGTATCCAATAAAATTATCGTGTCAATTTAGTCGTAATAGGCTTCAAAAATCAATTAATTAGGATAAGCATGCTTCCATCTGCGATGGTACCTCGTGAGACGCTGTGTATGGTAAGGGGTGTTAGGGCACCATATGATGGGAAATGGTAGGATTATTTAACTTCTGAAGAAAAATAAATTCCTTTTGTCGAGCTTTTCACGTATGCAGTCTTTAATTGCGTGTATTTCAATGCTCGCCGTGAAGGAGAACGGTTAGATCTAACGCAAGCGCGTCGCTAAGTATGATAGAAAGCTCGTGGTACATACGTTGTGCGCCCAGCCTGGAGAGTGGCCATGCCTTATGGTACGATTCTGACACATTTGTTGTCCACAGCTCGCAGTGGGGAATGGTTTTTCCACCCCCAAAACAGATGATCGCTCGGAACTCCGGCTATGGCGTTGCCACCGCATATTTACGCCTCTAATTATCACGTGCCACGGGCCAACAGGGAATGCGCTGCCCAGCTGTTGGGTGCTCGGGGAACCCTCTTCCGTGTGTTCTGTCCGTTCTGCCGTCAGCTTTCTCAACAGCGGTCGTGGAGGAGGATTCCTCCCGCGCGTACATTTACGCCCCGTAAGCACGTCGGCATCTGAATTGCTAATGAGCTCCCTTCGGACGTAGACGGGAAGCGCAGGCTTTTATTTTTATTTATTTTTTACCGTAAAAAAATGGTGACGTTGTATGAAGCGATGACGGTTCCGATGGCATGTTGGTACCCTTGTATACGACGAAGCGAGTCGTAAGAGAGAGTCTTGTATGATGTCAGTCTTGTGTATTTTTCCTGTTCTTGGGCGAAGACTGTCAGTCCAAATGCGTATATTTTTTTTGCTTTGTATACATTTCGTATCTGGACAGTGGTGTCGTGAGCTACTGTACGAAACGTATGAGCCGACGTTAGTCCATTCACCCATCGAATCCCATAACTACATTGATGCAGGCGATGTCAAAGAGAATTTACATGACTTATTTCGACAGGGATAAGGGGCCAAGAAGTACAGTCAACTGCAACGACCAAGAATCCCCTTTGCTCAATGAGTAAAACATTTTTATTCCAAAAAGTAATATAAACACCCGAGTACAAAGAGCATGGGAAATAGACTGAATTTTGATAAGGGGAAGTCCCTCTAATAACCGTGGACTAGGAATCCAGTTTCACCTTCACAATGTCTTTACCTTCTGATGAGGTCACCCTTCACATTCCTTTTGCCTTAAATCATATTTTGCGCTATATGTTCTGGTGCTAAACTGTTGTCCCAGCGAATCGCAATGGTGTGTTTCCGTTGTAAGGTATGTAGATAAAATATTTGCCGTTGGTATATTTAGAGGATCCAAAGTTCAAAGGAATCAATGAAGTTCGCTTCTAATGCGAAAGATTCCGATTATTCGTCTTATAAAATATTTAAGTACGTAGTGGGCAATGGAATCTGTTTTTATGTTCACCAATTTTTTTTCTGTAAACGTTTTATTTCGGAAGAGTGTTTTTCCGCTTGGGGTTTCATTGATCGCTTCCGCAGAAGTTGTAAATAATATGATACTCATCTCATTTACTCCTGCTCTTTTTCGTGATTCACTATCTGCCAGCGCTGGGAATTGCTTTATTTAGATATTTTATATTCGCCAATTTCAAACTTTTTTCTCCAAGGGACATTGTGTTTATTTTCCCATTTTGACTGAATTCTATATTAAGTGAAAATTGACGTGAATGGCAGTTTTACTGTTCTTGTTCTCGAAAGACAGCTAAGTGTTAAATCGCTGTTTTAATATAATTATTTTCTATTTATTTATTTATTCGGTGTCCTTACGGTAATTTGCGGGTTTCCCACCTTCCGCAGGGGGAATGCCCGGGAATACCTAGTACATACTGCTCCCTTCGAGTAATGCAAATACCAAATACAGATGCTTACACATCCTGAAGATGCGAGAGCCTATGCCTGGGGACACAGTTGCTGTTGTTGCTTTTCTACTTGTTGCTGTTGTTGTTGTGTATGTTAAGTTTTTTTCTTCCTTTTCTCTGTATTTCTGCAACTGTGGTAATAAATATAATTTACTCGACCATCTGTATTCCCTCCGATTTTGAAATATGTTAATTAAATTTACAATTTTGTGTACTTAATTACACATGGAATGGAAATTACACATGGCAAAAGAAGATTTGTTTGTAGCATTCCACGGATAAATGTTTAAAGCGACCGGTTTTCAGTGTTCGGAGGGCTTGACTATGATGTAGAACATCGAAACCGGTCGCATTTAACATTTATCTGTGGAAGGTTGCTAAGACTTCATCTTCTGTTAATTAAATTAGCTAGCGAGGAGAGTGAGATTGAATATTGGGATTGCAGGTTTTTGTTGTATGGTACTTATGGTGACTCTGCGTATCCCATTTCAGACCGGTGGCATCAATTTTGTGTGTAGCCCGCTTATCAGAATCATTCCCAACTTTTGGGAATCGATAGATTAGCTAGATAAAATGGGTATTAAGTGTAGGTTAATGGGCTTTGACATCCGTTCGAATGCCTAAGGGCGCCAGGACTCCTCATGTTCGAAATGCAATCTGATGGTCGACGCATGGTATGTGAAGTGATCCTAGGGACTGGAATGCGATCTAAAATACCTGCCCCCGGAAAATTAATCCGGATCCTCGCAGTGAAGACCAGCAACTCGCAAAACGAGTCCCTCCTCTTGTTGAGATTATTGTGTACTTGTTTTCTTTTTGATAACCCCACGTTTACCTGTCGTAAATGACCTGGGAAAAGTCAGTTCATTTCCCATGCTCTTTATAACTCGAGTATTTCCTTTATTTTTTTAAATAAAAATGCTATGCTTATTGATCAAATGGACATCTTGGTCGTTATAGTGAGCTCTATTATCTTTCAAACGCCCTACCTATACCTGTCAAAGTTAGTGGTGCCACATCTCTTTGAGATCACGTACATGCATGAAGCAAGTTAAGCAATTTGGCACATCGTCTTGGTTTTTGACTCCCCAGTCAAATGCACGAGACTTAGACCTCGAATGAAAAATTTATCAATTAGTATTCAGTCCCCTGTATGGGTGACAAGTGGAATAAATTATACAATAGAGTAAATATATCCTTATTCTATGATTGTACCGAATTGAGTTAATTTTCACCCTTCATCTTCTTACCAAGATCCTCCTGTCCTCAGTGCTTAATGCTAAAGTTTCCATTTCTCTTCTAATTTACTCGTCGCCCATCCTGGTTTAAATGAAAAAAGAGACTGGAATTAAGCTCGAGAGAAGAAAACCTCCGGGCAATCTAAAATGTATCGAATTTTAATCAAATATACATACCTAAATATCAGTTTATAACCGATAAAAAAGTATAGAGGAAAACTGCAAGTAATGATTTTTATATTGCCACATTACATCTTTATTCTTTGTTCTGTACGATTCTTTCTCCCTCTTTACATTTTCTGTACTCGTGACTAACCACGCTCTGCCTTAGTCCCGTAAAAGGACTTGATGGTTAATGTGCGAGTGTTGGTCGACATCTAGGTAGTGCCGTCAATCTGAAAGGCGTGTACCACTGGGTGACATTTTTAATGTAAAAAATGCAATGATTCTGAAAATTTTACGGTAGTTAACGTTTTTTATTGGGTTAAGATCTTGCATGTATGCAAAATGGTTCAAATTTCTAAAATAAAATAGTCAGGTATGTGGGACATCCTTTAAACAGTGGGTTGCGTGAAGAAAGCTCAATGCAGGTATGCTATTCAATAAGCTGTCGAGCAAGCCATCTACCCAGTGTTAATGACAACCTTTTTTACAATTCCGTATAGCACGCAGGAAGAAAAAAATTTAAAACCTGTATGTAGATTAGTAGTCTATCCTCGAAATTATCTTCAATAAATATTTCAGTAAATGTATCAATGAGAAAAGTAATTAAATAATAATTTATGAATAATATAAATTTATTTGCTTATGTAACACATCAAAAACTGTGAGAAATGGAAATTTAAACAAAGGCTATGCGATTTCAATGGAGTTGAATGTTTTCAATGTTGGTAATAATTCGTAGCGTGGTAATCTGCCGCGGGATGATCGTCGGTCACACCCCCCGCCAGTCACCTCCGCCCCCTTGCACGACGCCTGTGTCTCTTCCATCCCCCGATTCCTCCCTTCCCGTGCGCCACCAAGGAGTGGCCGATTCCCACGGGACTCCGTTTCTATCCCCCCACTCTGCCCCTTTCCTACCTATCTGGCCACCCTTATTCATGAGGGTAGTCTCTCGCTCCGCTCTGAATACCTCCTTGGATTATGGCCAGAGGGGAGGAGGGGAAGAGGATGGAGGCGGGGGGATGAAATGAAAGAGTAGGGGAGAATTTTGCTGGGTCGGAGAATGGAAGCTTTTCCTCCGCCGAAGTTTCCTGGCTTTCGCGGGCCAATTCGTGGGCCGGCGGTGGAAAAAATTTCGCCCGAGTCCCACGCGCGTTGGTCCGGTTGGCAGGGTCCGACATCCGGTCAAGTCATGATTGTATTTTTTTTTCTTCATGATCCTAGAATGATGTTCGGGGGCTGCTGATGCACTGGGCAAGGTGAAGACGCGTGAGTGACGTTTACCTAAATTTTTTTGCCGCCGACCCAATCCGGTCCATATACCTCAGTCGTGTCCAGCCAGTCTAGATGGCGATTCCTTCTGACCCCGAGCTTTTTCTTAAGAGCCCGACCTTGTTTTTTAAGGTCCCGACATTGTTTTTTTGAAGGGCATGTCCTTTCTCGCAAGGGTCCGCACCTTTCTCGCTCTCTTTGGCCCACCTCCCAAAACCAGTGGACACATTTTCGTAAGTGAAGTTTCGAAGGCTACAGACTGGCCCCTCCATTATTCCCAGGGTCTCTCCCGTCTTCTCCCTGCTTTTTCTGATCGGAAAAGAGGCGGTAGCCTTTTTCAAACCTGATGAGCCAGATGCGTCAACCCGGTGGGCAGCGCCGACCGACCCGTAAGGTCGCGGGATCGGATCCTGACTTTTGTTCGGGTCTTTTGTGGCAATGTTGGCTGTTGGACGAAATGTCAGCTCTACTGAATGACTTAAGTTCTGTCGATCAGATACGTAGAGAGTCCTTCAAAGTCACTTAATTGTAGTTGACGTTACTAAAAATGGCAGTAAATTGACCTTTTCCGCCTCTCCCGTCGTTAATTAAGTTAACTTGGCATTTCAAAGAATTTTGGGTGCGACCCATGTAGAAGACTTCGTGTCCCAACTAACTACCTCTTCATCTAAGTGAAGTAACTATATACTGAGAGAATCATGCCCAGAGAAAACTTAATTACCTTAACAACTTATTCCGATTGATGGTGCAAAACAGATTGTAGTTAGATTGTAGTAACAGACTCAATAGCGTAGGTTATTATGGCTTTCTTGAATGAAAGGTTGTTTATTCCTCTCATATCTAGCTCTGGAGATTAAATAGTCTAAATCATTTTTCTCTGGTCATCATTCTATCGGTATCTACTTCTGCATGTGCAAAATACACTGCAAGCCACCCCAAGGGTTTATGCCCATTTCAGTTAGATTGAGGGATGATAGAAGCTGGGAGACAATTGACCTGCTTTATTTTTTTCTGAAATGTGCAAATCGACATAATTTAAGGGCCGAGAAGGTCTTCGACTTGTTTTTCCTAACAATAAGTTAATTTTTTTTTTCAAGATAAAATGTTATGTGGCGTAACTTCCCTATAGATACCCGATTTTGTATGGTGGACGTAAAACATCGGCATTAGAAAAATTACAGTTTTGATGATAACTTCTTCGTCTTATATTCTGGTCGTTTTTTTTGCGATGATTTATTTTCCATGTACGACTTCTTTTTCTATTTTTTTACTCTTTCGTGACTAAAATGCTCCTTTATGAATTACAGAAAACGTCCATAGAGCTTTCATTTCACTTATTTAACGTTTCGTTCTGGATTTCTGAGAACGTTTTTATTCTTAACGTTTCCTATTCTTTCATAATACGCCAAGGCATTTAGGATTGAATAATAGTTGCCGTAGTGGGCAACTAATTCATATTCCGTCTCATTATTCTCAATACGGTGTGATTTGTTGAGAATCAAATTTAAGTATGTATCTGCAATTCCACTGCTCCCCTTAGAAAGTAGCGGGCGAAGGAATATGTAAAGCAAGGGGCATGAGAAGCAGCCAAAAGGCCCAGGGTCTGATAAACACAGTCCCATTGTCCCTTAAGTTTTCCGGCAGTGGTAAAATAATCAGCCCTTGGGTCCTTATCGGTCAAAACAGAATCCATTATCATTCCCCTACCTGAGAATTGCATTAGAAACCTTTTCCCTCTCACCCTCTCTTGGGTGAAACTCTAAAAATCCTTTCTCCCTGCACCTCCCTATTCCCAATGTCTCCCCAACCGTAACTCACCGTACCCTCACCCCCCTGTCTATAAGGGTGCACATATAACTGCTGCAGCTTTCCCTGGCGCATTCCCTCGCCCATAACCTTGCTTTCCGCGGTCCCTTCTCTCCACCCCTGCCTTTCCCGCTCCCCCAATATGCCTGCTCCGCACCTTTGCCCGTCCACACCTTTCCCGTCTTCCCAACCGGCCGGCCCTCTCGAATCGCACCGTGTAGCCCAGCCAGCCTGCCACCCCTGGGCCCCGCTGGCCACCCTAACGAAAGAACCCGCGGCCCACACCTTCCCTGCCATTCCCATGGGCTGTCGTGCCTCTGTCCCCTCTATCTGCCAGGGTTTCCTGCGACCCCCACCCTCTCCTTCGCCTGTCTGTCCCCCACCTCCACTCTATTTGACTGTCTGTGATCACTGAAATCTCTGATCTCTCTCATCGTTAGTTTCTTCTCCAGGGTTCCTCTTGATTTTCCCCATAGTATCTCTTTCTTCAGACCTTACGTCAATTCTCTTTTACAGAACGGAATTACTTTTGGTGTTATTTTTCGCGTGTCTTCACTAATGTATCGCCATGTATCTTCTTGTCTTCTTCCTCCATTCGTAGTCACTGAAATCGTTTTTTATAGGTTTATTTTGTTTTTCCGGTGCAGAAATTTGAAATTCAGGCTTGCGGTATCTCTTATGTGGTCAGGCTCTTCTTCGGTATCTCCACACCTAACTACTTAATGCATATTTCCACAAACGTTTGCTTCCGAGGAATGAAAGATTTTTTTTTCAGGAGAGAAAAAACGTTGAGACACATGGCCGCAGTCAGATTTTGTAGCAAAACTATTTTTGATCGAATATTCCTTTTTAGCTCTGTCCCTGAAAATAAATTATTTAGGAATTCCTTTCATTTTTGACTAGGGGCAGCTGTTGTTCTTTCGTCCTTTTCCAGGGATTGGTGGGATAATCAGTTTTATTTTTCACGCCAAAGAATATCCCTAGAGAAGATTTCCAAAGAGTATTCCTAACTTTACTGAAGGTATGGTCCGGTAAAGGTCCGGTACATTTTATGCGTTTAAATCATCCAAATTTGCCTGAGGAAGTAACTTCTAGAGTAAGTTTATTTATTTTATTTATTTAATAGTAAATCCAAAAACAGTCAAGATGACCTTTACATCGGATTATTAACATAAAATGACTTTACACAGAACAACAAAAATAAAAACCAATAAGTTATCGAAACATCATCTCGTAAACAACTCATCCGTTGTGACATTTAGGTGGAAAGAAGATAGGAAGGGGAATTTAGATAGGAAGTCTGTTAATAGCGGTTGTGAAAGTTGGAAAAGAGGATGTAATGTCAATAGATGGGGTATTGAGGGAATTGTAGGTAAGAGGTAGCCGGTAGGTAAGGGATCTCTGAGTCACTGATAAACGGGAGTGAGGTAGATGAAATAGGGAAGAGTTCCTTGTTTTACGTGAGGGGACCCGGAGGGAGAACATTGATAGAAGGTCGTTAGACCTGAAGCGGCCGTTCATGATTCTAATGATGATAATGATGATGAAGTTTAATTTTTACTGAGTTTTTGTTGAGCGCATTTAATCTCTGACCATATTTTTACGCGCATTAAATTGAAATCCTAGCTTAACTTCTATATTCTCCATTTATCCAGATTTTTATCGCTTTGCCTTACCGATACTTTGCACAAGCTTTATGGGGGTTGTCACTAAATGTAGTTAAAATATTTTTTTCCTTTACATGTTTTTAATGATTTATATTTTAATGGTACCTATGTAATGGAATCCAGCTTAAGTATCAACTGACTCACGCTCTGTGCAATGCAAGAAGCGAAGCGAACCTGTGAATAATTATGTTGCTTCAGTTAGCCATATATTTCTGCTCCGGAAATATGATATCTCCTGACTTTTCGTGAACGTGTGAAGTCTAGGCCTACGTCGGGAGTCGGAAGTTCGGAAGATAATATATTTTCCGTGGAAAACTTGAGAAGTCTGGAGATAAATAAATCGAAAAGCTCGAAAGGAAGCATTTATTATTTTAGAGTTAAGCCTAAAATTACACCTCCAACTTCTTGATAGAATTAAGTAAACCAATCATATACCTATGTTTAGATTTACGAAAATAAGTAAATAGGATGGGACTCGGTCTGTCGAATTACTAGACACCTAAATTGTGAACGCAATGCAGATGCTTTTAAGGGGCTAAAACTGCGAAGACGCCAGTGATTGATAATGGAAAGGCGGCAATTTTCAGCTCAAAAGTTACTCTATCAAATCAAAAGTTACTCTATCAGAAAATCTTTATTTACCGAATCTCTGAAAAATTCTGTATTAACCTTTTGGGAGAAAAACCTTATGGAGAAATAAACTACATCCCTAGGGGTAGTTAATTTATCCATACTCCAAACGGCGACCATGGAGTTTAATTGTCGGAGGAGCTTTTCGGGCGTTTGAAGAAAGCATATACTCGCCCATTTCCAATTTATATACTCGTGAGTGCTGAAAATCGTACAATTTATCAGTGTTCGTTCACAATTGATGTCCATTTATTTTTTCTTGGTCAATTAAGGTATTTTTTATTTCATTTGCCCGTGGAGAGCGTTTAAAGTGCTTCTCTTACGCCCTTAATCCAGACATGCGTTTCACAGCGGTCGCCTTATTTGTCACGCTGGATTCAGGTGGCATCTAAGCTTATCAATTTTACCCGAAAAGTGCCTCGTCCCTCTCTACCCTGTCGAGAGACGATGAAAGTCCTCTAATGTTTTGCGAGTCTTCCTTCACCCCTCCCTCCCTACCCTCTCCTGCCCCCCCTGCCATATCCCCTTTCAGGAAGACGGTAGAGAGGAAAAAAGTCTCAAGTTCCGGGTTCTCCGTACGTTCCGGAACCCAAACGTCGAAAGGCGCACTCAATGTAATGTGCTGCCGCGCCGGAGTTTATCGATACCCTGCAGAAATGTGAACAAACAGTTTTTATTGCTCCCACATCCCTCTCGCTCCGTCCCCTCCCTCCTCCGTTTCTCTGTCAGTCTGTGCTGCCTCTCTCTCTTCATCCCTTCTATTCCCCCTTTTCCTCTCTCTTTCTCTCTACTCCGACGACCATCCCAGTGCCCTTCCATACCCCCTGCTCAGTTCCACGACCCTTCATGTGTCCCTCCTCCTCCCCAGTCATTTCCCTCTCCTCGCCCATTTTTTACCTAAGCCTTTTCTCTTGTCTCCCTTCCCTTCTACACTTCTCTGAAACCCTCACCACCACCTCCTCCTTCTCCAACTCCGCCTGTCTTTCCTCCTCATTCCTTTTCTCTCCACCAGCTTTCTTCTTTCCCAACCCTTCCTTCCTTATCCGTTCCCTCCTCAGTTCCCCCCCACCCTCCCTGGAATTGTCATCCCTTTCCATCCTTGGTGATCGAACTTGTGGTGTTTAAGGTAGTTTGAGCGAGATAGTTCTCTAGTCATAATGGAGACCATATTCGAATTTTATTTTTTAATTTCAGCGTCTGTGAGAAGTATGAAGTAAATATTTTAACATTAAGTAATGGTGCCAAAATATAGTTATATATGACAAACATTCTTAGTAATTATATAAATATATCTACTTAAGTAGTATCTAACTTGACTCATTTTTTCACGCTGTACGGCTAAAAAGCCTTCAAAACAAACTGTTTTAGGCAATTCTGTAAAAATTACTGCGGTGAGTAATGGATTATTTTTTATTAATAGTTGATAAAACATACAAACTACACACCGTTAGTTTTTTGGCGAAATCTAGGCGTTATAAATTCCTATTTTTTTCAATATTCTCCCTCTGGAGCGCACAGCCGTAATATATCCCATGTAATACAGCTTGCATTTTCAGGGAAATTGCTCGAAAAGTAGTTCGGCAAGGGGTTATTATTTTGATATCATTGGAAAGATTTTTTCATTTTTCCTTTAAAATTAGGCCAAATTCATCAAATTCTAGGTAAAATGATTTTTCGCTCCAACCAGTAGCGTATCTATAATTTGGCTCTGGGGGGTGTCCAGAATATTTTTAATAGGTGTAGTACTGGGAGTTTGGGCCCAGCCTAATGGAGGACCTATCCCGGAAAATGTTTGAAAATTATAACGACAAAACTACATTTCAAGCTTTTTTTTAAGCAATTAATATTTAGTTTGCTAATTTTTTGCTATTAATGTTGGTACCCTTAACAAAGTTGCTTTGGGGGGGGGGGTCCGGTCCCGTTGGCCCCCACCCCGTAAATACGCCCGTGGCTCTAACTACCTTAAAGAGCACGTTGATTTTCATCCTGTCGAACTACGGCGATGAACTAACGTGAAAATCATTACGAGAAAGTATCCAACTGGACCAGGAATCGAACCACGGATCATTGGCTTGCTTTGCCAATACGCAGACCACCACGCTACTGAGGCTTCCTAGGAAGGAAGGAAGCGTGGTGCTCTGCACATTAGACTGGCAAGCTAATGGTCTGTGGTTCGGTTCCCGGTTCAGGTGGATGTTTTCCTCCGGCGCTATTCGCGTGATTAAGGTTTCATCGTGACTGTGAGGGTCGAAAAAGTACTAAATTCCACCTTTTCGGTTTTTTTTTATAATAAGTACTTCTTTCACTGATGACACGACTTGGCTAAAAAAACAATATTAAGGAAAAAAAAGATAGAGATATTTCCAAGGAATACGTTTTCCAGCCATAGGAGCCGACGAAAAAAGGTAATTGATGTGGCGGCTATGAGGAGAGATGTATAGAAAATATAGGTGAAAACCCTTAATAGGAAGCGTGGCGCTGTATGAGTCGGAAACATGATCATTGCGAAGAGAGTATGTATGTACGTAGACTGGAGACGCTTGAGATGTAGGTTTGGTGAAGAATGGAGATGGGTGCTGGTTAGCGAGGAAGACGAACAACAATATGTTGGACATGGTTGGAGAGGAAAGGAAGTTGGTGGCAGAGATTCGGAATGTTTGTGGAAAAAAAGTGCAGGAAAGTGAAAAGATGTTTCAAAAAGAGGGAAGTTTGGTAACAAGTGTCCACGAACCTAACGACCAGTTGGTAGAATACCAAATGATGAGAGGAGCCGACTGTATCCCCATTTATTTTTAAGCGACGCATTTTCACTTCAGTTATTGCAATGATTTTCTAAATACTAAATAAATATTCGGTTAGCCTAACTTAAAAATCGCTTCGAATTTGCTTCTTATATACATGTCGTCCGTGGAAAAAAATGGCATTTTAAATCAATCGGTTCTGCAATGTACTGCCTTTATTCGTATATTAAAATGATGCGAGTAAATAAAAAGAATCCCAGTCTAGTCTTTGATGAGAATTCCGCAGAGTATAAATGTGCGAGACAAGCACGAAAATAAGAATGTATCCCATAAATCTGTTATCAGTTTGTGTCACTCCCACGCATGAGTTTTATTTTTTAAGAATTAATCCCGAGTAATATTCCACACAAAGTTTTATTCACTGACTGACAAAGTGTTTAAAATATCATCAGAGTTGAAATTCCTTGTTTCAAATATCGAAAAAGGTCAGTGAATAAAAAAATTGTGTGGAATATTATCTTGCTGTTAATTCTTTGAAAATGTAGTAATTTTCCACAAATTTATTTGCTCACTATTACGTTAATCATGCATGGGGGCCACGATACCAACGCCCGTCTCTTTTAATTTAACGCGTCTACTTATTCTTTGCCGATTTTTCTTGAGAGTACTCTATATTGGCACCTCACCCTTTCAAAAACGGTTCATTTGTGCCACTATTCCATCCGGTGGGTGGCTGTTAGTGTTCTGAGAAGGTCAACCCGTTGTACGAGTCGAGGAAGTGGAACGGTTTCCCCGATCTCATATTCACCTGGCTTCTGACGTCCCTCGGGATGGCATTTGCGTGGTGGTTGGCCTATCGGGTTCTCACGCTGAATGCCCTAACCTATAACCCTGATTTTTTTAAAGGGTGTATCCCTTCTTGGGTGTCGTGTTAGTGGCGCAATTAGGTCGTGGCAGGATGAGGGATTCTCCAGGACCAAGACCGCTGTGGGTGGCGGGAAATTACCACCCACTTGATACCCTGCTGATAAATGAGTCACTAAGCCAGTGGTACCCAGTCAATGTAGGGTTTCATACCACTTTGAGTGCATGGTATCGGTGGGAGGGATAAAAACGTCTAAGTTCTTTGTTTTCATAAGGAAGTACATTGTTTGTTTTTTGAGGACAGGCTTTGTGAAAGTACTTAATATGTCAGACGTAGCGGGGTAATGATTACGTTAAAAAAAGGAAAAATATTTGTAGCTAGGACTTATGAGATGCTGCGGCGTGTGGCTGAGGGTGTTGGGACCCCAGCCATGAAAAGAGGAGGGATTAAAGAATAGAAAGTGAGAAAGAGCGAAAGTGAATTGTATATTGAAAGATTTAATGCTTTCCTGACGAATTATACTGATGAATTCTTCTCAGGCCGGGTGAGGTTCTTCATTTTGGCTGACATTTTGAAAGGAGAAGACATTCTTCTCGTCATGAGTGCCGTAGATCTACAGCCCTTCCGGTGAAAAGCTCAAGAAGAATTCACTATAGATATATATTAATGGACTCCCTTAGAGTCCCGTTGTTTCTGTTGTAGCCATTATTATGTATGAGACGAAGGAATTTTAGCTCATATTAGTTCGGTATCATCCTGATACTCAAAATTTTCAAGTGATTTCAGCCATGTGTGTAGCCTCTCTTGACTCTATATGCTCCCAACCTAGTCCCTCCATCAGCTTTGTTTCACTCTGTCCGCTCGTAGGAGTGTATAACGCAGCGTGCGGCTATCCCTTCTACATTGTTTATTTCGCGTATTAAATCTCCTGAGCAGGGTCCCAAATGCTCGCGGCATAGTGGCGCCAACTCTAAGAGTCAAACAAAAATGAACCGAAGTATTCGAAGAATTTCGCGCTTTGTCAAATTAATTCTTTTCTATTGCCAAAATTTACTTATCTCTGTGCAATCACCACACAGAAATGGGTGGAAAGAGGTTGCATGGTATATATAAATTCGGTTGCATCAAATATATACATTTCTCCTTCCGCTTTCATCATACTTAAATATTATATAATTAGAGATAGCACTGCACCTCTTCACCTGGTGATGACAGTCATTCGTTGGAACCTGGGTCGCGAGTTACAATTTTTCTGGTGGTATTCGTAAAAGTTTCTGATGAGATAAATTTCGTTGACGATGGAATAGCACCGAGGTACTTAGGACGGAGTTATAATAGTTGCGATAGATCAATCACATGAAACTCCCACCCTCAATAGGTAGAGTAGAATTTTCACTTGTGCTTAATAACACCACATCATTACTAACTCTTCACACCGGTCGATTAGTCCGGCATTATTTTATTTTGTTCTTTGCATGAGGTAGTATTCATAAATTAACAGTATCAGTAATATTAACCACTAGATGTGTCTATAGCATTTCTCTGCATGTTTGTATGTTTTTCTACGTATCACTCTCCCAGTTTCCGGTTGGACTGCGCACTGTTCTCCTGACTGCTTTTTGCCTGCGCCTAGCGCCAGGGGGAGCGTGCGAGGTTGTGATTTGTTCTGGGACGAGTGCTGCATGCCTGGTGTTGAATCACCCCGTGCCACACACCCTAGTGGTGGCTTGCACGGTACATCGTAGATGTATATGTAGAGATGTTTTTTCTCACCCTTATGTTAGTGCTAATGTATATTTTTCTGCCTCAAATATCTCACGTAGGTATTCGTTGAAGCGTTCTGGTGCAACTTGGGGGAAATAACGGATTCCGGAATGCGGGCCGCTTATTCTAGAGTCATCTATTTCAGTGCTTCCTATCGCCTTGAAGTCGTCAAAAGTTAGCGTATCCGAAAGATATTGCTATTGGCTTTTGTGCTCCTGAAAATTTCGATCTCTTGAAAAATCGAGATATTGCTATGTCCTAGGGCTCCGTAAACGCGTAGCGGGAGATACCTATGCGACGACTGGAAGCTATTCAGAGAGAGAGTCGTAACTCGCTGGCCTGGTACCACAAAGCCGTGGGTTCGAGACCCACCTTGGGCATAATAATGCTGTGTTATAGTAGGATTAAGGTATTAGGCTAGATGGAGTGCCATGTTGCTTTAGCAGCTGTGGAGTACCCATTATTTCATTGGATGAATTAGCATAGTGGGTATTCATGCTTAACCGAATCGACGTCGGGTTTCACTTTCCTTCGTAACTCATCCGACTCCACTTGTCGTCGGGCGAGCCGTGGTACGTGTTTGAAATAATTTCTCCCTTCGCCCCCTCCACTTCATAACCGTCCTGACCGAAATTGGAGCGCGAGCGATGCGAAATCACACAAAATTTGGGGGAGATATCACACGTCTGCACCTTCTACCACCTGCAGCCTTTCTCTCTCTCATAACTGCCCGCCGGGTTCGAGTCAGAGTCAACGGGGGTTACACGTGTAGAGTTGTTACAGTGTCAAGGAAACCTGTAGAACGCCCCCAAAGAAGAAGTACCTACCCACCGAAAAAAAACCCTCCCGACTCTTGTAGTATGAGGTTGCTCGTTGTACGTATGTACTTGGCCTGCAAATGGGAGCGTATACAACGTGTATTCCTGTGTGTGCATTTAGCTTAGAGAGCGAGAGAGAGAGAAGGCGAAGGATGATGTGGCGTCCTATAGGGAACAAGTAGGAGTGGTATGGGACAATAGCGTCCGGTTTGCATTCTTTTTTTATCCGGTGTTCTCGCGCGCGCGCGGGAATGGGAGTGAGCTTGCTTGCTTTCCTATCGCGCCTCCTCCTTACATCCTTTTCTCTTGTCTTTCTCTCTTTTCCCCTATCCCCATCGTCGCATTTCAAGTCTGTTACGCGCGAATCGGCAGTTCAGGACTCGAGGGAATGGTATCAGTGGAAGGGAGAAGCCCGCTGCTGGAATCGGGGCCTGTTTGTTTGAAAAAAAAAAAATAGCGCCAAATCAACGTTAGCGTTATACTTAGCGCGAGTTTAGAGTGCCGTTTCTGCGATGTCTGTATTCGCAGGACTACTTAGCGTGAATCCGGCGTTCATCATCATCATCAGCTGTTATCAAACAGAAGATTCATATACTTCTACACACTACCTGGATCTATACAAAAGACCTGTTTTGAGAAAAAAAAGCGGTAAATTAACTTAAACGCTATTACCACTCATAACGGAATACGGAAATGGGACCACTTTGTAACGTCCCATCCGACGGACGGAGTAAACCACTTAGAAATGATATCTTCATCCAAATGTGTCGGATCTTCATTAATAAAGTTTCCGCTTCCGCCGGGATTCGAACCCGGGCCCTCTGCGTTGAAAGCCAGCACTCTACAAAAGCCGCGCTATTCCGATTCCTTTTCCTCTTTCGCTCTTGCCATCCCATCCCGGAGGGAAATGGTAGGGAGGAACTCGCATTCCTTTCCCAGACTGACTGACTGGCCGCTCGGCGGGATGTTAAGGGCTTCGGAGTGAGGGGGGAGAAAGAAGGAGGCTCAAAGGAGGAGGTTGTATGTATGTACCGAGCAACAAACCTCCTCCTCCGCCCAACTCCATCCGTCCCTCTCAACGTCCATTCGCCCCGGCGTTCCCGAAGGTTCCTCCCGCCATCTCAAGCGTCTAACACTCCCCTAAGTTCTCCTCTCCCAATCCTCCCCCGCTCTTCCCGCCACCCCCACCGCAAGAGAGGCGCGGGACTGCCGGACTCTCTGACTCCTCGGAGCCTATTCTTTCATTCCAAGGGTTGGGGAGTAAGTATGGGAAGATCGGATGTGGTTACCGTGGGAGGCGGGATACTGCTCTTGAGGGGCACTGTATTGTGTTGTGAGAATTCTCAAAATATTTTCTCCTTATCTACATCTACATCTACAAAATACCCTGCAAGCCACCTCAGGGGTGTGTGGCAGGGGGTGAGTAATCACCAACATGCATTACACTATACCCTAAAGTTAGTGTAACTACGACTAATTATGCATTAGCATAAATCGCTAATGCTTGTCACGAGGCGAAGCCTCACAAGCATGCAACACTACACTACTGATGTCATCAAAATGGAGAGTGACCGTCAATATACATGCATTCTACAACTACACAGATGGACAGGGACACAAGACCCATGTAGAAAACATGCTAGGCGTGCTGTTAGTATGTGCTAGGTAACAGATAAGGATTCAAGTATTAGGAGTACTACCACTACTAAGACCTACACTACCTAACGACAAACCTAGAAAAAAGTCTCATGGCAGATATTATGGGTCCTTATCGTTCGTGGGAAAAATGACATCTTAAATCTATCCGTTCTGCAGTCTAGTTCCCTAATTTTACTCTCATGATCTGATCTACCGTAGTATGTCGGATTTCGTAAAATATTATCAACGTCGTCAGAGAATAGACCGGTTTGGAACTTACATAATAGATTTAGTCTAAATTTTAATCGACGGTCTGAAAGCTTTTCCCATCCCAGTTGCTGCAAAAGGTCAGTAACACTAACGAGATTATCATAACGGCCTTTAACATATCTTGCCGATCTTCGCTGCACGCGTTCTAACTCAGTTTCCAAGCCTATCTCATAAGGATCCCAAATACTGGCGGCATATTCTAAGTGGGGTCTAACGAGGGAGAAGTAGCTGATTTCCCTAACTTTATCGTCGCACTTGCCAAGTACTCTTTTAACAAATCCCAATTTACGATTAGCTTGACCGGTAATTTCTCGAATATGTTTACTCCACGATAGATCATTAGTCAGTTTAACTCCGAGGTACTTAACGGATTCTACGGTCTCTAATTTTATGTTGTTTATGCAATAGCTGTTACAAGGAGCGTTTTTCCGTTTCCAAAAATTCACAACAACGCATTTTTTCAGGTTTAATTCTAGCTGCCACGCATCGCACCACTCTTGTATTGCCTCGAGGTCCTTAGTTAGCGCTTCCTTGTCATTAAAGCTACGAATTTCTCTATACATCACTGCGTCGTCAGCAAATAATCTAAGCTTACTGTCAACTTTATCACCGATGTCGTTTATATACAAAAGGAACAGAAGCGGGCCTATGACACTTCCCTGTGGGACACCCGATGTGACTTTTACTTCATTAGAGATAGCGCCATCTAATACAACCCTTTGCACGCGATTACTTAAGAATTCTCTAATCCAGGAAATTACGTCGTCGTCTAAACCGTAGTATTTTAATTTCATGAGTAGCTTACTGTGGGAAACTTTATCAAATGCCTTTTTAAAGTCAAGAAAAATTGCATCAACTGGAGCGTTATGTTCACCCGAGACTAAAATATCGTGAGCAAAAAGTGCTAATTGAGTTTCGCAAGATCTTCCCTTTCTGAATCCGTGTTGTGTTTTTGTTAACAAGTTTTCTATATCGAGGTGTCTCATAACTGAACTAACAATTATATGTTCAAGGACTTTGCAAGAGATAGATGTGAGAGATATCGGTCTGTAGTTCGATGGCTGTTCCTTATCACCGCTTTTGAATATGGGAGTGACATTTGCAATTTTCCAGTCCATGGGTACTTTGTGTTCGTTGATGGATTTACTAAATATATTCTGCAAGTAGGGTGCTATTTCACAAGCTAATTCTCTATACACGCGGGCAGGAATTTCTTCAGGACCTGGGGATTTATTTGGACTTAAAGATTTTAGCAAGTTTTCTATTCCTTGAGTGCAAATATCGATAGGCGGCATCTTTTGCTGGAAGTGATCATTTAACTTTACGGATGTAATCAGCGATGACTTGGTGAACACACTTTGAAAGTAGGAATTTAATAAGTTGGCCTTGTCCGAGCTGCTTGTTAATAATTCGCCATTTTCGTTTCGTAGTGGAATAACTGTTGATCTATTGCCTTGAACTTCCCTTACGTATGACCAAAATGCCTTTGGATTGTCCTGTAATTGTTCTCCTAATGTTTTTCTTTTAAAATCCATGAATGCATTCCGAAAGGCTTCCTTTGTAGTGGCTCTAGACAATTTGTATTTTTCAAATATTAAATTTTGATCACTAGTGGACAAATCTCTACGGAGTTTTTTCATCTTGGCGTGGCATACTCTCTGACGTCTTAACGATTTTCTCACTTCTGCATTGTACCATCTTGGTTCGCTGCCCTCTTTTTTTACTTTACTTGGAATGTATTTTCTGATCCCTGAATGTACGATCGAAAGAAAAGCTTTCCAACTACCCTCCGTGTCTAACTTTAAGCTTGATTCCTGGAATTCGGGAAGAGAATTTTTTAGATGACTCTTAAACGCATTGAAATCGGCTTTTTTAAAAATGTAGAATTTTCTTCTTTGTTTAAAACTTTTAATGATACTCAAGGAGAACTTTGCGGTAACTACTCTATGGTCACTAATGCCCTGAACAGTGTTTACCTTAATTACTTGTTGCGGTATATTTGTTGCCAATAAATCAAGAATGTTGTCCCCTCTGTTAGGCGTCGTAGCTATCTGATGTAGGGCATTTGATGAGAACGTGTGCAGCAGGGACTCGCATATATCTTTGTCTCTTCCTCCTGATATGTAACTGTAGGTCCTCCAATCTATAGAGGGCGTATTGAAATCTCCACCTATGATTAAATTTCTTTCGGTTTTCCTGGATGTGATGTTCTTTATTTGTGCTTCGAGTTCAAAAATTGAGTTGACGTCGGTGTTAGGTGGCCTGTAGTATGCGCACACGAATATTGTTTTTGATTTAGGGCATCTAATAGAGCACCATACAGATTCTATGCTGGTATCTGGGACGGTTTCCGCTCGGCTGACTATGGTTTTCTTTACAGCTATAAATACTCCGCCTCCGGTTCGGTTGGACCTATCTTTTCTGTAAACGTTGAATGATTTAGGAAAAATTTCACTATGAGAAATATCGTCCGTCAGCCAACTTTCTGTGCCAATAATGACGTTACACTCCGTGCTATGAATAAGGTGGTGAAATTCTGGAATCTTATTTTTTAAACTACGGCAGTTAACTACTGCAACGACTAATGCTTCATGATTATTGTTTATGCGATTCGGGGTAATTTCAAGATTGCTGTCTTCAATTAAACTATTCTTGGACCCTATATTCGGAGTATTCTTAGCTAAATTACTAACTGGCAACACATAATTATTGACCCCACTAATTGACCTGCCCTGTAGCCTACCGTCTATGTTAAACTCGACGAGTGTGCTCAAGTATCCTGCGCGCTACATCCTGCGATGCCTCGTATGTATAGTGGACACCCGAGCGATTTATAGGCACCCGACACGAATCCAGCACCGGCCTGAGGTCCAGGAACTCCGCTCCCTCGCTCCCACAGACTTCACTGAGTCTCTGGTTTATGCCTTCCACTCGGCTCCAAACCATCGAACCCCGATCCGTCCTAGGTACCAAGCTGCATATGGTAAGCCTCAAGTTGGTACCAGATTCTCCGCGAATACGGCGGAACTCGGAGCATAGGTCTCTCACAGAGCCTAAAATCTCCTCGGATCCCATAAACACGGCATCATTGGTCCCAACATGGGCAACCACATGCAACTTGGAGCAGTTCGCGCCCCTGACCGCCGACTTCATCGCCTTCGTCACCTGTGGCACCTTTCCTCCCGGTATACACAAGGAGGTGACCCGTGGTTCTCCTCCTTCCCGTCGGGCCTTTCCACGCATCGGGGACACTATACTTATTCAGGCTCTTGGGTCACAAGTGTGATAGCATTATCATCATTATTATTAACTCTCTTCTATTCCAACCTACCGGTTAAGGTAGGTTGGAATAGAAGAGAGTGAAACCCAAGTCTACAGATTTCTTCAGACGGAGGCCCGTCTAACCGTACACTATCTATATTGTCATCTTAGCATAGGTCCTACCTCACTTCATCCAGTCCACAGAGCTTATTATTTTTCTTTCTTTTCCCCGCTTACTCTACATCTCTACTCTACCCGCTTACTCCTTTCTATCATTGTCTTAAGCATTCCCTCCCCTCTCATTACCCGTTACAACCACCTGCTCTGCCTCCTTATCTCATATAGCAGTTTCCTCTCCTCACCCTCCATACCAAACACTCTTCCATCCATTACTCTTTCTCCATCCTCCCCCATACCCACATCTCAAATACCTGCCTTCTGTTATTTTTCGTCCTCATTTTTAAGTGTCCATGTTTCTGCACTTCATATATATATATACCAACCTTTTCTTAACATCCTTGCTCAACGTCCTTGTCATCAGCTCCCTCCTAGTGTTCCCTAGCGAAATTCTACTTCTAACTTCTTTGCTTCTATGCCCATTTTCGTCCAACGTACCACCAAATTAATTAAATTATGACTGTATGCAAGTTAATCAACGCAGATTAAGGTCCTCATTTGTCGAGTAATTTCAGTGACGCAACCAGACTTTTAGCTAGATATAGGTTAAGAGGTGAAGGAGGAGGAGATTGAGGGAGTTACGTATTCCGTGTTATTATTCCGTATTATCTGTTTCCTTTATTTCATATCGTCTCATTTGTGGCCCGCCAACTGTTATTATAACGCCAGTGAAAACCTCCGTGAACGTGATTCTTATTACTTTCTTGCTTATCACTGCTTCGTCTGCCCATCTTTCGGTCCATTATACTTTCCCATGCTTCTACGTCCCTATAGGGCGTTCCAAATTTAGTAGACATCATGGGCTTTTATGAAGATTCATTTCCTGCGTTCACCTACATCTACGAAATACCCTGCAAGCCACCTCAAGGGTGTGTGGCAGGGGGTGAGTAGTAACCAACATGCATTACGCTATACCCTATTAAAGTTAGTGTAACTGCGACTATCGATGCATGAGTATTAATTTCTAATGCATTTCAATCGCGATAAGGTTGGAGGTGCGATGTTTCCAATAGCAGCAAGAAAATTAACAATTGCTGTGCTGTGTACTTACTGCCCCGTCTACAGGTCTTCCAATAATAAAATGTAATGGTTGTCTAAGTGGCTTAGAGGTAAGCAAACGGAGCCTAAGTTTGGCAACAGCGTTATCCATAAGGCCCATGATCTGTCAGCTAAATATGGAATGCTCTACATATCTCGAATGTCTTCAATCTATTTTCGTCCTCCTTCCCGAGGGTTCAAGTTTCGCTACCATATGGAGATACGCTCCATATCTGGCAGGCTCTGTGAAAAAATACGGAGAGTAAATGGTGTCTTGGTGCGCGGCTGCCCTAGCGGTGGATTGCAGGGTAGTATGTAGAAATTGATAACAGTTCTTTACTATCGTGCCCTATGGTTTATGTGGGTTGAAAACGGAAATTCGGAGATTTTTTCAGATATATATGCTCCTATACAAAAAAAACACGCCAAAACCAGCCATATCGGTTCAGTCATTTATCCAGCATTAGCATCCTCCCTCTTAACCCTTCCCTCCCTCGGGACATTGACTTTTATCAGTGTCCAAAGACCTGACCGGGTCCCATTCCTCCCTTCCGATCCAAGCTATCGCGCCACACCAAGTAACTTGCGTCTTACTCGCAAGGGTGGGCTAACTTTTCCGACCTCCCCGGAGGAGAAGTTTTTTTTTCGGCCTCTTTTTCCTATGGTCCTCGCTCTGAGATTCCTTCTGGTTCCTCCTTCGGTTCGACGTGCCGCCGCCGCCGGAGAAGTGTCATGGGGGACAAGCAGAGGAGGGATTGATTGCCAACCCTCCAAAGTTCCACGAAAGATATATACGGCTCTGTCTCTCTCCCCCTGCTCCTGGGGATGCGTGACCCAGTGGCATATGGTGATGGAGAGTGTGGCGGTGGAGGCGGCGAATATGACGCCTGCCGGTTGGTTCCCTAGGGTCCACTCCATCCTCTCCAACCCTCCCTGCCTCTCTTTCTCCGTGTGTCGGCCGGATTGTCCCACGTTCAGATTACTGGTGCAGTTTTTGGATCAGTACATATACCGCTTTTCATTGAAGTACCAATTTCAAGTGCTGATCATACCATTATTCTCAGTCAGTGCTCTACGGATTGATAGGTAGACTCATAAATGCAGCGGTACAATTAAGGTGGGAAGCAATGGAAATGTGGCATCTTTTATTTTGGTTTCCATGTTTCCATATTTTTGGCAATGGTTACGATTCTGTGCATCATCATCACCTGATAGTGATGTATGACATCGAAACCATGGTCATGAGTGAATGCAAAAGAATACTGCGTTGGTCTGGTGGTTAGCGTGCGGAACTATGAATCTAAATCCTATTAAAATTGCAGTGTTTCCTTTACTTTGGCATGAAGGAATTCCAACAACAAAAGCCTGAAACTCTCACTTTCACCTTATTAGATTCTGTGAGCATTAAGTCTTAAGGTCTCGTGCCAAACGTGTACGTAGCGGTATTTGGGAAATGAAGAACGTGCTTTGTTCTTACATGCTACATAGATTATAGAGCCAGCTCTCATGCAATCTCTAGGTGAAGGACTGTCTCCGAAGACTGTTGATTGGTATTGCATTATTTGTCCTTCATTGTCCGGAATTTGTGAATTAACCCTCGCCTAAAAATTCTAGTGTTAGATTTAGTGCGTGACTGATTTAACGTACGTTTTTGTACGTACGAGGACTTCTACTTTCATATTTGCGCTTCTGTAACTCTTATTTAAGGAAAATAGCATTTTTATGTCCTCTTTTATTTTAAAAAGTCAAAAGACTGGACTCCTCCAAAAATGAGGAAAATTGACGAAAAGAAAGACTAGCGAGGAAGCGCCTGCTATTTTGGGTGAGGAGAGGAAACTTTTGGAGAAGATTAGGAGATGGCAGGTTGTGTGGTTGGGAGAGATAATGAGAGGTGAAAGGATGCTTAAGCCCGTGATACAGAGTAGGACGTTGGGTAAGCGAGGAAGGAGAAGTATTAGAATAGGCTTTGTAGATGGAATGAAGAGAGTTAGAATGTATGTTCGGATGAAGAAAGAAATTGTATGAGCAGATATGGGCCTGCGCGAGCAAAAATCTAGAGGACTTCGTCTTTTTCATTGAATTCTACCTTCGCCGGTAGATTCCATAATAATAATTATTATTTTCGACTTGTCACACTTTCTCAGCTAGTATTACACCAACTGGAAAATTTTCACCTATCCTAAAGGTGGATTAGGATTAGGCTCGGAAGTTCAGGAAGAGAATTCACCCTATCCTACTGTGTCCGAATTTTCTTGGCTTAGGAATCTCCTCACGATTTGGCAAGTTTGGAGTAGCACAGCTTTTTGCCCGAGGTTAGTTATTATTTTTTTTATTCCCAGCTTCTCAGTTTGTTTTTTAAACATATGGGACATCACTCACTCAGCAGAGATTACTATCGGATGAATAGTGACATTTAATTTCCAGATATTTTTTATTTCGTCGGCTAAATTTCTGTATTTTGAGATTTTCTCTCTCTCGGTTGACCTTACGTTGTGACTTAGTGGTACTGCTATATCGATTATATTAGCCTTTTTTTCTAATTTATTGATTAATAGGATATCCGGTCTATTGTAATCTATGGTTTTGTCGGTGAGAATTGGTCTGTCCCAGTACAAAACATGGGTTTTTGTTTCAATTACAGCAGGTGGCTGATACTTGTAATATGGTGGAATATTTTTCTTTAAGAGCCCGTAAGTTAGTCCCAGGTGTTGGTGGATTATTTTTGCCAGTTGGTTATGTCTATTCAGGTAGACATTCCCTGCAAGAGCTGAGCATCCTGCCATTATGTGCTCAATTGACTCACCAATGCATCCACATTTTCTACATCTATCGGGTATTTCTAGTTTAAGTATATAGTAAAGTAATTTTTCATAGTTATGGGTGCGTATAACTCTGTCTTGAATAGCCATAATAAAACCTTCGGTCTCGGGGTAAAGATAGCCATCCTGGAGCCATTTTAAAGATGAAGTTTTGTCTACCCAATCCTCCTGGATAACTGTTGGAAATTTTCCGTGCAGTGCTTTGGATCTCCATTCTTGTTTCTGTTGGGCAATGTCTGGCAAGTCCGTCTGATAATCCTCATCTCTCAGGTTCAGAGGTGTGTACCCCATGTCAGCTTCAACGATCTGTTTCATTATAACATCATTTGATGCTTTTAAAGTCAATTTAATAGACTCTTCCTGAGATCTGCACAGTCGCAATATATTTATTAGGCCTCGGCCTCCTCCCTTTCTCGGAATATACAGCCTAATGACAGAGGCCTTACTGTGTAAACATCGGAACTTGTTTAGTAGTCGCCTAGTTAGTCTGTCCAGTTCATTTAGATCCGTGTCTGACCATTTTAAAATTCCGAAGGAGTAGGTCAGGGCCGGCACTGCCCAGGTATTTATGGCCGTTATTAGGTTCCTCCCGGATAGTTTTGTATTCAGGATCTTCGTCACTCGTCTTTTATATGCGTCTGTTAGCGTTTTCTTTAATGAAGTGTGGTCCAACCGATGGTTTTGATGAAAGCCTAGGTACTTGTATGTACCGTCCACAGGAAGTGTCTCTATGTCCTCTATACGTTCCTCGGATATTTGGGGTTCTCCCTTACGTAAGTGCATTACAGCACATTTATCCAGCCCAAATTTCATACCAAAACATGAACATAAAACTGAACATTTTAGTGGTTTTGGTGAGTTCTTGGAGTTTTTCCTTGGACTCTGCATAGAGTTTCAGATCGTCCATGAACATTAAATGATTGATTCTTGTATCATTTCTACGATTTAATTTATACCCAATTTTATATTTTTTAAGCAGCGTTGACAGTGGGTTTATTGCTAAACAAAACCATAGTGGTGATAGTGAATCGCCCTGAAATATTCCTCTACGGATATTAATAGAAGAAACCTTCTGGTTTTTGAGGTGAAGATTTGTTCTCCAGGTTTTCGTCATTTCAGTTAAAAGTTCCCGTATTTTAGGGTCTATTTTATATATTTCCAGAGTTTTTAGCAGCCAGTCATGAGGAGTTGAGTCGAAAGCTTTTGCATAGTCAATATATCCAACATGAAGGTTCCGACGGTGTCGTTGAACTTGTTTCAAAATGACAGCATCTATTGTTAGTTGATGCTTACAGCCAAGGGAACCTTTTATGCATCCTTTCTGTTCTTCTTCTATCAAATTGTTTGTATCACAGTGTTGATAGATGTTTTCAGTGATTATTGCAGTTAAGAGTTTGTAAATGACTGACAAGCATGTAATGGGTCTGTAGTTATGTGGTTGAGATGGGTCCCCCTTTTTATATAGTAAATATGTATGTCCTTCAGTTAAATAAAGAGGAAGTAGTTTTGGATCTTGCAGGATTTTAGTAAAACATTTAGCTAGGGGTCCATGAGTTGCAGTAAAGTATTTTATCCAGAAGTTGTGCAGCTTGTCTGGTCCCGGAGACTTCCAGTTGCTTGCCTTCTTGATGGTTACCATAACTTCTTCAGTAGTGAAGCCCTCCACATACATTAGCTGTACTCCCTCCTGTTGTTTCTGTATTTCTTCTATCCACTTTGCACTATTGTTGAAACATTGTGATACTGACCATAAAGATTGCCAGTAGTTTTGGAATGCATTTAAGTCTAGACTGCTTCCTGTTGGATTCTTTTGGCTCTCTGGTGATTGTTCCAGTTGGCGAAAGAATCTCTTCCTTTGGTTCCAGAACATAGAGTTTTGCGTTTTCCTCTTAGTTAGCTCATTATACCTTCTTAGTCTTGCCCCTTTTAGTTTAGCCTTCTGCCTAAATGTGTCCATTAATTCAGTAAGTTTTTGAGAGTTATTTTGGTCATCAAGTGTTATATTTTCTTTAATGCATAGGCTACGCACCTTGTTTTTTAACTTTCTTGATTGATTACCTTTCAGGTATTCATTGATTGCATCCGCCTTTGACCTGAAGTAGTCGATGCTGTTTTCCAGTCGTGTTCTCCAAGCAGGTTTATGAGGACCCATTGCAGTGTTATTTTTTTTCTCTTTTGGTGCATAGGTTCTCTGACCATTTAACTCAATAACTGTAACTGCGGCGCAGTAAATAGATAAATGCACTTCATCTAAATCTTGGACGTTGGCTAAATGTTGCTCCAGTATGCTATTAACTTTGGTTATAGATGGGAGGGCTTTGATTATACTTTTTAGTACTGGTATATTTGGGCGTGTAGTTGGATAAGAGTTACGATAAAATTCTAAGAGGCTAGAGAATTTTTCAAACTCTTGTGAGTTTTTTAAGTTCAAATCAGTATCTATTGGCATATAATTGTTTGTTGATGCATTCGCCGTGATACTCTGATGGTTATTCAAGGGGTGCTCTTCATCAATGTCCCCTATCAGTTCATGCTGGTTTAGCTCGAACCCTATTTCTCGTCGTATTGCCTCTAATTCAATTGGTGATAGATATCCTTTTTTCTGAATAACATTGCGTCTGTCTACTATGTTTTGTTCAGTGACTGTTAATTCTGGATACATCCGCTGAAATTCTCTGTGGAGTAGTTGCCTATATCCGGGGAGTGGTTTATCGTCACACCTGTTGACTCGGTAGAATGCTCTCATTATGTCTTCATTCATTTCTCGAGTCCATTTAATTCGTTTGGTGGAACCCCCTCTATTAGCAGTCCTCTCGAAATCTTGTGAGGACAAGCATGATAGTGGAGTGGCATTAGATGTCAACACCTGATCCAGTTCTTCCCCTAGTTCTTGGTTTTGGGCTGTCGATTCTTTAATGACACGTGCCCGCCTCATCAGCCTCGTGCCACCGACGGTTCGTAAGCTGTCGTGTCCAGCGTCGGCTCCAGACACGCCCTGGCGTACCCCAGGCAGCGACCCTTTCCGAGGCAAATTCAAATTCTCCATATCCGATAGGAATGGGTGAAGCTTTTTATACCTACAGCCAGGTTTGTTTTGCAGTCGGTCCTCACATGGACAGCAGACACTGACCAGGTACCGCCCACTCTGGGTCAGACGTAGCTGGATTTTGGTGGGCTACTCTTGGTTTCACTTCTCTCCTTTGACCTTACCGGCTTGGGTGGCCCTACCAGGAGCTTATGCTCCCGCCGGCATCGCTCTCAGGGTCATCAAAGCTACTCTGCCCCCCCACCACGCCAAGGTAGTAACCCATGGGGGGGTAATTATAATTATTATTATTTGCGTAATAATCCGAGCCCTCGGCATGGAAAACCAGTACACTTGCCACCACACGTATCCGATTCCCTACTTCGCTGGGTTGCCACAATAAATGTATATATTTATAAATATTATGCCCCAGATCTAAACACCGATTTAGTCTTTGGCTTTTGGTGGAAGTAGCGCCTGAATGAAATACTATTTGCATTGCAAGAGGGCTTGGTTCGGCCCCGTTCTCCCATATACTTCTATTTACTCCCAGTTTTTCTAGTCCTGCCCTTGAACGAGAGCTCCCTTTCCAATCGTCCTTTTGTGCAGGAGTACTCAAGCACCTCTCCCGCTCGACGTGGAATCTCTTCTTCATATCCCCGCTTTCTTTTCCTTTCGGTGATTAGCGCCGACCAACAATGTCAGTGTGTGAGGCTGTTGAGCAGGGTTAGGCGAGGAGTTTTTTCTCTTCACCTTTGTCGGTGGAAATTTTCCCCGTCGATGTTTCTTTCTCGGCTCCTCCGTCGAAGTTGACAAAAACCACCCAGCCTTCAGGAAGTGGTTTGTGAGAAGCTCAAGTGTTCCTCCCCGCCGCCCCCGGCGGGTCTCCTGCGGCGGGCAATGGGTGAGGTCCTCCTCGGAGCTTTCCCTTTTGTGTGTGTGTCCCCTGCCTGCCTAAAGCTTTCTGATAGGACGTGAAACCTGCGAAGGTGACCACTTCGGGGTCTCATCTCTCTCGGGTTGATTTTTTCCACGGCTTCCAGGAACGGTGAATGGTCTAATGACTGGGATAGTTTGAGCGACGTATTTTTCATCCCACCTCCGAAGGCTGTTTAGCGCGGGTTGTCATTTGCTGTGTCAAGGACTGGAGTAGTTGTGTGCATGGTGTCCGCCTGACGATTGGGCGTCGAGAGCGCCGACTCAAGTAATAGAATCCTTGAGGTAGTTGGAGCGAGATTTTTCCCTAGTCATAAAGAAGAGCATATTCGAGTTTTATTTTTTAATTGCAGCTGCTGTAAGAAGCGTGAAGTAAATATAGATTTATGTGACTCAAATTATTAGTAATTCAATAAATATAGCTATATGTCATTAACTTGACTCATTTTTATCACGCCGTACGCTGAAAACACCTTCATAACTTTGCAATTTTGTAAAAATCAATGCGGCGAGTAATTGAGTTAATTTTAGAAATATTTGAGAAAACATACAAACTACACACTATTAGATTTCTGACGAGATCTAGGCGTAATAAATTACTCAGTTTTTTAATTGTGTGTGGGGGGCGCACTGGTACCATTTCCCATTAAAAACTACTTCTATTTTTTGGCAACTATCTCGAAAAGTAGTGCTGTAAGTGGTCTATATGTTGGTATCTTCGGAATGGTGATATGTTTATCTTTAAAATGAGGCCAAATTCATTGAATTATCTGTTAAATGATATCTCGCTAAAAATATTACCAAATTGGGCAGGATACTCCTATTCTCGCTCCAAATGTCTCCAAAAGTAATGCGGTAAGCAGCTGATATTTGTGTATCTTAAAAATGATGAGATATTTTTATTTATAGTTTGGCAGAAATTTATTGTATTTTGTGTGAAATTGTATCTTGATCAAATTACCTTTAAAGCTGTGCCGTGCTACCGTGCTTCTTTGCCCAAAATTATGTACGACTCTTTCGGAATCCGCCCCGCACTCGCGTCGTCGACATAAGAGGGCCGTGCTATCACGGACTCTGATCGCTTCTATTCCGGGTCCTCCGGACTTGCGAAAGTCCACCGTCTTCATGACTCCGGAATGCGTAATGGGAGGGAGGGAGCGGTGGGACTGACCGGACCGTCCGTCGCTCTTCTTAACGGCCTCCGTCGAGGTGTAAACGACCTCGCGTCTTCCCCCGCCCGGTGGTGCTGTGACATCGGCGGCGAATTCGCGAGCGGCGGTGTCGCCTCTTGGGCAACGCGCTGACAATTGTGTGTCTCCACACTTATTGGTGATTTCACCGCGTGCGATTTCCCGGTCGTCGCTCCTGCCGCTCTTTTACCCCCTGGGTCAGCTGATATGGCGGTGAAGGGAATAAATGCCAGCGTTTCCTGATTCTGGATGTCCTCCCTACCAACTCGGGAATCACGGGTAATCTAATCATCATAAATCGGTATTCTACCAATTGATTGATAGGTCTTTTTACTTTCCCAATCTCGACAAATCTATTTCGGAGTATATTTAAGAGTTCCTATGCACCACTAACTATTTCATATTAATCTGGATTTATATTGGACAATTTAATCGTCATCAATCGGTAATCCCCCAGTTGATTTATAGGTCTTTGGACTGTCCCTATATTGACTATTGGGTGTATTTAATGGTTCCCATGCATTACTATTCATTTGCCAATCATTGTCTTACCTTTAGGGGGCTGGTTACTACACCAAAAAAAGGCGTTTTTTTTAGTGGTTTTACTCGCTACTATTGCATGCTAGTCTTATATATAAAAATGAATGTTTGTATGTATGTATGTATGTCCTCCATAGACTCGAAAACTACTCGACCGATTGAGCTGAAAATTTGCATGTAGAAATAAAATGTGCATGGGTTGAACATAGGCTACATTAAAAATCTGTCAGGGGCCCCAAAGGCCCCCCCTGGTGGTCCCTGGTGGCCCATGCTAAGCATTGGGTTCGGTGCAGTTGTTTCATTTTTTGCTTTTTAAAAGTACTTACACTCAAGATAGAGGGCTTGGATTTTTTTATCGGATGGCTGAATAAATGAAGTTTCTAATTCTTTCAATCGATTTTCTTTTACGCTTCGGAATTCTCTGAAAATTATGTTTATAGCTGAAAAATCTCACATTTTTCTCTAAAATCAACAATAGCATATTTCCTTGACAACCAGAGATTTGAATTTCAAAGGATATTCACGCATCTGGCATTTAAGTTTTCCTGCCGGCCCATAATAGCACGTGGAAAGAAAATTTGTCTAAGAAGGGCCCAGAGTCCCAAGGGCCCTATGATAGATAGCTTCGGGGAGTAATCGATAAATTCAATGCATATTTACAGGTATACTCTTCAATGTCTATTCTCAAAGTAGCTCTCATAAAAGATGTGCATACGAGAGAACACTTACGTATAAGACGATACACATAAAGGAATTAAACGTGGAAGAATATTTACGTGCAGCAAATAATAATGTTAATAATGCCTCTGTTGCTACAACAAATACGGCGTCGTTTATTATAGTTTTAATACTCAGATGTATTACACGTAGTGGAACCGTCTGCCTCTCATTACGATTGCGAACTTTACGAGTTATTTATATATACTTAAACGTGTTAAAATGCAGTTTACTTACGTTGACTCAATCATCGAGTTGCCTATTCGAGTCTCTCACTTGCCTCTGTTTCCCCTCCTTGGACTTAAAAATATATCCATAAACATGACTTATAGAATAAAGGGTAACCTTTTGAAAAAATCTTCTAAAGCATGATGAATGTCTTCTTTGCGAGAAAATGAGTCCTTGCATGAAAAACGACAAAGGTTAGCCTTGGATGCTCAAAGACATGCCTACCAGCAATCTCAGATAATATCCCCGTGGTGTTTCTCGGATTACGCTAAGAACCGCACAAATTTCATCCTAACCAAAGCTACTGCTGGGTAACCAGCTAAAAATCTGGTTCAAATATTGGAATAGCGGAACGCAATTAAGTCATTCACATATATTCATGTACACGTGATCAAGCTGTTAATCACTCAGAGACCAAGACGGCTCAAGAGAACCGGTGGGACGAGGTGACCATCTAGGTGCTATTTATTAAGTATCAATGAGTCTTCGTGGCCCATTATTGGGTTTCCCGTGCATTAAAGAGGACAAACAATCACTCAACTCTCCGTGCACAAAATGGAAAACTAATGAATTACAACGATCTCAACAAACAAGATAGGATACGGACTCCTCAAATGATCACGCTGACAGTATTCTTCAGGCTTTGTGGTTTTCTTATAAAATAAGTTCAATGTTTTTCACACCCGTTGAATTTCAACGGGTACCTTCAGCTAGTAGTTAATAAAAATCCTGTTCTCACCATTCGGCGCAAACGTATTTGACGAAGTTTTGCTTGTTAAGCCCATACTAATCGTATTAGAAGGAAAAAATCGCACATTTCTCTAAAAATAGACCCTTTTCACCGGAGCAGATTTCGGTAGTGAGGAGTGACACGAAAATAAAATAAAAAATGTGTTTTGCAATGATCCTTTGACTTTGAATTCATTTTTTCCCCAGAATGTAGGTTTCGTACAATTTCGTACGTCTGTAATCGTGAAAGCCATGGAGGATGTCAATCGCCTGGAGGATAACAGCGCCGTATTTCCGTCAGGGTCCCGCAGTCCGCCCGAATAGTCTCCCCTCCACCACCTCCATTGGTCCTTTGCGAAATTCTTTTGCATTTTGACAAAATTCCTTTCGCATTTTAGAAAAGTATCCGCACTCCCCTTCAAGCTCTTCATACTTTCTGCCCACTCATTTGCTGTCAAAAATTCCTTTTCTTCTCCTCTTCCACGCTTACCCAGCACACTCTCTTCCATTTCCCCCATCGAGGCGAAACGTGAATGAATAGCTGATAGTTGTATTACGTTCGGTGGCGGGTGAATTTGGGTGCAGTTGAAGAATTTCTATGAGAAATTGGAAGAAATATGCTCTTTTTCATTGTTAATGCTGCACTTAAGGGTATGCAAGAAGTATTTTTGGGATATATCAATGTGGATGTTATGGTTGTGCTGTTTCATCAGACATAACGCGCATTTTGATACATGTTATTTGGCATAGAAACCGGTCAGTGTAGTCAACTCCTGTCAGTTATCCTCAGATCGCTCAACAATGGATGAAATAGAAGCGCCTGTGTGCAATGAAGTTCCACTCATTTCGCAGTTTTTTTAGGTGGCAGGTGGGTGGGTATGAATGAAAACTGTTTGTATGGCGTAATTCAGTTAATCGCATATATCCGCCAACATTGTGGGAATTTGATATCTGAAAAGTGTTTGCGGTAAAAGTAGAAGTGATAGGGTTAGGGATGTAAGTAAGTGGAGGATGAAAGAATGTGGAATGGGTGCTCCGGTGATAGAATTGTATGAAAGGAGCGTGCTTCGTTGGTTTGGCCATGTTGAAAGAATGGATGAGAATAGAAAAGCGATGCTAATATATGATTGAGGAGTGAATGGTGTGGGAGGAAGAGGTACACCGCGAAAGTCATGGGTGAATTTGGTGGAAGAAACTATTAAGATGAAGAATGTAATAGTATAAAGAATAAAATAACTTGTATGAAGCAGTACATGATTGTGACAGAAGCAAAGGAGATTTGCAAGGATAAGGCATTATGGAGGAAATTGTTAAAAGAGAACCAGTTTTCTAAGCCTAACAGGAATAACTAAGTTCTTTGACTTTGTCTACCCCGAAAGGGGATGGCGTTATGGGTATGTATGTATTTCGTCCACAATTAGTATTGCAGTCCTCCCGTATCTCCGCTCACCTAACATTTTTTATTTCCGTAGCAGCCAACAGCCTCAGTAGCCACTTATCAAGCCTTGCTTCGATGAATGTTGTCCGAATTTACGACTCTCTCTCCTTGTGCACCTATCCCTTTTTTATGCGCTGTTTAGGATTTCCTCGTTTGTCTCACTTAGTATTCAGCCTCGATTTTCCGTCTTCAATGTCTCATAAGGTTCAATTTCTCTTTAGCATTTGAAAAAAGATCAATTCCCAAGTTTCTAGCAATGTAGGCATTACCTCTGCATTCATTCTGGCTAAATATCTCTGCGGCCTCTTCTACGGATCCGGTGATATAGTTTGTGGTAAAATATTCTTTTCTTCTCTTTCAAACTTGTATACCAAAGGTTGACTAAAGATTTGAAGTAAATTCTTCTCGGGTTTCCGTCCGGGTTAGGTGCTCCATCTTCTTCTTCGCCGACGTTTCGATAAAAGACTTGTACATCGTCATCAGGGCAGTTGACTGAGAAGATCTGTCCAATAAGTTATTAATTTCGTCTTGTTCTTAATTTTGGAATTATTGGCACTTTTCGTTATTGTAGCACACGCCCAGCGTCGATACCTGGGTTGGATAGTCAAGTATAATGCGGCGAATGATATACTATTTGTGTTTCAATTGATAAAACATGTTATTGGCTGAAACGTTTGACGATTCATTGAGTTGTATTAACTTAATCGTAGAAATCAGGCCACCATGTGTTAGCTATTAGACCTTTCGGCTATTAAGAGCCACATGATGTTTGTAATCTCTCAGTGGCATATTATCACAGTGGGAATATATTTGCTCGCTAGTTTCTATTTGAAGAAACCTTCGATACTAGCTCTTCTTCCGTGCAAAACCATGTCACGGCATATCAGCCGTGTTGGAATCCGATATGGCTGCCTTTCCGTGCATTTGCCAACGGTTGTGGTCGAAAACCACTATCTTATCAGAAAACCAACTTCCTTCGTTTCTAATCTCGGTAAGCTTTTTCAGCCTCCGTGAAAAACGGACGGTTGGAGTGAATTGCATTCCCAGCGTATGAGTTTGCTGTTGTCCACGAAAGAAATTCTAACAGTTTATAATCTAATCTAGCTTAGCATCGATTAGATAAGGCGTTTTTTAGTGGCGATTGGGGCAACTATAGACATTATAGAGAATGGTTTCTCTGAAATCCTTTTAGTTTCTCAGGCCCTGGACAGTAGAATGTAGTACATTAGAATGCATGGGCATGTATTCATCATCATGTTGCTTAAAATTGTCAATGGGCCCCTGATTTTTCCTGGGAAGTGCTCTAGCCTGAACTCATAGGCTAGGATTAGGGAAGGATATCTTAAGGATTACTCACTTACGGCTCGACTTGGACTAGAGGCTCGCGTTAGATTTGGCACTGTGGCTTGCGAAACTTGTGATTTGCTAGAGGGCAAATACATGTAATAAAAATCACCGAACTATTGATTCTGCCGTAAAAAACGAAATTATGTACTGCGATCAAGTCAAGGACAGTCAAGAAGAAACTGCTCCTGCTTTACTCAGGGAGTCACACCACGCAAGAATTCACAAGTAATCAAGCTTGAGATTGTTTGCAGAATATCGCATATCTTAATTGCACTTATTTTTCGAGGAAAATGAACCAAAAACAAATATTCTATTAAATCTTAAAATTCTTTTATTTACCTTGGAAATTGTTTTTTCGCTTAAAAAAATCCTAGAACTCGCCTGTAGAGGAACCCATCTCAACCCATAACGACAATATAGGCCAATATGGAGAGCGTGATGATCCATTGGAAAATGAAAACAGTCTCTAAACTGTATATCCTGTTTGGGGAATTGACAAAATTGGATATTTTCGTATTTATATATTAAGCATGAAGCTTTGGTTCAGCCTGCCGATACTTCGGAAAGGAAAAAGTGCCTCTGAAAAGAAAATTACTCGGAAGTGCCGTATACTTATTGAGTCTCCCATTTCTGTTCTTGCTCATACCATACACGTAAGAAAGTTGGCATAATTATTATATGCTCTGAGGAGTGTAAATACGCAATTAAAAAATGTTTCCCTTCATGGCGAGCTAAATATAGCAAATAAATTTTAAGGAATACTGATTCTTTTGGAGGCTAGAGAGATAACGCCAGAAACTGAGATGTGTTGCTCCTACTCGAAGCATTGTATTAAAAATAAAACTGATGATATCAGGCCTGACCTCGTGGAAATTATGGATATCCATGTTGAGAAAACCACCTTTTTTTTGTGGAAATAGAAAAGGTGGTTTTTCTCAACATGTATTGTTTTAAAAATTCATCGAGGTTATTGCGCCACAAAAGTACGGTCTACGTATGTAAGCTATAATTTTGGCCCCCACGTTGCCTTGCTGATTGCTCATGAGATGTCGAACTTTCTTTAGAATTCTGTTTTATTCCTCTAAATATTTCAGAGATCACTCGACAATTGCAATTGAAAAGTGCGCGGGGGAGAGGAGGGGGGGTTGAAGGAGACGGGGCGACCCCACATCCTCCACCTTGCGCCCTTACTTGCTTCTTCCGAACCAGTTTCCCTGAGCATTCATGCGCCCCCATGCAAATGAAAGCGGCGAATGAAAAGAATTAACAGCTCGCCGTCTCCTCCGCCGAATAGTTTTCTCAATGGACGAGATTCCTCTCCCATCCCTCTCTCTCATTGCCATTTCCGTGAAGACCTCTCCCGTCCGCGAGAGAACACTTGCGTCCATCGTTTTGCTCAGGTGGGCACCCTTTTTGTCTATTTGTTTCTATTCCTGGGTTTTAGGTCTGTATGTTCGACGACACGTGCCGCTAGCCTGCTCATATAAGCGGCATATCTGTGAAAAAATATAAATATAGTCTTTTACGAAATTCAATTTCTGTACTCCGAAATATGGAGGGATATTTTTATCATTATTGTTGAGAATAAGAGTTTCTTAACAAAAGCAGCGTTTTTAGGCTTGAATTTATGATCCCTCATTCTGAAAACTATGCATATTCCCGTAAATAATTCTTGACGCAATGCATGATGTGATTTTGCATTGTGAAAAAGTCAGTTTTCTTGCTGAGTCAGCTTTTCCCGTGTTGGGACAAAACTTTGAACAGAAATCCCGTCGCCATGAATGTAGTCAGTAGCTGGAAATTAATCCATGAGATTACTTTATGTCCAACCTTTGGACCCCGCTTCGGATCCTGGCAGTGTTGTCAGTGGGATCCGGATTCCTTCTTGGGTGCTACTTGGAAAGCATTTCAAGTGTACTGATCCGTCCGTTGGATGGGACGTTAAACTGGGGACCCCTTTGGAACTGTTCGTTGGCTCACTACGACGGTGGGTTCCTCTCCACTTTTCCTCCATTCCCCACTGAGTCCTTCGTTTGCCATCTTATCCTCTTAGTCCTTAGTGGTGCAAATAACCTCAGTTGTCGGTCGCCTCCTCATGTTACCAACCAGCGAGCCATCATACGTCCGATTCTTATTGCGAATGTAGTCATGTTTTATGAAAATGATTTCTTGTAGTTTCTTTTACCGAATTGATTAGCTTTTATCGAATAGCCAGTTGTCGATTCACAAGTCGGGGATGGGTTGATGGCTAGGCTACTGGCTTCTTATCCCGCGGTTCCGGGTTCGAATCCCAGCGGTGGTGGAAAATTTTCTTTTGAATACCGTTCGATCAGATCCCCACTTAGATGTGACACGTGGAGAGCACTTCAAGTAGAGTACTCAGTCCTTCAGGTTTGAAGTGAAACCGTGGTCCCCTTGGCACATTTCGTTAAGAGCAGGGTGATTCCGACGCTGGGTTTCTCTCCACCCTTACTCCATGCCCTAAAAATCATGCCATTACCAACTTACCTGTGCTTAGTGGCGCAAATGATCGCAGTTGTGAGTCACCTCCCCTAAATTATTGCTATTAGGCAAATCTGCCTGTTAAGGTAAGTCCATATGGAAGTGAGTAAAAGGCCTCTAGATTTTTACGGGTGCAGGCGTATATCTCCTTTCACAATTTCGCTCTCCATCTCAGCTTAACGTCCTACCTCTTCTCATTCCTGATTTATTCAAACAATTTGAAATTCCACACACAAACACATATTTCACATAGTTATTAAATGAATTTCAAATTGTTTCATTTAATAATGAAACGCTTCCACCGTGTAATGTTGTAATCTACCTTATATCTCCTCATCCCGTCCATAAGGAAAAAATAACCAATAATTATTTCTCATTTCTGTGCCACCTAATCACAGAACCGTCTATGGGGCACGCTTGACGGCAAACATAAACAATGTATAGGTTTTTAAATACTCATTAGTGGATTATGTTGCCATGGTGGATTAAGTTTATCTCTATCACATCGCTTTTTTTATTTATTTTTTTTTGGTCCTCGGAAGTGAACCACTTTCCAATGTTTTATAAGTGTCGCGTCCGACGAGGGAGAAAAATAACCGCACGAGGGACCAACGCTTCAATCTGCATGAAAATCGTTTCGAGATGTTGACGAGGGTCGCGGGGCTGAATATTTATAAGCGACCGCGCGGTGTTACGTCTTCTCTGCGCCTTTGTGATGCACCGCCTTCCGGCGTCTTGGTCGGCGAGGCGAACTCGACAGGCAGCCGTACGGTGGCTCTTATTTGTTTGTGAAGATGGGACCGCGTCTCCCTCATGTGAAACGGGGCAAATTTTCGTTCCCTCGCGGTATTAACATGTACGCCGTACCCTTGGGAGCCCTAAAGAAGAGATGGGGAATTCGAACAAAAGGGTTGAGGTGCACTGATAAGCAGGAGGAAGAGATGCATATGACCTCCCCTCAATGCAGTGTATCAGCCGAATGCGTATCGCTGACAGTAAATTTTTTCTTGTGACTTCCCACAAATTCAGTTGTTAAGCTAGGTCTATTTCACGGAACGCTTTTTGAAACCAGGGTTAGCGGAAATGTTTGATCGTGAGCGAGTATAGTTGTAAAATTAGCAATTTGAAAAAATGAATTTTCAAGATGATTTAAGGAAACTTTTCACCTTATACAATATGCATATGAACTGAGGGGCTGGTTCCGAAGCAGTCTTTTGTTGTGCCCACTATGTGTTTGTCGCATCTACGAGATGTGTGGGCTAGAGCACTGGAATATCATCCTCAGGGCCTGGTATCGAATCTTAGTAATGGCGTAGATTTTTCGCAAATCCCTACTTCAGGACACAGGGGACTGTGGACTCTTAATTTTTTGTTATAAGTAGGCCAATCTTCACTTCAAGTTTCTCTCCACCCTTCCTCCATCTCCGAAATAATCCTTCCGAACCCATACACCTATCCGTTATGGCCCAAATTATCTCTATCATCGGTCGCCTTCCGTGATAACTCTACTGCTCAAATCCACCATTTTCTGGACATGGGGTGTCAGTAAATCAGACCTCCTTTTCGCTGAAGTAAAAAAATCTGCATTTCCACCTAAATCTATTAATGTAAAACTAGTTTCATTGCATAGGCGTCATCGTCAGATACAGACGCCGATGCGTTGAAAATAACCGTGCCTAAATATTTTGTTTGTGGAAATATACTTTGCGTTTTTACTTCGGTTATGATTAATTATAGCCATTGTAGCCTGAAACCATTGAATAGACTTTTTATACTGTTTCGTCGTTGCGTATTATCATATATCAATTGAGTTCTTGCATTTAAGTGACGAAAGGAGGCCATTTTTGGATTTTTCAATGCTCAGCCAGTCCATCATTACTTTTTATAACCTTCCATATAACTGTTTATTACTGAGTCAATGTTCGGTTCGTTCTCGTCTCATTCCGGGTAGTAAGACTTGGGATGAAGGTGAAATTCTAGAGAGGTCCGAAAGGTTATGATAAGTAGTCGGCCGTCCGTTGCTGCCACTAAATGCATTCATCTCTCTCGGTTGATGTGGTATTGATTTGAATGTTTGTCGTCTGCACTGTCATTTTTCAAAGTGGGGATTAATGCCATGCTTAATAGCTAAGGATCCGGGATAAAATTTACATTATTTGGTTCCAAGGTCATACGCCAATGTTAAAGGGGTGGCTTGTATACCTGAGGCCCAGAAGCTCCCTCTATCTGACCTTCATAAAAAATTATACGATTTCGATTTCCTAATCATTGGACATTGATAAGCATTAAAAATATTTCGCGTTAATAGCAACATAATTTTCCTGAATAATGGAATTTTCACTGATCAATAACATCCTATTTTTTTCTCATCGGTTTATAAAAATGAATCTATTACTCACCGCAGTGTTTTTACAGAATCTCCAAAAAAAACTTCTGCTTTGAAGGCTCTTTAGTCGTACGGTGTGAATAATTGAGTTAAGTTGGAGATTTATGAAGATATATTTATTTAATTACTGAGAATTTTGGTCATGTAAAACTATATTTTTGCAGTTTAACTACTTCTTACAGACGCTGAATTAAAAAAATAAAATTCTAATATGGTCTTCATTATGGCTAGGGAAATATTTCACTCAAACTACCTAAAGCTGTGAACCATAATTGTGTGATAATGACAGTGAAATATCATCATCCAGTGAATCTCAATCCAAGCGATTTCTTTTTACTGTGAACTTCACACTTTAGACTTATCGACAGATTGGATTTTTACACAGGTACTAACAGTAAGTATGAAGTTTGTCCTGCGTTCTGTTTGTACGTACGTACATACATAAAGAAACTGAAGAAAAATGTGAATACGGCAGGTCGAAATCACTTGAAAATGACGTTATCAGCCAATTTAAGACAGTTCCTGATTTTTGGCCAGCTTACTTTCGGATTCAGTCCCTCTTTGTGCGACCTCTTCCTAAGCTCGCGTCTGTAGTCTCTTGATGACGTGACTCTGTCGTCTTTCGTCCTTCCAGGCCGCGCATGTAGCTCTCCTCTGATTCCTCCGGTCGACGACCCCGGCCCGCTAATCAGCTGATCCGCTCTCCCCTCCGCGCAAATTACTCGCAGGGACTCTCTTCTTGTTTATCCCCCCGAGGAGGAGGAGAATGCGGCATCTCTTCTTCCGGGAGAGACGGTGCAAGTCTCCCGACGCGACTTCTTCCTCCTTATGCAACAGCCCAACTCATCAATGGGCGTCTTGGCTGATAAGAGAGGGCAGATTTCTGCTTTCCTCGCTGTTGTCGTCATCCACATCTGCGAAGTGTTGTGCAAGCCAGTGGCTTGAAGCCACCTCCAGGGTGTGTGGCACGGGGTGATTCCTTATCAGGCATGCAAAACCCAGTTCTCAGTCAAACCTCGCGCGCTTCCCTGGTGAAAGACGTGGACCAAAAGCAGTCAGAACAAGCACGGCTAAACCAGAAATTCGGAGAGTGCTACGTAGGAGAACATACTAACATGAAGTAATTGGATAAAGATACCACTGCTGAGTCAATGCTGGTGTCGATAATACTATCAATTCATGGATACTACGAGATATTAATTCGTGCAGAAAAAACATCATGCTGGTCTTATTACTTCGACGATAATGCTGACGTGCTAAGTTATTAAAAATTTACATCAATGCCTAATTGATGTTTACTATAAAGTATTGTATTTTTTTCATGATGTTGTATTCAATCTTTGCTCTGGGAATCCACCGTCTCATGCAGAGTTAGTTTCGTATAATTCTTCATTGATATTCAAGCAGAGTTAGTTTCGTATAATTCTTCATTGATATTCGCGCCTTTCTGAAGAACCTATCGGAAGAGAGGGACGAGAGAATATTCCACATCTGTCGTATACTTTAGTGAATGATAACAAACCAGCATTGGAGTGTGCTTAGAATCTGAGATGAGAAAGCCCATTCGTGTAAGCCATTTCGCCCTGCTGTTAGGGCTAGGCATTTCCGGTGGGCCTAGGAGAAGCGTCGGCCCGGAGAGGATGGCAAATGGGGGAAAGAAGTTAGGTCATTTAGAAAACAGACCTCAGCGTCTTCTTTCACGCTGACGAACCTCGATTAGTCAAAGGTATGTACTTGTGTGGTCCAAGTTGTTGAATGAATCTGTAACCCTCAATCGCAGAGGTGCATGGCTGGAGCTAATTCCACATTAGGCATGAGCTAAGTGCTTTCGTAGTTTTCGAGCGTTTTACCAGTTCAATACTGTGCGTTGTATACTGTACGTACTAAAATCTTTGTTCGGTAGACTTCATTCTAGCACGTAAAGTTCGTAACGGTGCCTAATTGTTATATTTCATTATGAGATATTTTACTTGAAAATTTCAGTTCATGGGGGTTTCAGTACGACACGGAGAATATTATTTTAACCCCGCTTTACATATCCAGAGCTAATGGATGCGAAAAAATAAGTGAGATACACTGCCTAACTGATGGGTACAAAAATTCCTTCTTTCCACGCACCGTTAGTGGCCTCAATAGAAGCAGAGAGAGAGACGCCGAGACTCTCCGTAAACATGAAGTTCACTTTCGCCCTTTCCCTTTCCAAATCTCTTTTTTCCTCCTCCCTCCCTTTCTCATGGCTGGCGTCCTAACAGTCCCTACGATACGCCCCTGCCGTGGCTCGTCGGGTAATATTAGCATTAATTAATTAGATGAAATTTAGGTGATACTTCCGTAACTTCGCGCCATTAATGACTAATATAACTGTGTGAGCATCCTAGCACGTATACCTTTCCGATCCTTCCTTCTTCTAGGTCATTTCTCCATTCCCTCCCCCAAAACATCAGCCAGGGTAACACCCACTGCCACACGCCCTTGTGGTGAATATTAATTAATTCATATTATTAATTAATTAATTCATAGGCAGATTGCCCTCTTAAGTAGCATGTAGAATATTATGTGTCATCGTACATGTGTGGCGTGCATGTGGGGATTCTCTTGCATGCTGTATGATGGTTTTTAGTTATCCTTAATATTCATGACCGTGCGGTGTGCATGTGGCGGTCCGCTTGCATGCTGCATTTTGGTGACTTGTCACCCCCTGCCAAACACCCTAGAGGTGGCTCGCAGGGTAATATGTAGATGTAGATGTAGAAATATTATTATTAAAAGCTAGGTGATGTATTTGCAGAACTTTGAGGTAGAAGCAGCGATGGAATGCCTACCTTCAAGGGGCATATGCACCCCATTATCCCTGTGAAAGGACGTGAGTTTTTCACTGTTGAGGAATAATTAATTCCATTAAAATATATCAGACTTTAGAGATGATTGGTATTATTTGCCAAAAAAATCACATGGGATAGTAGTTTGAATATTAACATGGACTGATCTCTCCATTGTTTCTGGGTTGCCACCGCGTTAAAACTTCGCTGATGACGATATTTTCGCATGGTATTCCAACCAGCGTCCTCAGGTCGAGTTGAGGAGTTGGTTGGAATGCCATGCGAAACTGTCGTCATCAGCGAAGTTTTAACGCGGTGGTAACCCAGAAACAATGGAGAGATAAACCGATCAACGCCGCGGAAACCTAAGAGTCAACATTAAGATGGACGTTCGATCTGCAACCAAGATTTACTTACCCTGCGTACCTCCTGCGAAGGTTTGGGGTAGGAGGTGTTGGCTTAGGACATCTGCGGAGGAAAGCTGAATGCAAATGAATTTAATTCAAATTATGGGGTCCATTTAGTCTTGGCTATCTTATGATCAGGTAATGTTGTATCGCAAAGTTCCACTTTTACCATGTTTGATACTTGGCTGACAACTGCACGAGTAATAAAAAATAATGATGAAACTTTTATCTTTATCTGCTCCACTTGATAAGTACCGATTTCCCTAATTAAATGAATAAGGAATTGAAAATTAGAAGTGAGACACTAAAGACAGATTTGCCCCTAGAATGTATTTTATTTTTTAGCTATTATTTCTCACTGTCTGAGGAGGCGATTCCACCACCATTTTTATACATCTAACGGATTTTACTTGCGATAGGTGCAATAATTTTCCAATGGTTTGTATACCTGTGGCAGTAAGGTCCTCCATTAAATCAGATTTTTATTTCTTGTGAAACAAATTAGCATATTTACTCGGTCTTTCACTGATATGAGGGCAATTTTTCAGAAGTACCCCAAGTATTAAGGTTAAATGAACCTCTTAATTCATATTAGAAACCATATTCGAATTGTATTTTTTAAATATAAACTGTCATAGGAAGCATGAAGTAAATATAGGATCATTAATGATTATTTAGAATTATAGCAATATTAATGATTATTGAGTAATCGAGAAACCATACGAACTGCACTACGCTAATTTTTTTGCGATCTGTGCGTCAGAGCTTCATTTTCTAAATTTCTAACAGGAGCACACAGCCGTATCAAATCCCATTGAAAACGGCTCTTTCTTTTGGCAATTATAGAGAAAAGTAGTGCAGTGACTGGATGATATTTTGATATTTTTAAAGAGACGAGGTCCTTGCCTATATAAAATCGCCAAATTCATTGAATCTTAGAAGTATTGATATCATCACGCTGAAACTGCCTTAAGGTGGCCGGAGCGGTACTCATGGGTCATTCAGGCGAAAAAAAAATTCTTGGACCACATTTCATTTCTGTGGATCTGTTATTGCGTTTGAACGCACCATGCAGGCAGTTATGCAAATGAGACAAGAATTCTATTTTAAATTATTTTCCTTAATTATAGCATATTGTGACAAGAGTTTTCGGCGCTGTAGTCGAAATTTAGGCAAAATTATATTGAATTTTTTTTTTCGAGTAGTGGACTCGACGTGACTCCTTGATATTTGTTAGCAACAATCATAACAATAATAAATGTATTAATTCGCGTTCAGAAGACAATCTGTAAATATGTAATCTAATTATTACGAAATATATGTCATGTGCCACAAGGCTACGCTAATAGCATTGAATTGGCAAAAAACAAAATCGGTACGGTGCAATTTTTTCTTGTTTACTTATAGATGTCACTAATAACAACACGTTTGCAAAGTTTCACGCTTATCTGTTAATAAATTTCTCCAGAGCTTGAGGGTTGTCATTGAAATTATTCTCCATCCTTGTAGGTGAGAACCCCCTGCCCTCCCCCCCCCGTATGTTTCCCAGATCTCCTTTTTTCCGGACTCTCTTGATGCATTACCGCGGGAAAAAACATTTCACGGAAAGGGTATTCGCGTGCTCAGGAGGCCTATCCACTAACTACGTCTCTTCGTTTCCGACGAATCGGAATCAAACTTTCCGTTTCCGTCTCTGAACTTTCCGTTTCCGTCTCCGTAACTCGGAAGCTCTTTTACGCGATCCACTATGCTTTTCGGAGTATATTCCGAGCCCTCCCCCCTTCATCGGAAGGTGAGGCGGAGATTGCCGAAGTTACTCCGTGTTACGTCACGGTATACATGACGTATCTTCCCTGAGCCAATGGCTGAATATCATCCGGCAATTGTTTGATCCAGCAATACCTTTGAAAATGGAGCGCAAAGGAGGTAAGTGAAAAAATGTCAATTTTAATGATTATTGTTGTTTTAGGTCGCAGGCAACTATATTGGCCAATACTGTCAGCATTGGTTTTATCCGTAAGTAGCGAAATCGCAATATTTAACCTTGGTATAGGGTAATTTCACCTTCAACAACCGACAGGTATGCATGAAAATCGAAGGTAAACATAGTAATATAAACTTTAGTTATGTTTAACGTACAACATAACATTAATTAAATATAAACAGGAGTATGTTGATCCCTAATAGAAACCGTCTTAGTTGGTTAATATAATCCGCTGTTCATTGATAACGATTTTCTCTCGGCCGTAAAGCACAAATTTACCTGAATCGTTATTCCTCTCATTACGACATTGAGACTGCGTATTTTCTGGTGATCAATTATTTTCTTCAGATTGTTATACTTTTCCATCGTTGGTTAACAAAACATTGTTGCTTAAAATGCAACGTTTTGTTACTGAGCAGCGAACTGATAAAGGTTTCACATCTATGTGAAATATCTTCCTATAGGAAAGTGTTACTTCCTTGATATTAGTTTTAATATTTAGATGGATTTTTCCTTGTGACCTAAGCTAATTTTAACTCTGAGTCTTTGTAATATCATATTTTGCTCAATAACTGAAGTTTACCAAATTCTCTACAGATAGTGGCCCAAGTGGTGCTACAGTGCGGGTGACACCCAGGGTGTCACAGGAGCAGAAGGAAGAGCTCCTGCATTTTATGCTAGAAAATCCGGGGTTGGCCACCAACAGAATCGTTGGCCCACAAGCTGCTGCCCAGAAACAGCGGCTTTGGGCAAAAATTGCAGAAAAACTTAACGGCTGCTCCAGTGGTGCTACTAAAACACCGGAGAAGTGGGCTAAGGTGATATTGTGCTTAAACTATTCTTATAACATTGTTTTTACCATGATTTTATTAACAGTATCAGGGAAATATGTATTGGCAGGTTTGGCAGGACTGGCGTTGCGATACGAAACAGAAAGCTGCCAGAATAAAAGCACATGCCAGAGGGACAGGTGGAGGACCATCCCTCAAAGTGACAGCCCTCACCCCACTCGAGGAGAGACTGCTGGGGATATTGGGCCAAGTGGCAGTGGAGGGTCACTTGGACGTACCCGACTCCATGCAGGTACTACTATTTGCTGAATAGTAAAAACCTATACAATTGAGCATTTAGGCCAAAATTTGTTTTAATTGAGCAGTCACAATAAATGAAAACAGAATGCATTGGCTAGATAATGCTGACAGAACAACATAGATAGAGATACTTAATAGTATTTAATCCTTTTTCGTCAACTCTTTCATCCAAAACCAAACCATAGCAGTACTGTTACAGCCTATTTACACGAAAAAGTATTTCAATTTAATATGGTCAAAATTAGGGGAATGGACAATATCTTCTCATGCCCATGAGTAGTTGAGTTGTGTTCGACCAAAAATAAGTTAAATTTCAATGGCAATCAATACTTGTCAGAGTACTGTATTGGCTACAGCATTAAAAAACAACAATGAACTATTTATAAGGAGAAGATAGGTATCACTTTTAATGACAAATGGCATCCAGTATATTATCAAGTATGTCGATGAGATTTTTAGAAATAAAAACCCGATTCATTAGATGAAAAGATTGTTATCACTATTTAGTATGAAGTTCAGACGTGGGCTGTATTTTGTACCTTATCCAATGTCTATCAAATTTTGTGACCGCAAATGCAACAAACACTTTAGAATGAACAACCAGTTATCTCTTTGAAGATTAAGTATGTACTTATGAAAGCAGTATTTAACGCCCTATCTAATTTATCTAACTTTGAGACTCGAAGGAAGTTTTCTTTCCTGTACAAGAAGTACAAGTGAAAGAATAAGTTGTTAGAACTGGAGCTCATTAAAAGGAAGAATAACAGAAATCAATGAATATTAACAGTTTATTAGTTCTAAGAGCTTAATACATAATAACAAATCTATTTATAATGGTCCCTGAAAGACAAGTTTGCTAACCAGTAAGGAACATGTCTCTATGACTACTCACAGATAGCCAAATAGATGATATTGTGGTCATTTGATTAGACATAGGTATTATGTGATTATTTTATTTAGACATAGATATCCTTTACATTTTCAATTATCTCCTGAAACCACTGAACAAGATATAATCACATACTCCTACTATTACCTTGGTATTATCAAATTTTGGGATCAAACTGTTCATAGTTAGTCAAACATGCAAGCAAACAAACAATCACCCTTGCAATTAATATCATTTTCACTGGCCAAGATAATTATAAGGTCACTCTAGGACACTTTGAAAAACATACCATAAGCAAAGTAAAGTAGAAGTTTTTTTGTTCCATTGGATGTCATACATACATGGACATCGTCAAGTTACATTAACATGTTCACTCAAATTAAGTTTCTTATTGATGGATATTAAGCTTGAAGTGTTATCAGCATACATAAAAGGTATACTATGAGTAAAACATTCAGGAAGATCATCAATAAACAAAATAAAAAGAAGAGGGTCAGGAATGGAGCCTGAGAAACCCCAGCCTTAATTACCCTTGGGCTGGAATTGATGAATAGTGGATCATTGGGTGTACTATGATTATAACTAACATACTGAGATCTATCAGACAAAAAAAACATATGGCAGCTACAATTATTGCCAGATATTCCCAGGCGTTCAAGCTTAATTATATTATGATCTACACTATTGATTGCACTTTTTAGATCAAATGAGATACCCATAACACTTGTGTTTATCATTAATTCCACTGAGAACACCATCAATATATTGAAAAACGGCTGTTGTCATAGATTTTCCAGTTCTAAAGCCATATTGATAGTTGTTCATCAGCCCAAAGGATGACAAATGACTATTTAAGCGAGTATGGACGAGTTTCTCCAATATCTTTCAAAAGACCGATAGAACTGAAATAGGCCTGTAATTTGTTGTTTGTATTGATGACCCCTTTTTAGGAATTGGTATCACTCTTGCTTGTTTCAGGGTTGTGGGAAAACTCCCAGAAATGAATGACTGATTGATAATATCACACAATGGTAAAGATATAACATTAGCAGAAGCTTTAATGACCTTTGAGGGAATCTCATCTGGCCCAACAGAAGAGATATTTAGAGAATTGATAGCCCACCTCACTTCAGAAGGAATACTTGGGAACAAAAAAAATGAATAGCAATAGCTGGAGCATAGACTTACTTATTGTCAGCCACTAGTGAAACAAGAGCAATTTATAATGAGTAATGAAGACTTCTGATGGTCTGAATACAGATGTCTGACCTCATCTTCAATATTGCTGGCTCTTTTAAGTGAATAGACATATTGTTCTTATAAAAACTGTCAAATACTGAACTGAATCAATGAAAAAGTATTTCACTCCCTTGGAATATTAGAATGTAGCAATAAGCCAAAATATAGCCTAGAGGCCACATGCAAAAGAATTTTATTCAAACATGAATTCACCATTGTAACCATCAAAGAAATCTAAGGCCTCACATAACATAACATTTATATTATTTCTCACAGGTGTTGAATCAACGGGCAGAAGATGCCCCAATAGAAATTCTTATAGATTCCACCTTCAATCTTCCTCCCACCTCTAATCCCCACTTATCCACTCTGCCTCCCATTCAGATCATACCTACCCCCACTGTACCTTTGAATACCCCACCTTTTACCACCACTCCACCCATCACCCCATCTACCAGTGCCCAATACCAGCCCTTTGATCTCAGCCCTCAGCCCCCCCAAGAGGATGTGTTACTGGCAACATCACCTCCACAACAAAAGACTCGCAAAAGGAAAAGACCAGTAACCCATAGTAAGTAAACCTGAAAATTAGAAAGTTACATCAGGAATGCTGTTGTAGCCATTGCTAACTGGTATTACTTCGTAAGAACACATGAATTCATTTAAAGAGGGGCAACTTCAAGCTATTCCTTAGAATGCAAAATCACTCTTAGATGCATTAATGAAAGAATATTTGCACAATGATACTACTCTGAATAATACTGGGATGGATTAGATGCCTAAACAGATCAACCAGCAACTTCAACCTCTAAGGTTAATTATTGATTTTTTACATTTATCATTTATACATTGTTGCATAGGCATGCTTACTCAAGGAGGGTTGAAGATTGGAAAAATGAAACATCAGTAAACATGTACGTAATATTACCAATCCTTTAAATCTTCTCCAATTGCTCCAGCAAGTAATCGAATAGAGTGTTTTTAAATCAACTATCCTTTAAATTAGAAGGGGCCTATGCTAAACCTGATCTAAGTATGACCTAGATGAATATAATTCATGAGTTGAAATAATTTATGTAGGAGAAAAGAAATAAATTAATTATTTAATATTTTCTGATGCAATTTCTATTGCAGACAGCCCTCGAGAACAATATGAGGAGAGGTTGGCCAAAGCAGCTGAGGAGAGGGCAGCTGCCAGTACAGCAAAAGCTGCTGCCATAACATCAATGGCTGAAACGTTTAAAGAAACCTCGCAATTTCTTTGCGAAACCTTGAGGGATATAAAAACAGAGTAAGTTGACAGTAACAGCATGCACGACACAATACTTTGAAACACATTGACATAATTTATATTTGCAGACGGTGAATAATTGACTCCCTCACAGTCCTTGCCTCTCTTAATAATGCCCTAGGGTGGGCAAGAAAAGGCTCTGGTGGCATGTTTGGTATTTGCCCAATATCCTCTTCTTCCTCTGGTATGGGCAAACCATGCCTAATACACATATTGTGCAGTATTGAGCATGCATTAATTATTCGTCCTACTTTGGCAGGAGCATACTCAAGAGCACGATGAAGGCATCTAAATCTTGATTTTAGTACCCCAAAGCATCGCTCTACAGCACTCCTAGCCCGCACATGAAGATTGGTATAGTTCTCTTCTGGTGACCCTTCTGCAGCATCCAATATGGGTGTTTGCAACCAAGGCTGGTGTGGATAGCCTGAGTCACCTGAAAAAGCATTTCATGTAATTAAACCTCAGCTGCTCAACAAACAAAATTTGATGAAGTAAACTGACCCCTTCTGGATTAGGGGTAACAGAAGAGAATGAAATTAAATGCAATGGTACTGTCCACAATATTTCATTTCACATCATATGTTTCAGTCTTTCACATAGATATCTTCAGTTGCAGTGTGCTTTGTGAATGATGATGGGCCAGGAGGCTAAAAACCCATGTTGGAGTATACAATGATGTGCACAGTACCATATATATTTATCTCAATTTTAACACAAACTTTATTTTAAACTCTATTTTATATCACTGTTTTAACCTTACATTTTTCAACTACTACTGAATTCCAAACTAATTCCTGCTTCCCAACTTCCTTTTTTTTACTATTCCTGTTTTGCTTAAATCATAAAAGCATTTTTAGCATAATATGTAGACCATGCAATAGTTACAACCTAGCTATCAATCTTATCTTGCACAGGCATTTAATTTCAACGTTATTCGATCCATAGGTACATATCTAGTAGAATAAGATTTAATAATTTGATAGAAGTCATAATTACCTAGTAACCAGCACCGCTCACCACTTTCCCACACAGTCCTCATCCCTCTGAACACCTCAGAATTGCTCCAAATGAAGGAGTCATGTGTGCTTCCTGGATATCTAGCTACACAGTTTAGAATTTGTAGCTTGCTATCACACACCTAGAGAATGCAATATAACATGGAAAAATGAATTGAATATCCATATAAATAAATACTTTACACCTATGAAATGAAACTTACAATTTGAGCATTGATGGAATGGTATGATTTTCTATTTACATACAAATATTCCCTCTCTGCTGGTGCTCTTATCGCCACATGTGAGCCATCCACAAATCCCAGCACACCCGGAAATCCTGTAGCTTGGTAATTCCTGTTGTGAATCAGAATTCTTTGGCATTAATATCTATATATTTTTTATTCCAGATACCTAAACTACTTGAGGAGGCAGACATAGTTTTAAATGATCAAGCTTCAAAATAAAATACTTTAACCCCTTGAACATGCCGTATTATTTCTTTACATTTATAAAACCATGAATTTCTTTTGTGGATTTCAATGGAAAGGATTGGGGAAGATGGAATTGTTATCAGAAATTGCTAGGAGCAGAAGATGCCTAAATGAAAGAGTGTAACAGTAAAGGCTGACACTAAATTTAAGGCTCCCATAACACAAATTGCTATAAATTTGTATTGCTATGAATTCCATTAGTAACTACTTAGAATTGCAATTTAAGGGATATTCAAATAATGGGCAAATTCATCTTTGTGGCACAAAGTATTCCTTTCATGCATGTTGTGAGATAAACCGACAATGCCTTACTCATGTATGGCCTGTCGCCTTTCATTGCGGGTCATTGGAAAATAAATCCAGCGAGTTAAGACTTCTGGAGTATTCAGTGCCTCAGTCACTTCTTCAATCGTTCGACTGACAGCAGCTTGGCTGAGGCCCAGGTGGCAGTCACTCCCAGCTGACTTTTGGTAGCTGCCTTGCCCGAAGAAATGGAGAGCACATAGGACCTAGAAGAAATTTAGAAGATATATCATTTTGTAATAACAAGAGGCATGTTGCGCACATCTATATGTGTTCTCACCTTTAATTTAACCGGTATTGCTGTGCTTCTCTCGGCCTGGTTCATATGAGGCTCTAGCTCTGTAATAAGATCCCTTGTCAGAGCCTTATTCAGCCGGTAAAGCCCTTGAAAAGCGGCATCAGGCATGAGATAAGGGTCACTCAAGTCTCGTAGCCGGCGCAACCTTGTCCTGTTAATCAGCCTCAACTCCCTTCTTCTCCTCTCCCTGATTAACTCCAACGCCTGTATTTCGTTCATCTAAAAATGATGGACGTCATTTAATTGCAATTTGTTTGTTAACAGAATTGACATGCTTGATCACAATTGAGAATTGTGATTCCTTTTAACCTTGTAAAGAACTACCGTCGATGTAAGAGGATATCAAGCGCACAAACGTTTCAAATATTGTCAACGTCAAGGAAATATCAGAGGACAGTAGAGTACAAATGTGACAAACAGTAACAGACGTACGCCACGAATTCCCGCGGAAAACGAACTTTCTCGAAAAATCAATCATAACCTGTCAAATATTTTACTTACCTCGCAAGATGTTCCGAGTACGATGTACTTCTTAAACGAAAATCAAGGTCCAAACGGTGCGAAGTCAAAGCGTTTAGTGTTCCTTGCCTATATACGTCAATCAGTGCCGATTCCGAAAAAGAGTAAGTCCAAGAGATCCGTCAAAATCAAAAAAGCAGTAATCCAAAAGCTAGCCGGTCGAAATCCAAATGTAACGTCAAAATCCAAAGGTCCAAACGGTGCGAAGTCAAAGCGTTAAGTGATCCTTGCCAAAAAACGTCAATCAATACCGATTCCGAAAAAAGAGTAAGTCCAAGAGGTCCGTCAATATCCAAAAAGCAGTAATCCAAAAGCTAGCCGGTCGAAATCCAAATGCAACGTCAAAATCCAAAGTAAACAAGGCATTAACGCTTTTCAACTTTCAACTGTTTTCCTCACTTCAAACTTCATTTAATTCCTATCTCCGCACATAACCATCCATTTACCATAATTTTTAGTGCACATACCGTGCCAGTATTGAAAATTATTTATAACTTATTACCAGCTTCTGCAGAACCACTTTCGCCGTAAAAAAATTCCATAACTTACCAGCTGGCACATCACTTTCCGATTCCTAGAAACGGAAAGTCAATTTCCGAGACCCTCCTTCACATCGGACGCTCTCGGACGTGTTTCCGTTTCGGAAAGTTCGGATAGACCCTAGTGGATAGCTCATTCCGAAATGATGACGTCTTTCCGATAACCAACCGCGAACTATCCGAGAGATTGCCTTAGTGGATAGGGCCCCAGAAGACCGACCCGGGAGAGAATTCCTCCTTCCGCCGCCTCGCCCCGCCAACCCAACCATCCGCTTCACGGTCTTTTCCCTTCCACTCACCTCTCTCTCTCTCTCTTCCTCCCCCTTCTCCGAGACCAGGCGCATCTGGTCTGGAGGGTGGAGGAGGGGTGTGCCGTGGAGAGGGGAGACTTGAGTCTGGAGAGGGGAGGTGGAGTCGGCCATCGCCCCCTCACTCTCCCCTTTCCACTTCCTCTCCCGTCTCACCCCTCCCTCCTTCCCTTCGCCCTGCGCTCTCAGGGAGTCCTCGCAGTCGAAGGCGTTCTTTCAACCAGTGCGGATGCAGTGAGGACAGTTGTCGACTGTCCCCGTGTATGGCTGCCCCTGGGCTGGTGTAGAGCGAGGAACACCCGGCGCATCTCCGTGCCGTGTCTGTCCCCCGTCTCGGCAGCCCCCCTGCCATGTACGGGGATGTTGGGGTCGAGTCGACGGCGCGAGTCGCGTCTCTACTCGAACCACTGTCGCCTCAGAGGACCAACATCTTAGGGTTCGTGTCCCGTCGCCAACCGACGTTTCGGTCGTGTCTCTCATGACCAACCTTTTTCCCTCCCATCCACGCGCACTGACTTCCCGCCCGGTTCCGTTCAAGTGTCGTTTTTCCCTCCGTCTCGAGTTCTGGATCTGTGTGTGTGTGTGTGTGCATCTTGTGTGATCCTCAGGTCTAACTGCTCCTCTTCCCTCCTTTGCAGGATACAGAAAAATTCTCCGAAGAGCACGACTGGGAAATCGGCGGCTGGACCATTGGCTACAAGGTGAGATGGGGTCTGGGGGATGGATCACTGTTGTTTGGGAGGAGTGGGTTTTATTGGTGGGGGGTGGGGGACTGTGGAAGCTTGGCGCTCTTTGGTGTGAGACGCCATCTGGTTGGGACGGGATTTCGAGGACCCTCCTACCCTTCCCTCCAATTTTTTTATTTACCTTGATTAATCGGGAATTTGGAGGGGGTCATGGACCCTTATGCCAAAACCGCCCGCGAAAGCCCTCTACGTGTTCTGAGCTTGAATTCGCCGTGTGTTTTCCCGCTGCTTTGATTTCATCGCGGGTCTGTGAATAGTAATCCTCGATGGTATTTCCAGCCAAGTAATGCGTTCCAAGTCGTAAATGTGTCGTGCCCAGAAAACATGAATGTTCAGCACTTGGAACTGTTTCTTTCCTTCAAGCCGACCTTTGCCCCAGCGTGTACTCCGAGTAAACATGAATGCCTTTCCTGAAGCTGAGTCATAATGTGTGCCCAACCCATTAGTCTAATGTAAATACATGTAGCTATCTGGTTCTCCAAAAGCTAGTTCTTTATCGTTAAGAAGTCCCTGATAACGTTTAGAGGACTTGGTTCGTGAGTCCGGCGAATCTTTTCACTCGCTGGGTGAGTTCATTCATAATTGTACTGTTCTATATTACATCTCTGTGCCAGGCTCGTAAGCTGCCATTTTAGGTGATTCATCGTCAACCTATGAAAGTAACCATTTCTTTTACCTTCACCGTGGAATTAGTTATCAAAACCTAAGAGTAATTCTGTGCTTCACTCGTAATGAATTGGAGTTCGATGCAAAATCCAATTCCTTGAGTGTGATCACTTTTTGGGTAGGCTAAACTTGCGGTAGTCTTTTCAAAACTTTACTTCGGATCGTTTTCTTATTCTTATTTAAACTGGTACCTATACTTCCTATCCCTGTGAATTGAACATTTCATCGGAACGCATTTAAGCTCGTGAATTTATGCTTATTGGATGAATGCTTCTCTTTCTCACCTGCCTGCCTGAATTCTAACGTTGATCATCTCTTTGTACAGAAACCGAGTGATTCCATGGAGGTTGGGTCCATGCCATGGCAGCTACGACAAGGAGAACATTTCTGCTGCAGCCGAAGCAACTGCCTCCCATGAAGGTCCTTCAATCTTGTCCCTCATCAACAGCCCTCCACCAAAGGTATATATCCACACATTTGAGTGCCCGTGCCTGAGATTTGTGAGGCAAAGTCATTGATCATATTTTTTCAAAATCTCTCCTTACAGCGTTTGGGCAATGTCTTGGCCAGTCCACTGAAGGCTAGGCATCCCTTGGAGGACTATGATCCCAACTCACAAGACAGTGGATTTGGAAACAGTGTACCTGAAGGAGAAGAGTTTCGTGGACTGGAAAATTCTCCATCCCTTAGAGCCAAGTTAGCTTCCAGTGGTTTTCATGTTGAGGCTTCCAAGAGTGTGAAGATAGAGGAGCATAGTCGACTAATCCATCAAAAGTAAGTTTCCCATGATGTGGAATGTGTAATGAACACATTTATCATAGAATTTAAGGCTGTTAATCGCCCAATATTTTGTGGATCATTTGATTTAGAATAGCTGAATCATAATGCATGAAGCTTCTCCACCATCATGGGAGGGGATGGAGATCAATATATTGGGTATTACTCCACTATGGTCCCCTCTTTGTTTTAATCATATTGCTGATTCTAACAACCTGTGAGAAACATTTTCCCAGAAATTTAACCTTGTGTTTACATTTATTTTCAGTGAAAAAGTTGAGCTTTCTCGGCAAATATCGATCACCAGCACATCATCAGTGGATGAATCTATTTTGAGCAGCCCTTCAAGACCTCTAGCCCTTAGTCAACAATCTAACTCCAGTACTCCAGGGAAGAAAGGTAGCCCTCATCGCTCCCCCAGAAGCCTGTGGTCCATCTCAAAGTATCGATCACCTCTGCGGCATAGTCATTCTTCTGGAGCAGAATCGATTGATGATGGCTTCTTGGAGATTTTTGAGATGGAGAAGTCCTCGGTATGCAATTTTATTTTCTGATGGTTATAAATTCTTAGCACGCCTCTAAAGTATCTTCAGAGTTGATGGCTGCATGGTCTTGTTTCCACTGCATTTGTTGATTTTTTTAGACTACTGTTTTGCCTTTGTTCCAATGGGTGTTTCCACATCAACCTTCTCATTGAACATGGGCAAAACTGCTGTCAGCATGGCCAATGAACAAGGTGGGAACTGTAAATCATCATATCAATGCTGTGGAAACCTAAAATGGAATATATTCAAAGTTATTTGAATGAAGTAAAAAAAATGAAGCATTTTAGCTTCTCATGATATTTGTTTTTGGGTTAGGTCTTAGCATTATTTTGCAAATTGCATTAGCTGCAACTTAAGTTTCCTTTGTGCTAAATTATGTGATTCATGCTCTTCTCATTCCGTCGTACTTATAAATTCTCTCTAATCCATTGTAGTCGGAGGCATCTGAGGCTCCATCTTTGCCTGCTGGTATTGGGTGCCTTTTATCAAAACCAATTGTCCGTAGCTCCGAAGTGTCCACGTCAAGAGTTCAAGTGCACCATCCGACATTCAGGCGGTGTGTTTCTCTTGTGGAAACCACTCACACTCCTCCTTCTAGTAGGGTAAGTGTCAATGATGCCTGTATGACTAGGTGTGTGGCGTAATATCTTCTTCACTTGTTGCCCAATGAAAATGTTTTCAATCCTAAAAGGTATACCTACCATGTCTTCACAATTAATGTTCTACTAGTAAGAAATTGTTTCAGCCTTTGTCCTAGTGCTTTGTTATCTTATGTGAGTGAATATGAAGTCAATTTGTGAACATTTCTAGCTAGTTTCAGTGTTTGATGACACAATTCTACATTAATTTATATTCATTTGAGATTGCAAAGTTTATACAAAATTAATGCTTACACACAGTTTGTGAGTATAAAGTTCGTGATGATAAATGTGATTCACTGAGATTTTCTGTTATTTAGGTGAAGTTATCATTTCCTCATAGGAATTAGTGTGTTTATATGTTCATCTTATATGAAATGGGATTTAGTTTTTGTGAGTTAAAGTCTGTTTTCATCATGGTAAATGCTCTGTGTGACCTTCCCCCAATTTTGAATGGGGAGGTTTCTTGCACAATAATGTCCTCATATTAATGTAGGTACAGTATTAATCAGCTTTAGGTACTTGGCTAATCTAAGCCTTTGGTTTGTCTCTCTAGGCTCGCTTGTGCCTCTTCCGAGATACAAAACCCAACAGGTTTGAGGAAAAGGAGAATTCTGAGGAAGACTCCCCTGGGACATTTGGATTCAAGAGGCCTGAGCCACCTGAGGGCTTCCTGGGGCAAGTGCGAAGCAAGAAGAGGAGATGCTTGACCATATCCCAACCCCCAGACTGTGACTCCCCATCTTTGTGGGGAAGTGAAGCAGCAGCATCACCTGTTGAGAAAGTGTCTACGCCCCCCATCTTCCAGCGCAGTGTCTCAGACTCTGAAGCAGTCATAAAGCGAGCTCTTCTTCGATGTGAGTACTCCTTAAAAAGTGGAATGGGACTGTTTTGGTCACACAGGGATGTCACAAGTCAGGGAAATCAGGGCAATGTCAGGGATTTTAAACCCGTCAGGGAAAATCTTCGAGCTGTCAGGGAAAAATTGGATAAGGGCGAAGGTGGATGAATTGATCAGTGGCCGACGCACCCCAACTATACGTTCGTTCGTTGTTGCCGGAGTCGATGTTCCATCTTTTGATTTTGTCTTAGTTTTATAAATTTGTCATTAAATTTGATGATTAAAAGTAACATTGGTGTGTTTTCTTAACTTTCATTTGCACTTAAATTTTCACTGCTCTCTGAACGTCAAGGAAACGCTTGAGGAAAATGTCAGGGAAAATGACAATTTTTGTCAGGGAAATGTCAGGGAATTTCATTTCCAGAATCTTGTAACAACCCTGTCACACTCCTCAACCTTGCTCACCATTTTCTCTTGAATGATGTGCATGATTTATTCCAAGCTGTTAGGGAAATCATAAAAAGGACTATGGAAACCATTTTATCAGATGCTATTAATCAAGACCTGTAGTTGAAGAGATTGGGGAGTTTTTTTAACTGAGCTAAAGGGTGTAAATTGTTGGTTTCCATTGAGCTACTGTTCTTCAGTCTGCCCAATGTAATGAGAAAGACATTAAGTTGTCCCAATGTGAAAAGTCGAGGCTTTTGTAAAAATAAATCTATCCAAGTTTGCAATGATTAGGTGGTGTAGAAGGGAAATGTAAAAAGATCCAGTTTTCTTAGCTAGGAATAGAATTTTTTTGTCTGTTCGTAAATTGAAGAGATTTAGTTTATGATTATGCTTGTAGTTGACTTCATTGCAATTGAGGGGCAATTAATTGCATTCCATTGAAATGTCTCATCATTCTGCTCACTCCTTTTGAAGGTGGTCATCTCAGTATCTATTATTTGTAGCCCTTATTCCTTTGTCTCACTGTTCTACGTATTCACAAATGATTAAGTAAATTTGTCCCCTCTATAAAACTGTGGATATTAGCAACTTTTGAAAATAAACAGTGACAACCTAGCATGGTCCAGAATCCTGTGTGTTGCATTGAGTTTTCTCCTGCATGGGCCTATCTCCTGCCAAACTGCATAAGGGAAGTGCTGGCACCATTAATGATTGTTAAATGTAGTTATTGTGTAAATTACTGATTATGTCATTCTTGCTCCAATGTTTAATTGGGTTATCATTACTACTTTCAGCTTCCCTCGAGCCTGATCTTATTGGTGACTTCACTAGACCCTATAGTCTTCCTTTAATTCCCGGAAGGCATCAAGACTTAAAGACTATCTCATCAGACACTCTAGCTGGCCTGTTGCAAGGGGAATATGAGGACTGTGTTGATAGCTATTCTATCATTGACTGCAGGTTAGTTTCATTTCATTATTTTGACTTTTGATTTCATTTTCATCATTACCAGAGATCCCAGGCACTAACATGGTAATTTAAAACTACCTTTCAAAGCTTCATTCACTCTTGTTACTTTATGTCTATTAAAATTTTAAGTGCAGATATCACACATGAGCGATGTACCCAGCATAAGCAGCTGGCATATGTCTCACATGAGTTATGGTAATAAGTTAAAGTTGCAATATTAAAGAGTTTCGGAATTGGGGAACTACAAAAAAATTTGAGGTTTCATAATGAGGTTTTTCTGTCAGTGAAAGGGTACTTAACTTTGTCAAATCTTTAAAATATTATGAATTCTTAAGCTTCCTGAGGTTATGAGCTAGGTTTTCATCCAAATCTGACTCTTCTATTTAAAGTAATTAGATTGTCATATGTATTGACTTCGTGTTTGTTGGCAACAAATGTTTTCTCATTTCCCTTTGATATTGAATGGGTAGAAATTAGTGATGATGCAGATATCCATGTTCATGATGTAATATCATTTATGATTTTTGTAACTATAATTGCTTCAACCATTCTTGCTATCAGTTTCTTACTAATGAATAAAATTATGTTCACATAAGCTAGGTATCCACATTTGAGTTAGTCATCTGATATTATGATTCCACACCTTATACTTACAGGTATCCATATGAGTACGAAGGTGGTCATATTAAGGGTGCCAAGAACCTTTTCACCCATGAACAAATATTGAAGGAGTTCATGAGCAACATGATTTCTATAGCTGCCCAAAAGAGTTCTAAACCTGAGGGTGACGGTTGTGAAGGTGATGCAGACAAAAGTGAATCCAAGCCAAGGAGAGACATCCTAGTCTTCCATTGTGAATTTTCATCTGAAAGAGGGCCTAGATTGTAAGTATATATGTACTTGATGCCACTGGGACGTAGAAGTATCACAATTTAAACCCATTTCATCGTCATCAAATTAATGGTTCCATAATATCTAGTGATAATGTGTGCCTAAAGAGCATTCATTTATGCACCAAAAGAGTCGTAAAATTCATTTCTATATATGAATATCCTCCCTCCTTTTCAGTCAATGGCTGACAATTTTTTAAAAATTGCTTAGTTGATACATATATCCCATAGCTAATCTAACATGAAGGTATAATGAAAATCTTTGACTTCATGCCATCCATGTATATATATATTAGGAGAAAAAAGGTTTTTTTTAAGATGATCAACAGCTGAGTTTGTCAGTACTGTTAACCCTTTCCTGCCGGCGACTACGAAAGGAAAATGTTTTCCGTGCTACGGGTAGCTTGCGAAAATTTTAAACCTCGCTCTGCGAAGCACTTTTTTGGGGTGGAGTGGCCCAGGTACTCTCGTCCCTCCGATTTGGGACCCTACTCAACGGGGCGCCCGGCTATTACCCCGGCCAGTGGACTCGACCCTCCAACCCTTTCTTAGCGGGAGTCCACGGTCAACTCATTGCATTAGCAGTGTTTTTTTAAATTAAATATTGTCTATGATTTTTAACAGTTTACACTTATATAAGAATAACTTCCATTTTTTTAAGCATTGTAGAATTTTAAACGGATTTCTAGCGTTAATAATAACAAAGTTAAGACTTTTCCATTTTTACAGCTAGTTAGGACGTCTCGAAATTTTCTTTGAATAAACCTCCAAATAATACTTCCCATCCTTCTTTTTCATTCGGGCATTGGACCAACGTAGGCGAAGTTAAAAGTATGTTTTTACAATATACATTACCTAAAAATACCGGAATATGAGTAATTACTAAGGGGATCAATGAAGGAATCGGAAAATAGAGGACATATAGTGTAAATAGGCATTCAGATTGTAACAAACACGTACGATATAGACAATAAAACGACAACATTTCTCTTTTTGCGTATTTTTCATCGCATATGAACACACAAGGCTTTCACACAAGAAGTCCGTTAATAACAACACTAAAATTTCGTTTAAAAATTGCTTATGCACAGAAAAAAACGAAGAATTCATTTCAAGGTATAAAAAATTGGAGTTTGCAATAAATTTTTCTTTGCAAAAATCATTGACAATTCAACCACTTCAACATGGATTCCTGCTATTATGAGGATCGTAAATGAGTAGGAGGGTCGGGCCAAATGGCCGAGGATTAGCTCTAAGGTCTCGCTAAGCTGGGTCTCAGGCAGGGCCTGAATACCTCCGACCATTGCTACCTCAGCGGTCACTTCCCATCCCCCGCGACAGCTATAGCCGACGTCCGTTCGTTTGCGCTGAAAAACCCACGCCAGCTATAGCCGACGTTCGGTCGTTTGCGTATGAAAATGCTCGTCGGCTATGGTCGACGTCCGGCACGAAAGGGTTAATGATACATTGGAAAAGGAAGGATTATTTGGGAAATTGTGGAAGGGTGGAAACTTGGCATTAGCCTGCTCTTAATGAAAGGCATCTCGAGGACCACAGCTTAACATCCCATCCAGTGTACGGATTACTACACTTGAAGTGCTCCTACACGAGACCCCCGAATTGGGATTAGGAGTTCTCTGAAGAGTCTCCACCCCTGGTTGGATTCAAACCCAGTTCTTTAGGATGGTAAGCTGGTAGTCTGGCGAACACATAAACTTGATCCCCAAGAAATGTTATGATTGACATTTGTTTCAATGCTACAGCTGACAATGACGCAAAAGTATTGCCCGCAAAATATGCAAGCGATTCCTAGTGATGATTCCAATACGGTTGAATTTAATATGAAGGGGTTGTTAAGATTTATATTAATAATCTTCACCCATGTACATATATCACAAACGTTTTTCATAATTTGGCTTCTGAAACAAAATCAATTATTTTTATTCTTTGTTGCCAAAGATGATTCTTTGGAGGAAAGATGGTATTGTATTTTGTTGGCAGAAGTTTCCCATCTCATTGCACCTTAATTCTCACTTCCAAGTCCTGTTTTGGTCGTGGATTTGGAGTAAATTGGTGGCAGAGAAACCAGGGCCCATTTTCATTCTACTATGGTATTTTTTAAGCTATAAGAATGAAAATGCTTCAAATAGTATTGATCCACACAAATATGATTTGCATCAAACATTTCTACAACCCTTTGAATGGCAGGGAACAGAGATAACCACCTTGTTTTACAATGAGACAAGAGTTGCTTGTATTCTATATTAGCAAAATCACAATATAACTTAAGTTCCTCCGTTCGTACAGTAAATATAGTAAAATGGTTATGCAGTTTCAATACAATACACTCTACATCTATATTTAACATTACTACTCCTTGTGTGAACCTTTTGTAATATATGTGTAGGGCATCCTATACCTACCGGATTTCTATTTAAAGAATGTTTTAATCTTGTGAAAATATTATTTCCCTCTTGACGTTTCAAACCCCCAAAATTTGAGTTAGTGTTATCTCCACCAGATGCTATGCACTTTTCAGTTATTCCTAGGGATTTTAAAGTATCTGTAACATAAGCTGATATTGTTTCAGAAGTTTCATTTACGGTAGTTTTAACTTATACCACTTTTGTTTGAATACCACCTGCGAGATAATCAAAATATTGTATTAAAATGGGGAACACTTTACAGCTTCCATGATTGCCCCTATCTGTACACACCCCAAAGCAAGAAATTCCACTTAAACATTCAACTGTAATATCTACAGTGTGTGGAGCAAGCACTTTGTTTATAATAGATTCAGTCTTTGTTCTTGCACATGTAACTTTCTTCGCTATTTCCGAATCACAATAAATTTCACTATTTTATTTTGGAGTACAGTCCATTGAACGGTACGAGACATTATGCCGCACAGTATGAAAGGCTAATGTTGCCTCTGCAGCTTGTACTTATTGCCTGGATTTTGATGAGGATGAAGAAAAAAAGTCCTTGATGTTTGTTGTACCATATACCATACCATAGTCTCTTGAGGCTCTTTTTGTGCTTTTGTGAAGCCAAATGAATTTCCAAATCTTGAGCACCTGCATAATTAATACGGATTTTAAGGAGAAATACCACAAACTATAACCCCAAATACCGTATAAGATAAAATTTTTAAAAAATCAATAAATAACTTACCTTAATGTGAAACGGAGACATACATCCCCGTTGGACAAACTAGGCACTCTGCTTCATTTTCATTTCAACCTCTTTTAAAGGTTTTATAATTGGCTCGCAGATTGTAGTTAAATTTGCAGTGTCTTTTAGGCATTTTAATTTACGACACACAAATCATATAATTCCAGACTATATCAATCTTAGGACACGAACAACAGGATAAACACACCACACCAGATTGGCCAAATAACGAGAATAACAACATGCGACTGCTTCAGTCACTATTCACACGTTCCTTTTCCCTTTCCATTCCTGACCTGTGACACGTTATGCTCATTCACAGTACTGTTTGCTGGCCGGCAGTACTTATATATCCCCCATTTTAACTACAAAGAAAGCAATAGAACAGATGCCGATCCTCCTGATTATTACACACACCAATACAAAAGAAAAGTGCCTATTGTGAGAGGTTTTCAATTTTTTCAGCGCGAATCTTTAGGTCTTCTGTTGTTCATACTTTAGGTGAACCCAATTTCCACTGAAAGAGCACATTATCCTTAAATTTAGGACATGTTGGGAATATTTCTGGATGCCCGGACATTGTGTGTAAATGTGGGACGTCTGGTAGCCCTAGGGATGGTCCATCTCATTTATAGCTAACATGGCTCACCCACTGGGACTACAATCGAATAATTCATTGAATATTTCGTTCATAACTAAAGCTATTGCAGCTTGTAATGTTGAGAAGAAAGAATGACTTTACCTGTTCTCCCATCCTATGGCTCTTCTATTATTCTTATGTCTTAGTCAAATAATTTGTTAAAACAATTTTTGTTGAATTTCTTCTTCAATGAGATAAATTATGAATAAAGTTGTGTCAGGGCAGATGTGGTGGAACTCATTCATAGTATTGAAATTTCGTTGCAGTTTGCCACTTTTATTTTATAAAGGTTTGTGTGACTGGTTTCAATGTATTGCATAATTCATTCAAGCACATTACGATACTAAACAAATACTATTTACATATTTCAAGATGGTTGTTAGGGAGTGAAAGAAGTAGGTAGGAAGTAATAACGGGAGGGTGAAGCTACTATTGTGGGAATTTAATGGAAAGTAAAGGGGAGTGGGATTGAAATACGTTTTCGTTCATAAGCCGAATATGGAAAAGACTGTGTTGAATTATTTATAGCTGCTCAAAAATATCTAATTTGTTTCCCTTTATTCCAAATCAAATATTTTTGGTTGGAAGTTGCAGTCATGGTTAGTTTCCATTATGTTTGGCTATCATAGTAGCTTTACCCTCCTGTTATTACTTCGAACCTTCATCTTTCACTCCCTAACAACCATCTTGAAATATGTAAATAGTATTTGTTTAGTATCATAACGTGCTTGACAATGATGTAATACATTGAAACTGCTCGCACAAACCTTAATAAAATAAAAGTGGAAAACTGCAAAGAAATTTCATTACTTTGACATAAATTATAGTCTGTCTTCTGAACAAGTCTATTATATATGCGTAAGTTCCATCATAGGTAATTACGAAATGCATCTTGCTTCCTATATGTAATAAATTGGAAAGAGAAATTTCTTCTTCAAAAATGTGTAGTTTGTATTGATGAAAATGTTGGTGAAACGATGGTTTTATTCTATTTTTTATGAAGTGGTTACCTTCTTCAAATTAATCTAACTTGTGCGTCCTCTTCCATTTTCCTTGAGGTGGTAAGGTTTTAAGTTTCACCTCTTGTACTATTTCAAATAGGCCATAGCTGTGGATTGAGTAGAGTGACTTATATTCATACATTTCTGTATGCTCATCAAATTATTTCTATTTCTGACCTTTTTCTCCCCAGATCCAGATTCTTGAGGAACTCTGACCGAGACAGGAATAAGGAATGTTACCCGGCCCTTCATTACCCAGAAATTTATCTTCTTCATGGTGGCTACAAGGAGTTCTTCGACAAACACCGTCACTTATGTGAGCCCTGTTCTTACCTCCCAATGGCTGATCCTCGCTACGAATCAGACCTGCGCTCCTGTCGTGCCAAGTCTAAGTCTTGGACAGGAGGCATGGGAACATCAGGAATGGAAGGCTCAAGGTTGCCTATGCGTGGGAGCCTGAAGAGATTGGGCCTGTGAAAAATCTATTTATTCTTCAAGTATTCTATTCACTGCCCTATTCCCATTCGTCATTGCCCTAAATGTGTGTGTGCTGACCTGCAGATTGAGAGTATCTACAAATAAAAGTGTGTTCGTGTTGCTGGTGATGCATGTATAAGGGGTATGTTTTCCTTGTGAAAAATTGGGTTTTCTTCATTTGATTTTGAGAGGGGGTATGATCCGGTGGGAATTCATCGCCCAGTGTCATGCCATGGATGCATGATCCTTCGCCTGGCTCCACAAGCGTGTGAATGATTGAAGATATAGTTGTTTACTTTCACCTAATATATATATATATGTGACACTTTAAAATTGGGGCAAAATCATAATGTTGGGTGTGAATGAGTGACAAGAAAAAATGTATGTATCGAGTGTTGGTTTCTTTGATCCAAAGGAGGACCAAAGTGTATTATCAGTGCAATCATTCTGTGTTTTGTGAGACACGACACAATCACTGCCAAATAGGATATAAGCAATATTGTGATGTGAATGAATGAGATGAATTTCACCACCCTCTATCAAAGCCATTAATAAAAAATAAGTTATATCGTATTTTTTTAGATTCTTGTAATCAAAACCTTTGAAAATTGACTCGTGGAATATTTGCTTCAAGTAAATCTAATGTTATGATTCATTATGGTGTAAAATGTGATTGAATTAGAGGTTCAAATTCAGTTTATGTATAACATTAACAATAACTCTGATGAGAAAGAATGTTTTTATTGGTTTGACCAGACATTTACACCAAGACAGTTTTACAGCAGCTGACTACTGCTCAGCACAGAGTTTTTCTTTGGTCATATTGATTTATCATTATGTTATCATCAATAAATACGCATTTAACTATAACATGACCTTAAGTATTTTTTTATTTGTTCACTTGGCTTTTCCTTGTTGAGCCACAGCCTCCATTGCTTTCCTCACTGTTTCTTCATCTCCTAAGAATTTCATAGAAACGACTGGTTTCATGTTTTCATCCAATTCATAGACAAATGGGATTCCAGTGGGCAAATTTAGTTTCATGATCTCAGCATCGGTCATTTCTGAAAAAGGGGAGGATAATTTTAGAAACAGTTATACCTTAACTTAGGTCAGTAAGACCTATGTTGACCTTGCTAAGGACATTTAAGGTCGAGGGACAAAAAACAGTTAAAAGAGGCTATTTTTTAGTAGGAGCACGTTCCTAATGAATGAAGATAATTTAGCAGCTAGAAAAATTGGCGACAGCATAGATTATATAAATCTTTACCATAATGACAAAACAGGAGTAAGTACCACAACAGATTTAAACCCATATTAATGCATCTCGGGACAAACTGAAAATAGCAAATGCTGGTGTACATGCTTTAGTTATGGGTAGAGTTTAGATTGTGCTACATCCAGTAATTTGAAAGTTTCTGTGAGTGCAAAATGGAAGTTCAACCGATGACTTCTAACAGCATGATAATTTAAATTTGTAAGAAAATCATTAGGGCTAGCATTGAAAAATGCCTTTGAGATACAATGAAGGTCACAATATTAACCCCTTGATATAAAGGAAAGAAAAACTTACGATCAAGATGTTTCACGATGCCTCGCAGACTGTTGCCATGAGCTGCAATCAAAATTTTCTTGCCTTCTTTCAACTGTGGCACAATTGTCCCATTCCAGTATGGTAGGGTCCTTTCAATGGTAAGCTTGAGAGATTCAAATTTTGGGATATCAGCAGCCGCCGGTCCTCCAGCAGCTTTATGGTGATCAATAATACTCTTATAGTAAGGGTGGTCCTCTTCCATTGGTGGGGGTGGGACATCGAAGCTTCTACGCCAAATTTGTACCTTTTGAAACCATAAGAAAATTAGAAGCTGAAAACTAAGCTCTTTACTATTGTCCCTAAAATCAGACATGCCCAAGTAACTTAATTACCTGATCTTCACCATATTTCTTGGCTGTTTCAGTTTTGTTCAGTCCTGTCAATGCTCCATAGTGTCTTTCATTCAACCTCCAAGTTTCTTGAATAGTTATGTCCTTCTGGTCAATCTTTTCAAGGATGTGACCCAAAGTATTTTTAGCGCGAGTCAAAACTGAGGTATGGGCAATATCGAATTTATATCCAGCACTCTTCAATGCATCTCCCGCGGCTTTTGCCTCCTGAGTTCCTATCATGCGCGAAAATGGCAAAGGAAAAATAAGGTACAACATAAAAAGATTGTACGCCAGTTAATAACAGACAAGAGAATTTTCGAAATGAAAATATTATAAATCAATTTATGTGAGGGGTATGAATGTGTCATGATAATAATGGGGAAGAAAACTAGAATTATTAAAGCAACTGATGTAATGCCTTAAGCTAGCTACTTCACCGGTTGTCTATACGCTATTTCTAATGACCAACCTTGTTCACTTAAATTTGCATCAAACCAGCCACAAAATTGATTTAGCTTGTTCCATTCACTTTCTCCATGTCTCACCATTACAATAGCGTATTTTGCCATTGTGAATTTTAGATTTTATAGATCTTAGATTTGACTCGCGGAGCGAAAGGAGCAGACGAGGTTCCCAACGATTCGTTGTCCTCCACTGACCTTCAAGCATTCGCTACTCACCACATATATATATGTGAGAGTGATTAGGCTCTTATTCGTTTAACATGGATTTTATACAAAATAATGTATTTTAAGGCTAAAATTTAATTTTCCGCGATGAATAATGTTGAAAAGCATAGAAAGAATAAAAAAATAAAATATCCCTATATATTTTCGCTTATGTTTTGTTTGATGATAACCGGCGGGTGGTGAACCCGAAGTTTGTAAACAAAGGGTATGTGGGACATTTCCTCGAGAGTAGAGCAAGTTCATTTGAAAAGGAGTATTATCTGTGTTTACTTGGGTACTAATTGGTAATGGGCAGCATATTTGAAGACATTGGTAAAAGATAGTGTTTCTACGGCATTAACCTGCAAAAAGTTAAAATTACTGTCGTGCTCACGTGAAGGAAGATCCTCAGAAATGTTTGCCAGAGTATTACCCTCGTGATGTGCGATTTACTCCCTGAAAAAGATAAAGTAGACCATAGCGAAATGTCTTCCAGGTATTTTGATAAATTGGATCTCTCATGCAACTGGAAGACTGACAACGAAAGAAACATTAAAGATACCATAACATTTGGGAACGGAGATGACGGGGGTGCCGAGTACGTCCATAGTATAAATCATCACTGTTGAGCATGTTTGACTTTGAATATGATTCATTCCTAATCTTTTGCTTTCAGATCGGAATTGAGTGACCTCGTTAGTTTAGAAACTTGTGTTCACTTGCTTGCTCCAGATTCGTCTGCACCAACGCCGGAATTGAGCTTTGCTTTTGCACCGGATCTTGCTATTACTGCATTGAAAATCATTTCGGAGGTACGTAGTATAAGATAAGAAATAAGCTAAAATTGATGTCTTTACGTTTTGTGTTGCTAACTAGCGTGTATATATGGCAAACATGTTCAAGATTTGGATTTGTTTATATGCTCAACCATAGCTTAATTTTTCTTTGCGCTTTTAGTCTTTCCATAGAAAATCACCAATCGTTGTCTGGTAAATTTGTTAGTCGACTTAATTGTGACTCTGGGGAAGACGCTTTACATTTTGTCTCATTTTATGAGTAATGGCTTATTAGAAATTAGGATATGGTAGATAAATACTTTGATATTAACCTTATCTCAGTGAAAATGCTATATTCAGACTTGTATTTCAATTCGACCATTTCATTCTATGCCCTTTTACCTTCCTTAAGACCCTTCTTTGACTGCAAATCCCATCCTTTAACCCATATAGTTTTTTTGCGACATGAATTTAGAATAAAGGCTGCTTTAGTTTCATGATAATCATGGTTGATATTATTGGTATTGTACCTGCCTTGTTGACTCCTTGGAAAGGTAATAGAATACCCTCCCAAGATACAATTTGAGTAAAAAAATCCATCCATATCCAAGTTAACGGGTATAAAGCCTCTAAGAAATAAATATTAATCTGCCTTGTTGGCTTCTTCTCCATGGTAGTATAAGATTGATGTATGTGAGCTCATGGATATCTAGATTGATTGAATGAGGTTGTGTCAGTACCGTTGGTTTCTTTGTGAATGCATACATTCCACTATTGCTGCAGAATTCTCGAACTTACTCCGAGATGAATTTAAAGTAAGAAGATGCCTATCTAACTACATATCTCTCCTAACCATCACTTCTTCCAGGCACGAATCATTGAACTGTACGGGAAAGGAGGAGAGTATATGTCAACAACACATTCTGACTTCTTGGACGACTTTGAGGGAATGACTGTCTACTCTGCTTTTGTAAAATTGGCGATTCCATCCTCAGAGTGTTCTATAAAGGTTGGGATTTAGACTAAGTCGTATATTTTTCAGGCATTAAAATGTGACCTCCAATTTCAGGCTCTATTATTGCTCTGTTACAGCTCAAAAAATTAAGGAACCAGGACAGCATTTGGCTTTATGGAATGGGTATATGTGTCCAGGCCTCCAAAACTGTGATTCTTGATGGACCACAGGTCGATTTCAAAAGTGTTAATGAGAGGCTTCAGCAATCTGGATGTGATTTGACTGGAAATGCTGAGCAGTGTTGGAAGCTTCTGAACACTTTTCAAACAATTTCAAATTCTTCAAATCTTAATGTCTCTGATGGCAGCAAACCAAATAGCTCTGGAAATGCTGACGTGCATAGAAAAATGTGTGACCTATTTCTCAGTGTATCTCCCATGCTCTCCAGTCTAAGGCCTAGTTCCCATGGTGCTTCCAGTGTGCTGAAGTCTCCCTCTGGCTTGCATAATTTTGAAATGCCAGGTAAACTCAACCCTGGTCAGTCCAGTACCCCAGTTAGTAGTTCAGCGAATGATGAAATAAAAGCTCTTATATCTGAACAATTTCAGCAGCTTGAAAACAGACTTATAGCAAGAGTGGATGAGAGACTTAAGAAAATTGAGGAAAAATTGGACATGATGATTTTAACTTGCAAAACCCAGGATATAAATTTAGAATAAAAAATGTAAGGAATGAGATAAGGAAACTAGTATTGGTGAGTTTATATTTTTTAACCTTAATTTTTTTCACTCATTTTTGCCTACATTATGGTACACACTGATGTGGTGTATAGTTAGTGGCAGATTAAGGGTGGATGCGGGTGGGTGGCCACCCCTTCCCCCTTAATTCCTGTTACAATGGAAAAAATTTTGGTAATATGGCATTCCAGACCCTTGGAAAATAGCAATCCCCCCCCTCCCAAAACAACAGCCTTAATCCACCACTGTGTATAGTTATGCGCATGAATGTGGGATATTACACTCAAGTGTATACTTAAATTTGCTGAAAAAAGTCATTTGATTCGACTGGGATTTGGGAATAAGATTGGTGTGGTGGATATGCACTGGCTTCTCATCCCTAGGGCCTGGTTTCAAAATGTGGCATTGGTGACAATTTGTTATTGGAATCCCGATTCCTACTTAGATGATCCTTGGAGAGCATTTTCAGTGTGATATTTTGCCCATTGGATGGGACATTGAATTGTGGTCACTTTGTTGTGCCTTTTTTTGAGAGCAAAGAAATACATACACTGGGTTTCTCTTCACCCTTTTTCCTCCAATCTCTGAATAATCCTTCCCTTGCCAATCTACCCTCTAATCCAAAATGGTGTAAATGTTGTACCTCAGTTGTCAGTCACTTCTATTAATTGGAAAAGAGAGTAGGTAGCATCTAAACGTATACTGGTGAAATAATAAATACATAACTTTGTAATATTCCATGACTTTTATTTGTTACCCAACCAGTTTTAAAGGCCATTTTACACGATGAAAGATTTTGTACAAGCAAATGTGTGTGAGATTGTACGTTCGTCTCAATGAAATTAGAACCGGTTCTATTTTCCGTACAGGCATTGAGACATTCGCACAAGCTTTTATAGAATTTGCCCCATTACAAGATACATTTTGCCTCATGCAAGAGTTCACGGAAGAGTTAGTCCAAACTAATGTACCATGTAAAACGGCTTTAATGCTATATATGGATCCTATGCTTTTATGGATTTATTACCTAAACACTGAAATCGGTCAGGTAACAAATTAGTCTTGAAATATTACATATTTATTTATCTATTATGACTTTATTGCACAAAAAGAAGTCACAAACAGTTGATGATGCATGAAAGTTATGCTTTTTTGGAAAAAATGATCCATCTAACGTGGCTATCACATGTAATTTGTTCATATATTTTATGAATAATGCGGAGTCTTTTGGAAATTATTTCCATTTTGAATTTTTCTAGATAAATCGTTATGGTCCCATGATTGTAACGCTACTATTAATAGCGTTTTCAGTGTATTTACTGTGCAACTGATCCATTAAATATGGCCGATTAGGCATTCTAATGACTTACATATTTTACAGTGCTATTGTACTGTATGGATCCATCTATTCTCTTCTTAAATCACCTCCCCTAATTACCGACCAACTTTATCAAATTGAAACCCAGGGGGCAAGCCTATAACTGTTGTCCCCCAATTATCTCCCATGCGGCCTTTATTTATTTTCATTTACCACTTAAAATAGAACTGAAGGCCTTATACACCTTGGTTTTATAACATACGTGTAACAAAATATGCACACAAACACCCCTGCCCTTGGTGGTGAGAAATCCAACCAGACTGGACGTGAACCCACGACCTTAGGGTTAGGTGGTGAGAACATTGCCCCACTGTCACAGAGGCCAGCGATCAACATTAGTGAGTCATTAGAACCAAGATTTGCCTGCTTTCCTGCCTGTCCCCCTGAACCTTAAAATTTACACTTCGGTATGTGAGTCATACACACCACCAAGCATCATACAATAGAGGGAATTTCTGAGGAGGTTTATACAAACTAGATCCAATAATTTTGATTTTCTCAATGAATGTGGTGTCAAAAGTTGGTTTCTTTATAGTGAAAAAGTCAATTTAATTCTCCAATCACTGTAGCTTGCATACTTAACAAAACTACAATGTGCTACAGTGCAGAGTGAAGGGGGGAATACAAAGTTATTTCACATAAACACCCTTGAAACTTCACCCTTTTCTCACTTCACCCCAGCTTTTTATTTTGGAATTTCTGATCCCATTCCTGATCCCCACATATAGATATTAATGTTGATGTCATATTATAAGAGAAAATATTGGTTAATTAGCGGTGTATAACAGTACTAAATTGTAAATATGCATAAAATTATGCATGCTCTGAGTGATAACAACTTTTTGGAAGCAGAGAGGCAGATGGGAGCGTAGCGGGATACCATTGGTTGGATTCTCTTCTCTCTTGTATCCGCTAGATGAGGGTTGTGGCTCATGTCTAGCATTACTGTGAGCAAATGATCTTTCTTTGGAGTAGCATCTACCCAGCTATAGAAGTTGAGGTGTATGTAGTGCCTTCAACATCAAAATTAGTACTCTCTGCATTCTGACCCCTGCATATGTGTTGATGGAATTCGGAACTTTAGTGCAAGTTTCAAACCTGATTTTCCTGGAATCGTTTGATCAAGAGTCAAGTTGTTCTAACATCAAATCATTCAACTTTCAAGGGTCAACTGTATTAAAGAAAATAATCCCATCTTTGATTTACTTGATTGAGAAAAGAAATCTTGGGATTTGTCAGTATTAGTAGATTTACATGTTGCAAGGATTTAATTTTAGCCTATGTGATGTATCATGCCATCCTCTTCAGCTACCTTTATTATTCTTATGTGTGATCTTCCAACGAAGGTTGTTCTAAATTGAAGAAGGAATGTCTGTACCATCTTTTATAACCACAGGCGTCATTGCTTCGTTTCTTTCCTCAGCTCAGAATACATACTCTTCTACCACTCTTCTTCCGGTCCACTAAACCTATTATCTTTCTTCCCCTTCCCTGCTTACCCAACGTCAGCCCTTTTATAATGCCTTTCAGTATCCCTTCGGCCCTCATTTCTACTTCCAACCACCCACTCTGCCTCCTCCTAATCTCATTCAAAAGTTTCCTCTCCTCACCCACCATACCCAACACTCCCTCATTTGTCTTCTGTTCCATCCACCTTACCTTCTCCATCCTCCTCCTCTCCCACATCTTAAACGCCTGCAGCCTATTCTCATCTCCACTTTCCTTGAAGTCCACGTTTCTGCATCATGCAATGCTACACTTCACCTGTCCTATCTTTAAATTCTTACACAAGGTCCTCTAGGACCCTGTATGTATAAGGGTCCAAAGGGATTTTTAAGGAACTCGCAGGTTGGATAACTTTACCGGTTTACTTTACTGGGAAAATTCAGTGGTATTCAGAGTTCTGTTGGTCCTGGTGACCATATCCAATTAAAGTGAAAATTATACGAACCTTGGAAAATGGATAACTTTGCGAGATGGGCTTTAGGATCTAATAGTGCATACTTAAAGTTGTTTATAGTTTATGCTATTTTAGGAGGCATATTACTTTCTGAATTGTGGTTGTTGTATCGCTTTGAGGCAAGGCAACTTCTGAAACGGGATGAGGTTTGATGGAATGTGTGATCCCTTTTTGCAGCTGCATGCTTGATGGCAGAGTAATTCTACCTGTGATTAATACTCTGCCAAAGAATTTTTAGTGTTCCCTCATTGCTTAATTGATTTTCCTTTGCAAATAGGGATTTTGACACTCATTTTTTTAGAAATTAATTTTTTCTATTTTAAAATTTTTCTGAAAAGTTTTAAGTGTAGTTTTTTTAATTTTATAAATTGTTATTTTTCACTGTCTTTTTTCACACAAGGCTTACATACATGCCATTAGAAAGGATAGTTTGGATTCCTCTTTGAGTATGTACTAATTGTTAGAACTGATAGAAGTGACAAAATTAGAGAGTTACAAAAGAGAGATATGCTGCCGATCAGGTTGATACAAAGTTATTTAGTAAAATTAACTTTTACCAACAACATAAAAATTATAATTCACGACCCGGGTTTTGACATTTCTGCGTCATTATTAGGTGATGTGTCGGGGTTTTTAGTCTCTTATATACTAAAATCTGGCACTTTTATATAAGGGGCTGAATACCACAGAGTTACCAGAGAAATTCTTTTATTGCAGATGCAAAGGTTCCCTCTTTCCACTTTCCATTAGTGATCATAACAGAAACAGAGAGTGATACTAACATATGATATGTGATTTGCCAAGAGTTAACTTGTGATTCCCCTCTGTTCTCTTCCTTTTCTCTATTCCCTCCCCTTTCATGGCTGGTGTTCTCACACTCCCTGCTGCATACTCCTGTGGTGGTTCGTAGGGTAGTATGTAGATGTATACCGTAGATCTTTGATAATAAGTCAAAGTCTTCTTTTCGGTCCAAAAATCTAGGCTAAAATCTTAGACTGTTGACTAAGTCGAGGTGAAATAATTTTTGAAAATCCTCATTTTTGTGCTGGTTATGTGATAATGGTACAATACAATTGGCTTTGTGGAATGCATCATTATCGCTAAACGGAAGGACGGAGTGTATTTGGCGGTGGTAGGTCCAAATAGGAAACCCAAATCCAACCCCTTTTTTTTGGTGAATATTCTCTGTGGCATATCAGGAATTGAGATACGCATGGTTTTATTTTGTAATATTCATTTATTGAGAAATATTTATTTTCAGTCGGTAGAGCCTGAGACCTAAATTTACATACTAATACGATTTCACACATTTATAAGATGGGACATTTAATCAATACCTTGCCCTTCACTTATCTTATTTTCTTTCTTCTTGGCTCATTTAAAAAGGCCGTAGCACCTTTGTGCACACTGAAGCCATCACTTTTCACACATTTATAATGCACTTTCTTTTTTTCATTGTTCACTTTTTATACAGAGAAACATAAAATATGTACATACATTAGGCCACTCCTATGACGCACAGGTACGAAAGGTGATTCCCTGCCACGCTCCTCCTTGGTCACTCCTTTCTCCTCTCACAAAAAGAAACAATGCAGGATGGTTGCTCTGATGCGCGATCCTCCTCCATATTTCACTCTGCTCCCAACTTAATCAGCATAGGTGGTGATCTCCATAACTATATTTCACTCCCCAAACTTTTGTTTTTACTTCCCCCCGGAGTCAATATTGACCGCATGCGTTATTCCCAAACGCTCTTTCTTCTCTTGACCCTTATTTAAAACTCTCCCCATTACTAGGTGTTGGTGCTTCGCTATTATTGCTCTGCTTGCCCTATTGGCTGTTGTTTATCTACTTCACATTATTGTGTATTCGCCACGAGTTCGTGCTACACACGCCCAATATGGTGTACCTTTTCGTCTCCCCCAATTTTTGACAATAATGGCCCAAGCTTTTATGTTACAAATACAATTGGCTTTGTGGAATGCATCATTATCGCTAAACGGAAGGACGGAGTGTATTTGGTGGTGGTAGGTCCAAATACGAAACCCAAATCCAACCCCTTTTTTTGCGAATATTCTCCGTGGCATATGAGGAATTGAGATATACATGGTTTTATACAGCCAGTACGCAGAAGTATTGACCCAAAAAAATTCACCTTATTCAGTGACTCGAGTTTATGTCAAAGGATTGATTGTAAGGGTGGGCGAGGGCCTCCTGGACCCCTCCTGGCGCTCAGACATCTTGGTCCATTGTGTCGTCCCACATTTAACATGCCTGCCACTTGCAGATAGGGGACAAGAGCACCACGGTAGAGGTATGGAGGAGGAGCCACCCTCAACCTTCCCGGTGCAGGTATGGAGGGAACCAACCTCCCTCCAACCTTCCCGGTCTGGGTTCTCCCTCCGGCCTCCCGGTATAGGTCTGGAGGGAGTATCACCTCCCCATCCACACCTGGTAGAGGCATGGAGGAGGGCCACGCATCCAACCCCCGTCCGGACCCAATGTTGCTTAACTTTGGTGATCTGATCGGGAACCGGTGTTTCAACGTGATTACGCCCTTGCCCTTTATGTCGAAGGAAGATTTTAATTGGCAGAAAAAAGGAAGAAATTTCTTGACTTATACTCAAGTATGGGGAGTGTGGTGACCTAGTGGGTAGAGCGCTTGTCTACTGATCGAAGGGTCCCGGGTTCAAATCCGGGTGAAGCCTTTGGACGCCCCCGAGCAAAAATCCTCGGAGTGAGAGGTGGCCCAGGGAAAGGAACTGGCGCCCCTACCCTGAATGTGTGAAGTTCACACGCCTGTGGCTTATTCCGGGGTGAGCTCTACCCTCAACTATCCAAACCAACCTTCGGGTTGAATCACTGAGTGAGATACTCAAGTATATGCAGTACGCCATTAGCAGTGAAAGGATTAAGATGTGTGATAGGAGAAGCATGGACAGAAAGGTAAACAAATGAGAAAGAGCTGGGCATGCTTGTATCCCCCCCCCCCCTCATCAGGAGAAAATGATGAAATTAAGAGGAGGCAGAGTACGAGAATGGAGGGTGCTATTTGGGTCAACAGCATGAGCATGATTAGGGCCATGCCAGAAGTGAGAAATTCAAGTAAATTTTAGGTGACCTTGTTTGGCTGAGACTCCTGTTTTTGGGTTTATTTATTTGTTCCATAAGACTAAACAAAAGTGTCTTGACATACCGCTGTCTTCTGAGTACTGCAGCCAAAGTTCTGATAATTTTTCCTTAGATACACACAAGGAAATAAAGGGAATTACCTAAGACATTTTCCAAAGATAGAATGAAGTAACAATACATAAAGATGATGAATTTCGATATTATGTATTTGCATAAATTATCAATGTATGTCTGGTAGTTGATATGTATCAATGTACAGTCCCATCGGCACTTGTGGTGAGGGGGTTAAGTCCCATTTCTACTGATCCGAGGGTCATGGGTTCGAGTCCCACCCGAGTGGATTTTTCATCACTCAGGACGTGTGTTTCTGATCATCCATTATTACTTGTTGAAACACGCAATGTAAAAGGCCAGTTGAGCCGTTTTCAGGATTGTGGAAATAAATGTCTGCAGTGTTTGGATGATGCACATTATTTAACTATGTGTTTTAAATTTTAATTATCCTCTCACACCTTGGAAGTTTTTAAGAATCAAAGACAGCTCCAAGATTATTTTATTTAATGTAATATTTTAGGATGTCCAGCTGACACAATGCATAATATTGAATAATACATTAAGTAAGTGTATAAGACAGGTCAAAAGAAAAAATAAACAAATCAGATATGTCATTAAGGTAGTACCTATGCTCTCAAGTTTTACATAGATGCATATTAATTCACAGTACACATTCAGAATAGCACTTCTCAATCAGTACGGAAATAGGACTATCTCAAATACAAGTATTGTCACTTCATTATTTCAAGAACTCGTTAAGTTTTACTTCACGAATAGTTTTTACATTGATTTGGACCCTTAGGCTACCTAATGGGTGATGATTTCACATGTATATCTTTTTGTGTTGTAGCTACTGTTAATGGTGAAGTCATTTTTTTCTTTACATATATGTATATACTCTTACTCGAGTCAAGTGCTTATTTAATGAATGGTCAGCATTGTGCACAATAGTGTTGCTCACACCAGTACGTTATTTATTTTTTAATGTAAAGTAGGTTGGCTATAACAATTCCATCTGAGATTAAGGAATAAAATAAACCATAATGGGATATTTTATATGATCAGTTACTTAAATCAGATTGCCTCGAGAGACATGGCATCACTCTCAAATGTCAACCATCCTGGTGGAGAGATCGCCTTAACTATAATACATGGAGGACTAAAGTTGTTCATTTATAGCACCCAATATTTTCATATTCTAGAGACAACTATGCATGGCAAGTTTTCCAAAACTTCACTAGATCAAAGATAATTGCACATGGTTCAGGGAAATCAACAGATTGTCCTGATTTATTGTTATAAGGACCCTGGATAAGGTAGATTTAAATGGAAGGGATTAAGAATCCTCTATATTTTTCCTGGCACTGTCCCCTATCCCCTTACATGATTTTTTTCTTCATCTCCGAAACATCTACCTCTCTTCATCCAGTCCAAAGCCTATCCTCTCCCTTCCCCACTTATCCAACATCTTCTCCTCTATGACGGCCATCGGCAAACCTCCCCTGTACCCCACCCTTCATTACCTTTTCCAATCACCTACTCTACCTCCTCCTCGAGAATCTCCTCCAGATGCATCCTCTCCTTGCCCATCATACCCAGCACTTGCTCATTCACCTTCCTTTCCATCCCCTGGAATTTTGGATGGAATGAAGATAGAAAGGTAGATAATATGAAGAAATGAAAAAGGTACTGTATGCCTGTAAAATATGTTGCACTTTGGAATTATATCAGATTTGTGTGCCATTCTAATTTAAACTCTTGAATACTATCAATAAATTATTGGCAGTGGTGTACATCTAGGGTTGCCACCTGTCCCGTATTATACGGGACGTCGGTATTTCAGGTAAAAATTACGCGTCCCGTATTATGATTCAGTGTCCCGTAAAATACCACTAATACCTTGCTTGTTCAAAATTCGAATTGCCACGTCGAGATATATATCGATCATTATATTATTATCGATACAAACTCATCGATTATCGAAGTTTCAGCAGGCAGCGAGTTCGACGCTAGCGCTCTCAGTGTGAGGAAAGAGAATCTCAGCCGGATGTTGGAAACTGTTGCCAAACTTTAAATCCTTTAAATGAAAGGAACGAACTCGGAAGCGTGAGTGCAACGTGAGTGTCTTCACTCTTCTTCGAATAGTACTGTAGTCAGGTGTTGTGATATCTGATATCATATCAGGCAATATCTGATAATATGACCATCGGGGGGGGGGGGGGGGAGGGAGGGGGGGGAGTATGAATTATCCCCCAATGGATTTTCTATGAGTTTTGTATGTGCAAGAACTATGAGGGGGGGGGGCAATTGCCCCCTTTGCCCCTCCCCCCCTGGATCCGCCACTGTCTCTAGCCAGGGAGTAAGTACACAGGGAGCAAGCTAGGAGATGGGCAGAGGTTCCAGGTAGATAATATCAAGCAGTGGTACGCATTCAGATGAAGCAAGTTATTAATCATTAAAATTAAATCACCACCATATACTTTTTAGATGAAATTAGCAATGGTTACCAGCTAGAATAGTAACTTAAATTCCCCACTTCATCGGTTTCCCTAGGATATGCTGTTTTATGAAGTAACGCACATTGAAAGCAACCATTGCCTCGTCAACCATAAACTCTTGGGCTGGCTTACATTTTTCACGAATAGGATCCCGTGTATCTAGAACTGGTCGTACTCTCTGCAGGAAATCAACACTGCTGGAATATACGATGAAGGTTTAACAGTCCCGCTTAGCACCGCGCAAAAAGCCTTCCTCAATCAATCTTTCTTAGCTCTGGCTTTGTTGATCTTGTAAAAGGGTTTTTACTGCCTGTGAATGTATTACACTTGATGCGTTGTTGCATTGTACACAAAACTAAGTGGCATGCTGATTTTGAAACAGAATTTTTTTCCTTTTGCAATACCATCAGCAAAATTTAGGTTTCTTTATTTTTATCGAAATCGTCAGGTCTTTATATAGGTATGTGTCTTGCGACTGAATCCCTATCTTTTCCCTCTCCGTACCCCATCTTCCACCCCCTGATCAACATTACTTACATTAAGAATAGTGTTAAAACTTGCCTTCTTATCAAGAGGTCAATACGTTCTCTTATTATTAAACTATTTAGTGATGAAATGCTTCGACCGTTAAATTGAAGAAGATAAGGGGCAAGGAGTATGGATTTTTCTTTGGGAGGGGGGAGTCCATAATGAGTATAAGCAGGGGGCGGGAGGGGTGAAACATTTTTAAACTCAGGAGCAAAATTGTTTAGGCAATTAAGAGTGAATGCGACTGCAGTTACATACAAATTTATAGAAGAATAAAACAACCATACCTAGTTTTACGTCTGAAATTAATGAACAAATTAATCGAAAAATTTGGTCAGAATAAAAAAATGACATCAACATATTTAGTCGAAAAAAGAAATATAACGTTTCTTTTATTGCCCCTTATTTAAATAAATTCCAAATTTGTTGGAGGGGGGTCTGGACCCCATGGAACTTCCCCCTGTCTACGTCACTGGTGGGTATCACGGAGTGAGATCAGTGGAAAATGAATGGGGGTGTATGAAAAAATGAATTGAGAGAGCGGCAGAATCAATGCAACGAAAGATTTAATTCGTGCAGTAAATAAAATACAGAGGAAATCGGCACGCTTCGTTAAAAACTGCGAAAAGAAAGCGTTACACAGTTGATGGAAGGACTTGGTTTGGAGCTCAGTGGCTACACGCTGGGCAGATTACTTTTCATATCAGGCGAGTTTTAGTACAACAACGAGGATATTTTTTTCGACCCCGCGCTATATCTCCGGAACTGTTAGAAGCGACAAAATAAGAGAGTTATACTGCGGAACTGTTGTATTAAAATTTCCTTCAAAGCGAGTGTTTTCGCAAATGCCCATACCTATTCGCGCGGGTGCTTTCACCTTGTCAACAGACGGATTTACGGTCAAATACCTCGCCTCTTGTCCTACGGGGTTGATCGAACGAAGACAGCGACGGACGCCATTTTACCCTGTGTTTCATCCTATGAAATATTTTACCACGAATATTACATTAGCCTCCTTGTATTTTACGGTGACGAGATATGGCTTGGGGGTCTTTCGCAACCTCACTCCAAACCCTCAAAACAACTCCAATTCCTTTGGTTCGTACGCATGGTACGCATCGTGACGTTTTGTGGAGTTCTCTTTGCTCCCCCTCCCGCGCCCCTCCTTCGAGGTAGCCCCCTCCATTCCTTTTCACTCTCGTCGCCCCAACACGCCTGCCCTGCCTGCAGTCGCCAAGAACATCAGCTGAAGGAGTGACATCGAGGGTTGCGATGACTTGACTGATGGAAATGGACTTCCCATGAACGAAGTGTCCCAACAGCAGCTGATGACCAGGGACTCTGCTGTTAATGAGTAAGTTGTGAGTGGCCATTAAAATCTATAAATCACAATTACCTGCCTCACTAATGAATTGCACTAATTTAATGCGTTAGCTGCTTGCGATTAGACGTCAAATGCGATGTAGTTGGCCGCGATTACATCTACCCCCTGACCAGAAATCCCTCTTTATTTCAGTGATCAAACTCAATATGTAGGTACTTGGTTTACGATGATTATATTTGTAGTGTCGTTCCCCGAAAACATTAGAATAAGTTGTTTTGGAGCAGTTTACGAGGTTTGACGTGATGTTAAACGAGCGATTTATGCTTAGCAAAATGTGGAAGGAGGTACAGGAAGTGCCTGACGACATTGAAGCTTTAAAAAAGAGCGAATAGTTTTTCCCTACCATTAGAAAGCGTGTGATAACTGATATTGCACAACAAGCACTATCGAGTGTTCATTCAGCTCCCTTCACCGAATTAGACCATGGCTAAGATCAACTATTGGTGAAAATAGGTTAAATGGGCTAACAGTGCTAAGCATTCACCGTCAATGGGTTTTCGTAAACAGGGAGCAAATAGTGGAAGCTGTAGTTAAAGCATTCGCAGCTAATCCTCGCAAATTATTTTTCAAGAATTAATTTTTTTAATAAATGCACCATGGAGTTCTTCCGTATGTTACTGTGAATTATTACATGGCACCATGGACCCCCCACTCCACAAATGTTCAAAACTATTGTTCAAGAATTAATCTTTTTTTTAAATAAATGGTGTTCACTGTTCTCCCTTTTGTTATTTTATATTGTTGCACGTCACCCCCTCCCCCATGAGGTTGAATTCAGAAAGCTGCCCCCCCCCATCAGTTTTGAGCTGGATGCGCCTTTGCCCCTTACACCAAATTACAACTGACGCACTTTCTGTCATGACCCCCTTGCAACCATCTGTCCTGAAACCTTTTTATACTTGATGCATGAATGTGTGGGGCAGGTATTACTTCTTATTTTGTTTATAGTTTTTTCGTGCCGAAAACAAGTATAGTAAGGTGTGGTATAAATTTGTTTTATAGCTGTCCATGTTGCATTTTTTTTCATCCATCTCATTTGATCAACTTGGTAAGTATCTGCAAATTACACGCCGAGCAAAACAGTAGCTTGTACATATGGATTCAATCGAAAGTTAGTGTTGGTGAAATTCCCTATCTTGATCCCATGGCACTTAGACGTTTTGGGCCATTGTGCCATCCATTTAGAGTTTTTACCTCTGGAGGCCTACAGCTATGCTATATGCTTTCCATGGGGTAAACCATAATGTCCTTTGATATGCATGGTAGAGGCTAACCAAGGTATTTCCTAACCTGGGCCTTAAGGTGCTTAGACCACTTGGCCCATTGTGCCACCTACCTTATTGAGTTTTAACCATGGAGACCCTTAGCCTTCCTGAAGCCTAGAAAGTCTCCAAACTTACCATGTCCTTTGGTCCTGCAATGGGCATACTCTGGTACCGATTCCAGAGGTCTAGTGATTGATAGGCATTCACATAGTAGTAGTGAGAGAGATCCTTCCGGAATGCTCCCAATTTATTTTCACAAATAAAATTTTTACATTGAGGGTTCCTTTAAATTTACCCCTCTTTTATACATGTTTTTATCTTTTTTGTTTATTATTTTAATGTTTTAGTATAAAATTTTAAAGAAAGTTTTTCTTCTGCTCGTTTCTGCTTCTCGGCAGCTCCTCCCCGCTCCGTTGTCCCTTCGGCTCAGCTGTTCTCCGGCTACTCGCTCTTCCTCGCCCACTGTTCCTTCCTCCCCCTGCCTTGGCTGCACTCCATCTACTCCATACTCTTAGGCTGTCCTTCGGCTGCTCTCTACTCCTTGGGGCTGCTCTTTGGCAGACCGCTTCTCATCGGCTGTCCACTGCTCCTCAGCTGATCCTTTTGATTTCTCAGCTGGTCCTCTCCTCTCCAACATCTTTATGGGATGGGGGTTCTTCATCCTCTTAGCACCATCTACTATCTTCAATTCCTTCTGTGTGAAGATGATTCTTTGCTCAGAAGTGGCTGGTTAACAGTTCCACTGTTGTTCTTAAGATTAATTAATTTTCTACTATCTCATGATTGGAGGTTTTTTGCATAACCAAATTTTGGCCCCTCAATTAATCTCCTAGTATGAATTGTCTTGCTAAAAAAAGCTAGCAATACTAGTAATTTGTTTGGCTATAGCCTACCCCTTGATCTCTGACTGCATGATTGATAGTGTATTGTTTACAGTTGGCTCTGTACCAAAGGGATAACTGTGAACTTCTCTTTTTTCTAGCTCTTCTGTCTTTTCATTTTCAGTCATGCCTTCATGTCCAGGTACCTTAGTCTAATGGAAAGTCTGCAGTGGCACACACAGTTAAGTAACTCTCTATTTTTTTTGTTTGTTGAAAGTTTTATCAGTATGTCTACGGAACTGTGGTCAATGTTAGAACAGATCATTGACCTTAAGTAAATTTATTTTGAAATATAAAGCATAGTTCCGGTTTGCATATAAAGATTGTTAGCTCTTAAGTTCCGGTTAGCTCTCAAGTTCTATCATTAAAGTTAGTTATGTTCATCGGAAAAAATATGTAAGTACATATACTGAAGATGCACTTCCTACAGCTCTTCCTGTCACTGAAGTCACAGACTTAAAACATGAAACTGAAGTTCAAATTCATTTATCATTCACTAATTTTTCCATGTCTGATGAGAAAAGCAAAGAGTTCATTGAAGGTAAAAAAATGTTATCATCCAGCATTCAGTTCTAAAAAGTATGAATTTGAATATGACTTATACAAGTAATTAAGTGAAAGCATGTGCTTAATTTAATGGGAATATGCAGTCAGAAATACACATTGCTAGGAGCTTGGGTTTTAGAAGTTCTAGAATTCTTAATAATTGTTCCTGCTGCTTTGCATAAAGATATAAATGTTACCGAAGACTGTAAAAGGTCATCAGGGGTTCATTGATTCAAAAGAATTTATCGATATTAAACAAAAATAAAATCTTGTGCAAAATTAAAGTAGGTAGTCTATTTAAATGTCCGCTTTCATAATGTAGTAAAGTACTTAGTACTTTACTATAATCTAATTTAGTAATCAGTAATGCCTCATACTATATAAGATTGTAGAAAATTATGAAGTATTTCACAAAAAAAGAATAAAAACATTCAAAACTACTACAAAGTGAAGCCTGCAAAAGTAAAGTTTAGTGTATATAAATTTTGGGCAAGTCTCAATGCCATGACTTTCATGAACCAATAATTATCATAAATCCTCCTCTCAAAGGGAATGAATTTCAGTTAATTCCTATTTTTTAGTGGTTAGACAACATAATTAAAAGTATTTTTAGTGTTTAATTTTAAAAAAGTAAACATCATCATCAAAACATTCTATGTACTTAAGGTCGTGAAGAAAGTGCGTATCCCCTTCTTGCTTCTGTCCATCACGTTGCCACTACTATGCCTTACTAAACTGCCTTCATCATCGACATGTATGGACCACCACTTAAGATTTAATTTTCCAATTTCTGTAAAAACTTAACAACCACTGTGTCAAGTCACGCGCATTGTAAATTTAAAGATTACAAAGGGTAGTTCAAAACAAATGTGTTTGAAGACAGGCAAAGGCATGCAAATTGGCAGCATTCAAGGTTGGGGATGATGTTCGTTTAAAAAATCTCTGGATGATCAACCAGCCGAAATAAAGGCTGTTATGGATACCCTAGTCATTAAGGCTGTGGCAGGAAAAGTCTGTTGTATAAATCTCAATCTTTATGGGAGCATATGGGTAATATTTTTTCAAAATTCTCTTTGGATGCCTAATACTGCATATTTGGTTGAAACCCCAATTCCTAAGGAACTGTGGGAAAGTAACAATGGTAGCATATGGGAAGGACAGAGTCAGGAACAAGATATAATTACCACGCCCCAGACTGTTAGGCCAAGGTTGTAGGTTGTCTTGTTAAGCCCCCTCGGAGATACTGACTTGGATTTTCCTTGATGGTTTGCTCTATATATATATTTTGCCTTTTTCATTGCCATCTAATTTATGATATTGAGCTATGCTCATGCTCCTGCTACAAAAGATTCATTCATCTTACAAAAAAATGCAATCAGAATTATTTCTAATTCCCACCCCAGGGAGAACTGTAAATCCCTCTTTAGGCATCTTGGAGTCGTGACTCTTTATAGATTATATATTTTCAAATACCTTTGTGAAGTCAAAGTGAATTTTGGCTCCTTTGTAACAGGAGCTCTGGTTCATCATTATAACACAGGACATAAAGATAATCTGGTAATACCACAGTGTAGACTATCCAAATGTTATGGATCATTCATTTTTCTCAAAATAAGGTTTTTTAATCTCTTGCCTCTAGAGGTTAGAACTTTATCAATTGCAAGGTTCAAAAATGTACGCTGCATATGGATTATTTCTAAAGGGTTTTATTCCTTTTAAGAATTTTTGGAATGCAATCGTTAGTACAAAAATTTCTAATTTTTGGTGCTTACCATTAGATGACTATTGCAAACTGTATTTTGTTTAATGTCTATTAAATATCCATCTATAATGATTTTTTGATTGTTTTAATTGAAGTTTTATTGAGGTCCTTGGAGTGTGAATGCTTCATTCATTGCTATCAGTCAGTCATACCTAGTAGATCACATTGTCTTATTAATGAGAGTGTGAACGTGTACAATCTGGCTACAAATTATTTTGAAGTTTAGGCATATGTATTTAGTGAATCCTGCTGATCATGATTTGTTTAGTACTTTCAGGGGTTTCTGAGGTTTCACTGCTGTGCTGCTGTTTAGTCGTGTTCTCCACTGTCAGGACCTGTTCGCAGGAGTTATTGCTGGGGAAAGTGTTATCATGGAATGCAATGTGACCATATTGGTTCTGATTTCTTAACCTGTGAAGGTAAAATGGATGGTATCGCTGATATTCATGGAAATCAGTGGGCAAAAAGTAGCAATTTTACTTTCAAGTTTTTTTTTTTTTTAAGTTGGTGGTTGGTTTTGGTGTACGGTATTTGTGTTACACTTGGTGGGATTCCTCCCAAGGAGTCTCTGAGGCACTTCAACCTATTGATCCATTGTGCCAGTGTGTTATTTGAGTAGTATGTGTATTAATATTTCGTTGTTCAACTATTAATATGCTATTTCTGAAGGCATTTAGGACCATCTCTTGCCCAGATTGCCTTCAGAGATTCTTGAGACCTTTGTGACAATCTCCTACTGCATCTAAAGTCAGTCCAAGATAATAGTTCAGTTGAGCATTCAAACATACGACCAATAGGGTACTAGCATGCAAAGGCCTATCAGTGATACAGACATGACTTAGTCTCGATGTCATCATGGATGAGTAGCAGCGACACTATTTTCAATTAATTTTTTCAATGCTATTTTATTCAATGTTCAATGCCAATCATTTCATGATTAAACATTTAGAAACTCTTCAAACTAGATTATGAAAAATTTTATGGAAATAAGCAGATGCTAGTTAAAATCAGAGGTCCACCGAGGTCTACTGTAAAATAAAACATTAAAGCAACGTGTCATCATGGCGGCAAAAATATGCCTTATAACTTAACAATAACACCAAACAATATTTAAAATACTATAATTTGATGTTTTATACTGATTTTGATTACAGTGTAATGAAAAGTAAACACTTGATTCATGTTTATATGATAAAGGAAAAGTCAACATCTTGGATTCTTCGGTCATGTAATTCACTTCCCCAGAAGGCATTGGACGTGTTTACTGTTTGGTTACATTTCTAAGTGTCAACTGCGCTATTATCTTGGACAGACTAAGATTGGTAATCCCTCAATTACCTCGAGAGGTAGGTTACCTATTTATCATTCACATGTAGCCGAGCCGATACATGAAATCTAAGCCATTTCACTGTATCAAGGATCTCTTGGACTAGTTAAAATTGAGACCTCACTGGTATTCTACCAAACTAAGTCTTCTAAGCTTGCCATTTATTTACATTGCCTCAGGGATTGTTCTGTAACATTTTCTATGTAAAGCTATTACTTTATGTAATCCCTATTCAAAACTTAATATCTTTTGTCCCCTTTGATATCATCGGAACTCCGATTCTTCTCATCCCTCTCCCAAGCTTACCCAACATTCTTTGATCTTTCCCACTCTTCAGCATGTTGTTTTATCCCTCCACACTTCTTTCAGCCACTTCTGAGCACTCCTTTGAATTTCTCCCTCAAGGCTCCTTTCCTCTCCAATCATATGTATCACTCTCATTTTTTCCTCTCATACCAGGTCGCTATTTTCCTTTTCTCATCAAAAACTCAAAAGCCTTCAGTACACACATGCCCATCCTCCTACCACAGTGGCCAAGTTTCTGAAATATGTTTACAAAGCTCCGCTCTATGTTAGGGTTGTCATTGGAATGCAGTCTCTTTTTGCTTTACTCAGTTTTACTTTTATAAATTCCATCTTCTTTATCAAACACTTCCTTTGCTTATGGCATACTTCACTTTATATTCTGGGAGACTAACTAAATCTTACAAGCCTCTCAAGTCTTGGTGTATGTTTAGTACCAGCCTCTGTGAACAGCGGCATAACACCAATGTGGATTTAAGGGGTGCAAGCATTTTGGTGCCCCAAGGCAATATGATGTCCCCTTTCTCAGACAATTTTTTGAAGCCTTAAAACAATATTCCTTAAATTTTCAATATATTTTGATACTCTTGAATTGGTTTTGTTTTTCAGCTGTTGCTAGAAACGCTGGTCCATTTCTTTGGGCTGGGGATGCCTTCTGCATCCCCTTCTTGATACATTTTGGCACACTCTGTAACATTTTAGTGGGGTTGTTTATGTGCCTACGTATCAGTGAATAAACCAAACACCTGTAGGTAAGAGTAAAAAAGTTCAAAATGGTCAAAGTGAGAAATTGTTTCAAAGAATAAACCAAACTTAAGGTTAATGGAAGTTGCTCTTCAGGGAAAGGTCACTGGACAACCAATTTTAAATCTTTCATTTTGAGCCACTGTCATATTCCAAATCTGAAGTCATTCTAACTTCAGAAGCAAGCAAATACGATGATAATTCTTAAAGAGTCTATAGATAATTCTAAATAATCTAGCTAATAAGATTATGATCAGAGTCTATATGCATATAGTCTTAACAAGATGCATTAAGTTTTGAATCTGTTGCTTAACTTCTGCCTGAGCATGTTATAATCTATTTTATGCTTAACTTTCTTTCCCAGCCTTTTTCATGGTTACCTTTGCCTCTGCAGATGTCATAACCATTTTTATTCATTTTCTATTATATTATGCTCGTTATTATGTATTTATTTATTTCTCCTGCAAAGTTCCACTATCTTCCAACCACAGACATTTCCTGTGTATGGGCAGAGATGGGAACATTACCGTAATTTTCACCTGAGGTAAATTACCACAGTAAATTACGGTAATTTTCGAAAATTACCGTTATTTTCCAGCATTTTTTAGTTTTAAGCATTTAAAAGCATATGTATGATTAAATAAGAAAGCTAATAGCAATAGGAAGGGCATAATGATGTTTAAACCATGCCTAATACAACTAGGGTGAGCAACTATTTTTGAAGAAAATAAGGGAGATTTCTATATATTCTTGACCAAATATAAGGGAGATTTATAAAATGGCCAAATTTCACAAAAAAAGGAAAAAAGCGATGCAGTGTTTGTAAAAAAATTAAAAAGAATTTTATTTTATACTTTAAGAAGACCTAAATATATTTTGAAACAGATTTTGCTTCAGACAATACATAGTTTGCCATAACTTTTTGCAATTTCTAAAAATTCATTGTAAGAAAACGTGTAGTTCATGGCAACTTGCAGTTCTGATTTGATCAGTTTTGTAAAGCTCATATCCCTAACATCTGTCCACTTGTTATTCATAAGAGAAAATACTCTTTCTGTTTGAGCATTACTATACCTGGTATGCTCATAACATAGGTAGCCTACCAACTTCCCCAAGTTTTCAGAAGTTATATTGCTTTATTTTAAGCTACTGGAAACCACCACCCATTTCTGGATAGTGTTACCCTCTAAAGACGCAGCCCATATTATTGCATCCTTACAACTACAAAATTCCACATACAATTCGTCTTCATTCACACAATCCAGTTGGGTACACTCCACAACGTCATGTATGTCATTGAATGTTAATTCTCTTTCAAGGCAGAGTGGTATTAAACACTTTAAATTATCATCAACTTTGTTAAGCACGTGAGAATACAAAGAATCATAAAATTCAAGGAATTTGCTTTCACATGTCGATTTCAAATTTGAACTGAGAACAGTGACTAACATTTTGTGAGTAGCATTACCGAAGTGAAGTTTAGAAAATAATATATGATAATCCATAGAAAAATCTCGATATAAAATCCAATGTGTCTGGTCTCGAACGTTTAAACGAATTTCGACCATGTGCGCAAAATTTAAATGATTGAAACTGAATGATTTTACTTGAATAAAAAATACGGGAGAAATTCACCCTAAGAGACAGAAAATACGGGAGCCGGGAGGTCGTGAAAAAATAGGGTCAAATACGGGAGAGTTGGTCACCCTAAATACAACATTAATCTATTAGAAATTTTTAAAATTGTAAAAAGAACAATACAGCAACATGCAATGTGGCTTTCTTTTGTCAAAGTATGAGAAATTTTCAAGAATAATATTCTAATACTTTACTCTATAATGTCCCAGCTGGCACAATGTAAGTCATTGAGGTAAGTTTTAACGAAGAAATAGGTAAGTAGCTTACAATGTAAGTCACTTATTTCTTACACACGTATGGCATGACTCCTTGCGGGCGAAACAGGTACTTAAGGAATTAGTTGAGGAATGGACTAATGGTCTCCGACACCGTTCCCTTTTTTGGAGGAAACGGAAACCACGAGAACGATAACTTGGTGTTTATCTTTGACGATTTGTAGCGAATTACCCCAGTGGAACATTCAATTTCTAGTTTAAATAAGTTTGGCATCACTTAAGTCATAATAAGTCATTTTTTGTGATAATTTGTAAACAAAGGTTTATTATGTGTTTTGAATGCCGCCGTGCGCTGCGCTACTGTATGTAAGTAGCTTACCCATTGTGAGGCTATTTGACGCCGTTCATTACCACTGTCTTACCTGTTTTTGAGCAATTTCTTACGGAAGCGCCTTACCTCCTAGTAAGCTACTTACCCGTTTCTTACGGAAGTATCTCGTTAGAAAAGAGTAAAGAGCATACTGTGCCAGCTGGGGTTATCATTTAATTAAAACATCCCAAAAATGAGTTGTATATGTACATGCCTTAATTAATAATTAAACACTTAGGAAATGTGAACTTGGCTTAAAAGAACTTATTGGGTATTTATCTGTATGAAAAATTATCTCATATATAGATGTATTATCTTGAAAATTACGGTAATTTTCACGGGGCGTAGTAAATTACGAAAAATACCACTGTAATTTACGTATATTACAGAGATAATTTTCAGAGGGGCCCATATCTCTATGTTCAGGTGCCACATTCTCCCCCTTCATTTCTGTCCTTATACCTTGTTTCCCCAACTACCAAAGGCCAATGGCACATCATCATCATCACCCTCCATACCCATATCTTGAAAGCCTGCAGCCTAATCTCCTATTTCCCAAGAGTTCATGTTATAGCTTCTTGCAATGCTACCCTTCATGTTATATTCTTTTCTAGTCTTTTCTTCGTATTGTAACACAAGGTACCAATTATTAATTTTCTCCCATTAGTGAATGCCTTATTTGCTAGCTCAATTATCCTTCTGTCTCCTACCAGTCATCCTCATAAAATCTTTGCAACTACCTATATATTATAATTTCGAGTTGCTATAACCCATTGTTTTAAATCTGACTGGCAATGCCTACTGAAGGAATTTTAATTCATATGATAAATACTAAAGCTACCATGCCGCACTTTTTTTTCACTTGGAATTTTGAATCTAATATATTTCATATGTATGCCCTAGATAATGATTGGAGTTTATATCTGCACTTAACAAGATGCATTAAGTTTTCAATCTGTTGCTAAACTTCTGCCTGAACATATTATCTAATTGATGCTTACCTTTCTCTCCCAGCCTTTTCCATGGTTACCTTTGCCTCTGCTGATGTCATAACTATTTTTATTCTATTTTTATTATATTATATGCTCATTATTATGTATTTATTTATTTCTCCAAAATTCCACTAGTTTTTAACCACAGACATTTCCTGTGTATGGGGGCCACATTCTCCCCCTTCATTTCTGTCCTTATACCTTGTTTCCCCAACTACCCAAGACCAATGGCACACCATTGCTGGGTTTTTCCCTTAGTGTTTCTTGTAGTTGCCATATCTTCCACCTTATGGGTAGTTTTTAGTATATAGGTATATAGATTCATTATCTTAGGTTTGTCATTGAATTTTTACTAATTTCATTTGTCCTAAGTACTTAATTGAGGGCATTTTGGAAGGGTGTAAAGCCCTGTTGAATGGCTGCTTAAAATTTTTTTATGTAAACTGTGTAGCAGCAGTGGTGGATGTTTGGGTGAACTTATCGGCCTGATCTGTCAGGAGCTGTTCATGAACTGTTTATGTAAACTGATTAGGAACTGTGCTTGGTGTGTACTCGAAGTGTTCTGTACAACAGCTATTCATGAAGTTTGTTGTATTAACTGAGTGAAATTGGATAGTTGCATTAATTGTCATCCCATAAATTCGTAGTTAGGAGGATATTAATTTCTTGACACTAATAAATGCATTTTCATTTCATTTTTCTATCAGATTTACCCAAATCTCTTTTGGGAAGAGGAAATATGGTGCAAGTCGGTGAAGACTAGAATCCAAACAAATTGGCACCAAGGGTGATTCCTGTGATTACTGGACAGCTGCTCACTGATGCTGGAGGGCATCGCATTTGTGCAATTGGCTTACCCAAATTTTGGATATCTCAGAATATGAAGTAAAAATATATTCAAATGTGAAGAACTAATCTGGATCCTTCTGGGTCTCCTTACTCAATGTATAAATGTTCTCTTCAACCATTAAAAATGAACTTAAAAGAAATTATCTGTACATTTTAATTTACCCCTTGGTAATGTAGTTTTTACTCATTGTGTTAAGAATAGTGAAGAGCAAAAAGAATACAGATATCTAAATTTTCGCATTTTCAACATTAGTGATAATTTCCTTTAAATTTAAAATTCCTATTTCAAAGGGTGATTGACCAGTTAATATTGATAAAATAAAGGGCATTCTTTGGTTGCAATATGCATTCTCCTGAACTTTACATTCATTCAAAGATTGATTTTGGAAAATAATTTTTATTTTTAACTAACTTGTGATAATTACACCTGGTTGTTTTCAATAATGGGCAGATAAAGTTTTTCAAAGGAACATCCTAAATTTCACTTGAATCCCCTTAAAAATGTCCAATAACGGACACCCTTAAATTGAGCTACCACCAATAAAAACTATTCGACAGATGGTCAGTACGTCGAAAATATGAGTGGTGACATTTGGCTTGTGCCACCAAGTTCTGCGATGGTGCCACTGGTTCCTTAAAAAAGCAGGGCCTCAGAGCAAAGAGGAAATTGAGGACGAAGGAACAAGTGGACCGTCGAGTGCCACCAAGTTTTGCGATTAATAATACTTCCCTGAACCTTGGTCGGAGGCTGTATCTCGCCAATTCTGGTTCAGAAATAAAATAAATGATACTCGACCTTCACCGTCGTATGGCTCCTTCCTTGATAATATTTCTCGTGGCTAAATTATAATCAGTTAAATGGCTCTCCTTCGCGGCCAGTCCACCCGCCTTGGCAGCCATTGAACCCATTGAACGATTCAAGCGTCCGGCCACGAGATCGGTGTCTCTTCAGAAGGAAGAGGCTCTCTTCTGGCTGCCATGGCAAAGCAAACGATTCGCGAAATCGCCAGAGCACAAAATTATTCTAAGTCCAGAGCCTCCCTCACAGAGAGAGAAGAATTGCCAAGGGGTTGGCCTGCCTCGAAACCCTCAGCTCGCTTCGACCAAAATTTTCAGAAAAATGACTAAGTCTCCAATTTTTGAATTTTAGTACAAGTTTTGAGTCCCTTTTTAACAAGAACCCCGGTAGCCGGGGGGATCAGTGGCAGGAACCGATGATGAGATAATAGCGCTTGTTACATCGAATCCTTTTGCCGGCAAATTTTTTTTAATTCTCGATTTTTTTTTTAAAATTAGCAATTTATAGAAAAACTTCTCCTGGGGTTTATACAATGTGTTCAGAACGACGTGAGACGTCCAGAAAACCTTAATTAGTTGACCATTTTTTGTAAATCCGCCGATTTTTTTCCGGCGGGCCGGCCGGGCGCCCGGAAAAAAATCGGCATTTTTACAAAAAATAGTCAAAAATTAAAGGTTTTCTGGACGTCCCATGTTGTACTGAACACAATATTAAAACCTGGAAATACATTTATTATAAAAATGCAGGGGGGGGGGGAATCTTGGGGAGGACACTAGTTCAAAATTTGGTCAATAGATGGCGTCCGCATTTACTAATTCACAAAAGTACTTCCCGGGGACCACTAGTTTAATACTTGACCAACAGATGGCAAGTGCCTTAACTTTTCGCGAAGTCGGTATAAAAATTTGGTTCACCTGATGACAAACGCGGGAAATACGATTTTCCGAATTTTATGACCAATTTTTCGGAATCGCTTCCGACAGTTTTCAATATAAACAAAACACTGTCATAATTCCATTCGATTTCGGCTGATTACGGAGGTCCTTGCAGAATAATGCTATTCTTATGCCTCAGTGATTATCCAAATATAGTCTTAGTGCTAAGAAGCCTTTCTAAAATGCTTACCTAACTACTGAGTGATTAGAGTTACATTACAACCAGCGAGAACTTGTTTCAATTCTCTTCTTTCTTCGTGTCACGGAATGCCAAATACAGGTGAAGATCACTCTCGCACTACTGCGCTCTCCATCGGAAACGCCAACCCAGCCGTGAATGAAGTAACAAAACTTTCTTTCAATATTTTTTTATTTAATCAGTTTGTACACAATGCGAAAATCAGTCATTTTTTAAGGATTATTATACATTGATGCACATCACGCTTCATTACATTTCACAATGTCGATATAGAATTCATATCTATGCTTCATCCATTTCGTAATTCCGTGACTTAGGCCACTTGTGAAGAGGTAGCAGGAAAGTATCTTTTTTCAGGACCAAGATGAACGTTAGTTCCATAATTGAATATATTGAAAGATTTTCTCCAGTTTTAATTTCAAATTATGATTTACAACAGTAACGGATCCCTATGGCCCAAAAAACTTAATTATTAATAGCAATCATATCTATCCGTCTAGTCTTTGCGAATAAAAAATCCGTCTACTGTCTCGTATCCACCTAATTTTAATTCATTTATATTGTTAGTTTCCTGTCGCAAACGGATGAACAGTCCGGCAGCGGGATAATAAAAAATGTATAAAATACAATACACGACCTAGATAGATGCAAACAATTTCATTGTGAAAGTGTCAGTAGAGAAATAATAGGAGAAATCATTTTGCAAGTCCATTAATGCCCTTATTAAATAAGCTGTCGGAAGAAATTCCCCGAGTAATAGAGAACACGGCAATGACAAAATAATATCATCGCGCAGTTCGCCTACGACTCGGATTACGAGTAGCAATGGGACACCCTTGAGTAAATTCAGACATCTAAAATGAATCCTCTCATATCTCGATTGCGTAACTTTTGAAAAGACACCGGTGAGAATTTAAAATTAAATTTTAAAAATAATTTATTCGCCACTCACGCTACCCCTGCACTATCGCGCAATGAACTAACTTTAATTTTATTTCCAACAAAATACGAATCACTGATGTAAGCTAGCATGACAATTATAGAATTAAATGTCAAGTAATTCCCAGAATGAGAGGTATTAACTGTAGATTTTAAAATAAACGAACTGATAATGACTTACCTACACACCTCTGCACCTCAAAATATTTAAATTAATTACTAAATTATTGCACTCGCCTGATAGCTTACCTTTCCATTTCTCTAACTTCTCTCTAGCCATGTACTGTGATTGGTAGTTCTAAGGCGAGTGAATGACTGGAGATATAAGCCCCAATGCAATTAACCAAAAATAATAGTCGAAAAGTGTACAAGTAGGAAGATAATCTTTATTTTCGTTTTCCACTCGACAAGAATCAAGTATGCATAGAAGGAAAATAGGGCTGATAAAATCTATAAATAAGTAAAATATAAAAAACATTGAATATTAAAACCCGCCCTCGAAGAACAAATACAAACTGAAATATCAGGAAATTAGCCACGTTCCAACAAAGAAAACAATCTTTCTTGGTGACTTAAGAGAAAACTTATCAAATTTGGACCAGGTAGATTTTACTGTGTGTAGTAATGAATATTTGACGGGAGAAGTATTACTCACGGTATGAATTAACTATTTCAAATGAGGCACCAGAGCATGATGACTACATACCTCTACAGTTCATAGGAAAAATATTCATTAATTGTTCTATCTGCTCAAAAAGTTTCATATATTCACATAAGTAGCTTTATGATATAATAAAAATCAAGGGAATGCATTAATATCTCGGCAGATCAGAAACATGTAGTTCCCAATGCCACGTAAATGTGTCTTCTCTTAAATGAACTAAAAATAAAAAATATGAAAGCAACAGGTTATGAAGAAAAATAAAGCGAGTGGAGCAGTTTACAAAAATTGATTTTCTAACTCAGAAATGTAAAAACTTCCTATTAAAAGATTTTAAAGCAATTATGTTTTGTAATTAGTATTTCCAAAGAATGTAGCTAATAAATGAAAATGTGCAACTAACGGCATTTCACCCAAGTTCTCCCTAGAGACACATGTAAACGATAACTATAATTATTACGGGAAGCAAAAGTTATAATTTTCTGACGCACTGACATTGTATTTACCGAGGTTTTAGGCTTGGCGTTTGGGGAGAAGCCATAAAAGTTACATGGAGGAGAAATTTATCTTCTTGGCACTATGCACATATGCCAAAATGAAATTCAGTTACAAACTTATTTAGTCAGGACTTGAGCGAAATAACTCAAAAGAAAAAATCCAAACCCTGAGGTGATATTGAGTGCATACAGACTTCGGTAAAAAAAAATTAATTCCATGACCTCTCCTCTCAAAATTACACTGACTTTGCAAGGAATTTTTCCCGACTTTAATGAAGGGCCGTTAGCTTTCCTGGTGGATGCACATGGGCGTTATCTCGGGTGTGACTCAGGCTCAGGTTTCCCATTGCCGAAGTTTCGACGAGCCACTCTCCAATCAGCCTCAGGCAGCCTGACCCAGTACAACAGCCGACAGAATTCCATATAAAGCATCAATTTCTCCCCGACCATGAAATTCTAATCACAATACCACCGACTTATACAATTGTATCAACAGTGTAGCATCTTCAAGCCTTCGTTAAGAGGCTACTTACTGTACCTTCCTCTCCAAGGTTCTGGGATCTGAAAAAGATTACAACAAGAGGCTCCATCAGGAATCAAGCAGGGGGGAAATTTTAAAAGACCGCAATGCTTGAGGATGCATGCACTCCCGCTTGCACCGTCCACTCTTTCCCAGAGCTATCTCAACGACGCCTCACAGCTAATCACCACCAGTTGGCGACGGTTTGTCTTCCACCGAAGAGTTTGCTGCTCCTCTCATCTCTGGACCAGGTCTAAAAGAATTGCCACCACATTACAGTCGATTACCACTTACTTTCCAAAATCACTCAGTACCAAGCAAATTCAACAGTGTAGTAAGTAATTTTATTACCATTTCCGATACGTGGACCCCAAGGGATACGCAAATAGGGAGAATCGGAGCCTTTTTTTTGCTTTTGATGGAAGATCTGAAAATAAAATGAAACGATAAAATAAGAAAGGAGGAAGGGACAAAAGATTAGAAGACGACATTTTTGCATACTGCACCCAAAAAACTAATAAAGAGGATGCTGGCACCACTGAGACGCGAAGAGCTAGGCTAGGTGCACGCGGGAAATCGTGATAAGGATAAGTATGAGTATTCTCTCCACGAAGTTGTTACGAAGCTCCACATTCACTGCATCCGTCCTGAGCAGATAACTGCTCTTCATAAAGGCCTGTATACTACACGACGTATTTCCCAAGGCACTTGAGAGAACACATGAATGAAATTATAAGGGGCTCCTAAAACAGAAGCATGTAGTGTTTACGATTTCAAGAGGTGGAAAATATAGAATATATAGAAAAAGACCAGTGGTTTCCACAAAAGGGGGCAATGACACAAAATTTGTCATAAAAATAATTTGGGAGGGGGAACCGACGATTTAATAAACGTTTGGGGGATGGGGATGAAAAAATATTGTACATGGAGGATATGATCCATTGAGCCTGGGGGATGTGCACCACTGAATAAGACGCTAATAAAAAGAAGCCTAGAATATGTCCAAGATATTTTAAATTGCTTCTTAGAGTACGAGAGAAAGTTTGATAGACTGGATAGGACGAAATTAGAGGAAGAGCTGAAGAATAGCGGTAGATTGAAAACACAGACGACTTATTAGGAATGTCTGTACGAACGTTAAGGCTGACGACTTGGAACAAGCCACGATAATATGGGGAATGATGCAGGGATGTCCACTATCTTAGATCCTTTTAAACGCTTACTCGAAAAAAAATAGTTACACAAGCATAGGATGGGAAGGAGATGGGAATACAGGTGGGAGGGGAGGTGATAAAGTCATTCAGACTCACAGGTAACCAATCATTAGTGACCCAGCCAGCCAAGGGATTACAAAAATTGATGAGCGCTTCAGAGGTGCATTTGGAAATGTATGGGATGAAAAAAAAATTAAGTATTTTTGTAAGGGACGTATATTAGGTTCAGTGATAGGAACATCCGATGTAGAATTTCCCTGAGAAAGGAAGCCTTTTCTTAATATTGCTTTACACGATGCACTTAATTGCGCAGTTTGATGCACAGGAATTGTGATAACGCTGGCGCGGAACTAGAGCAGGGGCTCTTGTCCTTTCCTTTGTTCATGCATTCGCGCTGTCATTCTAGCAAGTCCCCGCTTCACACGACGCAATTTTCACTGCGCATCCACCCATTCATCAGACATCGGATTTAAGTGCCTAGTGTAACTCGGCTTCGAGAAAAGGGAATTGGTGAGTGGGTCTGAGGAGAGACGAGATGAAAAGGTTAGTTGATGAGGGGAGGCGAACAGAAACTGATGCCATTAGCGCCATTAAGATAGGTTGTGAAAGGAAGGCATTCAAGGGGATGCATACATTTTGGCATTCCACCAGCTGATTGTTAGGTTTTCGGACAGTCTGTATCCTATCATCCAGAAGTCTGAGGCACTACCTCACATCCCCCCCTATAGATGGCTCGCCATCAGATCTCTCTTTAATTCCTCATATCATCTCACTCTCTCCTTATTTCTTCCAGAAGTCCTACGACAAGGATGCGATCTGTCGCCCACGATCTTCAATATTTACGTTGAAAATCCACAAATTAAATTTATGAAAAATAAAAAACTGGAATACCTATGAATAAATTGAGAAAGAATTCGCTGATGACATACCTAACGATTCTGGCAGAGAAGGGACATTTTATTCAATGTTTAGTTCACGGCCTGATAATTACTAATTGCCACACGAGATACAGATTTAAAGAATTGAAGATCGCAAAGCGGATGTAATGCCTAATATGCTAGATCGACATCTAAAAGGTCCTACTGGGAGAGAGTAGTTAACTTAGTTAAGAATTAGTACTATCGCTTCGGTTACGAAATTAAGATGTTCAGCCAGCATGATAACGATAATGCTTGTTGGCCAGCATGCTGGTTCTATATCACACGATAGTGGAAATCTATCGTGCTAGCGAGTCAGTGGCGGATACAGAAAAAACTCAAGGGGGGGCGCAAGTTATCGCGACGATTGTACCTTTCAAACTGACTGCCTGGCAGCGACTTAGCTTCCCTTATATATGTAGCTAGGTTGTTTCGAGAACATTCGGTGCCAGAATGTTCGCTTCCAGGCTTTTAAGGAGTGTGAACAAATACAAACAGTAGAATATTCGCGACTTTTCTCGGACAAATGCCAGACAGAATAACGTATCGAGATCACTAGAATGGCCGCGACTTTTCTCGTAGGTTAGCTATCTAGTATGTGCCAGACAGAAACGTATAAAATACGATGACGCGGACGCGTGCTACATAAGAAAGTACAACTACTCGATAACTCGACTCAGAGTCGACTGACGAAAGACACGAACGAATAGCGTGCGGGCTGACAGGCGGGGGCGGCGCGGGCCGCAACGCGGGCGGCCCCGCAAGGGGGGGGGGGGGCGCGTGCCCCCCGCGCCCCCCATATGTATTCGCCACTGTAGCGAGTACTCTCAAACTTGTGCTTGATCAAGTACCGTGTGAAACTGACTTCACTTACTAATACGTAGATAACGAGTTCTCACATGGCAACATAACGTAAGGCTACAATAACGGCACATACACGTAAATACGATGCAAGGCTATATGCACATCCAGAATTCCCATTTACTATAAGAATACCGACCGATCTTAACACACGTTTCATTCGCGGGGAAGGAATTTTACCCGGAATTTTCCACATGCTAAATACGAAGGTAAGATAAATATTTTAAGACACCGACATAAAAAGATAATTCACGACACTTTCACTTACCTCAACAAATTGATTTAAATTTCCCGAGGTTACCTTGTTACTCACTTTCAGCACTGAAATTTTCCCGAACACGTTCATGCTACACTTCATCCGCCATCTTGACTTCAAAGCTTATCGACAACGGCGCTCCATCAGTGGAGCGGAAGAATTTCAGAAACAAATGAAAAAAGAAAATGACACAAGATTTTCATTTATAAATTACGTTTGTTTAATTTATATCGTCTAATTACTCATTAAAATTACAGATATACTTAAGAAAGAATACATTTTAAATTTAAATCACATCCAAATCCGTGCATAGGAATGAAAAAACGTTGAGTATGCATATAATGGACTTACGTCTGGATAAAGAACTAGCATAATAATTGGGCCATCCTGAGCTAGAAGGGATTTCATAGAAGATCAAAATTGAACTCCAAAAACCAATAACATCACCAAAATCTAGCCATGCCTAGCGAATTCATGTATGTATCTTAAAAATAATTTACGTTTATTGGACAAAAATTAAGGGTATTGGCAGCCCACCCGTAGAAATTGTTCATTTACAACTATTTACCACTTATAGTAAATTGCAAGTCCCCTTGAGACCAGATGACTCCTGACACAAGATTTTTTAGCAAATAAATACTAAAGTAAACGCAGTTCAAATGAGGAGAGATGAACTAGAAATCGAATTATTGTTGGCATGGGGTTACGAGACTAACCGGCCACCGCGAGTGACCTGCAAGAAAATGGCGTTGAAAGACATCTAATGAGTAGAAGAGAGGAGGAGAAATAAAGCCCACACTATGTCGAGGAAGACGAACGAGGAAGTGTTGGGCATGGTGAGACAGGAAAGGAAGTTTGTGGCGGAGATTCGGAGAAGGCAGAAAAAGAGGACGGCGAGTGTGCTTGAGATGTGAAGGCATGAAGAAAGATCTGATGTCGTAAATGAAAAGGAAAACTTTGTTATATTCCACCAATTTATTCTCAGGTACAACTAGTTTCGACGCAGCGGCGTCATCTTCAGGTACCTGAATGAGAATAAAATGGTGGATTTGGTTTTCCTTTTCATTTACGATAAAATGAACTTCCACAAGGTTGAGCCTGAGACGATGGAGATGATAAAGATCTGATGCTTTGCCGCCGTATGCAGTTGTTGTGAAGTTGATTCGGATATTCCACCGGGTCAAATTCTGCATTACTGCCGACGTTTCCATGTATTCAAGTCTTCAGGGCAGAATGTCGTGACTGTCAATTCAAAAACTAGCAACAAAAAATACCGAAACTCCAGTAGCTGTCTCGGCAATTCCTGGGAACCTGTCCGGAGGAGAATCCAAGCGGCCATAAATATACGGGGAGCAACCAATCCATCAGAAATCACCTGACCCATGGTTAAGGGTAGGTGTACCAGAAAAAAATCAGTGTTACCTTTCCAAAGTTGCGCAACCTAAGAACGTCTAAAATAAATTTATTTACGATTTTGTATTTATGATTTAACGTTTCGTTTTATATTTCTTCTCCATGGTTTATTCCGATATTTATTTATTGTTAGCCTGGCGGCGCGGGCGGTTTTTATGGGTTTCCAGCCGCCCAAGGGAAAATGTTGGGCCTAAACCTTTCCTGGAGGAAGAGTAGTTTATAAATGCTTTACTAACAAAAAATGACATCCACAGCCTGCAGCCTACAGCGGATGTTATCTATTTTGTTATTTATCTTGTTGTTTTGTTAAATGTATTCATTTACTATTCTCTATACTGCAATTCGTGGCGAATAAACTTCTTTTGGATTGAACCGCATCGAAAGTCACGATGTTTAATTGTAATGTTTATTTTTAGAAAATCTATCTTTTCTCACAATTTTTTAAAAGCAGGTGTTATTGTAAGTTATTTACTTATTTATTGCATGGGAGTTTACTGATTTCCCCCCACCCTAGAGCGAATGCCGGACCGATACTGCTCCCATGCGACCTAATGAAAACTTAAAGGTGAATACTTGCAAGCCAAAGACAACCAAAATTATGGAATTTTCAGATCCTGAAGAGGAAACCATTCCTAAAACGGGGATCAAATTTTGCAGTTTTTGTAAACATTTTTCCCTGTTTCGTTTATAAGTATAATTCAGGTCTGCGGCAATGCAAAATAAACACTTTTTCGACTTTGACAGTCACGAAGTTCAGCCTGAAATTGATGGACGAATCGACCGTCGAAACGTCGACAGTAAAGTAGAATTTGACCCGGTGGGGATTACGAACAGATTTCACAGCCAGGTGAGGGCATATTGAAGAGGGTGACAGCGGGAAGAACGCTTGGAAAGCGCGGAAGAGGAAGGAAGAGGATAGGAATTCAGGAAAACTTTAAGGAGAGGCAGAAGTTAAGATGGTCGGTCGAGTTGAGAGCAGGGAATCTGTAAACGGGTCCAAAAATGGGATTTTAAAGTAGGGACAGTTCAAAAATCAACTGATTGACGGTGCGGAAATCTGCCGAAACGTCACAGCAAAAGCGAGATTCTAGGGTGTTCAATTTGAACTTAGGAACAGCATTTCTTGGTGTATGACGTAGGGGCTGAAACGTATCCTTAGGGAATGCCAGGAAAAAACTTATTGCAAAATGCATCATATGAACGCAGTTTATTAAATACCGAGGAAGTGACAATAAGCGTAGCGGATGAAGCCAAATACTAAGACGTCATGACTAAGATCTTTGGGGAATAAATTCTTTGGGTACAAATTTCGGAGGTTTTTGAATTTGCAAACTTCTTTAGAGAAATGATGTGCTAGGAGTTCATATATAAGATTAAACCTATATTTCCCATAAAAATCCATCCCATGATGAGTCACACCCCTGAATATACCACGAAAACGTTTTAGAAATTTAGACGTGGTCCGCAACAGCCGATCTATTCTTAAAATAAATCCCTATGTGTAATGGGAACTCGAGCTAACGGGATAAACTCCCATTAGTGAAAAGTAACAAGAGAAAGAAAGCTCTTCTACCTTTTCGTCATATTCTCTCCATATTATTTTGAAAAATCCCACTCTTCCCACATATTACATTTATTTTATATATTTATTTAATAGTTCAACTTTTCGGAAAACTATTTGTTTCATTGTTTTTTGAATTTACGCACCATTAAATAACACTGTCCATTAAATACGGCCAGTCTCTCGAGTACAGGAAGCTGTATCTGCGAGTGAGGTACGAAAGATATAGAGATAGATAGGTAGATATTTCTACGAAATAATCCTGGAAGGCCTTTCCATTCCTAGGTTGAAAATGGTCATTAACAAATTAGCCATTCGCTCCTGTCTCCTACCTACTCTTAATGATTCTAAGTACAACCTTCACCGTGTACGAAATCAAAGTTATTGTCATATAGTCTTCGCATCATAACGCTTTCTCCTTGATCGGGATGCGGATGAAAATTATTTTCAGGAAGTCGTCCCGCCATACTCCCCACTCGTAGATCCTACAAATTACTACGAAAACTCGTCACTCATTGATCCGAGATGGAATACATTTGGGCACAAATATTTAAAAAAATTATTAGATTCCCACTAAATTTGGTACCTAGTGTTTTTTTTGGGAGGCTAATTGAGAATATGAAGTCGAAATTCATCCTCAAGTATTATAAAAACGGATTTGCTTGTTTGGTGGATTTTTTCAGAGCAAATGTGGAAGATAAAAGAAGATTCTTTTTTGACAGAAGTGTATTGGAGAGCTAGGAGAGTAATTCGAAACTCATGTATGACCCAAACGGCGCAGGGTGGTCATTCTGTATTTCGTCGGTTCCGTACCGATCGGTTGCGCTTCCTAACCCACCGACCCGTTGGGATTCCGTACCGACTTGGACTCAGCTACTGACGCGACGGAGCCTATTTCAGCGATACTGTATGCAAGTCGGTGTCATTCCAGTCGGTTGGGTAACTCCTCCCACTCAATGTTTTTAAGTCTGTAAGTTTTTAAGTCACTCAATGTTTTAAGTTTAAACAATAAAGTCTGTTTTCAATTCAATTCAATTCAATGTTCCCCCCTCCCAATTTTCCGAGTGTTTCCGAAGCTGAGAGTTATACGCTCTATTCCCACCAATGGAAGACGATAGGAGAAACAAATGACTACTGGAAGCCACCTAGTGCTCTCGGGGTTGACAACAACAACAGAAATCAACGATGTCGAAAGGAGAATGATCGTATATTAATTCATGTGAATTTTGAGCGTTACAATGTGTATTTGATAATTAAAATAGGGGCTCTATATTTAAAGCACATATCTAGTAGCGTCCGTGAGAATGAATCAGTTGTGATCGCTTGAATCCAGAAATAAACTTAAAATTTTTAATTTTACCGGTATATTGATTGACTAGAAGCAGGACACGGCTTCGCACGGGAAGCTGTGAATTACTTGCACCGATAATTCATTTAAAAACGGGGCAAATGTTGAGAATTTCACATTTTCTCGGCTAAAAAAAATTTATACATGACATGAAATTTAAAGTTTAATTGAGAGAATATTTTAAATCGTATATTTATAGATATTTTAGAAGAAGATAAAAAAATGGTACAAATACCACATATTTGGTAATATTATTACCCAATTTTGGTCCCTAAATTGTGCTATATAATATTCATAAGGGCAAGATGATTATGCCCGTTGAATTCCAGTGGGAGATGTCATTTACCTTTATCAATAAGAATCGATGCATGACGTGTGCTATATTGAGGTACTATCTATCAACCATTAACCGTATTTTGGAACGTCGGAGTGCATTCTCATTGAAATGCGCTTATATGTGATGAAAATCATATAAATAATGTTCAAAGTTTGCATGCTCGAATAAAACTCAAAAACGAAATGTAGTACAATTCTCAAACTTTAAGGACTATAAAATGTCTTCTATATACAGATAACAGACTATTTTTCTTGCAACTCATGATCTCCAGGTCGATCCCTTTTCGTTCGTTTTTCTTTGAAAAATAAATGTTCCTACGCATCATGATTCATGGTTCAAATTCTCAGAGTATTTTTAATGGTATACATATTCTATATCAATTCCCGAAGCAGAAAATTACCAAGTATACTACTTGGTAATGTGATTACATACTGGGGCCGTAAATAATGCTAATAAGGGCAAGATGAGGGTGCCCGTTAAAATTCAGCGCTCGAGAGAAAACATGAAAGCCGTTGTATGTGACTATATGAATCAACGTGACACGTTAAATGTACTAAGTACTATGTAAAAGCCATTAAACGCAAATAGTGAGGTTGGAGTAAACACTATCAACTTAGTCACAGAACCTGACCTTTAAATGCTGCAGGCGTGAATGGTCATTTATAACATCGCTATTACATGGATATTCACGCATGGTTGGTGAGTAAATTTCTATCATTGAAAAGAAAAAAAATCGATGAATGTAGAGCTAAAAAAGCAATAATGAGACAAATACGAAGCGTATAAGAAAATTAAATGAAAGAATTAAATACTGCATTCATTTATGCGTTCGATGATGTAAATTTCCATCCAATATCTTGAGTGCAAGTAATTTTAAAAAGCGAAGAAAGAGACACCTGAACCGAATCCAATGCTTTTCTTAAGGGAGTAAAAGTTCACATTAATGGGGTAAGAACAACCCCAAAAATAGTTTATTTCAAAAATCGTGTCTTAGTGCGCCTATACTCCACGGCACGGATATATCCTCAAAATTTCACGTTTTTATCACCAGTACTTTGGGCTGTGCGTTGATGAGTGAGTGAGTCAGTCAGCCAGGACATTCCGTTTTACATCACATACCTACTATTAAACGAGCAAATCTTGTCTCTAACGATTTTGATGAAAGTTACAAATTTACTAATATAGGGTACGAAAAAGCGATTTACCTAGGTCTTGACTCAGGGAAAACTCTTTTTTACAAGATATTGGGCAGATAAGTTGCATTTTTAACATGTAAAAAGGCTAGGCTACTCCATTTTTGTTATACAGAGGTTTATTTGTTTGCTTTGTTTAATTGCTTACACTCCTGATACATATTTAAAATGTTTCTTTAGATAAATGAAAGAACAAATTTCTTAATTCTTGCATTCAATTTCCGTATACCCATCGCATTTCCTGGAATTTTAGTTTTGAGCTCGAAAATCTCAATCGACTACTTCAACAATTGAATATTTTGTTTACTTGGAAACCGCAGCATAGGCATGGAATGGAAATTCATGCCTGAGACATTTACGCCTCTTTAAAAAAAATCTCTTTTACAGATGTACTTTTACAATTTAATTACTTGGGTAGTACGCTAGAAGAAAGAGGACATAGTAGCAAAGACATAAGGAGGAGAATAGCGCTAGCGAAGGAAGCGTTCAATAATAGAAGGGAGCTGATGACGGGGACCTTAAGTAAGGATGTAAAAAAGAGGCTAGTAAAGAGCTTGATATGGAGTGTGGCGTTGTATGGGGCGGAAACGTGGACCTTGCGAAAGGAAGACGAAAATAGGCTGAAGGCTTTTGAGATGTGGGTGTGGAGGAGGATGGAGAAGGTGCGTTGGACGGAAAGGAAGACAAATGAGGAAGTGCTTGACATGGTGGGCGAGGAGAGGAAACTTATAGATGAGATTAGGGGAATGCAGGGTAGGTGGCTGGAAGGGGTAATGAGGGACGATGGTTTGCTGAAGGTCGTGATAGAGGGAAGGATGTTGGGTAAGCGGGGAAGGGGAAGGAAGAGAATCGGTTTTATGGACGGGATGAAGAAAGGTAGGACTTATGCTGAGATGAAGAAAGAAATACAAGAGGTAGAAAGGGCACAGCACGTGTAAGAGTTCGTTGGATATTCTCTGACTTTCATCACAACCTACCTCTAACCGGTAGATTACTGTAATGAATGAACAGATGTACTTTGAAATTTTAGCTGGAATATATTTCAACCCAATCTCTCCATGTGTGGTTAATGGCTGCTACAGAGTGAATGGTATTGAGCAAGTAATTTTGAAAGTGTTTACGTGAGTCCTCCAGGGGCTGTAGAATATTGATCTGATCTACAGAACAACCTGAAAGCAAGAGCAAATGGTACAAGGTGATGATCCAATGCCCAATACCTCGAAGAATTTTATTCCGGAGCAAATAGAACAAGTTGGTGACTCAATACCTGGTACCTCAAGTAGTTTAATTCCTAAAAATGAAGAACATTTTCTGACATCAGCAAGACCAAGCAGGGTAGAAAAAATTACATGTAAAAATAGGTTATTTGAAATAATGACTGAACTAAATGAATCTTGCACTCAAGAGAGGAACGATCAGAAAAGGATGAGGCAAGAATATGCGTCTTCCGATGATCGTCTAGAGCAGACGTGATCTTGCACAAATCCAGAGAAGTGGAGAATCAAACAAACAAAGGGAACTACGTTTGTAAAAGATAAGGCAACGACAAAATAACCAAAGAACAGAAGAATCAGACTCATAAAAAAATTAGCGGCTTCAAGACATGCGTGAACGAGCGGGTCAGAGGCGTACAGAAGAGTTTGATGATGAACATCATCAACGATTGGAAGAAGAACGCCGGAGAAATTCAAGACGACAACAAGCATAATAAGAAAGGAATAAGTTCCTACAAGGCAGCTACAACGGCTGATATTTCTTACCATAGTTTGCAACCTTTTAGTGTTGCTTGTATTCATAATGGAGCATTGCATTTTCCCGAAGAACGTGTGTCAAATTGAATTCATTGAGATTCGTTTGGGGACTGCTGCTTGGATGGTAGGATAAATCAACCACATCCAGAATTTCTGAACGAGTTAGCGCGATCGTTTCTTCAACGTCATCCATTTTCTGATGACTTTTATGAAAGTATTCGAAATTTGAATTTATGTTTTGTAATGGTTTCATTCACCGTAGATGATGATCGAACAGCCAACGGTCGAGGAGTTAATAGTTACATTGCTAGCGGTCAAGTTTATCACAAACTTAATGTAGCAGCTCACCCTACTCAAAATGATGATGGAAAATTTGAACGGCCTCAATATGGACAAATATACATTTGGATAATCAGGATGCTCTTAGTGCACACATAAACAATGTCATTAATCATGGTGTAAGCGAGATTCTTATTAGTCTCTTGAAACATATTTTGAGATCTGAAAATCCGTTTGCTCTTGGATTCATGATAATGCGGGAAGTAGAAGAAGAAGCTAATAGACGCGCTCCTGCAGAAGGTCTACACCTGATGTTAAGCTGCTTTTTGCATTACCTGATGCGGTTGATCACATAAGCTTTAACATCCCCCTTCAGAATGAAGTTTCTGCCATTGTTACCCTCAACGCTGACCAAAGCTTTCCAGATGAAGAGTTAATTATTCGTAGACGTGGGAAATCTTTAGTTTCCATGAATAATATTGACAGTCGTGTTGGGCCCTTTACTTATCCACTATTTTACCCAAATTTTGCAATTTGGGATTCTCCGTATTAATATTCCTTTAAGAACACCTTATACCAGTCATCAAAATTTGACTAGATTTGAACTAGCTCAGTACCGATTAGCATTTAGACCTCAACTTGCCAAATATTTTCCTTCAGACATCAACCTAAGAAATCCTGATCCCCTATCCTGGTCTCTTGAAGTTCAATGCTTTGAATTTCGGGGGTCGGCATTTTCAGCAATATTTGGTTGATGCTTATATAAGAGTGGAACATAACAGTATCCAATGGATTATAGCAAATTAAAAAAAAATAATTTCAGATAACTGTACAAGAGCGATTCAATTTTTGAGTGAATTGGCTGAAAAAAAAGGAATGTTGTTTTTGGTGAAAGGATTATTTTGCCTTCTTTGTTTCCTGGATCTACACGTTTTTGCACTGAACATTTTGAAAAAGCTATGGCCTTTGTCCGTCAACTTGGAACATCAGATTTCTTTATCACAATGACGTGTAATCAAGAATTTGCGGAAGCAGCTCGTACAACGTTTGAAGATGGATCAACCTTGCAACAATTTGCCCAAGAGCGTCCTGACTCAATAACTTCGACACACGAGAAACGTTGCATGGAAAGAAAAATTGAATAATTTTAAATCTAATAATAACAATAATCTGTTAATGAACATTGGAAATAATGAATACAATGTAAGTAAATATTGAATTTATTGATGATTTCATAATTTCGTTAGAAGAACATTTTTGTGTTCGTGGTGTTTTTGAGTTTGCTTTATACTACCAAACTGCATCAATCACAACTATATTTAAAAAAATAAATATCCGTTCTGCTTCGTAAAATTTGTTTCATTAAAACCATTAATCGCACTATGTGAATGCTCAATATAATTAAAATAGACAATAAGCAGCAGAATAGGAGCATACAAGTTCTTAGTACACCAAATAAACATCGAGCAACGCTCGATAACTAGGTACTATAGAAATTATATGTACATATTAACTCGTCTGATTGAGATCCGACATTAAACTGCGTTTTGCATTTGGAATTTCTAGTTGCAGAAAAGGTATTACGTGTACCTATATAGTATTTAATCTTCCAATGATTGATAGAATTATTCGTTGGAATAAATTGAAGTGGCGTGATCTCAAAAATAGAATATCCGTGTATGTATTTTTTATTGTAGGTATGGTATTGAAATATTCTTGTAGGTATATTATTCTATATTCGTTGTTTTAGGACAGTGAAATTGCTGCGCGCTCGTGTCATATGAAACATTTATTATATTGTTTCGTGGAACAAAGTTGAATGTAAAATGAATTTAATGAGTGACAAATAAATACATATGGTGAAAGAAATTTAAGTTGAGCGGAGAAATACGTAAATTTTCTATAAGCACTCTTTGGTTATTGTACGTGTAAGTACTTGCAAGTAGTGTTGTCACCACACCATGGTGTTGTCCAACACATTGTTTCGGCATTATTTGATGATTAATCCGAATTTTATTAGGATAGAGTGATGATTGACAGTTCAATGCAAAAGTTCTTAAAATATATCTCCTCAACTACGAAAGTAGAGGCCGGAAGCAAACAAACATCAGTATAAATACGAACTTTTGTTACCCTGGCCCAAAATCGGGGGCTAACATATCGCAATCAAAACACGATGCTCACAAATATGCAAAATCGTCTATTTTCTGAAATCAGAAGCTACTAGAGTATGTTATCTAGTTATGTAAGTGACTGCTTACACGAAATTTTATCATAATTGAAAACTTTCAACGGAAATCATCCATGTAAGAACAACTACAACGCAATAATAGGCATTCACGGCGGACGATTTTTGGCAATTATTATTAAAAATATTCCGGTGACAGTATGCTGAATAGCCTAAATATGGAGCTATTATACGTACTTGTTAGTGCCAAATAGTAAAACATTTTTAACAGCCAAGAGAATGTAATGCAATACTACGGAATTCTAGTTGTGTGTGAGTTCTTATAGATCATCACCTTTATGACCCTAACTTCATCGACCTTTGCATTAGCTCTCTTAAGAACAAATTACGTCGCTATTACAATCATGAATATATGTTTATTCATTATTACACGTATCAAATTATCCCATTTCAGGCTAAAAATCCAAATTTATTATCCATTTGCTTCGGTGTTTCTCAAGTCAACCGACTGATTCTCCGCCGTACCCACAGCTTTTGCGTGTCGGTGGGATCCACCGACTGGAGATCGCCGGGGCACCGATCGGGTGCGTACAGAATCGCACGGCTGCTCTCTCTTGAGTCGGTGTGACGTCCCACACGACGAAAAGCCTACCGTACCGATTGGTTTGGAGTTACAGAATGACCCCCCAGGTGAGAGTGGCTGACGGAAAATAGGTTGTGGGGTAAGACAAGGTTACCCGCGGTGGCCTCTACTTATGACATTTACGCCGAGAAAATGGCAAGAGGGGCATGGGAAGAGCTAGATATAGTATTAAAGGTAGATGGACAGCTAATAAAGACTGCTAGATTTGCAGAAGACCAGGCAGTGTCAGACAGTGATTAAGTGAAGAGGATAGGCACGTATCCAGAGATTTGCTTCGGCTAAGTCTAGCTCAGAGCATGAGTGCCCCTTGGCTAGTGGTCCCCTTGGCGAAAGGCAGTCGCCGCACCGGGAAAATATTTCGGGGGGGGGGGGGAGGATTGCAAGAATTGGTAGATACATTAGAAAATCAAAATGGGAAATACGGAATGAATATAAATCATTTGGAAACTAAATTAATAATATTTCCTTGGACAAAAAAGGAGGGCATAAACTAGAGCAGGTGGATGATTTAATTGCCTGCATAGAAAGCCGGAGGAAAATAGTGCTAATTAGATAGGTGAGAATTCTGACGGGGACTTGGCGTAAGAACGCAAAGAGCTTTATCCGGAAAGTAACGTAGCATGGAGCAAAAGATTGACCCTGCGGAAGGAGGACGAGAATAGGCTGCAGGTGTTTAAGATATGGGTGCGGGGGAGAATAGAGAAAATGCGGAGAATGGAAAGGAAACACGAATGAGGAAGTGCTCGGAAATGAAGGCGAGGAAACTTCCGGAGGAAATTAGGAGGAGGCAGAGTAGGTGGTTGGAATAGATATGTAGAGGCGATGGAATGCTGAAGGCCGTGATAGAGGGAAGGGAAGGACAGATGCCGAGATAAAGAATGAAATAAAGTATGGAGACAAGGACCTTTAGATATAAAATATTAGAATAGGCAATCCGGTCTTCACCTACTTTAATCGGTAGATTACCGCTAGAAATAATAGCAACATGGTGGTTGATACTGTATGCTTCGCTCCGTGGATTCAGTTGATTATATTCGGGAGTCAAATCTTATTCTTTTCCAACTCATCCTGGGGTAAGCTTATTTGCGCAATACCTGCCAAGGCTCTCATAAGAGCTTTTTAATTCTTGGATCTTATTCATGATGTGTCAAGTTGATCGTGGTTTCTTGAAGACTTTCTTGAAGAAGAGTGTACAGTTATGGCTTTTCTCAACTTAGGATTTTTTCACATGGGAATCTCCTTCGGCTCACTTCTTCCTCTCGTTCGCAGTCAGCTTAGTAAGTACTACATGTTTTCGAAGAAAAATGTGCAATAAATTTAAATACTTTTTCTGAAGACTCCAACAGATACACTATCAACTTCATTCCCTCATAAGTAGTGTAAAAACCTTCATAAACTGCAGTAAATATTTAAGATAATACTTAGGAAGAATTCGAAAGGGAATTGTTCGTTTGATTGCGGTGCATTGTTAATTTATTTATGCAATGTGCATGTTCCACAGCTTTTTACCTGTGGTTCAGATTAAACATCCAGTTCGTGTTTCTTGTGCAGATAATTGCCCGGAATAATTGAGCAATATTTCATGGTACTCTTAGTGGACTGTGATTTCGTGCAATGCTCGCAGAAAGAAGGTTGGTTTGCAGCTTTATTTGATTTGAGAATATTTTTTTCGCATTGTCATATTATGCGGTCCATTGGTCTTTGATTTACTTGAATTAATAATGATTTTTGGTCGATATGGCATGAGCAAAGCGAACGAGAAGTTAAGAGCTGATTAATATGAAAGCTTAATAGGAGCTGTTAATCCGGTTACTGAAACAGTAACCGGATTAACAGTTGACTTCTTATTCCACGTGGACACGTCCTCCAAGCGGAGGGAATGGGGCGATTGGGAGTGTGAATGATGCGTGTCAGAGTTATTGAGAAGGAATTATTGCAGAATGCGCTGAGAATTCATGTGGAAAAGTGGTAGCAGAGAAAATGAAAGGCGAAGCTTGGTGGGATGAAGGTATGAACATTGCGGTGATAGAGACAATAAAGAGGTACATAAGAATTGGGAATAAATATGAGGTACATAAGAACAATACAGATTGGGAATAAATATGAGGAATACAGAGATAATGCATGTGACAAATACAAAGAGAAAAGGTATGAATGCAAAAAGGTCGAGAAAGAGAGCAAGGAAATGCGTGCGGAAGAGGCTAAGAAAATGCAGCAATTTTGAATGCAATAAAAACTTATTTTGGGAATGTGTAAACAAAGCAAAGCAAGGAGAGGGCGGGAGGATCACCGCATATGCGGGAAAAAGAGGCGAGACCGTGTGGGGGATGAATGTCACGTTAAGACAATGTTGGAAGGGGCACTTTTAAGATTTTTACAATAATGACGCAGATGATGGTGAGGCGTCTCGAAAGGGAGCGTCGAATGAAGGAGGAAGTCGACTCGGAAGAGACCCATTTGACTGTGTGCAGTCGTCCATTCGCCTGGAAGAACCTATGGGTGCTTCCCAGTCATCTTGCATAAATGCGCTGACATCGTTTCAGCCATTATTATAACAACAATCTATCGGTTAATGTATGTTTAAATGGTTTAAATTCTAGATTTTTTCAGGCGCAGGTCTATATTCCCTTACACAATTTCTTTCTTCATTTCAGCGTCCTACCTGTCTTCATCCCGACTATAGAGCTCTTTCTTCCCCTTACTCGCTTTCCCTACAAATTCCAGAAGTCTCCTCTCCTCGTCCACAATATCAAGCACTTCCTCGCTCGTCTTCCTTCCCGTCACCCTCTTTTTCTCCATTCTCTTCCAAACCCACATCTTAAAAGCCTGCAGTATATTCTCGTCCTTCTGCACCATGTAATGCCAGATAATGGAATAGACAACCGTCAGATATAAGAAACTTACAATCCATATGAGAGTTTATGTCCAAAATATACAATTTATTTCTAATTAAGCCGGGCAATTCTCTGAGTAGGTAACTGATCGTACTGTACTGTTAAATTATTCTGTTTATTTTTCACGTCGCGCTGCCGAAATAACGGCTATTTTGCCGTTAAAAGTCCCCCTTGAGCACTGTTTGGCATGCCGGCATTTCTAGTCAATGAAAACTCGCTTTCCAAACGCAGAAGAGAGTCTATTTTATAATTTGTTCGCAGTTGGGCTGGTGATGACGTTACGCAGTCAACAACATACGTCTCTCAACACCACAACCACTCCTTTCTTCACCTCCACGGATGGAGAAGTTTACATTATTTCTGACAAAGTTTAAATTTTACAGGGAAGACAGTGAGATTCTTAATTTCCGAAAATAGCAGCTGTATTAATGCCCTAGAATCCCAGAAACAAATGAATGATGGAGAGCGCACATTTGACTGCCTCGATGCAGTCTGCAAGGTAATTCGATTGATGGACACCTCCAACGGCAACGCAAAATCGGATGCGCGATCATCATACTTCATACTAATATATAGAAATTAAATGGTGTCTGTCTGTCGCTCAATCACGCAAAACCTACAATACCGATTGAGCTGAAATTTGGCATGTAGAAATAAAATGTATGTGGGATGAACATAGGCTATATTAAAAAGCCCTCAGGGTCCCTGAAGGCTTCCCTGGTGGTCCATGCTAAGCATTGGGTTCCGTGCAGTGGTTTCATTTTTTGCTTTCTATAAGTACTTTCACTCTAGAGGGCTGGAATTCTTTTTATTGGATGGTGGAATAAATCATGTTTTAAATTCTTACAATCAATTTTCTTTTAACCTTCGTATTTGTCTGAATATCATGTTTTTACCTCAAAAATCTCACATTTAAATCAACAATAGCATATTTCCTTGACAAGCAGAGATTTGATTTCCTAAGGATAGTCACGCCTCTGGGAAGGTTTTCCTGCAGGCCCATGATAGCACGTAGAAAGAAAATCTGTAACAGAAGGGCCCAGAGTCCCAAGGGCCCCATGATAGATTGCTTCGGGGGGTAATCGACATATTCAATGCATATTTAAGTTTTGAATAATATTAATATTGAATAATTTTGAATCTAAAAATAACAATAATCTGTCAATGAACATTGAAATTAGTGAAAACAATGTAAATATTGAATTTATTGATTTCAGAATCTCGTTAGAAGAACATTTTTGTGTTAGTGGTGTTTTTGAGTCTGCTTTATACTACCAAACTGCATCAATCACAACTATATTATAAAAAATAAATATCCGTTCTGCTTCGTAAAATTTGTTTCATTAAAACCTTTAATCGCACTTTGTCAATGCCCAATATAATTAAAATAGACAATAAGCAGCAGAATAGGAGCACACAAGTTCTTAGTAGGTACACCAAATAAACATCGAGCAACGCTCGGTAACGAGGTACATACTAGAGGAATTAAAGGTGCAAGAATATTTACATGCAGTGAATAGTAAAGGTAATAATGCCTCTGTTGGTACAACAAACACGGCGTTGTTTATTATCGTTTAACACTCAGATATATTATATATTGTGGAACCATATGCCTCTCATTAAGATTGCGAAATGTTTTTTAGAACAATTCCCACATCATAAACGTTACGAGTAATTTATATATGTATGAAAGTGTTAAAGTGCAGTCAACTCACATTCACTCAATTATCCAATTGCCTATTCAAGACTCTCACTCGCCGCTGAGTTTCCCTTCCTTGGGCTAAAAAATATATCCATCAACATGCCTAAAAGAAAAAATACGAGTAAACTTTCGAATAAATCTTCTAGAGCAAGAGGAATGTGTTCTTTGCGAGAAAATGAGTCCTTGCAAGAAAAACGACAAAGGTTAGACTTGGATGCTCAAGACATGCCCACCAGTGATCTCATGATCATCTCCCCGTGGTGTTTCAGCGGTTACCCTAAGAACCGCACATATTTTTTCCTAGTCCAACCTACAGACGTGTAACAAGCTATAAATCTGGTTCAAATATAGACCCATCTGTTTCGAAACTTAAATCTGTATTAAGATGGTGGAAATTATAATGACGTCACTACATGCTTCTTACCCGAAAGAAGAAAGGAAATTTTGCGCAATGAACAACATGCGTGCATGAAAATCGGAAAGTGCACTAAAAATCACCATAGATTTTTTTATTTAGCAACCGAAACCGAAATAATTATGGCTACCCTTTATGCCAAAGACGCAATCCGGGTAATGAAGGATTCATAGGACAAATAAACATGGCTGCTGCTGCAAATTCTACTTTTGTCAACCGCTGGATTGTACCCTGCTGTCCAATTCATATTAAAATAGTCAACGCAAATACCAACGCTGAATTGCGTAACTCAATTAAGTCATTGAATGCAAATATATTTATGTACACAAGGGACTCCATCAAGCTGTTAAGGATGTAGGATCGAGAAATGAAAGATATGTAATTTTTTTCATACTTGGGGTACAAATAGAAAAATATGTCCTCCATCTATATCAGTCAAAAGTTACCCCTCATGCCACACTACTTTTACCATTATTGTAGTTGAAATAACATACGCTTAATGGAGAGAATGGGAGTCACCTTGGAAAAAGCTCTGTTTTCATATCGCAAAAAAACTGATATTTCGTGGGTATTTTTCCGAGAAATAAAATGGTAAACTTACAAAGGCACTGATCCGTCTTAGTTTTTAAGATATTAACGTTCTTTTGCAGTTATTGAAGACGAAATGCGCTAGTGAGTTGAAAATGGCGCTGCAGTCAGCAGATGATATAGCAACGCTGCAATCCGTGTTTACTTTGACATACTCAGTTACCTCCAATGTATTTTCCCGAATTTAATTATAAGTCGTCTCGCTTAAAACTTACTTCAATAAGTAAAACGCAACAATAATTACTTGAAAGTTAATTTCATATGTAAACATTACCGAAGGTGTAGGGTGGATTGCAAGAACAATTGACGAAGCGCATATTGCTATATTTGCATTTCACTTGAAGCGCTAGCATTGCATTCAGAGGTTCCAAAAGAAATCTTAGCAGGATTTGAAACGGGTATGGCAATGACGAAGACGTGCATCAGGCATATAAATTTCAGTTCTTTCTCGAACTGCAGACGAGGGATCCCGTATCATTCGCGTAAAATCGCCGAAACAAGTTTCAACTAAAAACTGTTCGAAACTAGAGAAATAAATAAAGTTTTGTTCAGACTCTCCGACAGTGTTTTTGAAAATATTTCAAATTCCAAGCGTCAAAAAATCGTTGTGACTAAAAAACATTATACTACCCGATGGAGACCCGAACCGACACACCAATCATTCAGTGTCGAGAACGCTACCAACTAGCCTACGAACATCTCGGGTCATGGAGTGGAAACATAACATTATATAACCTAATTCATGCGTGGCCACGGCATGGTATTACATTCTTGCCTCCGATATGAGTTATTTTTGGCGCATATGAACCTTTATTATGTTCCCGAGGGTCTTATTTGTACGCGAAAACTATCATTTATTTAAAAAATTGTTCACATACAGCAGTAGCGCCAATTTACAGTGAAACATTTAACAATAAACATGAGAGGACAAATATACAATAACAACATAAAAATCAACAACGCTGAGCCCAACATGGAAATTGGAAATATTTAATTTGTTGACAGGTGGGACATAGCTTGGGTGGTGAAATGGTTACATGATAAATAAAAAGGATCGACAGTGTGAGGGAGTGAATTAAGAAGGGAGGAGAGGCGAAAAAATTGTGAGCGCTGGTTGAGTGATATCCTAGTGTGAATAGACAGGTGGAGTAGTGAATGCGTGCGGGTGGATCGAGTTGGTATCCTAAAGTTGAAGAGAGAAAGCAGTTCAGGGCAGTCAATGGTCGAGTTAAGGGTGTTGTGGAGGAGTTTTAAATCAGTTTTAAGTCTGTGGTTTTGGAGATTAGAAACGGAAAGAGAAGACAGAATAGCATTTGAGGACATATTGCGGAAATGTGGGACTCTGTTTGACTATCTTGGCAAAGAAATGGGGGATGCAATCACGGGATTTTAGATTAGTCGGGGCTGATATGGACCATATTGGGGAGCAATATGATACTACGGGAAGAACAATTGTTGAGAAGTAGGAATGGAGTGCTCTGGGATCTTTTATTTCTGTGAAGCGGGCATATATCATAGTTTATAAATGGGCAAGCGCCCAGCCACATTGACAAACCGGTTCCCGTAAGATCACCGAAGTTAAGCAATGTTGGGTCCGGACGGAGGGTGGATGGTTGACCATACATTTCCTCACAGTGGCGCTCTTGTCCCCTTCCTGCATGTGGCAGACAGGCATGGGGTAGGCACATGGGCCAAGAAGGTTTAAGTGCCCGGGCTCCTGTCGAAGGCCCTCCCGACAAACAATCTATCTATCTATCTTAGTATATATATTCCGTCAGGCTTCATATTTTGGGAGGAAACTGGCACAGAAATCGTAAGTTATGATACATATTTGGAACATGCTTCAGTGTCATCTTCACCTGGGAAGTTTGTGAGGGAAATTTGTACATTAATTTTTTATTATGCGAACAATTGACGTTATATAAATATCAAGCAAGGTTATTGGTTTGAGACGTAACTTTATGAAACTCCTTCGTGATTGAAAAGAAAACACTTTGTTCAGTTCCACAAAAAAAATTTAATGCCGACCTAGGTTTCGTCGCTGAGCGACATCATCAGGTTTCTCAGCGACGTCGCTCAGCGACGAAACCGAGGTCGGCATTAAAATTATTTTATGTGGAACTGAACAAAGTTTTTTCTTTTCAATCATGAAGCAAGGTATCAATGATTTACTGGAAAGCTTTAATCATCAATTTACGCCAAAATACCCGATTGAAAGTTATTTGGAAAATACGAAGCGAAGGATTTCCCTTCCATCACGAGAAATTTCTTTCACTTTCATCACATCGGCGATGCCAGATTATTTTACAAATAAATACAGTAATAATAAAAGAGATTTTAAAGTGGATCCGAAGGACGATTCTAATTTAATTTTAATTTGTAATATTTACATGATTACAGGCATTGTCCGCATAATATAAATTCATTTATACCTGAAACATAATCACTATTTTGACTCAATTTCCAGGCTGAGAAAAGTATTTTTTTAAACTCTTTTCCATGATTACTGTGGATCTTTAGTGCATTACTTTTTATTTTCGATAACTTATACATTTTTGAGAGAGAGAGAGGAGTATTTTGTTTAACTGCGTACAATCACGTCAAATGAAGTAAAGTTAGTCTTCGGTTTTGACTCACACGTTCGCGAGCCAACCTCCGTAATGACTCAAAAGAAAGCTCAAGGGAACCGGAAGGACGAGGTGACCATCTATCAACCTGGGTGCTATTGAAGTAGTAATGAGTCTGCTTGGACCATTTTTGAGTTTCCCGTGCATGAAACAGGACAAACAGTCACTCATCTCTCCGTGCCCCTGGAAAACGGTCAACGTGTCTACTACAACGAATACAACATACGAGATAGTGTACTAACTCCTCAAATGACTACACAGACAGTTTCTCTTCAGGCTCCGTGGTTATCTTATAAAATACGTCCAATGTTTTTCAAACCCGTTGAATTTCAACGGGTACCTTCCGCTAGTAATTGATAAAAGTTGCTTTGCACTCGGCCCACAAGATGGCTGAGTTTGATAGAATCCATTTTCAAATAAATAAAAATGCGTTTTGTGGACCGAGAAATGCAAAATTAATACTATAGATCGATGTTAGCTTCAGGTTAAATTATAAAATGCTTTTTATTTATTTAAGGCCGGATTACGATTGGCGTCAACGTGAACATCAACTTCGACCTCGAGTTGAATACACGGGCTCGTAAGGCCTGGTTACACGATAAATTAACACGTACGAGTTCATGTATCTACATTTGCGTGTACGGTTTCATTTACGTTTGCGTGAACGAATGGATGAATCAGTGGTTACACGGTGCATGAAACCGCATATGTGTTCGCAGTTTTCTGTGAACGCATTTGCGATTGTTGCGGTTTTACTCTTTACTAAGCGAAAAATTCAAACGCTCAAATAATCAAATACTTCTACCTTCAGCTGACAATACTTTCTCAAATTCAGCTTACCGAATTTCAGCGGTAATTATCTAAAATTCCGTTTTCGTTTTCCTGAGTGGTAGTTCCTCAGACGAAAGATGATCGAACCGAGGGGCAATGGACTATAACGAGTGAGGTCCAACGATGGCGAGAGTTCAATAAACGTTGCGTACCTAAAGGTAGCCCATTAAGTGCAAAGTTCAAATAGTAGAGCGAAGTCCAAATTAAGCAGAGATCAAAATAATTACTAATAGCCGAGCCAAACGCAAACAAACAGAAATTTAAAAATAAACAAACAGCATATAACAACGATCATGAACCCCAACAGGCAGAAAACATTATTTCCGTTGTCTACCCAACAGGTGTCACTGAAACACGAGCGCAACTTTTACGAATGCAAGAACCAAATAAGAACAGGTTCTATTTTCTGGATGTGCATTCGTACAAGTTGGTGTGGTCACAGTGAATTTTCGCGTTCATTCACGCGTTCATGCATTCACACATTAATTCGTGCAGGTTAATGTATCGTGTAACCAGGCCTTTATGGGTAAGTTTACGATTGCGTGAAAGCGTCAACCGTCAACGTTTAAGTTCAGTTAGTCTCAACTTCCACGTTCACCGTTGACGCCACAGCCTTCGCAGTTTGTGCACTGGATATCGTTTCTCATTAGTCTGCCGCGTTGTTTTTGCCTCGCGGCGAATTTTCTGAGTCCTTTTGCTAAGCCAGTAAAAAGCTGCATACCTTATCACAGCATTTAAGCGCTGATAATACTCGTTCTCGTCCATGTTCTCGATCTTTCTTCTAACGTAAACAAATATTTAAACGCCAACATCCAGCCGAAGAACAACGAAGGTGACCGACGATTGCTGACGTACATTCTTGTTGACGGCTAATCGTAACTCGAAGTCATGAACGTGAAACCAGTTCACGGTAAACTTTTAAGTTGACGCTAATCGTTAACCAACCTTTACAGATAGCCTCATACGGATTCTCCTTTTTTGCCAATTATGAATAAAGAATTTTTACATGAAATGATATTTTTAGGTTAAATAACTTTCATGATAATGTAAATACAGTAGACTCTTTCATATTATTACTTGTACGTCATATAAAGTTAAGTAAGACACATGTATTTGAAAATTTTTCAATGCGAAAATTAAATTTAACAATTTTTTTACATTCTTTTTATTATTTTCCGTGTTATCCGCCCTTCTCACTTATCCGACCTTGCCGCGGCCGGTTTAGGTCGGATAATCGAGACTCTACTGTACCGATTTTTTCACATACTTTCCACTTCACTGATCATATAGCATCTTATACGTCAACATTTTTCTCAGACATACCACCTCCTTTCAGGAAAGTTATCTAAACACCCGATAACGGAAAACCTCCGGTTCCGCACGTTCCACATTAACTAGCATCTCCTGTATAGTGGTAGCGAAACATGGTGGCAGATGCGAAGATGAAAATTTACAGTGGAAGTATCCATTGCCAACATACGAGTTCTAGTGCGGCCTAACCAGCAACATACGGGAGAGTAAGTTAATTTCCGCGTTTGACTACCTTCGTCTCAAGGTCGCAAAACCTTCATTGCCAACTTCAAAATTCTCAATCAGTTATTCACATTAGCTTTATCGTTCTCAATGGCACTTAATCCTTTTGTTTAAATTGCCTTCTCCGATGGCGACGAATATAAGCGTAATTTTTATGCAGCTTTGTTAAGATCGCAAACATTGTGAATCGCACTGATGACGCTTTCCCGCCTTTTCACGTTAAATGCAGTTATGTTGGCAGCGTTGCCTATAATGTGCAGTCCTGTCCCCTGCTCTCATAAGCCAACCCCTTCCCCTCCTTGACATTATGCTTCGCATAGATGACCGCCACCTAGTGACGCTACCACCACGTTGGAATTAGACACTTGGCTTGAAAATTCGAACCCAGCTGTTCAAGGAAGCCCAGTTTGACACCTTTTTCACAATAATGCTTCCTTTGAAAGGTTCATACGAAAAATACGCCTCTCGCTTTACCGGCACAAAAGTCCAAGAGCAGAAGACGGATTTCGTTCACGGCGAGTCCATTTCAAAGCCGGAAGCACCGGAAATGGGCGATCAGTGAAAGCGACGCCTTATTTCTTCGGCTAACTAAATGTTATCTTCGTCCAGCTTTTTTGTCTTGGCCGCTATTTTTTATTCTTTAAAATTATTGTTGGAAAAAAACAAGTATAATTCTCTCATATAAACACTCACCGAGCGGTGAACAACGTAACCTTAATTGAAGCATACACGTGCGGCGAAAAATTAATCCTTAATTTTTCCTCTGCCGAATATCACAGTGACCTCCGAGACAAATAATTTGCCAACACAATCTGGAGCGACACTATCACCTTCTTCCTTCGCTGCGAGAATTATCACCTACCTGTTTCATTCGATAATGCTACTGTCACGAACACAACCCCACTCTCTCCTTTTAAAACAGACAAGCATGCACATATAAAGCCATTCCCGAACTGGCCTCGCAAGTACTATTTTTTTCTTCCATCTAGTAATCGGTTTGAGAAGGCACAGAATCGTTCCGCAGAGGATTCCCCACAGGCGAAAACTCCTGGAAGAACTCTTTTAACAGTTAAGTGTTTTTTTAAAATTACATTACGCAGAATTCATCAACGCAAAGCAATGGACGACCACCGTAACGCTTTTCTTTGACGTAAAATGCGATTATCGTTTTGATTTAGTATCGAGTTCCTCAGTATAGTGGTAGCGAAACATTGTGTCGAGTACCTATTCTGCATAACGGTAGCGAAACATTGTGTCAGTTGCACATATGGCCCTTTTCAGTGGAATGGTCCATTGCCTACAAACAAGCCCCACCCAGGGAGAGTAAAGTAGTTTCCGCATTAGAACTACCAGAGTTCCCCAGGACGCAAACCTTCGTTTCCAACATCAAAATACTCGTTCTCTAATTCAAATCAACATTCTACCTCTCTATGGCTCTTAATCAAATTCTTTAGATGTGCTTCTCTGATGCGTTCCGAGCACTATCAGCGTATTTCGATGCAGCTTCTTTTTTATTGTAAACTTACTCTCTAAACTCTTTGTTTGGACCGTAACCATTGTTGTGAACCGCGCTGATGACACTTTCCCACCCTCTCAAGTTAAATGCAGTCATGTTGTCAGCGTTTTCTACTTTGTTCCCTCCCCTCCGCTCCTTAGCCGACCCCTTTCGCAAAAGCCTACGCCTCCTTGACGTCACTTTTCACTCTGAAGGATGACACTACGTTTCACTACCACTATAAAAAATACCCCCGCGCTCTAAAGAGGTTACTTCCATCGATAATATTTTTGTTACATATGTTGCAAAAATTCAATAACCCGGTTGAAGAGAGGAATGTCTAAAGAGTTGACAAAAAATTTATATAGTTCAAGGACAGATGACGAAAAAGTGAGCAGCATGCTATTTTATGGTGAAATCGACGCTCGGCCCGGGCGAATGGTATGCATTAGGTAAATATAAATGCTAGCAACATCCACACACACACACGTGACACATCGGTCATTACACAACGAAATTCTAGAAACCCAATTCACTCAAGTACCTACCTCATTCACTAAGCCGCTGGTTTTCGTTTGTAAATCTTTGCATACAAATAAACAAGTGTGCGAAACGAATAACTAATACGGACAGGCATTCGCAAGTTACAACATACATATACAAAAGATACCGACCAGTCAGAGATGAATGATGAATTTGTTAATGTACGCTTTTATACTCATTTACTATTCGAAGACAAATGAGAAACCGCAGTGGGAAAGTATAAAATCAGGCACAGTAAGAGCGGCAGAGAAAACAATAGGATTGGAAACGAGGAGGGTAAAGAAACACTGACTAGCGGATGTAATGATTAGGAAAATGGAGGAGAGAGAGGGATGTGGAAAAACGTCGACACCAATCTATGCAAGAGGAAGTTTAAGGAATAAAATAATAAACTTCGTGGAATAACCTTTCGGGCGAAGGCAAACAGGTAAAAGGACAGTGCGAAGAAATGGAAAAATTACAAAAAAAAGGGAATTGTGGGTGCGATAAACTCTTAAGTGAAAATGTTACCGGAAGGTAACAGAGGGAAAACAATACCAAGGTTAATCACTAAACAGGGAAGATATTAATCGAACAGGAAGATATCCATGATAGGTAAAGAGAATACGTGGAAGTTCTATATATGGCAGCGGTAATAGACCTATGGACGTAGATAATATCTCTATATTATAGAGAATGAGAGAACAATACATAAAAATAACCACCGGTTAATAGCGATGATCTGGGACCATGTCCCAGGTAGTTATGCCATAGATCTGGGACCATCCCAGATCATCGCTTTTAACCATAACCACTGAACGGAGATACTCGACAGCGACATAGAGAAGGCATCACGAGAGATGAAGGCAAGAAAAGCTGTGGGAGAAGATTAAATCCCTTCGGAGCTAATGAAGAATTTAGATATTAAGGGGAGACGATCTTTTTTCGAACTTATTCGTAGGATAGACAAGGAAGGAGTTTACCCACAGGACTTCGTAAAAACAGTCTTAATACCTATCCCGAAGAAGAAGAAAGTGTCAGAATGCGAGTAGTATAGAAATATCAGCTTGATTTCACAGGCGGAAAAGTTTTGATAAGAATATTAAATAGAAGGTTGGGAAGCAGAGAAATTACTACATAGGCGATGACCAGTATGGGTTGCGGAAGAGACGGTAAAATTTATTGAAAATTTCGGAGGTTTTTGAATTTTCAAACGTGTTTAAAGAAATAATGTGCTAGGAGTTCATATATAAGATTAAACCTATATTTCCCATAAAAATCCATCCAATGATGAGTCACACCCCTGAATATATCACGAAATCGTTTTAAAAATTTAGCTGTTGTCCGCAACAGCCGATCTATTCTTAAAATAAATCCCTATGTGAAATGGGAACTTGAGCTAACAGGATAAACTCCCGTTAGTGAAAAGTAACAAGAGAAAGAAAGCTCTTCTACCTTTTCGTCATATTCTCTCCATATTATTTTGAAAAATCCCACTCTTCCCACATATTACATTTATTTTACATATATATTAAATTATTCAACTTTTCGGACCACTATTTGTTTCAATGATTATTGAATTTACGCACCATTAAATAACACTGTCCATTAAATACGTCCAGTCTCTCGAGTATAGGAATCTGTATCTGCGAGTGAGGTAAACCTATTTCTACGAAATATGGCATTTCCATTCCTAGGTTGAAAATGGTCAATAACTAATTAGCCATTCGCTCCTGTCTCCTACCTACTCTTAATGATTCTAAGTACAACCTTCACCGTGTACGAAATCAAAGTTATTGTCATATAGTCTTCGCATCATAACGCTTTCTCCTTGATCGGGATGCGGATGAAAATTATTTTCACGAAGTCGTCCCGCCATACTCCCCACTCGTAGACCCTTCAACTTACTACGAAAACTCGTCACTCATTGATTTGAGAAGGAATACATTTGGCCACAAATGTAAAATATTATTAGATTCCCACGAAATTTGGTACCTAGGGTTTTTTTTTGGGAGGCTAATTGAGAATATGAAGTCGAAATTCTTCCTCAAGTATAATAAAAACGTATTTGCTTTTTTTTCCAAACCAATACTTAAATTGGAACCCAGACCCCTCGGGTTGGAAAGACAGGACGACCCCGCACCAACCTGATCCCCATGGCTTTAAGTATGGACGGCTAAAGAGAAACTTAATCGCGGGAAAATAGATCGGTTAAAAGCGAAGGTTGCCAGCGTAACTTTGTGGAACGTGTAACAGTCATTTTGTTATTTAATACTTAGAATATTCCACACTTCTTTATTCCCAGCCTTGGCTTTGACGAATAATTGTCATTATCAAGATACACTACTATGCAATGCACTACCATGCAATGCACTACCATGCAATGCACTACCATGCATGCATGCACTCAGGGGTCTGGGAAGGGTAGAGAGTTAATTTCAGCGTTAAGGAGCATAAGAGGAGTTACATAAATTGCGATTCAACTTCTAATTTTGCCCATTTTCAACACTTCCTCCCATGCCCCAAATTATTCTCTTCTTACCAATCTACCCACCTCCTCCACATAGCGAAAATGACATCCGCTGTCGGTCGACTCCCCAAATAAATGTAGATGTTACCTTTGGGTGGTATTTGTTCATTAGAAAAACATGAAAAAGAATCACTAAGCACTTTTATGAAAGCAAGGAAAACCTTGTGAATATCCTTTTTTCTTCGTTGTCGAAAGGAATCAAACAAAACAAGTGTATTCACGTTTTCTCACCGAGTCGGGGGAACTAGTCGGGGGATCCCGAAGATCGAGGCAAAAGTTCGTACACCGCACTTTGGAGCTTTCACAAAAACACGTCCTCTCTGTTCAAGCTACCGAGGAATTCCTTTTCCCCTGGTCCCGGTGAAGGCGAATGATTTTTCCTATGTGGAATATCGCACATATGTGCACTTGCGGGTGACAGTAAAGTACCCCCCTGCCACACACCCCTGAGGTGGCTTGCAGGGTATTTTGTAGATGTAGATGTAGATGTAGATAAACAACCAACAGTGCAGATGAACCATATAAAAATGTAGTCTAATGCTAAAAAGGAAGTATATAAACTTCTGAAGTACATTTTTTTAAAACTTCTGAAGAGAGTGGTCATTGCAGTGACTTTAATCCTCATGTACTACATATGCAGTACAATGAAGTAAACTGGATTTTCTAGAAAAAATTGACATTGTTGACGCAGGAAGTGTAAACCTGGCTAAACGACCGAACCTTTGAGGACCAATCTCCACTTATGTCAATATTCTTACCAAACAATTTTCCTATGTCATAATACTCGCTTTGATCTTATATGTATTCCTTCCCCCATTTAACTTGGAAAACAATCCCCTTCCAGTCCTCTCCACTTACAAAGACTGTTCAAAATGTTAACGGACTGTTATTTATTAAAAAACGTTACAGCTTATCAACTATAATTCCCCTCAAACTTCTACCGCTACCTATCCAAAACACTTCTACTAATGGGGCTTCCACAGCTGGAATTAAGAAGCAAACGCGTATTGTGGAATCCTGTTTAGTATCTTCGGCCATTTTTGTTTTATCTCCACGAATGTGACATACCTTCGTCCCTTGAGGCCTAATTAAAATTTACCTAATTAAAAATTAAAAAATAAGGCAGGGGAGTAATCAGGTGAGTATAGGTAACCAATCACTGTCATCCCATTTTCATTCAAAACTCGCGAATTATGAAAGGGTTGAATGAGTAAGAGCATTGTCGCTTCGGCAAGCTCTCCTTTCGGGAAATTTTCACGCAATCGTATCATAACTACGAGATTAAGCAAAGAATTGATTGTTCGACGCTGAGAGGGATTCGTGGGGGATAACTCCTTAGAATGTAAGAAAAGAGTTCACATGAACTTAACATTTGACCGTCACTGATATGATTTCTTTGGCCTCGGAGAACTTTCAGATTTCGGCTGTGACGATTGCTTGGGCTTTGGTTTCCACGTCGTACCCGCTAACCCATGAGTCGTAGCCAGTAATGCTAGTCTGAAGGGATGTGTCATTATTACTTGCCCTCTGAAGAAGATTCTAGCTGGCTTCTTCAAACCGAAATCGTTTTTGCTCCTCCGCCATCTGATCAGGACTAATCACAAAAATCATCGAACGCGAAAAAAAAAGCTCTCTCAAAAATAGCAGCAAATCCACAGCGAGTTGATGTAACCGCAGTACACAAAAAGTAGATTATTCGTGAGGTTTTCTTCAAAACATTGCCACCAGCTGCACGACGCTACGACGACCGTTGCAACGCGTTGGTAGCGTAATTCAACCAGTCCTGGAACTTTTTGAACAGACCTTGAGTATTCTTGCGTCATAATCCTCGGGTTTTTCTGTCTCTTCCCTCTCCTCCCTTGCTCACCTTGAAAAAAACCTCCCCACCCCTCTTAGACCCCAGAGCTGGAGTATAAGCAAGTCACGAAACAAATACCCACTCTTCTCGTATTCTACGCAAGAGCCCACGTTCAATAAATTCACTAAGATGTTATGCCCTATCATGCCTTTCATGTGATTATATGGTTACTACTTCTACCATCCGTGGAATCATAATATTTTTTACCCTCGTGTCACGGTATAGTGTGTTTCTAGTTTTTTTTTTAATTTCATATTTTAATTGGACATGTTAGCATTGTTGTTAGCATGGCTATCATTCGTTTTGTTATATTCGTATTAATTTGGAGCAAGTTTAATATCGCGGCGCTTCCGCTGATGCGATTGATACGGACTGAGAAGACCCTGGCCGTCTCACGCGAGAATTGTATTCCTCTGCGCGGAGCGAGTTTGTGGACAATAGACTCGTTCACTAAAAGGAGTCTACTGCGCATATATTTATTTATTTATTTAAATTGCTCACATACAGCATTTCTGCCAATTTAAAGTGACACAGTAACAGACTTTAAATAAAAACAACAACAATCAATGAAAACAATTGGTATGCGGTGAAAATAATAAAAATACAAATAAATCGTAGGTAGGAAGGGAGGTAAATGGGAGAGGTGTTATTTATTCATGGGAAAATGGGACATAGCGAGATTGATGAATGAGTCCGAAGAGAGAAAAAATGGATCTATATTATTAGGCAGAGAATTCAGTAGGGAGGAGAGACGGTAGTGAAGTGAGCGCTTGACAAGGGATAGTCTGGGAATAGGCATATGGAGTATAGATATATATCGTCTAGTTTCGCCACTACTATGTACGAGGGCAGCGATTGCAGGTTATTGTAATTTGGTGATGACAATTATTTGTCGAATCTAATTTCGGGAATAAAAAAGTGATAAATATACGAAGCATTCATTGATATCGAAGGATATCAAAGATGCAACGAATCGAGATATCTATCGACCTTGTCCTGACTGCTTGCTCGACTCGCTTACTGCTGTAGAACGGTGTACGACCGCACCAAAGTTCCTTGCGTTGTGTAGTAGGAGTAGGGCAAGGGAGAGGGAGCTACCAGGGAATTAGGGAGATAAAGGACAAGTAGCTGGCGAGAGGTATCTAAACAAAATGAATATAAATGGTAGTTTCGGGCGTAAATTTATGGAATCCATTCATATTGGAATGAAAACAGTAATTCTTCTACATTCCAATAATGAAGAAACACATCTTATCACAACAGTGACCTGGTTAAACGACAGTGACTTGGTTCAACTGAAGATGACGCTTAACGAAACCCGCAGGTCGTGTTCCAATAAAAAGTGTTCATTGTATTGCATTGCTTGCTTTGTCGCTTTCCATATGTTTTTCTGTCCTTCAAAAACTCTCCCTCAATCCTTTAGAGTAGGTTTAGCTCTTACTCAACCTGCTACTTCCCCTCTGCCTCCTTATTTACCCATTCCCCGTCATTGCTTACCCCCAACTTCCCTCCGTGCCCCCTCTCCATTTGACAGAGGCATACATATATTAGCAGCGCGTCAATGGCTTCTTCACCGTGATCACGACGCTTACCCGTCGAAACCTGGGTCCGTAAAATACAGGAAAGTGAGGATACATACATGTATGACAGTTCTTTTCCCTTATTAAGTTATATTAGTTGGAGTGAGATTTTTTGTAGACAATGAAGACCATATTCGAATGTTATTTGAAGGTTTGAATTATTTTAAGAAGCATAAAATTCATGTGGTAACATTGAAAACGCAAAAATATTGTTTTTTTTTAAATATGAATGAAATTCTCTCCATTCAACTAAGTATAAACATTTTAGGCTTTAACTTGACTTGTTTGTTTCACACCGTTCGCTGAAAGCACCTCCACGACCGAAGTATTTTTTTAGTATTACGCTGAGTAATAAATTTATTTTTGAAAACAAATGAGAAAACCAACTAACTGCCCACCGTTACATTTCTGGCGCCACAAGAAACGGCGTCTATTACGTATTAGTAGATTTGGGTGATTACATGCTTCGGCATTCACTTTTCACAGTATGCTATGCGGTTAACTATTGCTTAATAACTTGTTTATTTTACTTGATTTCAGATCCTCTTTCCAAGTGCTCACGATGAATAAAACAACAGTTTTCTTCGTCACCCTCATAGCTACGTTGGCTGCATTGAGTTCGGCGGCACCGGAAAAGGGTAAGCACGTTATCTACATCGAGGCCAGTAGTGATTTACTTCCCTCATTTCCCAGCTAGGAACGGGAAAACAAATATGTCATAGAGATAGAAACATTAACCATCGAAAAGATAGAAAATATCGCATGTGAAGTCAACAATTCTTTGAACTTTGTCCAGCCGCCATGTATTGTCGCATAATTATTATAATTGCGCTGCCCGAATGAGTCAAGTGATAACTCAGACCTTGGTAGGTATTACTGCCGCTACAAAAACGCAGCTTTCGCTGATAAAAAAGCTGAGTTATTGAAATGAAGAATGAGGCACTGGTGATCCAAAATAGTCGAAGAATTTCATTTGGACACGAGCACAGCCTTCGGTATTTTATATCGGAGTAGTCGCCCTCAAAAGGAATTAAACTGACTCTGGTGATTCCGCAGAACCTAGGACACATGGGATATATCACGGCCCCCTTTAATAATATTAATTATGTACTAAAGGGGATTAATTATGTACATGGATATATCCATTGGAGATATCCCAGCCTTCAGGCCCGGGGCTAACCCCACGGGGAAGTGCACGAAACGCCCCATCGCGCCCAGATCCAAAATTGTTTATTTAAGGGATTTAGAAGTTTTTTTAAAGGAGTTTAGGAGAATTTTCAACCTTGGATTTCTTACCACGTCGGAGATATTTTAATAAAACGAGGAGCAGAGGACCCACCTTCTCACCTATCCGCCGGGGAAGCGTGCGAGGTTCTAATTTGAACTGGGACGAGCACGGCATACATGGTGTGGTAACACCCCGTGCCACACACCCTGGAAGTGGTTTACGTGGTATTTCGTAGGTGTAGATCTTACAACGTGGCGTACCCCTACCGTCCTCGGGGCCGCAAAGTGGCTATTCTCGAGTGAGTGCTCGTCTTCCTTCCCTCAATTAATTTGTAAGGATTCTTTTCATCAAAAAACAGTCATAAAACGTGATGGTTCAGGGTTGCACCTGTTGAAAGGTTGCAATAAAGACAGGTCTCAATTGTAGTTTCCTAAAACAAGAGTCGTAGTCTGTGAAATGGAAGCGAGCGAGCGATGTGAATAGAAGAAATGAAATTATAAAAAAATTTCCATCACTGATAGACATAAAGATTTCTGTGTTAGTAATCTAACCCATAAAAATATACCTATAATTAAAAAAAACAAATGGAGGTGGCGATGCATGGCGATGTATTGATATCTTCTGTCGAATGCAAAGTAAATTTTATAAAATTCACAATTCCCATTAGACGTCCAAGGCAACGCCGGATCAGTCAGAATGGAATAAATATTATAGTTTACATAATGGAATACTAAAGTGCCACAATAAAATGAGATTGGGCAATAATGTAGACTCCCCGGTTATCCACTCACAAGTTCTCAGGAATGAAAAGCGAATATAAATTTGCTCCCGCCTTATGCCTGATGCGATTCACTACGAAGGGCGCGGGATAATCTTCGACCCAGGACGTTTATTTACGAGCGTACAGTCCTGGAGCATTTACTCGATAGAGGTGGTTGAACGGCCACGCCGAAAACTCGGGCGTTTATCTTGTTCCTACTGGATTCCGAGCACTCGGGACGCTGACGTAGCGAGAAATCACGTGAGGGCTACGCCCGCCGTACCGAATGAGTACCCGCGTGTTCGAATGAGAATAGCTAAAGGTATACATGCACACTCGTGTATTCCATGAGGTAATCGGTAGTCGCTGGCTTATCATTTTCAGGTATTCATATTCACCCAAGTATCCGAGTCTTCACCGAGGCACTCAAGTAGTCGCCCAATTATTCGTCTCGGTATGCATGCATTCATCCATGAAGTCATGTAGTACATATTCATCCAGGTACCCAGATATTCACTATAGAACTCGAATGCCAAAGAATAAATAAACTGGCATCGCTCCTTCTACAGACTAACATACAACCTTATTATAATACCACATAATAATATTAAACTATCGAATGAAATCGATGAGTACACTGTTGCCATCTACACATGGTATCCAGCTATAGGAACCTGCTATCGAAATCGGTGTGGTGTGAAATATGACAAATTTCCATTTCACAAAAAATGAACGCGTTGAAATGTTATAGAACACTGAAATGTAAGTCATTTGTGTCTTCCGCAATGTATTTTTGTAAAATTCCGGTATTTTCCATATTATAAATTTACCTATGGCAGTGCACGCATGAAGAATCACACAGTTTCTCTTTCCAGCTCACAATCTGGACTACTATACATCCCACAACTATACATCTGGGTTTGTGCTCATACCAGTTACTGATGTATAGTCCCGGCCAAAATTAAAGTGGCACCTTTCCTCACTGCTCGAAAGTCATCGGCTGTATTTTTTCCGACGCCTAGGAAGGGAATATGAGACAGCTCCCTGAGTAATTCTGAGGTGCAATCGAAGATCCTGTGTTGCCCTTCAGCAAAAGTTGACGGCCTTTGGTTTGTTAGAAACAAATTGAAAAAGCTGGCACGCACGCCATCCAAAAGTGTTACGATAATTCTGCCCTAAATTGTACATGGATGCGCATTCCCCCCCACTGATCACTCTTCTTTTTCCCTCAGGTAATGGAGTCCTTCTGCCGCTCACAAATTCAGCCGGCTGCTCGTCCAACCCAACAGCATGCACACAGTACTGCAGGTCACAGGGGATTCACCGAGGAGAATGCGGCGGGCCGTCCGAGAAATATTGTTTCTGTGCAGTGTAAATGCCCGTGTGCCAGATTACGTGAAACGATGGAAGATTTTTTTCCTATCGTAACAAACTTTTGGTTCACTCTCATAATTTTTTGGGTTCGAGATTGTATGTGCGGATTGGCATCGATGAAAACTAATTGAAAATACAACACTCATTGTACTCATTATTTGACAAACAAAATATTACATCTTGTCATTAATATGTAATATAGGAAATAAAATAACGATTTTTTTCTGTTCTGAATGTAAAATCGACATTGTTTTACGGTTATTATTCACAGTAAGTTAAGCTATTCCGGAGAAAGTAGGTATAAAAAAAATATTTTGTTCCCAGGCTTGGAGGTCAATACCCTAGTCGTTTCATTACCACACAGTACACAATAGCTTCTATGGGAAAGCTTAATGCAACGCCTTAAGTAATTGTATACCACCTTGGCACTACACAGGGCGTCGTTCCAGGTAAATAATGAAATTCCAGGTAGAATATTACATTTAAAAAAGATATTGCATAGCCGACCGTGAATGTCGGTCGGTGGAAAATAGGAATAGGGCCGGATGATATCAGACGGAAATAGTCACTCTCACAAGGTTTTGTCGCGAATTTTATAAGGGAAGATACACTTACGGACAGACTGAAGGAGCTACATCAACGGGATCGTCAATTTCTTCTACAATACCTGGCCATTCTATCAAGAATTCTGACTTTCATCAATAAATTAGTTCGCTTACAAACTAGAGATGTGAGTCCGGTGCATTGACGACACTTTAGAAGTAGGGACATGCGGTATGAAGACTTAGGAAGTAATCTTTGAATACCTGATCCGCAGTGGCATACGCAGCATTGACTTTTGGGGGATTTTGACTTCTGGGGGGGTTTCATTAATATTTATATGCATTATCATAAAATGAGATTTAGAGTATTATTCATTAAAAGAATAATTAAATTAACATTCTCTTTTCGCGAAGACAATTCCAATTTATTTTTCAGTCCAATTGCCAAAATTCTAAACGCTAGTTCAGGTAAACGAACGAAAACGAATTCAGGTAAACATGTTTTGAAGGGGGGGGGTTTAAACCCTAAACCTCCCCCCCCCTGTCCGTACGCCACTGCTGATCGGTAGACGCAGTGACACAAAGTTCACCGAGGAAATGAATGAAAACGGTAGGCTTAAAGTTTTTGGATGCATTTATAATCCGAAAAACTCGACGGAAAATCGGGTTAAAATTACAAATCCCAACATGTATTCTAATTCAGAATAACACCAGTATCTGGGACACACTCGAAAAGGAAAGGAATCACGTGGAAAAACTAGTGTATGTATTGATCAGTGATAGTTATGCAAGGAGTTGAAATTGACAAAGTATAATACGGAAAAATTAAAAATTAGCAGAATTAATGCTGGACGAAATTAATTCGGAATAAATTGATGCTGGACGCAAGAAAAAAGGATACTTATCTATTTTGTGCCATGGACAGATCGGACAAAAAACCCTGGATTATAAGGAAACATGGCAAGTATTGTATCTTCAAGTCGCAGCTACAAATCAAAAATATACCGCTGAGCATGAAAGACAGGGACAACACGGAAACCGAAGGCTTGCAGAAGATAAAAACTAAAACCCGCGAAAAAGCACATTTTGGCAAAACAAAGAGCGCATAAAAGATAAGGAGAAAAGGATATTAAAATACAATTAGAATGAGAATGCACTTGAGTTGGCTGGAGCGATATTTGTATGAGAACAGATTTGCATGAAACTTTGAATACTTGTCTTTATTAACAATATCTTTCGATAGAAGTGAAAAAACTGCATGCCATCGATTTGCTTTCAATGGCAATTCAATGTTATTTTAACACGTGACCTTATGGCACATGACATATATTTCTAAATAATTCTATTACATATGAACATATATTATCCTCAGCGCAAAATAATACGTTTCATATTATTATAATGGTTGCTAACAAATATCAAGGTATCAGGCCGAGTAAAAAAAGCGTACTTAGATATGATTTTCGCTTAAATTTCGGATTCCGCACCGAAAATCCAAGTCATACCAATGCTTTAATAAAGGCGAAATACTTAAAATATAATTTTGCATCATTTATATGCATGGTGATTTCCAGCGTATAAACAGATGCACTTCAGCGAAATGAGGTCCAAGAATTTTTTTTCGACTAGAAAAGTTGTTAAAATGTTCACTCAATGAATCACGATCACCGCTCCAGCCACCTTAAAGAGGCCAGCGGTCACTAGACTTGCTGAGTAGCCCAGGAAAAATAAGCAAAATTTGACCCGAACCCGGAAAAAAATAATAACAAAGCCGGACATTTTAGCTGTATGCAGGACCCCTTTGATATGAACATATCAAAAGTCCCAAGTTCTCCCAGGTGGGATAACGAAAATATCCTGGAAAAACCTGGAAATACTGGAATTTTCCTGGAATTCGTGCTGTTCGGTAACTAGAAGAGCTAGAGAGGCGTTCTTTTTTTCTGCCACTCCTGCTTTTAGTGCTCTACATTAGTGAAAGGCGTCCGGCAGCTTCCCGAGGCTCCCGTTCTGATTCTGGTCCACTATAAGGTCATCAAGTACCACATAATGTACTAAAATCGCCTTAAACCGGTATTTGCCGGACTAATAAGTGGCGAAACGGCATTACTACAACTGGGTTCGGTGCCTGGCACAAGTATAACTTTTCTGAGCACCAATACCTGCAGCAGCACCCCGAACCTTCCCGCCTATAAGATGCGAGAAGTGTTCGACCATCCACGGGCCTCTGATGCCTTTAAAGGGTGCTATTCACTCGAGTATCATATATATTATTTCTCAAGGGCTTTTTTTTGTCGGACGCCATAATTTCCTTAATACTTCTTAAATTTTCATTAATGAGGCATCATTTTAAAGCTTTTCTTAACCATTACACCGGAAAAATATACAAATTACTCACATTGCAGTTATTTTTCGAAAAATTACAATTGAAAAAAAAAACGGTTTTTTGAAATCCTGCCCTCGACCTATCGATCGTCTATCGAGAATATCGAGATATATCGACACAGAAATCAATGAACTCAATTTTAACCAAATTTATTCAACAGCCATATTATGTCCAAAAAATGACGATTGTACCACAATCAATGATTATGTTATTTCGAATTTGTTACCTGGACAGGAAACGGTTTATCTCAGTTCTGATTCGGTTCTCTGCGAAAAGACGGAAAACGTTCAGTTGTATCCATTAGAATTTCTGAACTCATTAAGCCCTTCAAGTTTCCCACCTCATAAACTCATACTAAAAAAGAACGCTATTATCATGTTGATTAGAAACCTAAACGCTAAGCAGGGCTTAATTAATGGCGCCAGATTAGTTGTAACTCACTTGGGCAACTACACTATCACAGCGAAATTGATTGACTCCGGTCAAAGTGTCGTCATACCACGCATTAAACTCACCCCTTCTGATCCTACTGTGCCTTTCATACTGACTAGGAAGCAATTTCCCATTAAAGTTGCCTTTGCCATGACTATAAATAAGGCACAGGGACAGACGCTTACAAGGGCAGAATTGCACTTGCCTGACCCTGTTTTTTCACACGGCCAGTTGTATGTGGCGTTTTCCAGGGTGCGCTCTTTCAGTGACATCTATGTCTGTGTAAAACAGACCCACCAACAAACAATCACAGATGACCATATCATCACTTCAAACATAGTGTTCAAAGAGGTCCTGTAAACATGTAAATATGCTGTAAATATGTAAATACCTTAACCTTATGTTTCAAAAAATATATAATCTAAAATTTAAACACACATCTATTCCTTACTTCAACCCACACCTATATCAATGACGCACTAGCTACACGGTACTAACTATACGGTGTGCACTTCAATTAAGTGGGATTTGAGGAGGATACAGTGCGAATGCTTCGCACGGGTCGACTAGTATATATATAATTATTCTCCTGGAGAAAGTTGTGGTTGAACTGCGACGCTTCACCTACTTTTCTATTTTGTAGTCGACAATTAGCCTAACTGCGTTAAAATATTACCGTAAAAGGTTAACTCCAAGTGAGTGATCTGTAAATAAAATGTCCTCAGTCCTCCCGCTGCCTGTACCACTGGATGTCGAGAGCGCACGGTGGGGCCCCCACGCTTTCATTGTTATAAGTCAGCGACGCCCCCTTTCCCCCTTACCGTGGTCCGTACCGGTTCGTAAATCACTCAGTCAGTGCTCTCCAATGCAAAAAGTGTTTAGCGTCGCGTTTTCAAGTTATTTTTTGTGACGTGCAATGGAGTTGTTGGACGAGTGTTATCTGTGTGCTTTCGTTGGAAGCAAAGGTGGCAAAGAATCAGTGAAATATGGTGAAAAAGGAATACAAACAAATTTAAATGCAAGTAAAACGATAAAGAATGGTGCCGAGGTATTTTTTAAGGACAAGACGTCGGTGCTTTTGCATAGCGAGTGCAGAAGGGAGTACACACGCAGACCGACATCCCCCTCCGCGGAACTCCCAGATCATCTGAAGAGGAGATCATCCACAGACACGCCATTTAACTTCAAAGTACATTGTATTTTTTGTGCCAAAAGTGTGGACGAAAAGCACCCTGAGAGGAAGCCTTGAAGTGTAGTTTGGACCGTCGAAGTGATCAAGACTATACGTACCATAAGCAGATGCAGAAAGAGGTGATCAGGATGAGTGGGGAACTGAAGTAATCCTGAGATTAAGCGTAGTGTCTGATCTAGTCGCGGCAGAAGGCAGGTATCACAGAGATTGTTATGCTTATTTTAAACGAATTGGCTCCTGTAAGCCGGGAACCACATCAGAACGTGGCAAGAGTCGTAATGAAGACGAGTCAAAAAGTGCTGCCTTTGAATTGTTATATAAGGAACTTGAGGAAAATTGCGAAGATGACAGCCAGTACAGCATGAAAGAATTGATGACAATACAGGATAAGTATTCAAAGAGTAACCGAGAAAAGTACACTGAAAAAAGGCTGAGGAGTAAACTAGAAGAAAGATAAGGTGACTCAATCACCTTTACTGAACTGCCTGGACGCAGGGGTGTGATGTGTTTCACAGGGATTGCGCAAAAAATATTAAGCACGAAACGGTACAGTGAGCGGTGCGTGGATAGCCGAAGTGAGGAAATAAGAATAGTAAAATGAGCTGCACAACTTATCAAAGTTATATGTATGCCAATGGTGCTTGCCGCATCTAGTCAAAGTCCTCTGAAAAAAGAAATAATTAGGTTGGGTGGTTTTCATATGTTTAAGTCATTCCTGGGTACCATGAGTGTAATTTAAAAAAAATTATTTAATAAACTGTTATTGTAGACGATCGGGCACTTCCCGCACCTTGTAGGCGGGCAGATTCGGGGTGCAGCTGCAGGTATTGGTGCTCAGAAAAGTTATACTTGTGCCAGGCACCGAACCCAGTTGTAGTAATGCCGTTTCGCCGCTAATTAGTCCGGCAAATATCGGTTTAAGGCGATTTTAGTACATTATGTGGTACTTGATGACCTTATAGTGGACCAGGATCAGAACGGGAGCCTCGGGAGGCTGCCGGACGCCTTTCACTAATGTAGAGCACTAAAAGCAGGAGTGGCAGAAAAAAAGAACGCCTCTCTAGCTATTCTAGTTACCGAACAGCACGAATTCCAGGAAAATTCCAGCATTTCCAGGTTTTTCCAGGATATTTTCGTTATCCCACCTGGGAGAGCTTGGGACTTTTGATATGTTCATCTCAAAGGGGTCTTGAATACAGCTAAAAAGGTCCGGCTTTGTTATTATTTTTTTCCGGGTTAAAACCTAATTTTCCTGGGCTAGAGGACGGCCATGAGATGGAGATGATAGAGACTTAAAAGTCATCGGTCGCAACAACAGCAATCGCGAGGGCGAAAATTGCCAAAACAAAACTGGGATGACATGAGATTGAAATTAAAAAAGATCCAAACAACTTCCACAGGGACCCGGGAACGAGGACCTTGAGACACTTCCAGTTCTAAAGTATTCTGGAATCTCTAGCTCCGCTCCCACTGTAAGTACAACTTGTGCCCCGGAAACTATATGAATTTGTTCGCAGTTCGCAGCGAAAAGCTACGACACACGCACTGAAGAAGTGACCAGCAGCGGAGAATAAATGATGCCTGTATAAACTTAGACCTTAAGTACTAAAACCAAATACCTCAGCATTATTGCACCTAAAAAGTTTTAGCCATTTCATTATTGTACAGTCGCCGCATTAAGTCTGGCGACATCGGGAACTCAATCCCCTAAATTCAATAGCCCCCAAGACGAGGTTCTGATTCACGACTACTCTGGCCAATTTCTCACCTCCCTCCCACACCCCTCCTCTCTATCTCTCCTTCCCACCCCTCACTTTTGAATCACTGGAGCCACTCAAAATCGTAGTTTCGCCTATTCGGCGGTTTTGTCGATGTCGCCAGACTTTATGCGGCGACTGTACATACTGAGGAACTTTCCAAAAACATTGAGGCGACAATCGGAAGCAAAGCACAATGATGAAAACCCGAGGTCAAAGTGAAGCCTAGTTTCGGAGATAAAAATTCGTAAATAATCGTAATTTGAACGCCACGAAAAATGTCCTAAAAAGGGGCGTGTCCCATGTCGAACGTCACAATTGCCTTCCGAGAGCCGGTAGCCTTCCGTCCCGACGGGCTCAAGGCCATGGATATAATCCATGGCTTTGGACGGGCTCAGGCAATCCCGGTGGCGTGCATGGAGAACTGCGAAATAGGGGACATCAAATTGATTCATTGATGTTAATAGAGTGTGAAAAATATTTCTTTTTAGAGCTACGAGGAAATAATTACTGTTACCTCAAAAAAGAAGTATCAGTGGATAAACGGGAAATGCAATCTTATTCCTCTTATGGTCGGGGGAACCCTCAAAATTTTCCCGTTAAGTTCAAGTTTTCCCGAATATAATTAAAATTTCTAAATACAGCGTGTTATATTGCACGTATCAAATCTCCTTAAAGCTTTTGGTGCTTTCGTTGTGCGAAGATGGCTTTTCTCTGGTAAACTTCGTGAACACAACAATATCATAAAAAATCGCCCATTTGTCAGTTTATATGGCCATTGTTGTTTATCTTTACTCCAGCTGTCGCACGTAGATATAATATTTTTCCGTCATGATCTACATTCGGTACAAATATTGCTTGGTGGTCGAATTGCGACGTATACAGCTCCAAAAAATATTTTCTTGTTTGCCGCACGAGAGAAAACTATGGAGCTTGTATTTGTAAGCTATTGGAGAAAAAATCCCGGGGGCATTTCAAGATAAACTGTGGATTTCTTATGTGAGGATCACTTAAATTTAGGTGAAACATTACATAAAACTTACCAATTAAATTTAGTAATAATATTGTACATACAGTGTGCAGTGAATTTCTAACCCTTAACCTGCTCAAAAACGTCATTGTTAAAGACCCAATCCGCATTAACCGGCCTAAAGAGCGATATTAAAAAATAATAAGAACCCATTTCTGCACGTAAATAAATGCACAAAAAAAGAAAATAGTTCATTTGTTTTATTATGCGAATTACTGATAATTTTTGTGAGGTGGAAATACTATGAAGGTAAAACAAAGTGAAGCCAGGTATTGGGCCTAGTGTTTGAATGCCAACAACGCAGGACTGGACAATTTGGAACCTATGTATGGTCGTAATTGCCGTGAGAAGGGGGCTAGGTGGTCCATTATTTCATCTATGAGAACTAGACAACTAGTTGGTTGTATTAAACATTTCATCGATAATTGAGGCCGATTATTTTCATGCAGTATGGCGGGACTGAGGCAAAAGAAGAGCGAAACTGGTCTTTCTCGAATTTGACCCCGTCTTGAGGTGGAGAACTTCTCAACAATTCTTTCTTTCAAATAAAAATCAATATGATAGCCTTTCTGCTAATAAACGATAAATTAAAACATTAGACCAAACAAATGTGATGTTTTGTTGATAAAGTCAACATTTACAACAAAGCATTCAGTCAATTTCTTGCTTTGCCATGGGATACTGCGAGAATAAGCAGAGGCTAGTTTAGTTGCAATTCCAATATAATCCGTTTATATAATCAGGAGTTAACTCAGGTGTATTAACAGAGAATTAAACTCAATGGCTTGAGCCATGTTAGCACAGCTTTGACATGGCAGTATAGAATAGAAACTCGCAGTATCCCAGGCATGGCCATGGGATACTGCGAGAATAAGCAGAGGCTAGTTTAGTTGCAATTCCAATATAATCCGTTTATATAATCAGGAGTTAACTCAGGTGTATTAACAGAGAATTAAACTCAATGGCTTGAGCCATGTTAGCACAGCTTTGACATGGCAGTATAGAATAGAAACTCGCAGTATCCCAGGCATGGCCATGGGATACTGCGAGAATAAGTAGAGGCTAGTTTAGTTGCAATTCCAATATAATCCGTTTATATAATCAGGAGTTAACTCAGGTGTATTAACAGAGAATTAAACTCAATGGCTTGAGCCATGTTAGCACAGCTTTGACATGGCAGTATAGAATAGAAACTCGCAGTATCCCAGGCATGGCCATGGGATACTGCGAGAATAAGTAGAGGCTAGTTTAGTTGCAATTCCAATATAATCCGTTTATATAATCAGGAGTTAACTCAGGTGTATTAACAGAGAATTAAACTCAATGGCTTGAGCCATGTTAGCACAGCTTTGACATGGCAGTATAGAATAGAAACTCGCAGTATCCCAGGCATGGCCATGGGATACTGCGAGAATAAGTAGAGGCTAGTTTAGTTGCAATTCCAATATAATCCGTTTATATAATCAGGAGTTAACTCAGGTGTATTAACAGAGAATTAAACTCAATGGCTTGAGCCATGTTAGCACAGCTTTGACATGGCAGTATAGAAGTGTACATATGACATCAATGACAGAATTGAAAATACTGTTAATTTAATACATGTAACTTAGAAATATTCCTAAACAGCCAAATACTGCAGCAGAGCAATAACTATTGTGAAGAAGCTGCATCTCATGTCTGCCTACAAATGCAAACTCATCCATTGCTACCCTGAAAAAGTCCTAAAATGCAACTTTATAATTAGCGTCATAATAGAAAATGGAGATAACCCTTTCGGTGGGATTAATATTGATATTTTTGCATGAGTGTTATCAATAAAACTTTTGTCTTATCATAATTAATCATTTAATTATATATTAACTTCCCTTCGCATAAAGGTGCTTTGATTTACGTACATTCCTTGGTCATAAACAATCACATTATAGTGCAAAATACAATTAATCTCTCCCTAAAAAATTCGGTGAATTTTTGTCACTAATAAAAAACTATTAATGCCAAATATCGCATAAAACAATGAAAATAAACCTCTGGGCACCATCTATTTGGGTAAAACATTAAAATTTAACAAACATATACCCGGTAAACTATCAAATCAGCTTGGGGTCCACTAAATAACATCGACAGAAATACCACAGATGAAATGTCGTTGATATTCATCCATCAACTCTCTAAAAAAATAAACGCACCAAAAACTATTAACTAAACCTCAATTGATTGGTTGCGATATCAAGATACAGTGAGAATGATGTCTACGACAGGAAATCTTACGATATCTCAGCGTCATCGGCTGATATGAACAACCATAATACCAATACCCACGACAGTGAAAAATAACGTACGATATCTCAGCCGAAATCGTACGTTGCGTCGAATGATAACTAATGGCAAACATAACAGCATTTCACTTATCGTACGATAAGCCACCTAGTAACCGACTAAAATCGTAACGCTTGTATGTAGTTTCCCGTAATAGACACCCAAAGCGTCCACTTGAGGCAAGTTATTTGACTTCGTCTCGACGAATTCCTCTTCCAATTCTCAAATAATAACATTTTACGATGATAAGTATATCGCATGATACAGGCTCCTGTAGATTGGTAAGAAGGCAGCGAGCGCGGAATTGAAGCGGATTCCAAGGAGCGAAGATGAGCTAGAATTCACGGCCGACCGCGAAGGAGAAAGACAGTTGTGAAGTCAGGCCTATTACTTTCAACATAGCGCGCTCTACCCTCCTCTTCAAAAGCAAATGAATTTTGAGTCAGCTATAGTAAAATAAATATCTGTGATCCAGAATAACTGAAGGCATTTTCATGTTAGGTTTATGGCAATGAATGAGATTCAGGTAGATAAAATTCTGTAGCAAAAGTTGCAAAGTTCCTCTTGGGAAAGGTGTGTGGTCACTTTCAAAATTCTTGTCATTTAAGGAAACTCGGAAAAGTTTGGAAAGAAAACCATGCAACAATGTGCACCTTATTTTACAGCGAATCATTAACAATTATTAATCATGTAAGCTAAAAAATATTTGTTAAAATACAATTGAATCAAATAGACTCAACTTGCGAAATTAAAATTATTATATCCATAATCAGTGGAGTCCAGGCTAATCAAACAATTATCTGTTGAGGCAGCACAGATTTTTTTCGGTGAGATTAAATTAACAATAAAGGCAAATATCGTATATTAAAATTGAATGCCCTCGTAAATCTGGCCAGTGATTCAAAGCGTATTATGCACATCAAACTCAACGCTGGTTGATAAAGGGCCCTTCAAAAATACATTCTTCATAACCAGAGATGCCACGAAACGTAAATATTCGAAACACGCCTCTTCACTCATCCTCATGGAATTGAATCGGTCAGGTCCTTCTAATTGCGGCGGATGTTTACGGGAAAACCCGTTGTATTCTGGAAGTCCATGTTTTACCCACATTTTCAAAACAGGGTTATCGTTATCATGTTCTCAAATACAGTCAAAATTCGAAAAAAAAAATAAAAACTGTTTTGCCCTCAAACTTAAACTGAGTGATGTTGCCTCTGTATGAAACTAAGCATACAACTCATTGAACCGAAATTCCCAAGAATATACCTAAAAGTGATGGAATGTGTATACAGATCGCGCCGCAGACCATCTGAGTAAATTTTGACGACGCTGGCTTACACAAGTATTCTTTCTGAGCGTGCCTGGGAGCCAAACCAAAGTGACAACCAGCAGTTTATCATTTTGGTTTGAAGTTTACATACCTATCCAGTCAAGATGCGAGGATAGCAACTATATAGTCATACGGTCACGAAACTAACTCGGGTCTCTTGTATTAAACTGATAGAACCAGGCAATACTTACAATGTGGAATTTCACAACGTTAAACATTGTGACAAGAAAAATACTTGGTACAATTCCACACTAGTTTTTTTTATTGGCCGATCGATTTCGACGACTATCGCGTTATTTTCAAGGTAAATTTGACAAAGTAACCTTGAAAATGAAACAGTAGTCGTCAAAGTAGATCGATCAATAAAACACTAGTGTGCTACGAGGTATTCCGTGGTGATCCGAAACGGTGGGCGGACTGCGCGGCCGCCAGGAGCCAATGAACTCCTAGGACAATCCTAAGCTATAATAAGATATTAAAATATCATTCACATAAAAATTTTTCAATTCAATAACTCTTCATTTTTATCGAGTCTTCCACGCACATGATGCATGCAGAATCGCAAACCTTGTGTGTTATTTTATTCATGTGATTTTAATATGTGATTATTGTCATTACAAATGATTTTCTGTACGTTATAAATCTAATAATCGAAATACGAAACTACAGTTATTCTTGAACTCGATACTCTCAGGCGTTACTTTGTAAAATTCCATTTTGATAGAATCAAAAACAAACTTTGTAAATTTTACAATCAATTTTATTCACTACGACCGGTTTCGACGCATAGGCGACATCTTCAGGTAAATTTCATATCATGCACTCTGTGCATAAATATCATATACTCTGTGCTTGATATGAAATTTACCTGAAGATGTCGCCTATGCGTCGAAACCGGTCGTAGTGAATAAAATTGATTGTAAAATTTACAAAGTTTGTTTTTGATTCTACAGTTATTCTTATTACTACTAAAGTTTTCCATAAAATGCGAAGTTTCACAAAAAAATAAAACTTAAGAATGCAGTCAATATTAAAGTGCATTGTTATACATCTTATAAATTGTATTAGTAAATTAATAAGATTAATAAATTTATCAGACTACTTCCATTACAGGGCAATTTTATACTTCTACCGCTCGGGGGAGACCCAGACACCGATGTCCGCCACTGGTACTGACAATGAGTGTTCTACCTTTCATCATGGTTATCGGGTCTCTTGCGTGCTTCCAGGAGAAATATATGATCATTCATAAGTGCCTATCAAGCCTTACGAATATTTCGTAATTGGCGATATTCCTCAGAGAGAAATATCACGAATGACTCAAGAAAGCGGCCCGGAAGAAAAAAAGGAGAAAGGTTTTCCTTTAAAAAAGGCTTTGAGACAGGGGGTCGAGAACATTGCGAAAGCTTTCCGAGTATCTTCCCACGTCCCCGATGTCAGAACCTATTCTCACAGTAGAGCCGAAGCTCTTAAGTCATGTTTTTGAGTTATTACTACGTCGACCAGCAGTTTATCATTTTGGTTTGAAGTTTATATAGCTATCCAGAAAAACAATATCCCCACACCATGCGACAAACGCTTCCTCGTCCACTGGTAAAAGTATCCTCCTACACCTTGGAGACGGAGCCTCAAGCTACGAACAACCGTTAGCAGCGACGCCCTCAACAGCACAAGAAGGTACCCCGACAGAAGATCACGACGACATCAGATCACGCGACAACAGATCACGAAGAACAGACCACGAAGACAATAGCTCACGACGACAATAGATCACGATGCACAAAAAACGCTGTATTTAAATAAGTGAAAGATAGAATAAACCTAATAACACGGGTTTCACTTCATCAGATATATTTCACTGTTATAATTCCTAATAGCATGATACAAATCACACTTACACACTTTATTATCATTTAGGGTTATTTGGTTGGGCAACTCGCCGTAGTTTTACGCAAAACAATCACCATTGGGGTGGGTTGGGTAATGACCAACGGGGCGGCCCCCGGAGCCAAAGCCGGAGTTGGTTCAAAAGGGTATTCGTGAAAAAAGAAACGTAACTATCCGCCAAATAACCCAGGTAGCCTTGAAGGTTACCCGTGCAACCAGTCTCAAGGAGTTCGTGCGTTTCCCCGCTTGGTGGCGCTGTCATCAGGTATGCCCTCTATTAGGGCCTATTATATTATCCTAATTGAGGGCCTCTAGTATGCCAGTAATGTCACAGAGTAAAGATATATCCCTACTCTGTGGTAATGTTATCTCTCTCTACATTCGGAACGACTTCTCAGCGCCCCCTCCAAATTACACATCTGCGGCAAAATATTGAAGGGAAATATATTACAAAGTAATTTTCCCATTTTAATCGTGATTTAGTGTCGCGTGATCTGTTGTCGTGATCTATTGTCTTCGTGATCTGTTGTCGCGTGATCTGTTGTCGCGTGATCTAATGTCATGGATCCGCACAAAAGTGACCATTTTATTATTTTGGATTTGGATATCAGTAAGTTATTTTGTAAAAACCTAAATCGAGTTGTTCGGGGATGGAGTACCAACATCCAAATTCTGATTGCGAAATCGTTTTGAATTTAGCTGAAACTGTTCTGATTCCGTCCGCGCTACGTGGCACACGAATTCCTTCCCTTATCATCGTCTCCAAGGAATTTATAATTCAAATTAAGAGAAACTGTAAAGCTCCGGATAATTGAGCAACAGACAGTGATTATCACTTACACTCTAACGAACAAGATATATTCAACTTTTTTCATCTTTGATATTAGGGGATTCAGAGTAAATTGGAAAAAAAACTCAAACAGGTACTCGGGAAAATAGGAATAGATAGACAAGATAGGAGACTAACCCGAAACTTATGTATGCCCCAGAGAGGACAAGTGAGGGTGGCTAACGGTGAATCAGGGTGGGCAGTTTAAGATCGCGGGATAAGGCAAGGGTGCCCGTTGTCACCCTTGCTTTTTCACATTTATGCTGAGGAAATGGTAATAGAGACATTGGAAGACCTAGATGTGGGAATCAAAGTAGGAGGCCAGCTGATAAAGTTGGTTAGATTCGCAGACGACCAGGCGTTGACTAGTCGATCATCGAAGGGATTAGAAGCTTTAGTAGATGCACTATAATTTCAGGGCGGGAAATACGGAATGAAGATAAATCATAAGAAAATAAAGGACAAAGAAAACGAGGCTTGTCATAAGAGTAGGAGGGCACAAACTGGAAAAGTAGAGAAATTGAATTACTTGGGTAGTGCGCTAGAATAAAATGTACATAGTAGCAAAGACATAAGGAGGGGAATGACGTTAGCGAATACAGAGTTTAATAATAGAAGGAAACTGATGACGGGGACCTTGGGTAAGGATATAAAGAGGAGGCTGGCGAGTAGCTTGATATGGAGTATGGTGTTGTAAGAGGCAGAAACGTTGACTATGAGAAAGGAGGGTGAGAATAGGCTGCAGGCGTTCGAGATGTGGGTGTGGAGTATGGAATTGGTGCGGTGGACGAAAAGGAAGACAAATTAGGAAGTATTTGACATGGTTGGCGAGGAGAGGAAACTTCTGGATGAGATTATGGGGAAGCAGGAAGCAGGGGGAAGTGGCTGAAAGGAGTAATAAGGGGCGATGGGAAGGGGATGACATATAATAGGTTTTATGGACGGGATGAAAAAGGATAGGACGTAGGCGGAGATGAAGAAATAAATACTAGAGATAGATGAGGCCCCGCACGCTTAAAAATCTGGAGGATTTTTTGTGACTTCCATTGATACCTACCTTTAAACGGTAGATTACTTTAATGAAATTAAGGGTTTCAGTTACAGGATTTATTTTAGTAAAATACTTGATCGGGTTGTGAGGGAATGGAGGGCCAGCATCTTGATGGTGACTCCACAGTTGTTGCGAATTTAGTTGCATGAAATTATTCTGACTCAGAAGAATAAAATGGAATGGAGGAGGCATGGCCGTGAACGCTTTACGAACTAAGCTGAAGCAAGAACAGTGGTGCATGGGAAGGTTAACGTGCCGAGTAGGCGCGGCCTACCAGTCACAAAACATCGCTTTACCTGTGGGTTTTAACCATGATTTAACGAAAATCAGACGCGACCACCGGGAACGTAAGCCAGAGCAAGGTCTAAAATTTGCCGACTGTTATGGCGGAATCGGCTCCAAGAATCAAGTGGAATGTCGCCTCCATTTCTTTCCCAACCTTCTTGGATTCCGTCCGTGCACAAGAGTTCATTTCTTCCTCAGACTTTCACCGTTTTCAAGAAATGTATAACACATATCGATCAAGCAAATCCGTTAATCTATCCATAATTTAGGCGCTGAATGTAAAAAATTAACATAATTATTTTGGATAAATTGTTATTTTGTTAAGGATTTGTACTATTATCACGGTGACACTAGTTATCAAAACATACGCTAATTGGAATTAAATAGCGTGAAAACAGTACAGAGCTTCTAATTTATTCCACTTTGCCTTCCCTGGGGAGTGTTTGGTGTATTCGAGATAATTCCAGTCATGTAAGTAAGGAGTGACGTGTTTTCTACAATCGCGAACGGTTCAATAATTTTTGATGTACTTCAACTATTAGAATGGATAACTTAAGGGTTCGCTATGTTGTTTATTGCGTCTCTAATTTGGGTTTTCAACTCGATCGACAATTTCCCGGTTATGAAAACTCGATCGGAAAGGCTGCGTGAGATTGACACGAGAGGTTCAAATACACAAAAATCTAGAACCACTCCTGATTGTACCACGTGATTCCTTCGGTACGTGGTCGAAATAATCTCGAATGGTTCAAACGAAAACGCAAAGAGGGAATCCAGGGGGGGGGATCCCTTCGAGTAAATTTTCTATACTCCCAATCCACCCACAGCACTACTCCGTAGGTTTTTCCTTTCCACAAATTGTACATACATTATGTATCCTTCTCCATAACCTCACGTCAAACGTCTCCAAAGCATCCTTATCCTTCCTTCCCAAGGTACAAATTCCATCACCACATGACGACTCGCTCCATGACAGGCTCCTCACTCAACTTATGTTTTCATCTTGACCAAAATTCAATTTCAATTGTTTTCTCCTCTTAAAGAACGAACGTATGCAACTGTCTAGCATTTTCCACTACTGAATTAGCGCTTAGTACACTTTTGGGCAGAATTCCTCCCTAGTAACAAACACGTTGCCCCAGTAGGTACTACATAGAGTGTAGTGCTTATAATGGGTCGATAAATAAAGGGGTAAATTCTTAAGTTTTTAGTAACAAAAGTTCCTCCAGAAATCAGAATAGATTAATAGAAAGGAAAAGCAGCGTGTCAGGCTCAGCATCACTAATTTCCAATAAAACATTTAGTACCTTTAAGCATGGGAAACGTCAGCTGCGTCATAATGTCAATGGAAGGAAAGGTAGTAGGTCAGTTGGTGAGACAAAAACGAGAAAACAGAGGTCAGTAGATTCAAGTCATTTAAAAAGTGAGATAAAAAATTCTGCAGTGCCCGGAAGTAGGAATACAGGGCCTAAAAATAAATTAATCGGAAAGAGCGAATCGAAAATACTCCCAAATTGCAATAATATTAGTGATGAAGTAATAGTCGTGGCAGTAATTAATTGCCGTAGTTTAAGAAATAAGATTCCTGAATTCCACCATTTAATTCATAGTACGAAGTGTAACGTCATTATAGGAACAGAAAGTTGGCTTACAGATGATGATTCAGACAGTGAAGTCTTCCCAAAATCTTTCACCGTTTATAGGAAAGATAGAGTTAACCGAGCTGGAGGCGGAGTATTTGTAGCTGTAAAGAATTCAATTGTCAGCCAAGCGGAAACCTTACCGGAGACCAGCGTTGAATCTGTGTGGTGTTCAATTAAATGTCCTAAATCGAAAACTATATTTGTATGCTCGTACTATAGACCACCAAACACAGATATAACATCAATTTTAGATTTTGAAACCCAAATAAACAGCATAGTATCCAAATATCCTGATAGAAATCTGATATTAGGCGGAGATTTCAACTTACCCTCTATAGATTGGAAGACCTATAGCTTCATACCCGGTGGGAGAGATAGAGTCATTTGCGAGGCGTTACTGCACGCTTTTTCATCACACGCATTGCTTCAAATAGCTTCCGCTCCTAACAGAGGAGAAAATATTCTTGATTTGTTAGCGACAAATATACCACATCAGGTAATAAATGTGAGCACCGTCGAGGGAATCAGTGATCATAGGGCAGTAACAGCTAAGTTTTCTTTAAATATCGCAAAAAGTTTTAAACGAGAACGAAAAGTTTTCATATTTAAAAGAGCTGATTTTGATGGGTTCAAGAGTAATCTGAAAAATGCTTTTCCCGTGTTTCAAAAATCAGTAATGGAATCAAATGTAGAAGGGACTTGGAAAGCTTTTCTTTCGCTCATAAATTCAGGAATCAAAAGATATATCCCTAGTAAAATAAAAAAAAGAAGGTAGCGAACCGAGATGGTATGACGCGGAAGTCAGAAAATCGTTAAGGCGACAGAGAGCGTGCCATGCTAAGATGAAAAAAATCATTCATGATGTATCTCCTAGTGATCGAGAGTTAATAATTAATAAATATAAGTTGTCTAAAGCCGCTGCAAAGGAAGCGTTCAGGAAAGCATTCACGAATTTTAAAAGGAAAACACTTGTAGAGCAGTTACGGGATGACCCAAAAGCATTTTGGTCTTATGTTAGGGAAGTTCAAGGTAAAAGATCTACCGTTTGTTCGCTAAGAAACGATAATGGAGATGTGTTAACAAACAGTTCCGATAAAGCCAATTTATTAAATTCCTACTTTAAGATCGTGTTCACCGAGTCATCTGAGAATTCATCCGTGGCGGTTGATAATCACTGCATACGAAAGATGCCTCCCCTTGATATTAGTGCTCACGGAATAGAAATTTTATTGAAATTGCTCAGTCCAAATAAGTCACCTGGTCCAGACGAAATCCCTTCTCGCGTGTATAAAGAACTAGCGTCAGAAATTGCCCCCTACTTGCAGCTAATATTCACAAAATCCATAAAGCAACACGGAGTACCAAATGACTGGAAAATTGCCAATGTAACGCCCATATTCAAAAGTGGAGACAAGGAACAGCCATGTAATTACAGACCGATATCTTTAACGTCCATTTCATGCAAAATCCTTGAACACATTGTTGTCAGCTCAGTATTGAAACACCTAGACACGCATAACTTGTTAATGAGAACTCAACACGGATTCAGGAAAGGTAGATCATGCGAAACTCAGTTAGCGCTGTTTGCCCACGATATATTAGTCTCCGGAGAGGACAGCATTCCAGTGGACGCGATTTTTCTTGATTTCAAAAAAGCATTTGATAAAGTGCCCCACGGAAAGTTATTAGTAAAACTAAAATCATACGGCCTAGACGATGATGTAATTTCCTGGATCAGAGAACTTTTGAGCGATCGCGTGCAAAGAGTAGTATTAGACGGCATAGCCTCCAACGAAGTTAGAGTCACTTCTGGCGTCCCTCAGGGTAGTGTCATAGGCCCACTCCTCTTCCTACTCTATATCAACGATATTGGTGAAATAATAGACAGTAAACTTCGATTATTTTCAGACGACGCTGTAGTATACAGAGAAATACGTAGCAGTGAAGATAAGGATAAACTAACGAACGACCTTACTGCAATCCAAGCATGGTGCGATGCGTGGCAGCTAGAGTTAAATTTGAAAAAATGTGTAGTAATGAAATTCTGGGGGAAAAATAACTCCCCACAACAGAGCTATTTCATTCAGGATACCCAATTAGAGACGGTAGAATCCGTAAAATATCTCGGAGTTAGGCTCAATAATGATCTATCGTGGAATAAACATATTCGGGAAATAACAGGTCAAGCTAATCGTAAATTGGGATTTGTTAAAAGAATTCTAGGCAAGTGCGACGACAAAGTGAGAGAAATAAGCTACTTCTCCCTCGTTAGACCCCATTTAGAATATGCTTCCAGTGTTTGGGATCCTCATGAAACAGGCTTAAAAACAGAGTTAGAACGTGTACAGAGAAGAGCAGCCAGGTACGTGAAAAGCCGTTACGATAATCTTGTTAGTGTTACTGACCTCTTAGAACAACTCGGATGGGAATCACTGTCAGACCGTAGATTGAAAACAAGACTAAATCTATTATGTAAATTCAAGAGTAGTTTATTTTCCGACGAAGTTGATCATATTTTACGACCGCCAACGTACTATGGTAGATTAGATCATAAAAATAAAATAAGAGAGATAGATTGTAGAACAGATAGATTTAAAATGTCGTTTTTTCCGCGAGCGATAAGAGACTATAACGGCTGTGTAAGGACTTAGAAATAGATTAGTTGACTGGTAGTGTAGCTTACTAACTTATGTATTTCTTAAAGCATGTTTACGGAGTTTTATGGTGTTTCTTACAGCATGTTTTGCATGTTCTAGCTTCATAGGCAGATTGCCCTCATAAGTAGCATGTAGAATATTATGTGTCATCGTACATGTGTGGCGTGCATGTGGGGATTCTCTTTCATGCTGCATGATGGTTTTTAGTTAATGATGGAATTGGTTAGTATCCTTAATATTCATGACCGTGCGGTGTGCATGTGACGGTCCGCTTGCATGCTGCATTTTGGTGACTTGTCACCCCCTGCCAAACACCCTAGAGGTGGCTCGCAGGGTAATATGTAGATGTAGATGTACATAGTTTATTTTTCTCTACTGTTACGCATTCTTTAACCATAAAAATCTCTTTTATTTTGCTTTCTAATAGCTAATCCACAGCTATTACCTATCGGAATTATTCTGTGGGTCGTATAATGACGATATGACGACAATATATATATAAATCACATCCATGCACAGATATATACATGCTCATTTATTTGGAAAGATGTAAGATCACTTTTTTGCACAACTTACACAGGTAGTTATTTTTTCAGCACAGTTTCCATAAACACTATTGCATTGAGGATATTCATTGGCAGATTTGTTTGTGCAATTTTTCAAAATTTGTCAATGTTTTCATTCCTGACCCTTTGGGGTATCGGCGTGAGTTTCCCGGGAAGATGAGGGTTTCGTTCCAATTGGCATCCCCACAACTTGCAGTCTGACAAGATTGCGTTACCAAAAGACCAAATGCTATAAATGAATGGTGCAATACTTGGCAGTTAGAATTGAATTTTAAAAAGTGCGTTGTTATGAATTTTAGGAAAAACAATTACTCGGTCAACGAAACGTACACAATTAATAAAACAGACTTATCAAATGTAGGGTCAGTTAAATACTTAGGTGTAACCCTTACTCAGGACCTGTCTTGGGGGAAACACATCCGGGAAATCTGCGGACAGGCTAGTCGCAAATTGGGATTAATCAAAAGAGTATTAGGAAAAGGCGACGAGAAGGTTAAAGAGCGATGTTATTTTTCACCCGTGAGACCTCACTTGGAGTTTGCCGCTAGCATATGGGACCCTAACGAAGTAGGACTAATCTCAGAAATAGATCAAAATTACCTGGAATGGAAGAAACACGACAGACATCAAGCGACGAATAGCCGAAGCTAAGACGGCATTCATGGCCAAAATACCGCTACTCTGCTCGAAGAGCATAAGACTGGAGACAAGGAAACAGTACGTGAAAACATTCGTATGGGCAGTGGCACTCTACGGATCAGAAGCATGGACCATTGGAAAAACTGACCAGAAAAGAATAGAAGCCTTAGAGGCATGGTACTGGAGGAGGATGCTAAAGATCAAATGGACGGATAGGGTGAGAAACGAGGAGGTATAGAGAAGAATTGGAGAAGAAAGGACACTGTGGAGCACCATACGCCAAAGAAGACCACGGTGGGTTGGCCATGTTATGAGACACAACAATTACATAGGAAGCATAATGGAGGGAAACATTGAAGGGAAAGTCCCCAGAGGAAGACCAAGAGACAAGTACTGGGGGAAAGACAAGAGGGATACGGGAAAGTAGAACCATAAGGAAGTGAAGGAACTGGCATGGGATATGGCGAAATGGAGGGCTGCAGTATACCAATCCTAGGATTGTAATACTATTGTGATGAATACCGATGGAGCCTAGCCTACCTAGTGGAGGAGGCAGATATAAATGAAGGTAGAGACGAAGAAAGAGGCAGTGGAAGAGTGGAAGCGGAGGGAAAGTTGAGTAGAGGAGGAATTGATGAAATATTAACCTCAAATACTGATTTGTCATATTTAAAGATTTTAGTTTGCATATTTCTGAAAGAATACACCCAAAGTTTTTTTAACATTTCAAACGAACTGTTTAAAAAGTAGTTCAAGCTGAATGATAAATGAAATCAACATTCTTTATAAAAAATAGCTTTCTCCTTTATAGTGCCACTCTTTAATGATAGATTCAAAATAAGAGAGGGGGGTCCGGACCCCCGCTTATTTTGAATTTACGGCTACGTCACTGCACACGGGGTAATCCAAAAGCAACCAAAGGGAAGATGCCACTAGATCCATTCAGACGGAATAACTGATTTGTAGGTAATAGACCATTCCAGTCTCTACATCGTCCTCATCCGCCACAAACTCTTGCGAGGACATCACATGGACCTTCCATTCTGTCCATCGTCTCCACGAATGCATTCGAGCGGAAGAAAACCTACGAGACCTCTCTCATGCCCATGTAATATGCTAGTACACATCGCACGGAAAAATCCTAAATAAAATTCTACAAGCACGGAAATGATGTTCTAATATGTACCTACTATTCATTTTGCAGGTTAGACACGACGAAAAGGCAAAAGGGTGAGTTTAAAAACACATGTGGAATTACGAGTGGAAAACTGAGAAAAATATGTGAAAATTAAGACACAAATCCTCACATCCCAACAAAAGAGCCCTTCCATGCGGGAAAGGAAACGACAATGTTAAGAGGATCTTTCTGGAACCACCGAGTATACCTCAAATTAACGCGCTGTTTAAGATATCGTAATCGGTAAATAATTCTGGCGGAAAAATAAAATTTTGCCCATGCTTGTAAAATCGCTTGTACCGGCACTGGCTGTGACTACGTCTGGGTCTGCCCATACACCGCTCGAACACCGAAGTGGTCTTTAACTCGCCGGTCGGACCTGCGCGGGCTTGCATGCGCGGTAGGTAAGCCCGACTTACTTGAATGAAAAATACCATGGAGTCTACATACGTGTAGTATCCATGGGTAGTACATACATTAACCGACTCCGGAGTGTGAGGACCTATTGGATTTCGCCCAATCCGCGCAGCTCGACACGGAAGAAGAAGATTCCGATCCCATCGCAGTAGCCTGGCGCTCGAGGTGCACCCGTGTGACTACTGCTGAGCCCTGGCTTAGCCAACACCACCGAGAGGAGAGGTGTTGGTCCTTTAGGTGGCGTTCGCTTAGCTAGCCTGCCAGTCCGACAACATTCGCAGGCGACTTCATTATAACGCCGAGTACGACCGATGATAAATTCTGGTCCCCACCATAATATCTTTTTAGAATTCCAGTTTTTCCAGAAAAGACCTAGAACGTTTTTATAGAAGGTTGAAGCCTTGCGGGTTCTGTTTCTGGAAATTCTAAATGATAAAGGCTATGATAGAGGGGATGACGTTGGGTAAGAAGGGAAGGCGAAGAAACAGATAGATATAGGCTTTATAGATGGGATGAAAAGAGGTAGGGCGAATGCAATGCTGAAAAAATAAACTTTAAATGAGGTCATGACTAAAACCTAATGCAAGGATGTTTAAAAAAAAGGCTGATGATGCAGAAACCTGGACACTGAGGGAAGATAATGACAACAGACAAGAAGCCTTTAGGCTCAAATTTGAGTCTAGTCAACACTAGGAGATGAACAGAGAGGAGGACAATAAGAGAAGTGCTGTGCATGGTACATGAAGACTTCCATCTCTCCTTAAGCTTCTCTAATCACTCTCTTTCCGACTTCCAGTTCTATTATCCTCCATTACAGTTTGCCACCTACTATCCTCACCTAGCAGATTGTGGCATGTTATCCACCAGTGTAGTGAGAGGGTGACATTGTGAAAGATGAGTTTTTGGGGACAACTGCTCCATCTGCTGCGACGAGCTGCTGGGGGCTTTGACTGACCCTGGTGAGAAAATAATAGTACTAGGCAACATGAATGAGTTGGCGTATGAAGGGATGCCTAACGAAGTAGTTGGGTCCTGTAATAGCCATCGTGAGATTAATAATGGTGAAAACTTGGTGTGTGCTTGGGTAAAGGATTGTTTGTCTCTGACATATGGTTTCAGCATAAGAAAATTCATTTGTATCCATGGCAAAAGGGCGATTGTGAGACGATGATTGATTTTATTGAGTATGAAATTGAATCGATTTTTTGCATCGTGTATCATGGGAGACTGAAAGAGTTGGAGAGGGATAAAAGGGTCATTAGAGTATGTACTGATCAGTTCATTACACCGCAGAAAGTGCTGAAAAATGAAGGTAGAGAAGGCATATGACAGGGTACATAGGAACAAGTTGTGAAAGGTTTTCAATGACTGTGGTGAATGAGCTTTGAATAGTTATTGATCATTATCAAGGCAAGGAGATGGATGATGGGAGTGAAATGGAGGGACAAAAGGAGAAATTAAGAGGTCCTACAGAGCGTGGGAGAGGTGAGAAAGTTGATGGGGGTGATTTTGAAAAGGCAAAAGAACTGGGTTGGCCACTTTCTAAGACATGGGGGAATATTGAAGACGGCGGTTGAAGGGGCAGTAGAGGAAAGGATCAACATGGGACGAAGGCACACAAAGATGTTGGAATGGACTGAAGGGAAGAGATGGATATGGTGAATTGAAGAGACTGGCTTTGGAGAGGAAGATGTAGGAAGAGAAAGCCAAGGACCTGCTAATTGGCAGAGCACCCAAAGATGATGATCAAGGCAATGTATTGTCATGGTTAGAGAAATGAGAGAGTGAATGGAACCTTGAGTGACTGATTTTAAATAAAATAGTGATTAAAAAAAGATGTTTAACACCACCATAGCTGTTCAATGTTTTTATGGATAAACGTGTGTGGGAGATTACTGTAGAGATAATATAGATGATAGAGATATAGATGTTAATATGCAAGTTCTATTATATGCAGATGACGCTGCGTTGCTGTCTGAGAGCTCAAAAGAATTACTGGTGCTCCTAGATAAAATTCTGTAATGAGAATCGATTTGAGGGTAAATGCATCAAAGAAAGAATGAATGATTTTTGATAAGAAGAATGGGTTTAATAGGAGTAAAAAGAGGGAGAATGGTAAAGTAATTGAACGAGTGGATAATTTTGTCCACCAAGGGCAAATATTTGTGAAAGATACAAGGATAGGCGAGAAGTGCCTGAATGCTGGAAGGACTAATTATGGATAGAATATGGAGCATATGAAGGAATAAATGTTTTTTTTAAAGAAGCAAACTTAAAATTAGTGTGGTACAAAAGTGTACCGCTCCCTACTTTACTATATGGTAGCTGCAGTGAAACTTGGGTATGCCAGGATAAGCATGAGTATGGGTTAAATACAGAGAGTACGGGTTATCTGAGAGGTGTTCACAGAATAATTAGGAGGGATATGTTTCGAAATCATGTTTAAGATGAACGAATTTTGAGTGGATCATGCTTGGTAATGGAAATATATGAAAGATAATATAGTGCTTCCAATTGGATCGGCCATGTTGAGAGAAAGCATGAAAGTCAAATAACAAAATCGAATAACTCAGTATAATGCTCATCCATACTGTGCATACACTTTTGTCAGAAGGTGCATCGCAATTTAAACTATACAGCTGTGATCATAATGTGCTGAACTGTGATTTCCACTAACACAAGATGAAGTTATGTGTATGTCTGTCACACTGTACATAATTGTTGCTTACCAGAGTTAATAAAACCTATGACATGCCAAGCGGAAGAGCCGACACATAACTACATAGCTGTGAAGTCGGCTGCCCCAGGCTTCTGTGTGCGTGAAATTCTATGCTTGTGCCATGGTCACACTTGAAAAATTATTTACGTACATTCTTATGGGATGAAATATATCAACTAAATACCGTTAAGTATTATTGAATTTTAGGGTTGGAAAACATTTAAAGAAATAATTCATTTTAGGCAAGCATAAACGAAAAATCGTATAAAGTATGCATGTACTTTGCATTCAGATTTAGAACAAGTTGAATGACAGCATTCGTTGGAACTAAGGTACAACAAAACTGGTAAATGTACTCACTTATCGAGAACTGTTGTTCAATCACACATTTCAATGAGAGTAGGATTTCACGATTGTCTTCGTCTATTTCTGAGATGAACTTCAATCAGGCCCCAGTAATCGGCGCCGTGGAGAAATATTATCCGGCCATAACAGCTCTAGTTCTCCCTGGATACCCATTTATATTCTGTGAGTCATTTCATCATGGTATTGGTTTAAAAATTGCAGAACTATGCAAAACATTAACTTCTTTTATTCACAACAATAATCCAATCGCATTCGAACTTTTTTGCAGTGCTTGAAAGGGGTTCGCAATGATTTCTTCCTTCATTTGTTTTTATTCGAGTTGTCGGTGCGCGCACCATTTAAATACGTCGCCTGCGGGAGACAGTGGAAAATGATCTCATAGCCATTAGTCCTAGACAGTAGCGTAGCCAGCAGTGGGGGATTTAGGGGGGGGGGGATAAACTAAAAAATAAGTCGAGCTTACCATGAAGAAAAAGAAAGGCACAATCAACAAGTGGAAAACAGGTATGTGCTCTCAAAAATAATTGATTGCATAAAGTTTTGCGGAGCATTTGAGTTAGCTTTGAGGGGCCACGACGAAAGTGATAGTTCTGATAATCCTGGTGTTTTCTTAGGCCTAGTAGATTTAGTTTCCAGTATAGATATTGCAGTGAAAGAGCATAATGAGTCCAATAATGTTTTCATGGGGACCTCGAAAACCATCCAAAATAAACTTTTGGATTGCATGCTAGAAATCTGCAGAGAAGTTATAACAGAGGAATTAAGACAAGCAGGTTACATGAGTGTCATGGCTGATGAGACTACCGATGTTTCTGAGCAGACGCAATTGGTGTTGGTGTTTCGTTATGAGAAGAAAGGTGTTCCTTATGAGCGATTTTGGGGTTTCTTTAAACCAGGGGGTCAAAGTGCGAATTCTCTTGCATCATGTATATTACATGAAATGGACGGCTTGTTTAAGGACACTCCGCATATTTTCATTGCACAGACGTATGATGGTGCTTCAGTAATGAGTGGTGGTACACGAGGAGTGCAAGCAAAGATAAAATCCTGCTATCCCAACGCTCATAACATCCATTGTTATGCTCACCAACTTAATTTAATAATGGAACGCGCCGCCTCACAAAATCATTCGGCAAGAGTTTTTTTCGGAAATCTGTCAGCGTTCCCTGCCTTTTTTTCAAGATCGCCGCAGAGAATGTCTGCATTAGATGCTATAGCATCTCGGAGAATCCCAAGAGGATCAGCAAACAGGTGGAATTTCAAGTCACGCACTGTTAATACCGTTTTTTAATATAAGGACTCATTGTTTGATTGCTTGCTAAACTTAGAGAAAACCACGTCAGATAAATCTTGCCTTGAAGCAAACGGACTCAGGCGCATTTTAGAAGACGATGGATTTATCTTCTGGCTCGAATTTTTCCATAAATTAATGCCACATGTGGATATTTTCTACAGTCAGCTACAATCAAGAACAACTGATGTTGTGAAAGTTAAATCTGCTGTTTTAAATTTCATTCATGAAGTCAACAGGACTTGACAGAAAATATTGGCGTTAATCCTCAGGAATTACGCGGAGCAGAAAGCAAACGCAGAAAGGTATCATGTCGAAGTACTGATGCCAAAGAAGTATGTGACAGAATTGCGCGAGAAGCACGAGATCGTTTCCATTCCTTGGATCATTTAGAAGCTGCGAAACTTTTAAATTCCACAAATTTCGATCTATATTCGAAACAGTTTCCAGATAAAGAATTAGATACAACAGTCAGGGCCTACAACATTCTGGAAAAAAAGAGACTCAAAACAGAACTATCGGTTTTGTATTGTAGGCCAGATTTTAAGAATATAGCAGGAGCAGTGCCACTATTGCAGTTCATTATTAACAACAATCTGCAAGGCACCTTCTGCCAAATAACGAAGCTTCTGATAATATTACTAACAACACCAATGACAACGTCAGAGCCTGAGAGGTGTTTCTCATCGCTAAAACAGATTAAGACTTTCCTACGGAACACCATGTCACAGGAACAGCTACGTTCACTGGCAATGCTCTCCATTGAGAAGAAGATGGTCTCCATTACGCAAGGGTTCAATGCCAGGGTAATTGACAACTTCTGTATCAAGAAGGAGCGGGGTATGGACTTCATTTTTTGTCACTGAGTGAGTAAATTTTATATTTCCACACATTTCATTTTGGGGGTGGGGTGAGGAGGGGAGGGGGGGCAGTGGAGGGGTGAGGGGAGGGGGGGCAGCACATTGCTGATCTTCTGCAACAGCCGCCACTGATTGTATGACAATCTCCAAACAAAACCTTTATCTGCAACAAACCCTCATTGTTAGAGAGCAGTTTTACTCAGGATTTCCATCACAGGCTCTGTGCTGTTATCTTATAATCATTTTCCAATTGATAATATATTCTATAAAAAGTATATTCCAGTTATTGTGAAACCCGAGAAACTTTGACTCGTATATTTCAGTTATTGTTAAAATTATGCTAATTTTTATTTTAAAAGCAGCCTGTGTGTTTTTGCTAATTAACTCGTCCTGTCTGCTCAGATATACATCATCCGATTTTTCTTTTGACTTCACATGTAAAAATGTGATATTACAATGCACTTCTTACAGACAGAGCTAATAGTTGCGTTTTTTGAATCTGCCTTACAACAGGCTAACTGGACAACAAAACTAATGAGGCAAATCAATCACGTGTGATTGCATAAGCCTAATTAAAACCTCTCAAAATTGCAGAGCTGATAATCACTAAATAAGAACAACCTTGTGACAAAGAGGGAATGGGTTAAGGGTGTAGGTAAATCCTTAGTGCCACAAGAGTTACTCAATAGGTATGAGGTAGAGAATATAGGTTGTTTAGTAAAAAAAAGACAAGTACATTAGAATGATTAGCACATTCAACTGCTATTTTTTCTGTATCACCTGCTTTATTAAACTACTATAAATTACATCAGAAAAGAACTTTTAGTAGTACAAGAGTCATTTTCTCTTATGTAAAGAGCAGTAGATGAAACAAGAGGATATCACATAGGAATTGTCAAAGATTTAAAAGCAAAAAAGCTGAGAGGGAAGAAGAAAGAGGTGAGGAGGGGTGGATGAGGGGTGGGGGTGGAGAAGGGATAATGAAGGAAGGGTTTGGGATGGGTGGGGAGATGAAAAGAAGGGGAAAAGGGTCCAAATGTGTGAGGTCAAAAAGGGAAACTGGAATGGGTGGAGGGAGAATTTAACGTCCAAAAAACTCCATTCTCCACACAGAATTACTTTACATCAATATCTTTAACAAATAAAGACAGTTTACATTTTTAATAATTATTTTATAAAACATAAAAAGTTTGATATCCAACAAAATAACTAGGAAAAACTCCCCTGGTACAAATAAGTGGTGTGGGGGATATATCTGGGGTGTGGCGCTCCGTCCCATGAGGCTTTATATCGCTATGTTATGAAACACACCTCTGCAGACCTTCCGAGTTTTGACACCCATGAGGCCTCCCTGGCCGTCAACAGAGAGTGGAGGGGTGGTGGGAGGGGGGAAGTAGTGCCACACTTCCAGGCCCCTCCCCCCGCCCAGAGCACCCCAACGACCAGCGAGCAACCATGTGGTGGGCTGCACACATAAGGTGGTGGTGCAAAAGGAAAGGTAAAAGGCAGGGTATATAGGTATAACAGAAAAATTGTTGGTGCAAACAAGACAGTACTCCAAAGGCCAGGTGAAGGGACTGAGCCCTCCAAACAACCGACCTTGAGGCTAACTAACATAGCCTCATTAGATAGGTGGGTTAATGGGAAGGAGGATACATACATGAGATGGGAGGAGAAGGGTTGAGGTGGAGACAAGGAGCTTTTTAGAGGGGTGCAGAGGTGTCTTGAGAGGGGGTGCCACTCCCCATTCGTCCCCGACAGGACATCTTGAATACAAAAAATTAGAAAAATGTACAAAAATTCATAAAAATAGTGATTGAAATGCACACACAAAGTAGTACCCCATATTCGATATTATCGTTATTTATTATTTAGAAATACTAATGTAACAAGTGCTCGGTTTCTTTCCTAATAATCAAAGAGTGAACCACACTGCCCGAGTATGCAAAGACAGCACCGCCTATAGGGCAGGGGGCGGCAATCGGTGTGAGCGAGCTCGTCCCCCAGAGTGGAATCATGCGTGCACTACCCCCTCCAACACATTTCTTCACCATTGTTTTTCCCCACATCTACCTCCCCGTGTCATTTATTATAAGTTTTCTTTGCCCTCCCTATCTCCACCCAGCCTCCGAAAGACTTACTTTCTCATTTATTTTCTCTCTCTTTATCTCTCCACCTGTCTGTTTGCTCGCAAATGCACACAGTGTTATTTTTGTCGGTCACTTTTATTCAACTCCTCTGTGAAGGAAGGAGTCGACTAGAATGAAATACAATGCGGTGAAAGTAACACCTTCTTTCGACGCAAAAATTGCCTTTCTCCTGACATGCCAGTGATAATCATGTAGGGGATGGTGCAATCATGAGCTTTAGAGATATCAGTGGTATATATATCATCATTCGAAGAGTTCTGTTCTTCATATTTTGGGGAGGTCTTCTTTATGAGAGAGCCTTCGGAAGGGCTGGAGAATTTTTTTTAATTTCCCCAAGGACAGTGGATCCTATTGCCGGAGGCTATTATGTAGGCTGAAGGGGGGAGGATGTCTATTTGCACATCCCTCAACCCTTGCTCTCACTTCCTCTCATATCTCCAAAAAAAAGGAAAAAAAAATCACAAACTGATTTACGTGACGTGGACTCGTTTCTCTCTTAATTATTATTAATTAGTACTCAGTAGTCAATTACATATTTATGTGTCAATTCACTCTATTTAATCTCGTCCTCCCTTAGCTCACTCCTCTCAAATTACTGCCTTTTTTTATTAATGTCATTTGGGATAAGAAAATAGATATTCACACTTATAAACCAGAGATTAATCATCATTTTAAAATGCTTCGGAACAGTGTAAACATTAGGATATGCAAGACCTCTGGGTGGAGCCTTGGCGGGCGAGAGAGGGCAGAATTTTTGGGGGGGGGGAGAAGTCGGGCTAGTTAAAAAGAGTGGAGGGGGTTCGGGGGGGTGGACAGGGGGGGCTTCGAAGGAGTGCTTGGACCCCCCCTTATGGGGTGACGAAAGGGTGGAGTTAGGAGGCAACTCTCACCGAATGGCTCTCAGGCCCCCAGTCGCGTACCTCCTACCTCATCCGACGTCACCCACGAAGTATGTTCTAGAGAGAGCCCTGGTCTTTCAAATTTCATTCAAAAACTGTGTTAACAGCATATTATTTATTATTAAGGCCAAGGAAGAATCAACATTTTGTGTGTAATTAAATATGATTAGAAGCAATAAGATTTCTTTTATTTTGTTTTTTTAACGTTATTTGTTTTACCTAGTTATGTTTCAAAAAAGAGATAAATAAGATTTACAAAGCACTAACTCTGCCTGCAGAAAAGTGGCACTACCCTGTTATTATTTTCTTAAAACGTTTTTTCACTGGATGCAGCAATCGATTAATATTGCTATCTGCATATCCTCGAAAATCTACTTGACAGCAAAAAACTGTGGTGCTGCTGGGTGGTCGAGGGGCAGGCCTAGATAATATTAATGTGAAATCTCCTCTTCCCACCCCTTTCCTGATAAAAGTTAATAAAACCCCCTCAGCTAAAAAGCCACGTGAGAACCAAACAGCAAAAAGGGCTTTCAAAAACCCCTTCAACCCCTCTCACTTAACGATTCGCTCCTGTCTCTCATTTGATACAAAAATTGATATCGCTGCACCCTAATGTCTATAATAATTGGGATCATACCAAACAAATTTTTTGCTAAAAACATTTTTTCATGAAAACTGGTTAATGATTTTGCAAAAAGCATCACTTGACAAAATTTGAAAAGATTACACTTCCTTCCATCCATCCTTTTCTTCCTCTCTTTTTATTTTAAGTTCTATTTAAAAATTGAATGGCACAGTGAGTTAAATAATGAGTCTGCCACTTTTTTTGTCACTTCTAAAATATTGTTTTTTTTTCTTCTTTCCTTAAATGATTTCGGAGATATTCTTTCCGCAATGAAGAGAAAAAAGCCGCCTTGGGCGGGCGGGGAGAGTGGGTGCCCAGACCCAGCGGCACGCCGAGCGAGCGATCTTTTTTTTTTCTTTAAAATTTGTGCACGCTACCACTCTGAGGAGGCAAATCTATTACACAGAGTAATCATGTTACAATTTTTTTAATACATGGAATCATCACACTGGAATAATATTTTATACAATTTACGAAGTCTTATTAAAAAGTTAAATAGTGCTAATGTTAAATAAGTTACCCAAGGCTACAAAATAATCACGTGTAGATTTTGTATTAAATACAACTATCACATAACATCAACCGATCTCTTTGGCCCCTAGGGATAGGAAGGGCCCTGAAGCCTGGGAACCACATTTATTTGGGGTAACCACCAGCCGTGGGGGCCAAAATTGGTATTTCCTGTCCATCCCAGGGAAGAGACGGGTGGGGAGGGAAGCGGCTGGATGGCAATTAAAAAAAAAAATAATTACAAGCAGTAGAAAAAAAATAATGCCATACCAGATATCACGAGGGAGGAGTTGCTTGTCTTTACCCCGCCCCCCCTTCCCCACGCTCATCTGCCTATTCTGGTAATAATAATTCCTCTCAAAGAAAGACTACACACTTTTTGGAAAAGCTGCCAAGCACCAAGGAGATTAAAAAATTTCATAATTAAATTTTTAGCTTTTTAAAACATTTTTTTTCACTTTTTTTTGTTACAATTTTTTCGCTGTGAGGAGAGGCAGATACGGAGAAGAGGCTAAGGAGCTGCGACGAAAGTTGAGGGGGGTTGCTGATGTTTCTGAGGTAGAGTGGAAGGATTGATGCCTTCCCTCAAAAGAGTCCCCGTCAAGACATACAGACCCCGTTTCGCTTGCACCAAAGACCTCTTCCCTTTCCAAGCCTGCACAGGCACGCAATGCGCACACGGTGCTCGCAAAAAGCCCAACCTCAAAGTCATCACATTTTCTTACTTAAAATGGGACTGGGTATTGCAAAAATATAAACTGTATTAACCCCTAAACATTTTCATTAACTCAAAAAGTAAAAACAATAACGACTACTCAAGGGAAAAATAGAAAATACTCTGAATAATAGAAAAATTGAAGGATATCGATAATAAATAGACATTTTTTATGCAGGGAAACCTTATGATAACATTCAACATCACTATGAAAAACTTCATAAAAAAAACATCTGACCACATCAACCAAACTCACACATTCCTTCCAGTTGTGACTTTATGTTTTATAGAAAAAAAGGAAATTCCTCACATGCGCTGTCCAAATCATCACCATTCCCATAGATGGCACCAAACATTGACAAAAATAATGTTATATCATTACTATTTAAGTGACGCCCAAACACACATCCACAGCAAAATTTTTCACAGAGAATGCAGAGAACTCACACTTGTAGTTCAAAGCGCATTATAAATAGTACAAAAAGGAAAACATGTTATTTCATTTTTTACAAACAATGTTTTACAAAATGAATAATTATTTGTACCAAAATGGTAGTAGTGGGCTACATATTATACAGTCAAGTATTCCTATATATTTCCCCAAGGTAGGAACCAGATTGTGTTTTTCTACAACAAGAATTGAACAAAGACCCTCCCCTACCAGTCTTACTATGCACACTTCCATTAATGAATGATGACTAGACAAAACAACTAACCAGACAAAAACCCCTAACGGTGCACACATGCCACTACTCCAAAATCCATCAGAAACAACTACGGCAAGTGTCAACGATGAAATTAAACAAGGAAGGGGATACAGAAAATGTCATATCCAAAAATAAAAAACAATGAACAACTGACGGCGGGACCATTAGCAGGGTTTTAATCAGCCCTTGCAGCAGTACTCGCACGACACAACAACAACCACCGGGAAACACCATGACTCATCCAATATTCTCCTTTGACTACGTTTAAAATTAAAAAAAAAGAAATATCTGTAAATAGGTTTAAAATTTGCCTAGGGAAAGTACAACAGCCTACTCACAACGAGAGTAGTGTTCTTTTAAAAATCTTATTACGGTTACACGCCTCACATTTCTTTGGTATTGGGAGATCACATGCAGATGTATCTAAAAACTTGACAAGAACATTTTTAAAAAGAAACAAAGTTTTTTTCCTTAAGTGCAAAATTAAAAAAAGGACACTTCACATATCTACCCCAACCCAAGGTGGGTCTCCCCATGCACCAGTGATTTGGCCAGCGGGACCATTTCATTTTCATTTTTTTGGTCAAGGGGCCCAGGACATTAGGAAGGGTGTAAGTGAGGCAGGTGGGGAGGTGTGGGGGAATTGCTTGGGGTGCGAAGATAGGGGTGCAGAGGTAAGGGGGAAGGAAGAGAGAGAACGAAAGGGAATGGGGGGAAGGTGCATGTTGGCAAATATGAGAAGGGGGGAGGGGGGTTTCGGAGGTGTCCAAGGGAAAGGTTTGACCTCATTCGATGAGGAGTCAAGCCAGTCGTAACTGAAAAATATATGTATATATGTATGTATATTTTTTTTACATCACATGCATACTCTACGCTTTGCTTGCTAGGTTGAACTTAGCCCCTCGCTTGGTGAGGGTGAGTTTGAATCAGAGTGACTTGGCCCTCACTCTCCTGGACACCTCGGTGACGCTGATGATGGGTGGGGGGGAAGGGAGAGGACTGTTTGCACCCCTTCCTCAAAAGGGAGGGTGGACATATAGGGAACCAAGGTTGGTGAGAGGGGCTAGTCTTAAAAAAAAGGGTGTCCGTTAGTGACTAGGGATGGATACATACAAAAAATGGGTGCTCTGGGGGACAGGGGAGGGGAGACAACAAAGACGCGTGGAGGAGGGGGGGGGGGGGCAAGGGAATTCTTTGTTTTTTTTTAAAGGAGGGTTTCTCAACTGGGGAGCGGGACTTGTTGAAAGCCATGCGCCGCTTTGGCATGGAGCCCCAGAACAAGCACACATTCTCTCTCTTTCGAGCCGGGATCCCAAGCATGACGTGGGCAACAGCGTCACTGCCCACGTGCACGTGTTTACTTGCAATTCACAATTCGCGACTACTATACTCCCTCCTGTTTTCAACTAAGATAATAACAACAGCCGTATAAAAAACTTCAACACTCAAAAATACAAATCTATTGGAAAAAGACGACTACTTTCGTGCAAAGTACCTTCTTTCGATTATATCACACAGAGTACGAGAAGAAAACCACCCTAATGGGTGCGAGGATTGGGGATAAATTGAGGGAGAAAGGGATTTTTTTAAAGGGTTTACAGGGAAGGGGGGCGGTGTATTGTGGGTTGGGGTGAGGGAGGCAAACGGGTGCCTCAACAATAATACACGACAGACAAAGCTGGGTATCCCGAGATAAAATTAACTTCCCTCTGGCCCCACACAGAAGCCAGAGATGCCTCATAAACTTGAGAGGCATTGGTGTCTGGGAGGGAACAGGAATGAAGCTGCTCCTTTTGATTGCACAAGTGTCTCATCTATACATATATTTATTTATATATATATATACTTTTTATATATATTTGAATTTCCTCATTCTGTTCCTTATAAGATTACCCATGAATCACTCAAAGAGGGCATCTTAATGGGTTACGTGTCTGCCCTGAGAGATCCACTGGGTGAAGGAAGAGGGGTGGGGGGTGACGTTTTTGGGGAAATAAGGAGTAGGTAGGGTTTAACTATTTTTTTGGTTAAAAGGGGAGAGTGATGGGGTTGGCCGCCCTGAAAACATGAAAGATGGGGCTTTCGAGCCAACCTTATCCCTCCCCCACCCCTCCACACTTCAGTCTGCGGATTTAAAAGTGGTGCTTTTGCCCTAAAGCTGGGATGCGGGCTTAGCAGAGCATGAGCACAGAGGATGCAAAAAGAGTCACGCATTCAAGCCACATGCAACAAGCGTGGCTCTTATACAAAAGTGTGTACTCTGAGTGTATTTCTGTGTGTGTGTACGTGTGTCATGTTTTGTGTGTTAAAGCAAAAAAAAATTTCCTGTTAAAGTGTTCCATGGACGAGAGAAAAACTACAAGAACTTTGCAAGTCTGGTCAGGTTCTCTGCCAATGCTTTCCCTTTTGTCCCTTTCTTTTGTTTTCTTCCCACGGAGAATATAAAAAAGTACTAATCAAATCGGTAGCATTCTTAATGACGGAGGTAATATCGCTCCCTATGAAATGTCTTATCAAAAAGTTAGTCTAGCAGGGGAGGGAGAGCAACCTTGCAAGACAACCCCGGGGATTTGGGCAATCTCGAAAGGGCTCTCGATCCCCATGACAACGTGAGCCAACGGACGATGCAGACCCTGCACCCAAAAAGCAAGGGAGAACAGACTCAGCGTTGGTCAGTGGCAAAAATGTGTTCTTTATGTACAAAAAACGAGACCCAAAAAATAAATAATGAAGGTACACTTCACTTCAATATGAAACAAATCGTATTTTGAAACAACTACCGGTTAACTTTACAACAACTATGTACACGTTTTATTTTATTCTTAAAGTGATCCGCATTTGACGGAGGGGGAATGGGCAGAGGTAATGGAGGAGGGGGGTGATCGGGATAGAGGGGGTGAAGGGGACGGACCACGGGCTGTGCTGCGAGGAAAGGAGGGGAAAAATTCTAACAGGGGTTGGGGAAAGGGGAAAGCAGAAGCTCTGCACCCACTTTCCCTGAAGTCCCCATCTTTCCCCCCCTGTCCGCAAAGCAACCCAGACTACACCCATGCACGTGAACCTTCTTCTTCTCCCCTAGTCTCCCTCTTCACCCCCTGGAAAGATGCACCTGCATCTACACTCTTTCTTTCTCCTTCTCTCTGGCTTTCTCTCCAGTCCTGCGAGTTGATGTTGTAGCCCCCATCAAATCCCCCAACCTCTTCCTTTGGTGTGCCCATGGGTGGGCAATAAAAACCACCTCTCAATTCAATTCAGACAATGCTTATTTACAAATACCCTGAAAATTCATAAAAGTTCATCGAGGGTGTACTTTAAAAGTTTGAGTGTCTTATTAGTCAATCAAAGTATTGGCAGAGAGACTTATACATATTAAAAAAAGAGACGAAAAATTCCGGCACAGTGCAAACGTACGTACTTGCGGGAAATAAAAACCAAAGAAATTACTCCTTTTTTCTTTAAAAAAAATGTTTTGTGTGTGTGTGTGTTTATGTGTAACTATGTGTATTTTGTCTGTATACATACAAATGTGGGTGGGCGTGTGTAATCCTACACACACAAGACAAGAAACAATTGCTCATCCATTAGAAACAACCACCGTGCAGTCAATTACATCCATCCCACAATCAATGGGTCATCAAATCCGTTCGTTCTCGAAAAAAAAAATGCAGGGCCTTAACTTAAAAACTACTCTGTCCACGAATGGGACAGCACTGATGGCATTAACAAAATCAGAATGTAGCAGATGACTTCCGTGAGAAGAATCGAAGTATTCCTGCCATTTCATCCCATCTGCAAAACAAGAAGAGGGTCCCCTGCATGTATTTTTTTCTCTCCTTCTTGTTACTTTCTCCCTCCGTTCGACTGGAGGGAAGCGGGGCAGAGTGCGGTCTCTCTCCCATAACTCCACCGCAATTCTGCCTCCTGCTCCTCCTCTGCGTATCCATCCACCACCACAAGAGCTCTGCTGACCCGTTGGAGGGTCAGAGAATGTAGTAGGGAAAATGATGGTCATCAACCTTGCCACCCGTGGGTCCAATTCTGTCCAGCTCCTCCGCCTCCTGCCCTGCCAACTCCGCGCCCCACGTCCTGCTGCTGCATTCCCGGAGAAGGCCCCGCATGTTCTCCCTGGGCAGGGGGCCACCGCTAACACCAGCGGAAAGGCACTGCTCGCGGTCGATCAGCGCCCTCCTTCACCAGAGGCTTGTGGAACTCGCGTCCGGGCCGAGAGTGTATGGTGGCCCAACAGTGCTCACAGTAGTACTGTGGATTTTTTGAAGGAGAAGAGAAAAATATTCAATTAACTTCCCTATCTGCTCAAAATCAGTAGATATCCAACTAGATAAATTTGATTCATCTATTTAACAATTAATATAATAGAAGAATAAGAGACGAGAGAAAGAAAGATCCTTGATTCGGAAAGAAGAGAAGATGGAGGATGGAGAAAGATGAAAAATGACGATCTTAACAAAACATGTAGTAGATTAAAGATACAATATGCAAAAAAGACTGAAGTTTTATGGGCACATCTTAAGAGTGAGTGGTCACAGACTAAGCTATATCATCAAGTTAAAGATCAGAACAAAATGGGTTGAGAGAGCGAAAAAGATATGGAGAAAGTTGGCATTAATATACAGAGGATAACAGGAGTGAAGACATTTTTTTGAATGTAAGTTAGTAAATTTAAGGCTTTCCAAGAAAAATAAAGTAAAAAGGCCAAATACACCAGGTCAGAGGAGAGGATGGTGCACCACTGTCAAGGCCGTTTCACATGGGGCTTTCTACTGTGTAAAGCAGTGTACTGCGCGAACGCCTATGCGAATGTATGGATGACAACGAGGAAAATAGCCCCTGCTCTAATTTGGTGCCAGCATTCTCGCAGTCCGTGAAGCACCTCGTATGTTATACTGTTATTTAATAAAATATTACTTGTTTGTTGCTACAAATACACATGTAGACATGCTCTTGCCATTGCGCGTTAAGTTGAAAGAGATATTTGTAGGCTGTTAGTTGCATAATATGGTAGAATTTAATAATTCAATATTTCTACTGATGAAAGGGAGATTGCTTACCGTCACATCACATTTTCTAAATAACTATCAATAGGGTATTTAGGCGTACAATGATGATTTATGCATTGTAGTAAATTACTGAAATCATGCATGACATTTATTAAGCGGTAATTGCTCATACAATAAAAATTTTATGCACAAAATCGCCTACATTCTCTACGCGTGAACGTAAATAGCTCCGTATTTAGCTTTAGCACACTCGATCACCGTAATATTTTTCATAATAATTGCTCTTAAATGGATGATTCCCGTTGGAAGTTTTCCATTACAATCAAATTTTGTTTATGCAGTCACTTACTCAACTATATTACATGCTAAAGTAGCTTATGGTTTCAGAAAATAGGCAATTTCGCACAATTGGGAGCATCGTATTTTGGTTGCGTTATGTTAGCCCCTGATTTTGGGCCAGGGTAACGAAAATTCGTACAGTAGTTCGTAGGTTCGAATTTTTATTGATGTTTGTTTGCTTTCGGCCTCTATTTTCCTATTTGAGCCCCCAAGTAACAATCACCCCAAACAATGACCTTAATCCACCCCTGCCCATGGTCCACAGTAGGCCAAACTCGAAAATGAAGTGAAAAGAAGAATTAATCAAAACACTGATAAGCTGAACTTAATTATTAACAAAGCATAAACAAGGAAACAGCCAAAAACATTGTGCATACAAGAAAATTAAACAGAAACCAAGATAAATCAAGTTAAATAGATAAATACGTGGATAAGTAAAATTAAATGCCACTGGTTATTACACAGAATGCATCATTAAATTTTATGTGAGTCATGGCAGTGAGTTATGTGAGGGCAGTCATTTGATAATTGACTTCAATGAGAGCGTAGAAGGGGAGATATCTATATCAGAGGAAAGAAAAAAAAGGGAATTGAAGATAAGTTGCAGATGGCTATATGAATCAGTCTCAGATAGAGACTCATTAAAACTACATCAAATTGATGCCTGAACATTGAAAAATAAGCCTCAGTTTACGCACCAGAATGATATTTACCTGATACGATAACAACTATGTATAATTTACGGGGGACTGAGGATATCAAGGATGATTTCATTGCCACAGTTCTACCCAACATTTAAAGTTGAACTGGTTGATTAATCTACCAGAAGAAAACAGCAATATTATGAAGAAGCAGTACACATTACGCTACATCAAAAATTACCAAACACTTCAGTCTTTCTAGACCCAAAGGGTTACTAAACCCATGAGCTTCAAAGAGTTAAATCACAATCTGAGGTTTCAGTCATGATAGAGTGGAAACGTAACATAAGTGCACTTAAAAATCAGATATCAACCATTGTTATGCTTACGGCTTATCTTAAATAGGGCACATCTATCTCAGAAAATGCTTTCAAAATTACTTGCACCGCAAAATACATTATGTAATGGAGAGGTGAAGTATGAAATGTATCACTGGGAGGGAGGAAACTTTCTTTCTTACTATAGGAGAAGTCATTAAATTAGGGCCATATAACCACAATTTCTGAAAACTGGGCATGGTTTAACAGGTAAATAAATGGAGCAGGCCCATCCTGGCTTAATAAAAATCCAAAGTGTGACTTAAGCTCCCCAATATATCCTAAACCCACAATCTCTAGGTAACATGAGTTAGATGTACCATTCGCCATTGCTTGTTCTTGTCAAAGCCCATTAGAGACCATATTTTTTAAATGGGAAACAAAACACTAGATTCCCTGCAGGTATGCATTTTGGTGGGACACATAAAAGGTAAAATTTTGGAAGGACCAGGGAAGCATAAAATATGAATAAAAGAAAAACATGAAAAAAATGAAAGACCACTGACCTGGAGGCATGTGACATTTGCACAGAAGAAAGGAGCAAACTTCCCACCACACCGTTGCCCCTGGCATTCATCACACATCTGGTCATCCAAGACGTAGGGCTTCACTTCCACCTTAGAATGAAAACATATGAACTCAGGTCATTAAATAGCTCAAAATTTTCCCCATGACTGCTTGCCATAATTACACAATGCCTTCACTCATTGTAAAATAATTTATTCCCTGGCATTCAACCCTACCAATTCAGGTTAACCAATCATGTATATTACATTATGCTAAACCTAATTTTTTGTGAAAATTCATTGTTGTATGGCTCCCTCATTACAGCAGCAAAGGCATGAGTTAGCTGCCAGGAAAAATGGGGAACACTAGTATATAAGTTTTAATTATAATAAAAATCACCACTTGAATTATTTATGGCATAAAAAAGGAAAGGCTGTGATTATTACACTGAACTATAATTTCTTTTGGTGCATCAATGCTTCAGGAAATAAATTATCAACATTACTATTTACCTGTTAAAACAAACTCGGATAAACTATATTTGCAATATCCACTAAAATATTCTTCCCAATGGCAAAATTTAACTATGAAATGCACACTGCATAAAAAAACTCACCCGCTTGTCAATGTCACCATGCTGCAGTTGAACAAACCGAGCACTGATAGCGGCTATGTAACTCTGCTGATTACTGAAAGCCACACGCCCAGCTCCCTTTGGATACTTTAGTTCTGGGTCAGTGTCAATGCCGGCGTAGCACACTCCTCCATAGAGCCGATCCATGATCATTGCAAGTTCAACTAAAGAGTTTGAGAGGAAAGGGGGGATAAAAGGAAAGTTTGAAGATTAGTATGCTCACTGAAGAATGTGACCTTGAAATATCATCGCACTTTTTTTGAACAAATTTTTCAATCACATGTACACACGAGCAGTAGTCCGTTACACTTTGTAGTATGGCCCTGACTCATACTGAATGTAGTATATAGTAGAGGTGGGCCAAATGATTCTTTTTATTGACTCGAGTCATTTGGATCACGTCACTTCAATGACTCGTTCTTCAATGACTTTGGAATACTGCGGGGTACATAAATGACGAGGCTTACAAATAACAGTAAAGCTGAATTGTGAATGAGTATTGACAGCTTTAAAGATTTATAGAATAAACGGGCAAACTAATTAGCTTTGGTTAATGTGACCAAGGCCACTCTACCCAGAATCAGATGTTTAAATCACCTTTATGCACGATGACAAAGGAAAAAAAACAATAATCTCGTTGATATCTCTAAATGTGCAGTTATATTATTCGTTCTTAGGAAAGACACACTCTACGTCAAGCATTGTACAAATAGTGCAGACAAATCAAAATAATAAATCTGAGAGTTTAAATGCCAAAATCATATAATGTACAAAATTACTTACTTCTTTAACACTAATTAACTTCTTTTCGTTATTCACTGATCATAAGTCTTTGCCTCTTAAATTAACGGTGGCTTCTATAATACCAACTCGTGTCCACTTTTCTGAATCTAAGGGCCTATAACACTATTTAAAACAGCCATCCCATATGATTTACTAGTAAGAGTACCTTTAAATAACAGTAATTACATATAATATACTATATTGCTCGCTCTTTCAAAGAGCCTGTGATAGCGGGTTGTCGGTGGGGTGGGAAGAGTAACCCACCAGAAATCCTTCTCTCACACTAAGGCATTACACGCAAATATATACTCCTTGAAACACCCTAGTGAGAGCATTAAAGTATGTATAAATTAATAACTACTAGAAAGACCAGAAGGAAGTTCTCGAACAGTCTGGCGTGCACAAGCTAGAGTATAGAACGCAGGGATGGTCTTCGGTGTAAATCGGCCGGACTGATGGAACGCTTTAAACAAGAGCGCTCTTGTTTTAAGTGCTCGACCAGTCTGGCTCCAGGGAGCATGAAAGATGCCTCCTCCAGAGCCTGGGTGTGGGCAATGCACTTGATATTTAAACCTCCCCCATCTCTTCCCCGCTACCCGGGTCCTCACATAAAACTTGCATCCGTCACCACCCTGTCCCTAACCCCTGCAACCGCCATTTCTTAAGTCTATCCCTTCTCTGCCCACTCAAAACCTTGCTACCCCCTTCTTTGAATGATGAGTCACATGAAGTAAATGTAATGGCTGAGAAAATGCTGGAGAGACACCAGAAGAGATTTAAAGATGTTGAGTTTAATCCCATACTGAGAGAAGCATGTTTACTGGATCCATGATTCAAAGAATACGCTTTCTCCAAAGATACAAGTTATGAGGCAGCCTACCATGCCTTATGCAATAAAGTCAGGCAAGTACCCATTATTGAGCACTCTAAACCTGAAGAATAGAGGCCCCTGCAAACTTCTCCTATGTGGGAGGAATTTGATTCCACCGTTGCTAGTCAGAAGAAAGGAACTCCAACATCTGCAGCAATTGTGGAAGTGGACAATTACTTACAGGAGGAATACTTGGAGAGGACCTCTGACCCACTTGTTTGGTGGAGGAGCAGGAAAAAGGTCTTCCCTAGGTATTTCCAGTAATAACTAAGAGCTTTTTAATGAACCAACGATTTAAGTTGAAAGTCATCATATGATTTACGTGATGTTGAAATAAGAACTTAATTTACTCCTCAAATCTAGCAAAGTTGCTGATCTTATGGTAAGACTATTCTTTTGACAGTCATTAATGAATTGTCAGTCTTGCCACTCAATGACCCGCTGGGATTCAATGAATGGGGAAGAGTCTTTTGAGTCAGCAATTCAGTCAGTCACGCCCTCACGTCTCCTAGTCAGTGTGTCCTTTGTGGTCCTTAGGGTGTGTGAGTCTTTCGAGTCAGCGAGTCTTTCGAGTCAGCAAGTCTTTCGAGTCAGCTAGTCCTTTGAATCTTTGAGAATCACACGGGAATCATGGGGACTCTGCGACTCTCTCCTTTATAAGTCAGCGCTGCACTCAGCGGCTCAGCCGGCAAAAACGTTCACTGAAGAGTTGTTTCTCCCAGACCTATTGACTCGAGTCATCACACTCACCTAGGTGACTCATTCATTTGAACGACTCGTGACTGATCGACCCAACTCTAGTATATAGTATAGACTTGGGTGGTATAAATATCCAAATTGGAACACATTCGATTTGTGACCACCTATTACTCTAAGAAAAAAAAATGATTTTTTAAAAAGTTGACTCCCAAGGCCAAAGCATGGGGACAACTGGGTGAGAAATTAAAAATATTCAAGATGGAACACATCAAATGTACAATAAGTCATTAGTACTAACAGAAAAGCTATTTAAAAAGTTTGAATGTGATGCTAAGTCTTTTCTTTTATCTGATTACAACAATATTTTACACATTTTAAATTAAAACAAAATGGAACTAATTGAGGAGATCTCTCAAAAGAAATTCACGAAAATAATTTCCGCCCACCAATAAGGACCACCCTATTAGCCCAGAGAAGAAATAAAGCAAATTTCTCATTTAAACCCTTTAACAATGAAATCACTTTGCCAGATATTCTTGTGTATATTACCTAATATCAGTGTACCATCTCACAATACTAGAGCAATAACCTGAAAAGGAATTTTCTTTTCTGTAGGAAATCTAGTCACTTGCTGTCGCCTAATTTCAAGTGATGAACGGGATGTGCATTAGAAGGCAAAGTTGCTCCTAATCTTTTCTGAAACTTCTCTCCCACTCCTCTTGTTTTCGCTTCAATCGCGAGGGCTGAGTGGGAAGCACGTGAGAGGGCAAAGTACCTCCGCATCCTACCCCAAACTTCTCTCATACACCTCCCCTCCCCTTGCACTCTTCTTCCTTTCAATATGCATGTGATATCCAAAGTACATATCACCAAAGAATTCTAGGCATTCCCCTCCAATTCTTTCTCCTAAACTTCTAAAACAACTTCTTTTGTGACAGTAAATTCTATCTTCAATTTCCACAAAGTATCGCCACAATTTGATTCTACAAAAACCCTCAACTTTTGGCCCTCCTTGCCCCAGCTACCCCTCAAGACATATTTCTGCAATGGGACGAGGAGCTTAAAAAGGCAAGGGTACTTGGGGTGCCAAAAAGTGAACCAGATGCTGATAGCCAGAAAACGCCTCTCATTTCACATGGCTGATTCTCCTGGGAGACCCAAACCGAAGGGGTGTCCGCTGTCACAATGGACTAGGGCATGACACTAGATCCAATTTGGTTTTTGCTAATAAATAAATACCCCCAAGACTTGTTATGGTCATGGAGCCCCTAGGGAGTTAATATTAAGAAATTTTAACTTTTTTGGAAATGATTGGGATATTTTTGATTGCTCGTTGTTGCATATCAGGAAAATACAAATGAGATTTTGAGATAATGATTTATTTTATTAAATTTACTGTAACAAGTTAATTGTCTTTATGGTAAATGAAGATTTTGCAGATATTTTGTGATATAGACAGTGTTTTGTATGTATTCTTAAATTATAGTAATTTGATTGCTTTACAATTAATTTGAATTAATGCATTAATTGCAATAAGCCTGTAAATTGAATAAACTAATCATGTCTCAGTCAATCAAGGATTTTCAGAAATATTGATTCTCCGTGAAGGTTTTCATGCTAGTACTAGATATCTAAGTAAGATGCATTTGTGGAAATATTACGCTCTAGAGAGGCAAATATGAAAGTTATACTATCAAGACCTTATTAATCAATTGAAAATTTAGAAGGTGGATGGCACTTACCAGCCTTCAAAGGACGTGGTACTCCACCGACAAATACAGTCTTGCGGGGATCCAATGGCATTGAAGCATCCAGAACAAAATCAGCATCTGACAGACGCCAAGGACGTATTTGGACTGGTTTATCCTTTATGGTTGGAGATGATACACATAGGTACAGTTTGTCTTCATCCTGGATGCATGCATCAATCAACTGCTGGACTGAACTCTCATCCTGAAAACAAAATCAGATTAAGTTCAACGACAATAACTCAGCAAAGCACAAGAATACATGAAGGCATTAAAAGAGTTGGCTGAGGGATAATTTTGCATGAAACTCTTCTCCCATGATTTTTTTCACCATCTGGTAGGCTATAGTTGATATAGTTGATTTTTCTGCCGTGAACAAAGCAGCTGTGGTCATCTTTTTACGTGGGTGAGGGACACGCACAATAGCTGCCACCATATAGAAACAAAAAAGCAAATGATATGGGATAAAGAGTGGAAGTAAAAATATAGCAGAGCAAGTGGCAGTAAAAGACATTGCACAGGGATCTACATACGTTAAGGCCACGTCTTAACTGGCTGGACACAAGAAATGCAGTATGAGAGTTTTCAAGAAGATGATTAAAAATTAATACCATATTTCCAAGCTCATAGGATACACCTGACCATACAATGCACTGAGATTTTTCAGGTTAGATTTTGTGAGAAACAATAATAATCAATATCTATTAAGGTTACCAATTTTTATGAAGAAAATGGATTTTTAACTGCCAAAATTTCTCCTGTGTATAAGTTGTTCACCGCAGAATACCAGAAACAGATAACTGATAGAGAGTGTGAAGCAATCTGCGTTGAAAGTGGAGAGATGGGCACCTCAGACAGCAATGCAAAATTGGATGCAAGATAACAAAGCTTTAACCTTGGCCCCTAAGACACAGGCTGATTTTAGAATACATTTTTAAGCAAAAAAATCTTACTGGCCAGGAAATACGATAATGTCATAAAAAGAGTAGACAGGCCAAATTTAATGAAAGATCTAAGGCTTTCCCGGTGTGTAACGATATTGGTGGTTCTTCGGGTTTCCGACCGGGTCGAACTCTCCATTTCTGCCGACGATTCGATGAACGACTCGTTCATCGATGCCCTGAGGATGATGAACGACTCGTTCATTGAAACGCCGGCAGAAATGGAGAGTTCGACCCGGTCGGAAACCCGAACAACCACCAATAAGGTCAAATTTACAATGGATAGAATTAATGCATAAATGGAACTGTAATGAAAGGCTCAATGAGAAAATGAATTTAAAAGATGAATGACATAAGAGTAAAATCATGCTTGTAGACCCTCTTTTTAAATACTTCGGCTATTAATTTTTAGGAATTAGAGCTACAGGCATAGTGACATAGTGACCCCCACCTAAACAGGCTAGTATTTGAGTACTAAATGTAAGAAAACATTGATAGTGCATCTTTATCATTGAATTGTAATAAATATATTCAATGATTTTAAACCGTTTTCATTCATACAATTGCATTACAAGGGATAATTTGAGAGATGACGGACATTTGAGGAACAATACACCAAGGTATGGTAAAAAATCATTCAATAAATATATATTTTTTTAGAAAGTTACATGCAATATGAATGAGCTGATTAGAAATTCAGAAAGAAAATAACAATGGGTCTTGAAACAAGAAAGAAAATAACACTTGACTTCCCAATTGGTCACCAAAACAGCAGCATACGTACAGGAGACAGAGTGAAATGAAATATGAAAAGATGATGATGCAAAATATAGAAAACCGGGGTCATGTAATTTTATGTCTCATATGGGCTGAAATAATTTTTAGCTAGGTTAAAACACAAAGGAATAGAATGCCCCAAATTTTTCATCCATCATGTTTAAGATTAATTAGGCCAACTGGACTGACTAACAAGGGCATTCAGAAAAGAATTTTAACCCTTTTATAGCACACAATGAGCATGCCTCATCATGGGTAGCCTATCATATATGTAGCGTGGATGATGCTGATTATCTCCTCATAGTTTATATTCATGCTGACCATCTCTCTGCATATTTTATTTTATTCTTGGCTAGCATATAAATGCAGTAGAGCATTAATTAAGCATTTGTATTTTATTTCATGGTTGGATATTACCAGTGGTGGATTAAGGGAGGGTGTGGGGGGAGTGGGTGGGGGGGGGGGTCGTGCATTTTTCCTTTCTTCCAAGAATTAGGGGTGGCGCCCCCCTCTCCCCCCTTAATTTCTGGTAAAACAGGAAAAATGTTCATTGGCTGGATGAATATTTGATTTTTTATGAACTCAGAGATTTTTCTGAAAACACATCTCCTATGGGAATAAATGAAATTTGTGGCAAAAGCATTAAAGTTGAAAAGGAAAACATTCCTGAGTAGAGCAGGTAAAAAAGGGCACATTTTGATGCATAATTTATTTAAGACATTGTAAAAATGATGATAGTCTACATAAAATCACAGAAATAGATGTGGCAAACATAATACAATCTATTCCGTAGTTCATTTAGTTTTACAACCAACTTTTTATCAACTTTTAAGAACAAATTCAGGAATTAAAAGAGAGCCAGTCTGTGTGTATACCTTCCTCCCTGAAGAAAATAGGTTCCTTAATTTCCATAATGCTGCTTATTTTTCAATATTATTCCATCATTTAATCCATGTAATTTGTGCTAAAAATATTTTTTTTTAAACTATTAGAAATTAATCAAGTTGACCTGGAGTTGAAAGTCAAATCTCATTACTGAATATATAAGGATACTTTCCCATTAGGAGTGTTCCCATAAGGAGTGTAAGGGTGTTATGTCGCCTGCATGCATCTATCTTCCGCCCTGACAGCCAGATTTAGCCCTTCTGAGCCGTCGGGTTTAGAGTGAGCGAGAGAAAAAATACAGCTGATCGCGAGGCAAAGGGAACCTGATAGTAGTATTTTCAACTTCGTTCGATACTCGCGGAGAACTCGTCCACACAATCGGAATCCTACCTAATTCTATTCAGTCACTATTTACAGGAAGGGAATAGAGTCCTTTTTCTTCTCTGCCTCTCCAAGCCGTCGGTACTCAGGAGTTCAAACTTTTTCGTTCATGAAGTTCGTTCATTGACTTTAAAAAGTACTTTGACGAAGTACTTTTATCTGAAGCTACGGTAAGACTGGAAAGACCTAATGTCACTCATACACTTACAACAGACTATTTTGGTGTGAAGAAGCAAGCGAAAGAAAATGTACATTTGTTTAGCAAATTCTATAAATAATAAGATGATTTCTTTTAATGACTACTTTTTTTATCATGTATTTTTTTCCTCTTTCAGGAGATATAGGTCAAGAGATTGACATGTATATCCTGAAAGTAGAAAAAAATACATCCTCAAAATACAAAAATAGTTTTCCTCAGTCAACAGTGCAGTTAATTGACGCGTGTTCGTAGGTTTTTGGCTGGAATTGAGAATGTGCATTATTTTCATCCACAGAAGAGCTCATAACTGAGTCACATCAAAAAGTTAATGATTTTATTTGAGAAATAAAATCTCCAAATACGATGCTGCTGGCAGAGTGACATTCGGGTATCTTTTAAGTACATTGGTCATTTGAACAATTTTATGCAACTTCTGAAAGAGATGCAATTTTTTCTCGACTTACACATTTTATGGTTAGAGGCTAGTTTTCATGTAGATGATATCTAACTATGAGCTCACCTGGAACAGCAGGAATGCATAGCCTTTGGGTGGGAAGTAAGACTTGCTCTCAGCTTTGTGAGGCCAATCAACAACCAGAGGCCCAAACCGGCGAAAGCTAGCTGTTATCTCATCTGTAAAAGAGCACAGGATAGGCAATGGATAAGTTGCAAGTCAATAACACAGAAAGACCCTTAAGGAAAATTTTAGGCAAATGTCATAATAATTATTTTTCAATATGGGTGATTAACCAGTAAGGGTAGGTTTAGATCAAGGTTGTCCAACTTGCAAGGCCTAAAGGGTTTTATTATTGCAACCATATTAAAGGTAAAGACTTAACCTTTAATATGGTTGTGGACCATGTAATAAATTATTATTTTTAAAAGTAACAATAAGAAACAACGTAAGGTACAAAAATAAATTTCTGAATTTTTGTCTAATAACCTTTCGTGGGCCACAATAAATGGCACCGTGGGCTGCATGCGGCCCGCGGGCCACCAGCTGAACAACCCTGGTTTAGATGGAGGCAGCAAACTACACTAATCTTTGACACAAAATTTCCTCCAGGCAAAAACTAGTCTTCATTAAAATAAAAAACCATGGACTGGATTACAACCAGTCATTCACTAACTTAAAATACCAAGTGTAGAAGACCACAGGGAATTCTAATTTGCATTATCTTTTCATTGTTATTAAAGTATCATAATTATTAAACAGTTATTTGGCACTTCATCATCACAAGTATAAATATTCAAATTTTCACTCCAAGCCTGAAAGGCATGTGAGATAAGAAATGAACCCACAATGTCATGCAGAGTACATATTAAAGGTGATAGTGCATGCATGTACAAAAGATTTCAAAAATTTCTTGTGAATTTTGAGAACAAAGAATTTTAGTTTTCATAAAGGTTTCTCTTTGTTTCATCTTGAGAGTACCTTCATCAATGTCTGGAGGCAGGCCACCAACAAACACCTTCCGAGAGTATCGCTCGCCAGCTTCTGAGCCTTGGCTGTGAGGTGAAGATCGAGATGGTGAGCCGAGGGGGGGAGGAGGGGCTGGTGGCGGCTGAGCCACTGATGATGATGGCACCTGTACTTGCACCTGAAAGTAAGAAGAGGGAGCCAATAAAAACAGAAAAAGCCACCAGGAACACAGAAGAAAGGACATCACATCAACTTTCATGCACATTGATCTACCTCAAACGTCTAAGCAAACTAACCACATTTCAAGGTTCATTGGTCCAGTTACATGTTTCATGTCAGCAAATCAACCACCAAGACAAAAATACCAAAATCGTTTCTTTTGTTCTCCGATGATTCTGGTGGTTCGTGTGCCCATGCGATCCTGATGAGCCATTGGCTTGTCTTCAGGTTTCTCAGGGGCCAAACCACCAGAACTTGACAGAAACACCCATGCCCTGGGCATGCAAAAAACTGTACCCACATGGGATTCAAACCCACGACCCTCGGATTAGCAGGCGAGGACTTAACCCGCCACCACTTCATTCAAGTATTCTACCAGCTGATTGGTAGGTTCTTGGACAGTCCCCATTCAGCATCCCAACTTCATAGACATTTTCTCGCTTTCCCTCCGAAGGATGGCCCACTATTAGATCCCTCTTCATATCTTCTACCTCCTACCTCCTCTTATTTCATCCAGAATTCCTATCCTCTTCCTTCCTCTTCCATGCTTGTCCAGTGTTCTCCCCTCTATTACTCTCTTCAACATGCCCTCTCCCCACAAAACCTCCTCCATCCATCTCTTCTGCCTTCTCCGAACCTCTGCCACAAGCTTCCTCTCCCCTCCAACCATATCCAATACCTCCTCATTCGTCTTCCTCGACATCCAGCTCACCTTCTCCATCCTTCTCCAAACCCACATCTCAAATGCCACAAGTCTATGCACATCCTCCCTTCGCAATGACCAAGTTTCCAACCCATATAGCACCACGCTCCATATTAAAGTTTTCACCAGCCTTTTCTTTATGTCTCTTCTCAGACCCACCCTCATCAATTCCCTTCTCTTCGAAAATGATTCTTTAGCGAGCGCAATTCTGCATCTGATGTCCCTACCACTAAACCCATTCTCCTCCAAAATACTACCCAGATAAGTAAACTGCTCGACCTGCTCTATCTTCTGTCCACCCACCCTTATATTCATCCCCGCCTACTTACTTCTAGAAAATCTCATTACTTTCGTTTTCTTGTGATTGATCTTCATCCCATATCTTTTGCACTGCACCTCTAACGCATTCACTATTGACTGTAAACCCTTGGCAGACTGACTTGATCATCTGCAAATCTCACTGATTTTATCAGCTCCCCTCCTACCTTTATTCCTACCTCCTCCTCCCCCCATGCCTCCCTTACCATTTCTTCAGAATACACGTTAAAAAGCAACGGCGATAGTGGGCACCCCTGCCACACTCCCCGTCCTATCGTGGCCCATCCCGATTCTCCATCGGCTACCCTCACCTGCGCCGTCTGGTTCATATACTAATTCTGAATCAGATGCCTGTCCCTCCAATCGACCCCTATTTTCTTCAACACTCCCATTAATTTCATCCAGTACACCCGATCAAACGCCTTCTCGAAATCTATGAAGCATGCAAAAACATCCTGCCCATACTCTAGGATTCTTTCTACTATTGCCCTCATCACCACTATAGTGTCTCGCGTTCCCGTCCCTCTCCTAAACCCAAGCTGGTCATCACCCAGGTATACATTTTCCTTCTTCTCTAGCCTTCTGTTTATAATTATCAGAACTACTTAGGCCACATGGGATATTAAGCTTATTGTCCTACAGTCTTCGCACGTTTTTGCCACCTCTTCCTTGGTAAAGGAATTAGTACAGTCTTCGCAAAGTCTTCCGGCCACACTCCATCCTCATAAATCCTACGAATAAGCGCAAAAAGTTTTCCTCTTCCATTCTTCCCCATGCTCTTTAAAAACTCTGCAGGTATGTCATCTATTCCCACCGCCTTATTCCTTTTCATGTCTCGTACAGCTCTTTCGATTTTGCTATCTATGATCACCTTTCCCGTCTTGTCTGTTATCATTGAAATTCCCCTTCCCTTATTACCACCCGTCAGTTCCTTTACTTTCCTATATAATGTGTCTGATCTTCCCTCTTTTTGGTATTTCTCTAAAGAGTCGATCTGTTCTCTCCATTACGCCACTCTTGCTTTCTTAGTTTCTATTCAAAGCCTGTTATTAAATTCTCGGTATTTTTTCTTACCTAGCTCTGAGTTTGTGCTCTTCCATTTCCTTCTCTCCTGCATGTCCATCATCATTTCCTTCGTGATCCACGGTTTTCTATTTTAGTTGCACTGACTATGCCTACCGCTACTTTTGCCACTTCTGCAATTCCATTATAAAGGTAGGATTTATGCTGAGATGAAAAAGGAAATACTAGAGATGGATTGGGTACTGCACGTGTAAGAGTCTATTGGATATTCTCTGATTTTCATCATGACCTACCTCTAACCGGTAGATAACTCTAATGAATGAAACACTTGGTTTAAACATCAACCCAGGCGTAGGTACACATGGAAAATGCCGGGTGATCCTGGGAAATACCAAATTGATGACATAATGGTAAGGCAGAGATTTAGGATCGGTGTAAAAACTCGCGTAGCTATCCAGGGGCGGATACGGACTCAGATCGTAACATGGTGATGATGAAATGTGAAGTTAGATTCAAAAGGCTTTGTAAAGGTAGGAAGAAAAAGAAGTGGAACCTTGAAGCATTGAAAGGGTTGAAGAGGAGGGAATATCAAGAGCTAGTAGAAAAGAACATAGGTGAAGCAAAGTAGATGGGAACAAAAGAGAGAAGATGGGAGATTATAAAAACAGGCAGCGTAGGAGCGGCAGAGAAAACAATAGGAACGGTGGAAGAGCGTTAAGAAGCAGTGGGTTACGGAAGAAATGATTAAGAAAATGGAGGAGAGAAGGATTTGGATTTGGAAAACCATCAACACCGACGTAGGCAAGAGGAAGTACAAGGAATTGAATAATAAACTCCGGCGAGTGACCAATCGGGCAAAATAAAACTGGTGGAAGGGACAATGCGAGGAAATGGAAAAGCTGCAGGAGGAGGGGGAAGTGGGCACTTTGTACGCCAAAGTGAAAATGTTATCGGGTGGTGAGAGAGGGCAAATGATACCAAAGGTTAAGGATAAAACTGGGAAGATATTAATCAAACAGGAAGATATCCAGGAAAGGTGGAGAGAATACTTAGAGGAGCTATATGACAGGGAGAATAGACCCTTGAGCCTAGATGTAGAGGATGAAGGAACAATTGATAAGGATAACCTCGGACCGGAGTTACTTGACAGCGAAATAGAGAGGGCATTAAGGGAGATGAAGGGTAGAAAAGCCGTGGGAACCGATAACCTACCTTCGGAGTTACTGAAGAATATAGGTATTAAGGGGAGAGAATCGTTTTTCGAACTTATTCGCAGGATCTACGAGGAAGGAGTATGGCCAGAGGATTTTGGGAAAACAGTATTAATACCTATCCCGAAGAAGAAGAAAGCATCAGAATGTGAGGAGTATAGAACAATCAGTTTAATTTTGTATGCGGCAAAAGTCTTGCTTAGAATACTAAATAGAAGGCTGGAGAGAAGAGCAAACTGCTATTTAGGCAATGGCCAATTTGGCTTCAGGAAGGGGAGGACAACTAGAGACGCAATTGCGATAATGAGGACACTTATAGATAGAAACATAGAACGTAATCAGGATGTTTCTGCTTGCTTTGTAGATTTCGAAAAGGCATTTGACAGAGTAACCCGGGAGAAACTAATGCAAATACTGGGGAAAATAGGAATAGATTGGTGTGATAGGAGACTCATCCGAAACTTGTATATGGGGCAGAGGGCTCAGGTGAGGGTAGCTGAGGGTGAATCGGTGTGGGCAGTTATAGGTCGCGGGGTGCAGCAAGAGTGCCCGTTGTCGCCTCTGCTTTTTAACATCTATGCTGAGGTAATGGTAAGAGAGGCATGGGATGAGCTGGATGTGGGAATCAAAGTGGGAGGCCAGCGGATAAAGTCGGGTAGATTCACGGACGACCAGGCGTTGATCAGTCGGTCATCGAAGGGATTGCAAACTTTACTAGATGCATTGGAAAAGCAGTGCGAGAAATACGGGATGAAGATTAATCATAGGAAAACAAATGTAATGAGATTCTCTAGGAAAAAGAAAGCGAGGCTGGTCATAGGAGTAGAAAGTCACAAACTCGAGCAGGTAGAACAATTTAATTACTTGGGTAGTACGCTAGAAGCAACAGGACATAGTAGCAAAGACATTAGGAGGAGAATAGCGATAGCAAAGGAAGCATTCAATAATAGAAGGGAGCTGATGATGGGAACTTTAAGTAAGGATGTAAAAAAGAGGCTGGTGAAGAGCTTGATATGGAGTGTGGTGTTGTATGGGGCAGAAACGTGGACCTTGAGAAAGGAAGACGAAAATAGGCTGAAGGCATTCGAGATGTGGGTGTGGAGGAGGATGGAGAAGGTGCGTCGGACGGAAAGGAAGACAAACGAAGAAGTGCTTCACATTGTGGGTGAGTAGAGGAAACTTGTATATGAGATTAGGGGTAGGAATGGTAGGTGGCTGGAAGCAGTAATGAGGAGCGATGGTTTGCTGAAGGCTGTGATATAGGGAAGGATGTTGGGCAAGCGGGGAAGGGGAAGAAAGAGAATAGGTTTTATGGACGGGATGAAGAAAGGTAGGATTTATGCTGAGATGAAAAAGGAAATACTAGAGAAGGATAGTGTACGGCACATTACGAGTCTGTTGGATATTCTCTGACTTTCATCATGACCTACCTCTAACTGGTAGATTACTCTAATGAATGTGTTAGAAAATATTATGAGTTATAATTGGTTATTTTCTTATGTGAAATATATTTATTTAGTATTTGTAATAATTTGTGTGTCGATTAAGAAAGCTATTGATTGTCTATTATCGATTGTCGTTGCATCAGCTGATATGCCATGCGGTCACAGCAGTTACGACTCGGAGTTTGGCTGGCAATGACGTGCAGTATTTTGTTGTCTACCAGTTTGTCATGTCCAGTTGCAAATAAACGTTAAGTTATTATTACAACTTTTCGTGTTGTTCCATATACCATTCAACAGGTTATGTGCCCAGCATAACATTTGCAGCAAAATTATATAATTATATAAGAGTTAGACGTGACAAGTGAAGTGCGAACAGAAGAAAAAACGTGGTCAGGAGATATGGCGTCATGGCAGAAGTGGAGAGCTTGACGAAGAGTATTGCCAAGTTTGATGGCACCAATTTCCAACTGTGGAAATTTCAAATAAAGACCCTATTCGTTGCTGGAGGGTTAATAGACGTGGTGCTGGGAACGAGTCGTCAGCCAGCAAATCTCCAAGATGCTGCCGGGAAACAGTGGGTAAAGGACAATGCAAAAGCAATGTGCATTATAGCATCCTCAGTTGAGTACTCACAGTTAGAATATTTACTTACGTGCACAACGGCGTCTGAAATGTGGGACAAACTGTGCCTCGTGCATGAACAAAAATTGGAAGTGAACAAGCTCCTTCTCATGAAGCAGTTTCACGAATATACGATGGGGCCGAGTGACTCAGTCGTTAAGCATATTGCGAAATTACAAAATAATGTGGCGCAACTAAAGGACGTAGGAGAGAAGGTATCAGATCTTGCTCTCATGGCAAAGATTCTGGGAAGCCTTCCTGCTAAGTTTCATTCACTAGTTACAGCGTGGGACAACGTCACAGCTACTGACCAGACCGTAACGAGACTACAGGAGAGGCTGATCGCCGAGGAAGCAAGAATTACGGAAATAGAGGAGTCAGCGAGTGCTTTAGCAGCTATGTCGAAAGGTAGAAATACAAAAAGGGCAGTCGGGAAACAAGTTGGGAATAATTGGAAAGTCAAAATTGTTTGTTTTATTGGTGGAAAACCTGGCCACATTGCCCAAAGTTGCAGGAAGAATAAGAAGACGGAGAAAAAGAAGTTAGAGACAGAATCGGGGGATGAACATCCAGTGAGTGCTTTTGTTGCTACTGACAAATACACTACTCGTGAACGTAGTAAACATGTAGATGAGGCAAAAGATATTAAAGATTTCATCTCTCTGAGTGAAGTAAAAGAGACCTGGCTTATGGACAGTGGTGCGTCTAGGCATATTTGCTACAGATGTGAGTGGTTTAGCGACTTAGTTGAATGCGGAGACATCTCTGTTACTTTAGGAGACAACACTAAGTGTACAGCTGTAGGAGTTGGAACTGTTGTAATTCGCAAGTACGCGAACAATAAGTGGGAGCTCGGGAGGATTGAAAATGTTTTGTACGTGCCTCAACTTCGGAAAAATCTTTTCTCAGTCGGAGTATGCACTTCAACAGGTTTCAAGGTTAAGTTTGCTGGAAATGACGTGATGGTGTGTAAAGATGGCAAGGTGCTAGCTACAGGTGTGAAACAGATGAGCGAAATATATAGAATGTTATTTGTTGTAACTACTAATTATCAGGCCAATCTCGCGTCAAGAGACAGCTTCAAAGTGTGGCATTAATGTTTGGGACATTTAAATGCTGGAGCGATGATTCAGTTATCCAGTTTAGGCATTATCGAGGGGCTTAACCAAACAGGAGGTGAAAAATTCTTTTGTGAGCCTTGCCAGCTACGGTAATTTCATCATAACACATACAAGAGTGAACATGGAGGCAGGAAATGTCAAAATTTTGGTATCATACATGCTGACGTATGTGGCCCCAAGCACATTGAATCCCTAGGAGGAGCAAAGTATGTATTTCTTTTTGATGAAGGACGAAGCCTCAGATTTCAGGTAAGTACGTTTATTTCTTGAAACATAAGTCTGATGTCTTTGAACGTTTTAGGGAATTTGACGCCCTCATGAAAAATCAACGAGGTCGATCCATCCGAGTACTGAGAGTCGACCGTGGCACTGAGTTCCTGAACAAAAATATGAAGACTTACTTGGTGAGTAATGGAATTGTCCTGGAGACTTCTGCACCATTTACTCCTCAGCAAAATGTACGCATACAATGAGACAACCGCACAATTATGGAGAGTTCTAGATCAATGCTGATAGCTAGAAATCTTCCACAATTCCTATGGGCTGAAGCTGTAAATACAGCCGTTTACTTAAAGAATCAGACCTCAATAAACAAGGATGGTATCACACCTTATGAAGCTTGGAATGGAAAGAAGTCCGAATTATCTCATCTGAGAACCTTTGGGGCAGATGCTTATAAATTCAACACTTGCCTGCCTCCATGTTCACTCTTGTATGTCTTGTACCTGATGATGGCTCTGTGAGCCGAAACGCGTTGTACGCAATAAACCAATTTGTGGAAAAGTGCAATTGTTTCTCTTACATCAGATGCTTATGTTCATATTCCTGATATGTTTAGAAAGAAACTGGACCAAAAGGCGAAGAAAATGGTAATGGTTGGTTACCAAAGTCAAACTAAGAACTATCGTCTGTATGATCCAGAAAGGAGAAGGATAGTGGAGTCGAAAGATGTCAAGTTCAATGAAAATAATGAAGCAGACGAGAAAATCCAGCATAGGAAGCAAGAATTCCACTTCTAATTGCTTAGAGAAGAAGGAAATGAAGAAATTGAAGGGGAAACAGGCTATCCAGAAATAGGTAATCAAGAAATCCCGCAACTACAAGGAGAAGAAGTAACTCAATGTTGTTTAAGAGATAGACAACTGAGAAGACCTCAGCGATATGATGACATTGATGTAAGTTTTGCTGAGTGTGCTGAGTCGATCAACTATAGGGAAGCTATTACAGGACCTGAAAAGGAGAAATGGAGTGAAGCTATACAAGAACTATCAGCTCATCAGGCTAATGACACCTGGACTATTGTTACGAGAAATGACAAGGATGTGATAGACTCAAAGTGGGTTTTTAAGACTCAAAACTCTGAAAGCGGCACACGCTACAAGGCAAGGTTGTGTGCAAGAGGGTTTAGTCAACGACCAGGACTTGATTATGGAGAGACATTCTCACCAGTCATGAGGTATGACTCTTTGAGAACTCCCTTGGCAGTTGCAGCTGAAGAAGACCTGGAGATGGTCCACTTTGATGTTAAAACCGCCTTACTGTATGGGGAACTGAAGGAAGAGGTGTACATGGCAATCCCAGAAGCTTTATTTGTAGATGATGGTCTGCTGATTGGGAGGAATATGGAGGTGATTCATGGTATTTTGGAAGCTCTGGGTAAAGAGTTTGAAATAAAAGTTTCAGAGGCTCGGAACTTTTGTGGCATGGAAATTGTGAGAGATTGAGAGGCAGGTACTGTCTATGTTCATCAGACAACTTATGCTGAGAAAATCCTCAGGCAATTTCAGCTGTTTGATTCAAATCCAGTGACTGTTCCTGCTGATTCCAGTGTAAGGTTGAGTAAGGCAAGCGATAATAGTGGCCTTATAACATTTCCATATCGCCAAGCTGTGGGTTCACTTTTGTTCCTAGCTATTGTTAGTAGACCAGATATCTTTGTTTCTGTGAATTGTGTATGTACTTGAATGATTATGATGAAAGCCATGTAAATGCTGTTAAAAGAATTTTCAAATATGTTAAAGGGACAGTTAATTATGGTATATTGTACAAAAGTGCTAGTTCAAGTGGAGAATTGATATGCTACAGTGACTCAGATTTTGCAGGAGATCCTGACACTCGCAGGTCAATGACTGGATTTGTGTGTTTGTTGTCAGGTGGTCCAATCACTTGGGTCTCTCAACGTCAGAGGATGGTGACGCTGAGTACCACGGAAGCCGAATATGTATCCGCATGTATGGCCTGCAAGGAAATTGTGTGGCTAAAGAAACTGTTAAATGATATTGGTTATAAATGTGTGAGTCCAACCCATCTTAATGTGGAAAACCAAAGTGCGATTAGGCTTGTTAAAAATCCAGAGTTCCACAAGCGAACAAAGCATGTTGATATAAGATACCATTTCATTTGTGAGCAATACGAAAGTAAAGTAGTCAATGCTCAATATATGCAAAGTGAGAATCAGATTGCAGATATTTTTACCAAACCTTTATCTAAGGACAAATTTGTTAAATTTAGAACATTGCTGAATATTGTCACTGTTACTTAAAACAGTGTGAGTTAGTTAAGATGTTTATGTTCTCTGTGTTGCTCTTATGGCAAAGTTATTACAAATAGTGGGAGTGTTAGGAAATATTATGAGTTATAATTGGTTATTTTCTCATGTGAAATATATTTATTTAGTATTTGTAATAATTTGTGTGTCGATTAAGAAAGCTATTGATTGTCTATTATCGATTGTCGTTGCATCAGCTGATATGCCATGCGGTCACGGCAGTTACGACTCAGAGTTTGGCTGGCAATGACATTCAGTATTTTGTTGTCTACCAGTTTGTCATGTTAAGTTGCAAATAAACGTTAAGTTAATATTATGACTTTTCGTGTTGTTCCATATACCATTCAACATAATGAATACTGCCAATGCACCTAGAGACCCTAGGTCAAATATGAAAAACTTTGTTGTTCGGGTTGACCCCAAAGGCGTATCTAGAAGCATCTGAAGGGAGGGGGGGTCAACACCTGAAGGGGTGTCTGAAGGGGGGGTTATGGGGGGTATGGAATACCCCCTATGTAAAACAGGGGGTCCGAGAATTTTGAAAAAATGCATCTTAAAATGACATTTTGATGGTGTTCTATGATCTTATGGAAGGTGATCTATAGGTGTACTATTAGCATGTGTTAAACGCATAATTTTTACGTTTTTTTATCAATGGGGGGGGGTTACAACCCCCAACCCCCCCCCCCCCCCTAGATACGCCTATGGTTGACCCTAACCATCAACTAAAGTTTTTAGCATGTGCCACTATGAGCATTATAAACTATTTCCCATAACATATGTGCATCACATGGCCAAATTTGGGTCGGACCCTGATCTTTGGTGACCCCTAAAATCCAAAATAGATTAAAAGAAACTGTGTTACAAATTTTCAATCAGCTACTAGTTGAAGATACCCTGAATATTTCAGGGAAATCTAAAATGTGTTGTCCCAAGACCTACCTGTTTCTGCCCCACTCTCTTGTGCAATGTCTACAAAGGCATTTGATTTAGATTCATTATGACCTTAATTGAACAATGGAAAGATTCTTGTTTTAAATCCTTCAAGTTATATTTCTGCAAATATATGTACTACACATTCCAATTATGTACTTTCAAATGTTCTCAACCATTTTTCATTTTAAGGCACATTAGGCAAATAAATTTTAACCATATCCTTTATCAAACATATAACATAACACATGGGACAAATTTTAATCTAAAGTACATAACATTATGTCCAATTATTGCACGTGGTACTGATGAAATTAATGTTGATGTAGTTCCTGACAGTCTTGGTCATTAGAAGGCCAACACCAAATAAAAAACAAATACATCGCCAGACAAGCAAGCCGAAGACGTGTATGAAAGGAAAATCTGATTGGATATTTGGGGAAGCAACCGACAACTGAGGTCATTTGTGCCATTGAATGGAGGTTTGTAGATCGATAAGAGATGGATCATTTGGGAATTGGAGGAAGGGTGGAGTGAAACCCGGCATCGGCATTAGCCTGCTCTAAATGAAAGGCACCAAGGGGACAACATTTTAATGTCCCATCCAATGGATTGAGTGCTCTACTTGAAAGGACACCCAAGTGTATTGGCATTCCAATGAAAAACTGAGTGTCACTGCTAGGATTCGATCCCTGGCCCTCAGGATCAGAAGCCACTACTTGGCCACCACACCAACCTGATCCCAAAAGGAAAAATACAACCATGCAGCAATCACACAAGTACACTTAACAAACACATGATGCACATGCAGAATTTTTAGTAAGCTTGCCATACTAACCCTCACCTGCTGCGGCGATGGCGCCTGTTGGGATGACTGTGGGGGAGGGGGTGGGTGATGGTGATGGTGGTGGTGCTGATGGGCATGGGGATGGTGTGGGTGGGGGTGATGGGCGTGGGGATGGTGGGCATGGGGGTGCATGGGGCCACCACCCCCGCCTCCTCCGCCCCCGTGGTGCTGCCCCCCTGGGCCACCGTGGTGCGGAGGGGGTGGGGGCTGTGACGCCGGGTGGTTGGGTCCCTGCTGCGGAGAGTGGCCATGGAGCACGTGCCCTCCTGGGCCGCCCCCGCCACCGTCCATCGGGTGTGGCGGTCCCCCACCACCCGTCTCCTCCAGCAGGCCACCCCCTCCAGTCTCGTCCAGCCCTGGGAAGAAGGGTGACTTTCCTGCAATGCAATGGAACACATTAGTCAACTCTTATAAAAAAATGAGTAAATTATTCATGAGTAAATTAGTGGTAGTGAAACATGGTGAAAATGGAAAAGAGTCTTCCCATGAGTGGCGTGGATGAGAAAGGTTCTCTTTTGCATGTGTTTATCGTGGTGGACCACTTGTTTCATAGGCTTCTTCAGTTCTGAAGTCAGATTTTGGACCTGAAGACCAACTAGCTTGCTTACTAACTAGCTCAGTCCAGGGCGGTAAAGCAGTTTCCAAAATTGATTGCCAGGGTTCTCAAGGCTGTAAAACCTAAGTTGCCAATTTAAAAATGGTCACTATAGCTCTTAATCAAATTGTTTAGATGGGTTTCTCTGATGGGTTGTGAATGCTATCCCATTATTTTCATGCAACTTTGTTTGGATTGTAAATAGCATTATTTTACAACCTTCAGTCACTTTTTCGCCCTTTCAGGTTACATGAAATTATTTTAGCAGCCTTGGCTACCATGTGCTCTATCTCCCCACTTCTCCTTTGCAAACCCCATTCAAATGCAACAACATCCCCTTTCCCCTCCTAGACATCATGCTGTCTACAGGCAACTGCCACTAAGTTTCACTACCACTGCACTCAGCCCTTTTAGTTATAGCATATTCGAAGTAGGCTGCCAAGGTGATGTGAAGTTTGAATTTTGCTTTATAAATTTTTTAACCTTTTAATGTCAATTTACTATAAAATGCTAAGACATTTTGAAAATTATTGTGAATTGAAATATATACCTCCTTCCTCTAAATAAGCACTTATGCATACATGAAGCAAGCATACTAAATTTATCACTAAGAAATCAAGCTAAAAATATATAATTAGTGTAATCCTAATTTCTTCATCAAAACAATATGAGAGAAATAAGAGACATTTAGTCAAATATACATTAAGTTACTCTATAATTCATTCAAGCTCCTATCAGATGGTATTTTTATTTTGGAAAAATGGTTAACCTTGAAGCCCAATTGATTTTACTGGAAGAGAACTGAACCCATAAATGCGAGCACATTTATGGGTTCATAAAAATATCCTCAGACAAAGAAATACTGGTGAAGCTGAGCATCCCCCTCCATTCTGGATTGCTGATGTGATGGATGGGATGGGAGAGGTACGTACTTGATGAGGAAGGAGGGCATGAAAATGGGAGGGACAGCAGGTGGATTGGAAATGGTGGGGGGAGAGGAGGTGGAGTCGATGCAAGGGAATGAGGATATCCTGTCCCCCAGCCACTCTGGGGTCATTGGGGAAGGAGACAGGAGGGGGGAGGGGCAAGATGGGGTGGAGGGGAAACTACTGATGATGAATGAAAGCCTGTACCACCAATAGATGGGTGATTGAAGCTGCTCCAGCTAAATCTTCCAATAAAGTATTTTTTTTAGAAATCTCAAGCCCTTTATTTTTGTTCTGGTAAGTACTCTAATTTTGCTAACACTTACAGTGTTGAGGTTTTTGAACGAAAATTTTTGATTGAAAGAAAAACATTTTTCACTGACAAATTCCACGGTACCACAAACTACCCATGGTATAACGTTACAATGGTAACCTGCAAGAGCAATTAAGTGTAAAAATTCCAAGAAGGAGAAACCATCAGCCTTTGCTGGAACTCAAATCCAGATCCCTCAATATTCCAATGAGTGCTTTAGTCAGATGCTAACTACCTAGATGGTTGCACCAGAATGATTCTGGGTTGCATCACAAGGCAACCGCCTACGTAGTTTGGTGAGGAGGTGCTCATGAGGCATATGTTGCATCAACTGCACTCAATGTGCTCACACATGTTGATTTATAGAATTTAATCATCCTGATCCAAAATAGCCATCACCCCTGAGTCTCTTTCTCTCAATAGCTGACCTAACTCCTTGAAGTTACATTAAACTCTAGGGACTGTTAGTTAGCTAGTTATTTGACTTTCATCCATTCTCTCAACATAGCCAAATTAATGAGGTGCAATCTTTTCACATACGTATGTCGATTACAGGAGCATTTATTCCACATTCTTACATTCATTCATGGCCTATACTCTTTCATGATTGTAGTTCATTCCTAACTCTATCCCTCCAACTTTTACAACAAAAACTTCTCAGATACCCTATGCCCACAGCATTCAGCCACTCTTAAGTTTATCCTAGCATACTCAAATTTCTCTACAATGCAATAAAGTAGGAACTAGAACACTTTTGTATACAACTTGCGATGTTTGCTTCCTTAGACATTCATTCCCAGATGTCCTCTACATACCAGCTATGATGTTCCTTTTAGTGCAGTTTCCCACAGACAATTCAGATTATGAATGGAGGAGATTATTGGATTTTTAATAGATTCATTCATCTATAGTATGGGTAGAAGGTGGGCACTATCTGTTAGATATTTCAGGAGCATACATTATTCATGTAAAAATGATAACTTTGGTATTTCTGAGGAGATCATTAAAAAACAATTACATACTTTAATTAACCATGGATCAACATAAAAAATCATTAATCACACTCAGAAAACTTCAAATGCTTATAATAGGACAGTAATACTGGGTATAAGTCCTCATTCAAGTCAGCATATATTATTTCTAACCAAAAGTAATTATATCCCATCAACAAACAAATACTACACTTTATCAGAGCCATTCCCTTCAATGGATATGACAATAGAACTGAAAACGAATAAGTTCATCAATATTTACCCTTAAAAACAAGTGGTAAAAGGCATATAAATTGCAATGCCTCTTCCTTACTCAAGTCCACTATCAGGGTGGTGGTACCTATGAGGGCATTATGGGCATGGAACGCTCACTCCTACTGGCAGATCTTTTTATTTGAGGCATCAAAAGGAATAATTAACTAAAGGCATAAGAAAATTTTCATGATCAGGGCAATAAAGAATGATAGAGTGAAACAAACATATGGAGGAGCCTAAAAGATCTTCAGATTCAGTAGGACCTCAAAGATTTATTAAAGGAATGGCTTGTTAATGGGATGCTTCTGAACAAAAACCTTTCCTAAAGGGTTTTTATGATTACACCACAGTCTTATGCAATTCACCTTTTGGCTTCATCACATGACAGTAATTAAATTATTATCATGTGATAAACCATATTTATCAAATTACATCAGCAATTAGAGAACATAAAATGAATCAACACCGATCTTTCTAATTTTAAGTAGACATCAAAGCAGACTGGAAAGAACATAATGTTCCACATGTTGTGTAAATATATAAAAAAATAAACTCACCATGAAGCTGAGCCAAAGACTGCAAGGCATTGGTGTTACAGTTGATAAATCCTGAAACAAAAAAGAATAATATAAACCTTTCTTTCAAGGAAAAGCAATGCAAATGGGTTGATAAACCAACATAATTTTTTTTTCGATGGCAATATATAAATATTTTTTGAAACACAAGATACCTGTTACAGAGTATATTATATAATTAAAAATGGTACATCACCAAATAACAATCAGGTGTCAGGAATTACACACAAAATGACAAATGCGAACAATAACATTAATTGTTTGTGGGTGGTTTAAATAATGAGATGACCTTCAAGTCTAACCTGGAAACTTTGAAAAATAAGCTCAAAAAGTTCATGGAAATATAGAAGCAACTGAAAAATTATGTATCAATATAAATTGCTGCATATTAAAACAAGCATTTGATGTGAGTGGTTACTCAGTAATATTTCTCTTGAGAAAAAAGGAAAACTAGCTCATTCCCGATTTTTTTCTTTTCATGAATCACTGATGATGCGTAAGTCTATGACCCTCACACTACTAGCAAAGGAAATTGTCTACAAAATTTTCTACGCTATGGTGAATTGACAAGTACATACAATGAATTACGCAAGTCATGATAACCTGCAAGCCCGGCCTTACAAAACCTTTCACACGAAGGCGAAAAATGGTAGCCAAGGCAGCTTGATTTGTAAACACTGCCTTGGCAAGTTGACACAAATAGTGGGAGAGTGCCAGGAATTTGTTATGACAACAGAAGAGGAAACTCCATGATTAATGAGAAAGCAGTTGGGAAATGCATTTTGCCAGGCACAGATTCAAATAAGAAAACACCAAGCATTAGCTACAACTAATACAACATCACCCAAGAGAAAGTGAGCAACTTCAATATATGTAGTTTGAATGGTTTACTTTCGCAAGGGAAAAAGACACTCCTTTATCTTCAGAAGAAAGGATGGGAGTTAATGTGGAAGAGTGGATCAAAGGAGGCACTATAAAGTATATGACTGTCAAATCAAGAACCTTCCCTAGATTCAAAGAAAATGATTAACCATTAATTTCAAAGAGCCTCCAAACAAATATTCTTAGTAACATCACTTTGCCCATGAGGCATAAGATAAGCTCATTTCAGTAAACTTCTCATAAAAATTCAACACCTGATTAATTACCACAGAATTGGAATCAGGAATAAAACTGATAGGATGGATGGGGGGCCTATGGAGTTTACTCTAAGGTGGGCACTAGGCATATACTTCTACGGGAGCATCTTTTGAGAGGCAGCAGAATTTTATCATCATGGAAACAATAGCTAGGGAGCATCGACTGGGTTTCCAACACCTGTGAGGATCCTTCAGTGACCTTGTGGGTGGCTACTATATTTAGGCATAGAAATCACTGCAAATCGCACAAATGATTCAGGCTTGAATCCCTGTCAAGTGATTCAAGCCTGAATTCTATTTACTCCGGTGATTTTATTTCATGGCGAATTTCATCCTTTTGGTGTGTATTTGTGAATACAGGTATAAAAAGGCATGTTCAAAACAGATAAGTCAATTGTGTGCCACGAGCACTCTAAGTCTGTCAGCCACTTAGTCCACTGAATATCTAAAAAGGGAAGGTGAGCACAAATCTAAAAGTTTTGTTACACTGGCATTGACAGGGAACTCAGGCAAACATGCTTGGCCCAGCAGCAGAGGGTAGTTCCACAGAGTAGCACATTTGCATGTTTACTTGGATGCCATGGACTTGAATCCTACCCAGGACATGAAAGATTTCTCTTCACCTGAAGAACTTTTGCCCGATTTTATTCACGGCACAATGTTACCTCTATCATCAGAGTACCATTATACCTAAGTAAAACTACTCTTACCAATGAGTACACATTTTATTATGAGAGACAAGTCTACTGATCAAGGCTGGTTAGGATGCATATTTAAGTACTGCCATTTTATCATCACTCTACTGCATAGAAATAAAGGAGCTAACAGAGGACAGTGTAGAATGGATGGCAGCAGTCTTGGTTCAATTCATGACCCAATCATGATGATGATTAGGATTCAATGACCAATGATGACTACTGCAACAATTTCTTCATATGACCTGCTTTTTCAGCTCAGCATACATCCCTTCTTCATCCCATCCATAAAGCCTATTCTTTCCCTCCCCCTTCCCTACCGAGCCATAATCCTCCCATATAACATCCCATCACCTTCAGCACCCCCTTGCCCCTAATTATAGCAATGGTGAAACTTGGTGGTTCTCGCCTCAGAAGCATATGATGTCAGGGAGTGTAAAGAGGAGAGACAAAGGGGCTAAAGGGGCCATCCAGAGGTCCCCGCAGGAGTCCTTTGGTACATTTGTCAACCCATAAACACTTCAACTTCACTTACCTTACTCTCGACTGGCAAGTGCCACCAAGTTTCACTATACCTTCTCCCTCCTTCTACTCCACCACTCCTTATTTCATTAAGCAGGTTTTTCTCTTCATCCATCATTCTGAGCACTTCCTCACTTGTTCTTCTCTCAGTGAAATTCTCTATCCTCTATTTCCTGGTTTCTGCACAGTACAATGTTATCCTCAATATCCAACTCTTCACCAGTCTTCCCTAAATATACTTAAGTTAGGTTTTGGTTATCAATTCTCCTCCATTATCTTTCAATCACTAGTAAACATGCATTGTCTTATATATGCAATGACTCCTTGAAAAGTCAAGAGAAGAAACTCCCTGGAAAAATTTCCAGTCATAAAAACTAAATGAATCTGGGATAATAAACGTATAAAATGACACAATGGATGAAATTCAGTTCTCACAATAGCTGGTGGCAAACGGATGCGCGGTACACCACGTCTTATTGTTAGAGGAAGGTAGACTAATGGAAGGAGGGGGAGCGAGGAGGAACGGATGGGGAGCGAGGAGGGACGGAGGGGGAGGGAGTAGTGGACGTGGAAAAGTCTTCGCTTATGAAAAATTCTGATTTTTCACATAGAATAACAAGTGCATCGCACACAGGGCGTTCAAAAGTAAACACAGGCGCACAGCCGCAACTCATTTACCAGCTAAAGATCGGCTTTTAGAAAACAGAAACCTTCCAGTCAAAAAATCGTCCTCTTCACATCTTCCCCTTAAAGTTTTTCGAGGGCTGTGCATCAAACAAACATGGGAAGGCATCAGTGACAGAAGTTTGAGATCAGAATCCGTTTCAATCGGGGCACAGATGGGAAGGCGGCGAAGCAATGATGCGGATGCCGTCACCCATCCGTATGACGCGACCACGTGTGCACACTTTGGGAGGAGGGTAGGTTGGGATATTTTCGATGCACCACGTGCCGAGAGTCGAGGGGAGGAGGACGAGGAGGAAAAAAGGGGTGAGCTCGTCACCTGGGTCCAGTAAAAGCGACGCTGGACCCACCGGTGGGTACCGCTGCGAAAGGCTAGTCGACTGTTGAAGTGAGCACCTTATGGCAATCGAACCACGGAATGTTCAGCTGAGGTAAAAATCACTACAGCAGTAGCTCCATTGACTACCAGGGAATCGAGTTGGTGCGGTGGCTACATCACTAACCTACCCACCCAAGGGGCCAGGGTTCAAATCCCGGCAGTGGCGGATTTTTCAGTGGAAATTCCAATCCTTAGTTAGTGCTTCGTGGAGAGCTCTAAAAGTGTAGTACTCCTACAGTAGGATGAGACGTTTGACTGTGGTACCCTTTCGTTATCAACCTACCCACCTATCCTTAATGGCGCAGATGACCTAATATGTCGGTCACCTCCCCAAATAACCACTACCCATCACTACTTATAGTAATTTTCCTCCCGATCTGAGGAATCTTCAAGCATTGGTAGCGGCAATTACGAGAGGTGACCGACAGTTAAGATCAGCTGAGCCTTTAGAGCAGCGGTTCCCAAACTTTTCCGGCTTGCGTAAGCGTACTTCGTAACCCATTTCCACTTGATCTCGACGAAAGATACCAAGCAGGGAAAGTATTAGTTAATGGGGCATGCAAATGGCAGCTGAAGCCATTTGCAATATTAAGAATTGGAAGGTGTGATGGAAAAATTAGGATTATTTGGGGAACGGAGGAAGGATCGAGAGAAATTTAAAGCGCCAAGGAGTCCTAAGTTTTATATCCCATCCATCGAAAGAAGTAGGTACTGAACTTGAAAGAGCTCCTCGTATGAAACTCAAGGTGTATAGACAGTCCACCGTTAATCTCTGCCACATCCGGGACTCGAACCCGGACCTTAGCCATGAGAAGCCAGCGGTCTAGCCATCACACAACAAGATCCCTGGAGACTCTTCCAAATTCGCACTCAGATGGGTATCTTGACTCAACTAGATGACTTCTGAGCATCACCTGCCACCACCGTGATACCGAACAGTCTTCAGTATGGAGGGCTATAGCTCTAGCCGTGAACATACCATTCCAATTCCAGTTAGCGAAGAACGAACTGTAAACAACATCACCAGCACCGATCACACCACTCAATTCTAACAAGGGAGGAGGGTCTTCGAGGATCGTGGAAGGGGGAGGAGGAGAGTCTTTGAGTTGCACCCACATCAACGACAGCTCACCTTCTTCCACCCACGGCGAGGGCGCCGTCCGGAGAGCTCTGAACATGTCGGAAGACTGTTGGTACTTCACGGCACCGAGGGCACACAACAACGCTGGAAGAAGGCAGCGCGTGGGGAGTTCACGAGGAGGGGCCGGGAAGGCGAAAGGCCTCTTCGGGGCGGGGAGGGCGAAGTGCTCTGACGGGCTCTCGGCGGTCTGAGGCGAACGACCCGACTGGGCCGACTGACTGACTGACCAACCGACACGACCGCCTGACGTTGACTATGTGTGGTGCGAAGAGGGGCTCTCGGAGGAACGCCTACCCGCCGCGTCGTCTCCCCCCCTCCCCCCGCGACTTCCTTCCCCTCTCCCCCCCACAGAGAAAGTGTGGGAGAGAAAGTGAGTGAGATAGAGGAGGAGGAGGCGGGGGAGGAAGACACGATGCTGGGGGACGGGGGAAAGAGGGGAATAGAATGGGAGGTGAATGGAGGAAAACAACATCGCGAAATAATCAACATAAACACTCCAACAAATGAATGATGCAGAGCGTTCCACATTAAGTACAGTATATGGGCCTTACGGGGAACGCTGTTGCCAAACTTGCACTCCGTGTGTGCACCTCAAAGCCACGTAGATAATCATTTACTACATTGAGTTAAATTTAATCAAGTTACTTCAGGGAATAATATTTCCATATCGAAAGACTCCTAGTTGTGCTATTATTATACTGCATACCACTATGTTGATTTCCCGCGGGCTATTGGAAACATCATACCTCCGGCCTCATGATGATTTACAAATGAAACGATCTAAATAAGAGCCCATACTGTCAACTAAATATGGAACGAACTTTCAATCCTTGATCACAAACTTGCCTATTACTTCTCCGACTGCGAAGTGCCTTCTCTACCAACGTTGTTAAAATTAGAGTTGATCTACCGGTTAAGATAGGTTTAGACAAACACAAGAAGACCTCTAATATTCTTTTTATCACGAGGGCGTGTCCATGAGGGCGTGCTGAGAGGGGATGACAAGTTGAAGGGGGCGATATACGGGAGAATGTTGGGTAGGTACGGGATCGAACCCTCTCTATTACTCCCTTCAGCATGTAGTTCATAGCTAAGTACATTCTCAGTTCGTCCTTCGACCACTTCTACTTCCTACTACGGATGTCTCCCATCGGCTTCCTTTCCTCCCCAGCCACGCCTAACACTTCCTCATTTCTTTCCCTCTCCACAAACGAAGCACGAGCTCACCACGATGGAGGAGGAAGCGGGGACGAGAGAGAAGAGAGTTTTGAAATCATTTCACTCGGCAAATTAAATCTGGTTGGTCCACGAGACTACAAAAAAATCCGTAGATACTAAGGAAAGGTGTCGGCCACTTGTGATGCCTGGGGCGATTTTCCTCGCTTGATTTTCATAATCATTATTATCACCACCCCATACACTATCATAACCACCCTCGCATTCATTTCATTTGTGTTTCTTTTTTTTCACATCAGAGAGTGAATTTCGGGTCAAGTGAAATTCCATGGGAGTGGGCTGAAAACCTTTTGAAATTAAACACACACAGGGTGGTCGCGTGGGTATAAAGCTGAAAGTGACGAGTGGATGAAATGTTGGAGAAACTGCAAAACAAAAGCATAAAAAAGGACGGAGTCATTATCAAAAGGTTCGGTTCGGCGCGGAGAAGTTTTTATTTTACGACTTAAACGTAAATTAAGGGAATGGAGGAAACGGGAGAGAGAAAAATAGGGAAGGGAAGCAGGGAAAGAACCAGAGAGAGAGAGAGAGAGAGAGAGAGAGAGAGAGAGAGAGAGAGAGAGGAAAAAAATGAATCAACCTCGCTTCGAAAGAGCGACGCAACTGATGGAATAAAATAAAATTCCACCGTACCGTGGGAGAACAAAGGCGGGGAGGGAACTCGTCACAAAAGAGCTTTTTGAACGGAAAATGACACTCGAGGTTAATTACGTACGCGGGGACGAGGAAGGAAATGGCGGACGGAATGGAGGCGGGGGTTGGCCAGAGGGCGGAGGGATGCAGGCCCGATGGTTAAGGAGGGCCGGTTTACGCGGTCCATGGGAGGGGAGGGAGGTACGGTGGAAGAGGAGTCTTCAGCGGTTTACGCTCCGCACAGGCGCGTCCTAGCCAACCACTCTCCCGCACACTCCAATAAAAATAGAAACAATACCGTGTATCCACTCAACAACAATGAGACGTGGACATCGGCTCCTCGTAGTTCTAATATCATCATTAGTTTTGAGATATAATCACCAGCCGCGGTAAAAGGTTGAGAGCACGTTGAAAATTGCCGGAGGGAAAGGGGTTTCCCAGTCCAAGAAAGCCTCATTCCTACGGCAATTCGCAACGCATCATTACCAGTTTTTAATCCGAAGGTTGGTTCGAGACGGAACTATACTCCTTTCATTCATACTTAAGCTAAAACTCTTCCACATTCTGATGGTGTTCCATTCCCCGTAAATCCCTCTTGACTTGGTCCACGTATCAGTTCTTAGGTCTTCTTCGCGGGGTCTCCCCTTCAATTTTGCTATTTTATTTCATGCGATTTCATTTGATCTCAGGGTATGCTCTGTCCATGTGGTTCTTATTTTATTCGTATCGCGTTCAATACGGGCCTTCCCTCTTCTGCAAAAATGATATAACCTTTGGCGGAATTACGGTTCCTTCTTTCTCATAGCCGTTATTGTAATCCAAAACGCTCTAGAAGTTTATGGATACAGTTACTTTCCTGAGAACGCGATCAATTGAAACTAATGAGTTGAAACATCTAACAACATCTGCAGAATTACGATAACGCTTACGTTCTCATAAGCGCAATAGAAAAAATAACGATAACGCGAGTGTACGCGTTATGGAGAACCGTGATCGCACCCGTAATCTCTCATTATCTTCGACCACTTGATCTTCACCAACCGCCACCAGCATCAAGTTTCGGAAGTGAATAGCATTCCTTTCCTACATCCGTCGCTATTGGTCCACGTACCTGAGCCTTGGTCGTCCTGGTGAAGGCCTTAACTCCCAATTTTCTGTATTACCTTTCAATACGTTACGTCTAAAATTTTGCCATCCCTTCCTTATTTTCAGTATGATGGCCCAAACTGTCCCTATTATCCAGTGAACTTCATCAGCCGGCCTCGGTAATGTTATGTCCTCGCCTTATAATCCAAAGGTCGCGGGTTCGAGTCCCCCCTGGGCAGGGCATGAGTGTGTGAGGGTTAAATGGAAGAGAGGGCTGCATAACCCTAATTTCGCCGTGAACAAAGTCGCCATTATTAACTCTTATCTGATCCTTCCACAGTATCTTAAGCAGCCTCCTCCAGAACTTACTTTTGAAGGCTTCGATTCTCCTCGGGTCTCTTTTTTCAATGGTCGATGTTTCTGACCATTAATGAGCTACGCTCCACACGAATGCTTTCTGATACATTTTCCTAGTTTGTAATTTAGTATTCCGTCGTTTCGAGTGGTGGCTGAGGGAACATAAAAACACACACAATGAGAAACTCCAAGAGTTGAAATTCGATGTTTCTGGCTTAACTTCGTGAAAATTTATGTTCACTAAATAAACGAACTATGTCTATTCCAACAGACTAATTTCAAGTAAGTCCGATTTCATCACATAAGGGAAATCAACTGTTGATATGATGACGTTGCCTATGAGACGAAGCCGATCGTACATTAAAATTATCAGTGAAAATATACATAGTATACTCCGCTGCACGAGAGTTGTTTTACGATTCTCCCCTCGAGGGAAATGAATTCGCTTGAGGAGTGGAGTCACTTCAGTCATTTGCGCTCGCTCGATCACCTTGAGACGAAATGCACGGAGTACCTGTATACGGCGAAGAAGGAAAAATAATCTCCAAAGGAATCCATTCGCGGAGGGCCAACGTACAAAAAGACCGCGGGAAATGACGTGGCGGTGACTTCAGCGTCGACTCGTGAGAACTTTTCACAAAAATACGTGCTGCTTCACGGCGAGAACAGCCATTCACTATTTACGAATATTTAAAAAAATGTAAATATCGCAAAAAAGTTACAAAAATGTTTTAAACGCATAGTGCCGCAGTAGCACACTTGATTTTGACTTGATTCAACTATGGTGGGAATGAAAGGTGGAACACTAGCGCAGCAATTCCCACACTGTATTTTACTGTTCACGGCTATTTTACCGTTGCAAGGCAACATCATCAGGATCAGAAACACCGGATGATGTTGCTTGGTAACGAAATCATGGTCGTGAAGAATAACATAAAGTAGAAAATTCAATGTTATTGTTTCACCTTTCACTCCAACCATGAACTATTTCCATATCGTTAAGCCTGAGACTGTGAAATTTTATTTGATTTAACCCTAGGAGTCTCCAATCGAGAGACGGATGAATAGTCCAGTGCGCTTAGTGTTAGTCTTAAGAATATGAGGGCGCGTATGAAGCAGTGCATGAGTGTAAGAGAAGAGAAAGAGGTATTCAAGGGTAGAACATTATAGAGAAAGTTATTAAATAAATCCAGTGTTCTAGACCAAGCAGATATTACTAAGTTCTTTGACTTTGCCTACCCCAAAAAGGGAATGGCGTAATCGGTATGTATGTGCGTACGGGAAAGCCGCAAGAGTTTTCCAAAGCAGCCTCCTCGAGTTTTTAGGGGCTATTTTGACCACTGGACCTACAGAAGAAAGTGAAAACAGACTTCCGGGTAAGGCAAACTGGGCCTCACGCGCGTGAACTTTACAAAGATCAAAAATACAAGCTATCCCACCACAACCGGGGCAAGAGGTCGGTACACATTTTTATCTCGTGTTGCTGAACACAAGTAGGTATTCAGAGGCGCAATATCCAGAAGAGCATAAACTGGTCTCTTCCCGCAATATAAAGGTTCCTCTGCCGTAGCAGGTGGCATCAAATTGCACGGGAGACCCGAACGAGGAAATGTTTTCACTCTACGTCGGCTATGATCGAGAGTCATATTCGTGGAAACATGATTGGAAAACTGCCGCATTGTCGCCGCTGCGCATAAATAATTTCGTCAAGTCATGGAGAGGCATTTTCTTGAGTAAACTCAAGAGCATCAATTTTAAATATGGGCAGGCTTTCATTTCCAGCGATTCCCTCGTCATAACTAGAGAGAATAGTGGAAGTTTTCAAATTAGATTTGGAAATAACTAGCGTACTCACAAGATACAGGTAGACAGGCTTCGACGACACACTGTCAGCCCACCAGAGGAATGGATCAGAAGAAGAATTCTGAAGCCAGGAGATTACACGTTGAGGTACGTAAATCAGGTATACCGATGAAAAATTCTATGACAGTAAATTGAAACTTAACAGAACGTCACTACAGAAATTGTTCCGGCCTTCGATTCTATTATTTCACGCATATAAGGGATAGCATGCTGAAACTCTCGGTACTATAGAAAATATCCTTCATGGCGGGACAATCCTTTCCCCGTTGATGCAAATTGATGTTGACGCAAATGTACCTGCATTTTCGGGTGTCCAACGCGTAGGTTGTTTTGTTCACCAAATTATACAATTCAATTCTACAAAAAAACCTACGCGGTTAACACCCAAAAATGCAGGAACATCCATTCCCCGATAAGAATTTCCTTGGGTTAATGCATCACAACTCCATGAAAGAGACGTGCACGTGGAAGAGTCAATTTACTCCAACTGCGGAAGAATGCCCTAGAAAACAAAACACTGACGGTTCCCAAACGAAATATATTACGCGAGGAGCGTAAGGGATGACCTCTTCGTTCAGCTGCAGCTTACGACATGGTTAAGGATCTCCCATCACCCGCGGTGTTCCCTTCGCGAAGGCCATTATTTGGATTTATGTTCCGACCTCACATGCGAATATACAAGTCGGTGGTGTCGGATGAAGAATCCTTCATCCAAGGAAATGCCAACAGAAAGAAATAGAACTGAATCGTCTCAAGTTTAACCTCGATGGAGGGCGAGGATATGCATGGCAAATATAAAAAATTTCGGATACTTCCGCATGGAAATATATTGGCAGCAATAATTTCGTATGAGGGTGGCATTATCTGAGTTCCTTCGTTTTTCATAAAGTATTTATACATTTTTTCTAATTCAATGCGATGCAAAGCCGCATAAATTAACACAAATTTTGAGAATACCAGGACTAGCACCGGTATTTACCTTTACGTAGTCACCCGCAAGTGCACATAAGTGCGAAATTCCTCAGAGGAAAAATCATTCGCCTTGACCGGGATCCCGGTTAAGGCGAATTTTTCCTCTGAGGAATTTCGCACTTATGGTAAATATAAAACTCAAGCAAATCAGTACAGAGAGTAATAAAAGCATGGTCCTCGCAAAAATTTTTTTATGGAGAATATCTTGTTTACTTCTAAATTACAAATAATGCACGGGCGACATAAAGCCAGCTATTTGCGAATTTTGTGAGAAATTAACTCAAGGCCCTGTGAAGAGTCAACTGAGCGCAGGGGGGATAGAAATCACGAAGCAAAAACTAAAATATGTCTAATGATAAGCATAATCAATGGAGCAAGCGTTTTAAATAAGTACAACGAATCTGAAAACATCCAGACATATAGGTATTGGTCTAAATAATAACAATGCACCTTTCATGGATTAGATGTGAATCAAAATAGATAAGTTGTATAACTGGCTGATACACCCAACAGGCGACAGGGAGATCCAGGTTCAGATGCCTAAGAAGTGCAATAATTTTCTCAGGGAAAAATTCCACACATTGTTGAGTTATCTCCCACCCGTGGGTGAGATTGCGTAAAATGCTCATAGGTGCGACTCGCAAATGAATTTTTGTCTCACAAAATTGCCGACACCAACCATTCCAGTTAAATCAAAATCGATCAAAATAAATTCGTTTACAATTCCATAAACTTGAAGCTGTCACTGTTTCTTGCCCAGGTTTTAGCGGTGTTGATCTAGATAGCTGTTTCTCGGGTTTCTCCCGCGGCGGCGTCTACAAGGTTACTTTCGCCCATACATGAAGCCATCTTCCAAGGTGCCGAAATCCGAAAAACTGCTCTCGACACCTTGATTCTGCTACGTGGCTCGATAGTTTTGAAACACGCATTTTACACTCTTCGTCTAACCTCCGCGAATGCAGATGCGAAACTCCCCGACGCAAATGTTCCGACCACTGACGCACGCCTTAAACTGACGACATAGCGCTGGCCCAATGAGACACCTCACATGTGCGGAGGTAGTGACGGTCATTCATTTAATTTGTCGCCGTCTCCGCGCACTCACTCCCTGGGCCCACTTCAGCCTCCACGTGCCTCGCAGCACCACCATCTTATCGCATCCGAGGAAGAGAGGGCAAGGCTTCAATCGATGTCAAGGACGCCTCGCAGGAAGTTTTTTGCGCGGCCACTTGGGGAGGCGAATGGAAAGGCGCGCGTGGAGAATACTCCGGCGAGGGAAAAGGATCTTACACCACGGACGATTTAAGGTGGTTGGAGCGATTTTTGTCCATTCACAGATTTGCGTGAAATTTAACATACATGTTCTCATCAGGGATATCTCCACATAAAATATAAAATATTGCATCATACTGATTTATTTTTTTGGCAATTCAATGCTATTTTAGGACGTACATTTACGGCACATGACATATATTTCGTAATAATTCGATTACATATGAACAGATTTTCTGCTGATCGCGAAATAATACATTTCATGTTATTATAACTGTTGCTAGCAAAATATTAAGGTGTCACGCTGAGTCCAATATTCGAAAACAACATATTTCAAAATAATTTCACCTAAATTTCGCATACCTCGCCGAAAACTCAAAGACATAAAATTCTTTAATTAAGGAAGAAATATTAAATATAATTCTTTTATCATTTCCATTCCTGCATGCATGATGAGTTCGAACGCATAAACAGATTCACTTAAGTGAAATGTGGTCCGAAACTCTTTTTTCGACATACTTAAAAATGTGCACGCAATGACCCACGAGTACCGCTCCAGTCACCTTCAAGCCCCGCGGCACTATGGATGAACGATAAAATCAAAATTATTGACACATCTTCTTCTCCTTTCCATTATGCCACTGGCCTCGGTGAAGTACTTCCACCTCTTCCGGTCCTGCCATTTTATTTGTCTCATTCTCGTCTTCCCTCTTCTTTTTCCATACTTTTCAATTGTCTGCATCCATATCTCGTTCGGTCGATCTCTACTTCTCCCATCGGGCAACAAGGGATGCATTGTGTGTAGTGTGAATTTTAGTGGGGACTTGAACTCCGAGACCGCTGCGGTAGCTAGGAAGGCCCTACAGAAACCATGAAAAGGTCCGCAAACAGGGCTTTACTAGGTTGGCGGGAAACACGACGAGAGAAGATAATGGGAATTGGAAAAGAGGGAGGAGATAAACTGAGAAGGGAGGAGGAAGCGAAGATAATGGTGGAAGGAGAAATTAATTCAGGAACGTAAGCGAAGAGTGACTGTGCCTTCGAGAAAGGCGTCTACCGTGCAAATTCTCGACTTTGATAATCGCGGACCTCTGAAATATAGCATGGAAAAAGAGTCAAGACCTCGACAGCGCTTTTGCTAATGGTTTCGGATGGCATAGTGGGAGATAAAAGATAATGCAGAGACTTAGAGGGACTTCAAGTTGGAGTATTTCACAGCTATGTACCACATAATGTATGTAGAGTATAATAACTAGAATGATTTCCACACGATTTTAATTTAAAATACCAAGGTTTCGGCATATTATGCCATCACCAAGGTACCTACTAAAGAAACCTTGATGATTGCATAATATGGAATTTGTTGTTTCCGGCTCAACTTTGTGAAAACTCATGCTTACTAAATAAATAAAATGTTTATTTTTACTGATTCGTTTAATTTACGACCGGGTAACCTATGTCGACAACCAGTCGCACAATAAATTAATCATTAAAAATATACTTAGTTTTTATTTAGTAAATGCATAATATGCCGAAACCTTAGTCGTTGTGCATACAAAGTTTGAAAATAATACTTGTGTTTTGTCGTACAAAATGTGCTTTAAGTATTCCCGGCAAGTTAGTTTCCGTTGCCCTTGTCTGTTTTATTGTGTCACTTCAGTCTTCTCCGCAGGTGTTAATTGAGGGTAAAATAATTTTCTCGATGCTGACCTAAAACTCGTGTTTTGCGAGGGGAAATGGTAAAGGAGACTCGAACAGGGGCCTGACTCGAGGACAAATGGACACATGTCGACAGCCTATTTTTAAAGAGGAATCCAGCACATTCCAAATTTACATCGCACCGTCCCACTCACGTCGCAATGGGATATCGCATGAAACATCCCACGCCTCACTCAGCCCATGAAATGCGAAGACTTGCAGACCTGAAGGCGTCACGCGCGAAGAGAGTCTATTGAAACAGGATATATTCGAGGAAACAGGTGAGCATTCCTTGAATGTTGGGAGCTTTCCATTCACAAAGTGCTGCAGTTTGTACAGATTGGAACACATCAGCACAATTTGGCGCACACGAACGACCTGATGAATGGAACGATGTGCGCGAGCAAAACGCTCGGTAACCCTACTGTAACCGTATTCTGTAGGCTCACAATAGCCTGACATCGTCCAGCAATGAGTCCTAAGCACTGACAACAAATAAATATTTATATTGTGATGATTAGTCATAATATCTTTATTCTTCTCTCCAACATGCCAAAAACTAATGGCTCAAAACCATCTTACTCCAATATGTCTCTTCCTGCAACAATCTCTTATTTATTTATAAAAACACATCAGTAGGGAACCAATAACTCTATGACAATTGACTGACAAAATAGGTTAACAAATAAATAAATAAAAGATACCAAATGTGTTAATAAATAAAAGTGACAAAATATTTTAATAAATAAATCAAAGTGATCGGAGTTATTAACCCATCAACTGCCAGTTCACAAACTTGACATGCGACAAGTCAACGCCGAGTTTTTTGTGTATAGTTAACATTCGCTAATAATACGTATTTAAAAACAAGTTTTTTTTTACCACCGAGTAATTAAAAACCGTGCATTACCTACGTTTGACGTCTTTAGTGAAGAATCATGATGAAAAAGCAATCGTTGATTGGATTATCGAAGTTATTTCATTGTTTAGCGCACATAAAATCTGCTCTCAATGTGTTTTGAAATGCGCTATCTAGCATTTTGTTTTGTGTTGTTATCGAATTCATTCGAAAAATGTATTTAAAAACGCAGGCTTTTTACCGCACAACAAATAAAAACTTTACGTTATCTATGTTCGACACCACAGAAAAATCAACACAAAAACAACAGTCGCGGATGCAATTATCGAAGTGCTTATATTTACCTAACGTACACAACTTCAGCTCCCGATCTGTTTTGAAATGTGCTTACAAGTGCGCAGGGTCTGAAACGAAAGGAAAGCAACTGCGCTGTGGTGTTTTGAATTGAGTAGCGCACAATAGAGAATGGAAAGAACCTAAAAATTAGTCAAATAAAGTAGGAATGAATTAGCTAGAGACCTCAGGAGGGAGACACGGCGGGTAGTCCTAGTGATCAGAGGTGAGGGAAGATCGTTATGGGGGTAGTATATGTTTTATATTATATAGTACACACATTAATACTAATAAATTCCATAAGATATGCAGCACACCGATCGGTAACCGGTATGTGCACGCGAGCCATACTTAACATAAAATAAAATTACAAGCTGGGCACGTGGGGAAAAGGGAAATAAAAGAAAGGCAGATTGGACGGGATGAAGAAATATAGGAACTATGGTGAGTTGAGGAGAGAAAGAAAAGAGGGGAAGAGTAGAGATGTTTAAGAAGGAAAATCAAAAGAGAAACGACCCCTCAAAATCCACCCTTCCAGAACGAGCACTAGTAAATAAAAAGTTTCCGGTCGCTATCCATGGATACATATCCGCAGTCTATTTGAAGGGGGAGCAGGAATATTCTCTCATGTTATACCTACAAGCATGCAATTACATATTGGCATAATACATGCATTAATACTAATAAATTTCATAAGATATGCAGCACACCGATCGGTAACCGGTATGTGCACGCGAGCCATACTTAACATTAAATTTAATTACAAGCTGGGAGCGTGCCACCCCTTAGTGAAGGCATAAATAAAGGAAATTTTAATCGTCAGTTTTCTCGGCGTGCCACCAACAAACCTTTTGCGCGACATAGGTTGCCGATCCCTGGAGTTTCATATTGTGCAGTGCATGATGGTAAAAATTCGTCCTTGCCCCATATTCGCATGTGCTGCAAAATGCATCATTACTCGTAGTTTCTATAACATTTGTAGCATATACTGTAATGAATGCTGGTGATAATTAACCCTCTGTCACACACACACCGTCGAGGTGGCTTGCAGGGTACTATATAGATGTGCATTCCAAACTTACATTTCACTCCTGACGCAATGGCAAATATAGCAGGGGACATCTCAAGCTGCCGTCCATGCAATGCGATGCAGCGCAGACAGACCTGGAGGCACCACGCGCATGGAGAGCCCCGCAGATATATTTCCGAGGAGCAGGCGAGCGAGCGAAAGTGAGATGAACGCTGGGAAGGAGCTTACCATTATGAAAAGAGCCCGGCGAGCTGACGCGAAAATAAGTGGTCAACATTGCGATATGTAACACGTACTCCACGTACGGCATTCGAGGGGTGTGCACTGGTTTGCTCGGGTAGGGAATCAGGGAAAAAAATGAGGCAACAAAAAAAAAGAGGACGAAATGGCCACGGTAATTAGGGCGAGATTCGCACATCCACCGGGGAGAGGAGAGATAGATCCTCGTGCCCGCTCACTTAGCACAGCGCCTCCGCGTTCGGAGATATCTTTTCTCCGCCGAGCGAGAGACACGAATTTTCTTTCGCCGCGAGTCCCACACGAGGGGGGAGGGGAAGGGAGTGGGGATTGCATAATCTCGTCCACACGCTCTCGCCGTGTGTTGATACCGGAAGGAAAAGTTCTTGAGGCAGGTCAAAAATATGCACGGCGAATGAGGTGATGGACGGTGCAGTGAGGAGTGGTTTACTTCTGGCGACGGCCGCGTACATTTCCGGCCAAAAACATTACTAGAACGAGGATCATACGGCGAAGATTGCTCAGTTTCAGGTATTACACCCCAGTGAACACCACGCATCACAATTAGTTTGGGTTTGGCCCATGGTTGGCTGGCTATGTGGAGACGCAACCGACGATTTCTCGCTCTTGATTTTTGAATGAATTAGGTTACTTTGGAAAAGAACTCGGCTTTGAATCAATGATTACAATCAAATAAATAAAACAAAGATAAACTTGCACTCATTTGAATGAATTACTTTATTTGGGAAAAAAAGACTTTGGGAAAGAATTATGGATCATTTTTGCCTTTGTTAATTGTCATTTTAAGTTTGTGGACAATGGACTATTGTAACTGCCGAAATAGTGAGAGAAGAAACTTCAAAAGTATCGAACTATAAAGAGTAACACCGCAAGCTGCAACAAGCCCAAAAACGTCGAACTGCTTTAGAGATATGGGTGTGGAGGAGAATGAAGCAAGTGTGGTGGACGGGAAGGAATGAGAAAGTGTTTGGTATAGTGGGTGAGGAGAGGAAACATTTGGAGGAGATCAGGAAGAGGCAGCATAGGAGGTTAGAACAGGTAATGAGAGGCGAAGGAATGCTGAAGACCGTGATAGAGGGAAGGATGTTGGGTAAATAGGGAAGGGAAAGAAAGAGGATAGGTTTGTGGACGGGGTGAAGAGGTAGGACGAATGCTGATACGAAGATGGAAATCTTGTAAGGAAATAAGTGCCTGCGCCCGTAAAAACCAAGAGGATTCTTACTCACTTCCATTCAAACCTAACGCAACCGGGAGATCACTCTTTTAATAGTTAATTGGGAGTTCCGGCCTATCAACAGAGTAATGCACTTGTAAGTGAAAATTGAAGATTCTATACAATGATAATGGCTGAATGTGTAGTGGTCCATAATGACAGGGCTTGATGCAAAGCAGCCTTTCCTTCCTTTCGTAATATTTTAACAAACTTGATGGATGGGAAATTATGAACAGCGAGATATTAAAAACGTACTCCACTAAATTCAACCGTGAATCGATATCCTTACAAAAGCGCGAGTAACAAACAGAGAAATCAGGGAATCTGTATGAAGTACGCTCCAACGACTACGCTTGGAAATCATAAATTAGCGAATGCCTCCGGAGCGTAAAACGATTGCAGGGAAAGCGAGGAAACTGGTGCGATCACGGTCTCTTCTATGATCTTAGCTATCGTTCTATTCCTCTCAGTGCGTCCCTCAATGGCGCCTCCGAAACTCACGACGAAGTTTTTTATATCGATTCACAAGGATAAAATTCACCCAGACATGGACCATTCTTCCCGATTTGTAATCAGTATCAAAATTGTCAAAGTTGGGTTCTATAATTTTTTTACGGAATGACGACCAGTTGAAATTGATAATTTAAAAAAATCGAAATATCGGAATTTAATGAAGACACAGAGTGCTGAAATTTAGCAGAAAAAAATAGAGGGGTCTCAAACATTTGACTTTAATTTGGATAACTCTGGTGTTCTTTTCCATGCAATTCACGACGTACTACGCGGGCACATCGGGCAAGATAGGCGTGAAGAGATAAGGTGAGTGGCGAATAGATAAAATAAAAACTTCCGTTTTTACCTAACACTTTCCACCACAGACACTCATCTCACAGGATACGTCCACGCTGCAAATGTAGTATCTACTCAAGTTGTTCTTCCACAGCGCAACAGCTACTTAATCCTCAAGCCTTACCGGAGGAACTAGGGGGAATTTCTACATCTACACACCACATTATCAGCCGCCGCAGGGGCGATTGGCACGGGAACTAAGGGCACCAGCCATGATTGAAAAGGACAGGGAGTAGGGGAAAGGAAGAGGTAGAGGAATAAAATGAATTGAAAGGTAACGTAGAGTCTTAGTGCCTCACTTTGTTTTTCAGTTATAGTCATAAATGGTGGGTGGAAAGAAGGAATTTTTGTATCTATCATTTCTGCAGTGTGTCTCTCTTATTTTGCCGCTTCTGCCATTTCTCGAGATATATTGCGCGGTTAAAATAAAACTGCAACTCTCCAGATTTGAAATTTTCAAGCGATCTAAAAGCCTAGCGTGCAGCCTCCGTATCTCTAGCGGCTTGTTTCCCACCTAGCCCTTTCATGTGTGTCCTAGTGAGTGCAGCTCATCAAGAAGATTAAATATTTCATGTTCGGATTATGAACATGAGATAGCCACCGCTCACTCCACGTGTAAGGCGAAATGTTATTTTTTTCTCCAGTGATAAAGAGAAACTTCTCAGCCAGGAACAACAAGTTACGTAAAAAAAACCCAGAAAGATAATCAGCTTCGCTTCGATCCCATCTGATTAGGAGGGATTTCGGCCGATTTCCCAGAAACAGAGGAAAAAGCAGGGAGCCGGCAAAAGATTCGTTCCCTTTCACGGAACGAAGTAACGGAGCGTTTTTAGTTCACGGAGGCGTTATTTTTGATCCCGCAGCGTGAAGCGTTCCCTGGACAACTTTGTCCCACCTTCGGCCACAATGCTGGAGCCCGCATCGGCGCAGTGTATTGAACCGCGCGTTGCCAACGTAAGGAGAATGAAACGAGAGTGGGAGTAAAGATAAACAGAAGCATTGTTTTTTGAGGCACCCTTCTCGGTGGAATACAGAGTCGTTCCCCTTCAAACACCACCGGTTTTCTACCTCCTGAGGCAATAGAGAAGTAGTGAGTGTATTTTCCTATCTCCACACCTGCCGGGGGAAAACAAACAGAGCTAGTCCATGAGCAGGGGAAAATCCGGTGCATGTGGAAAAATATGTATCGCCAACTAAGAATTGAAATGCGTGTCATGTGTTCAATACGCTTCCTGTCACCGAGCTGTAAAGTCAAATACGTCCATGAGATTATATCTTTTAATAAATACACTGGTCGGTACATGTGCGAGGACGATCAACTGTAAAAATATAAATCTTAAGCTTGGATCTTTACGTACAACTGACAATAGAAAACTCATATTTCTACAGCAATGCACTGAGCAAAGAGTTCATTCGGATAAAATTAGTATTCATCCGTACCCAAATAGCATATATAGAAATCATCAGAATGCGTTGCTTTCTTCTGTGAGAATATTTTCTACTTAATACTTAAAATAAAGATAATTCAAGAATGCAGTAACGATAAGGAACACAAAGACGACTGATCTTAGTAAAATAAAAACGCTGAGAGCAGAATTGACTATCCTAAAGCTGTCCTATTTTTCCCACATATTTCATTCTGACGAGAATGAATCAATGAAAATGAAGCATATTTTTATAATGGAAAATTTGTGAGAGCTTCTCAGGAAAAACTAATAACCTGGTTATATCGTGGGAAAAGGCTGCCTAAGGAGATAAATATGAACAATCGTTTTTTTTTCTCCCACAACTCAAGTTAACGACACGTCTCAATACTGGCGTTCACAGACAAGAAGCTAACAATAATCCTTTTTTTTTAGCTTTCAAAAGTAAGTCATATTATACTTATACTAATAATTGACGGAACGTCAAAGTGGTAATATTTTGACGTTCGCTAAACAAAACTAGGCCACTTTTTCAACTAATCAAATACATATTTCTTAGCATAAAAGTATACTTTTTTCAGCAGTACAAGTAGTTGCATAGTTTTCAGCTCTTCATAGTTCCCTTATCCTCACGAAGCAGTCCAATACGCTTTACACTTCCTCCACCTACGACTGCCTACAGGTAGTTCTCCCTTCAATCAACCGACCAGCAACCACTCAATGACACCTTCCTTTCTTTCGCCGTAGGATTTCTCCCATAGATTTCCCACTCTGAACCAAAACCTAACACTTCTTCCCTTACTTTCTTCTCCATCCAGTTTTTCCTACCCTTCTCCATGTATACCCTACCACACATGTCCAAAGCCTACTATCCACGCTCGTTTTTATATCCACAAAGACCAAGTTTCGGAAAATTCAACCTTACGCTCCACATCATGACGTTGATTGATCTTTCATTTGGCTCAGTAAAAAAGACCTCAACCAGCCATTCTTCGGGTAAAAGCTTCTAATTCGACATACTGCACTTTGCATACCCTTGTAAATCTGCAATTTATGTAGGAAATGCTTCCATCTCTCCCACAGGGTATTTCACAAGAAGGGTAAACAATACACAGAGTGAATTTTTAGCACTTCACCGCTGCCTCTGTAAATCATTTCTACCGGCAGGGTACGACGTGCGTTAAAATATGATTTTTAAAAGAGTAAGAGCCAAAAAAACAGCTTTTTATCCATTTCAACGAAAAAATAATTAATTCAACCCAAGTATTGCTCAAGGAAATCACGCAAGCATTAGATATGACTCTAAAAAAGACCATAAGTTCAATGCGGAAGTATTGGCTTACCTCGTCATACCACTTACAGCCACACACAATAGTGTTGGTCGGGATAAAATTACTTCAACTTTCATGTTTCCAAAATGCTTATTTCACCTTCAGCTAATGGCAGAAAAATAGTATCTAAGCACTCTTTTTTCCTAGTCCAAGAAAGGAATACGTAGGTGAACAACAAATTCCTTCCATATTCCAACAAATAACTTCCTAATTATGCGAACAAATTATTAACTGAAGAATCCATACTTTTGAAGAAGCGACAGCAAAAGTATCTAAGTAAATAGAAGCACTCAATAGGAGTACGCTTTCGACAAAACAGGAACAAGGGCAGTTTAAAGAGCTGTGCGCAAGACAATATGAGCCTTCGAAACCTTGGTGGGCAAATGGACATACGAAAAAGAATATTGCAATGAGTACAGGGGAGGAGATACAGGTGACGAGAAATCAACGACTACGCGAAATAAGAGCGAGATAAACAGGGCAGAATCTGAGACAAAATAACTTCGCTATGACCGAAAAAGGATCCACCAAAAAGACGAAGGTTGTAAGAGTGGGCTTTTCCAGAACTGCAAACGGCTCGTACGCAGAATTATGAGCGTTAATTTGTCACGTTGGCCAAAATAAGTCAACATTCAAGATCTGGGTTTCAATTTCATCATGACAAGGATGTCGAAATCACTGATGACATCCATATCTTACGATGGAGTCTGATTTAATCAACGTCGCCATAAAAATAATATGAAGACGGGTGGAAATTATTATCAAGATTTGAAGGCGTTATGGGTCTTCTTTTTCAAATGGGAGGAAAACCTGTGCTCATAGAGAATAAATGAACCAGGGGAGGGAGGGGGTATCAAAGTTAGATTTTGAAAATTAGAAAACAGTGTAATGAACCAATTTTAAAATTTCAACTGTCGAGAATTTTTAAACTTAACCATTTGTGAACGGAAAAATGACATTTACCAAGTTAAATATCAGAATCCGAACGATTTGACCGAAAGTATAAAACCGTGGTAGATATATAAACCGCTTATATTAAGAAACTAGCTGATAACCCGTCAAAATTGACGGGCACAATACCCAGTCATGCAAATTTTATGTATTATTATGTTATTTTATTCATATACCTATGCTTTATATAGGTTATTTCACTGTTGATAGTTTAATAATCTATAAAGGAAACCGTTACAAATGTTTACAAAATATAAACATCTGCGCAAAAGTACGACGTCCTTGACGGTAGCTACGTCTTTGCTATGCAAATTTAACATAGGGCTTATGATTTTGAGTAAACGCTGTTTATATTTTCAATTTACAATTTATCAGGTTCGAAAATGGGAATTCGGAGATGTGATGACGTACGAAAAAAATGCCACCAAAACCAATTACAGGGTTCCCCGTTTCCTCCATCATTAGCATCAGGACGTTGGTTATTATTAGTATAAATAAATATCCAAGAAGGAAATGCGCGACCAGACCCAATCCAAATGCCCAGGGTTCGAATCTCACCAGTGGTAGAAATTTTCCACCGTAAATTATATTCCTATTTGGAATCCATGTGGAGGCAATTTCAGAAGAGTAGTACTTCGTTTGTCGGATGGGATGTGGAACTGTGAGACCTATAGCGCCTTTTAGTCATGACTAGACAAATTCCAACCTCAGGTTTCTCCCCACCCTTCCTCTTGAACAACATACCCACCTACGACGCGAATTGCCTCATATATCGGTCGCCTCCCAAAATAACTAACCAACCACTCAAGGAAATGTACATACTGAGAAATAAGGCTCGCGCATGGCCTAGAATTTAAGTCAGGATTGCATAAGCGTCATTATATCGAGATAGGTATTTAGCAATTAATTGCATACTTAGAGAAAGATTAACATTTGATTTGACAATCAGAACTTTCATTTTCATTACTTAAAGAATTAAAAGCGGTGGATCCTGAGAGGTCCCACCTTCTTATGGGAGAGGAGGCTTATGGTCGAAGCACGCCAAGAGCCATAACCGAAGCTGATTAATGATGGAAGTCAGTATGTATTAGCGATGAGAGTAAATCGCTGTAAAATTGGGAGGGCCGAGAGAATCCCCGCAGGAATGGCCGTCGCTCACATAATCACTTTACCGTCGGTCACGACGGCCAATTATGCGCCGAAATCCGACATCCGGCACACGGTGGGCAAGGGTCGAGGCCCCACCGGATGTGAGGGAGCGCCGGATGGACTCGTCCGGCACACATTAATGCATGGTCGAGGGAGGCGGGCCCGTCACCACCGGCCGATACCAGGGTCCGTTGACCCTCTACAACAGAATCCGAGATACGAAAAATCACGAGGCTTTTAGCCACCGTAGAAGGTTCCATACCAAAAATATATTCCAGGATTAGAACAGCGTAGAAGCGTTTATTGTTCAACATGTTGAGCAAGAAAAATGACTTGGATATTTCCACACTTTTTATTTTTCTAACCGACCATGGTTTCGGCACTATGTGGCAGGTGTTGTCGGTTGTATTTAAATTTAAAAGTGTGGAAACAACAGTATTTTTTTACTCAACATTTGCACTCTTAAAATTTCCACCAAGTAACGCCTGAGACATTTTCTAATGGAGGCGTTGACTACTAATGATGTCAACCCTGGACAATGGGGAGTTGTGATGGTGTGATGACAACAGTATTAGCTTTCAATTCCTAATGTCCCGGGTTTGAATTACGGCAGTGGTGGAGACGCTTTGCTTCGTGAGTAGCCCCAATGCTGACGCCGGGCTTCTCTCCACACTTCGTCCTTCAGGAAAGCCTAGCTCTTTGTTAAAAACTACTACGAATGAACAGAGAGTGTCACACTGCTGATGGATGGACTAGGTTCGGAGCCGTTAGATATGCGTAGGCTATACGATTAGCTAAGAGTACTAGAAAAATTCTGAACACGCGAGCTTCAGCATGACACGGAGGATACACACAACGCCCTGAGGACGATGGCAGAGTCAGCCATCGAAACGTCGGCCTTGGCTGAGCAACTGATCTGGTGGGAAACCCGCGAAGACTTCACTCACATTGTACGCCAGGAAAGCACTAAGTCTTATATAAAGGAGGATATTATTTCAACCACGTACTATATCTGTAGAACTGATAGAAGCGACAGAATACGAGAGATACACTGCATAACTGATAGGTACATACAAAAATCCCCTTTCCACGCACCATTACTGACTAACAAAAACCGAGTATGCTAGTTCGCAACAGTTTAGAAATCCCTTGGCAAAAACGGAAAATGGGTGCTGATACAACTGTCAATCAAGATACACTAATCGACGCGACGGGAAGACGACGGAAAACTGAACGACAGGGAACGTTTCCGTCACGTCAGGAAGCGTCAATCGTCCGCCCTAAGTGAGTTGGTTTCCCACGCCGAGCATCATAGTTCGACAGAGGCGGAATTCACAATGGCAGAGTGAGGAAAGCACCAGGAAAGAGCAGCTATTCGACAGAGCACAACTCCGCCCGTCGGACGGGTCTGAATTGACTGGCGACCCTGAGCTTAACATAGGACTTACAAAAGATTATAGGGGTAGCAAAACCTGGTGGCACTCGCATGTGAACCATATCTACTTCTACATACTACCCTGCGAGCCGCCGCAGAGGCGTGAAGCGTGTTAGAACACCGGCCATGAAAGGGGAGGGAATAGGGAAAGGAGGGGGAAAGGAAATAAGTGATTTATAAGTGAACTATGTGTCTTAAGTTAGTGCCACGCTATTTTTGTTATGATCACTATTGGTGCGTCGAAAGGAGGGATTTTTTTACCTTTCAGTACGGCAGTATGTCTCTCATATCTTGATACTCCTACCAGTTCTAAAGATATAGCGCGGGGAGAAAATTGTATCCTCCGTGAGGTACTGAAACTCGCATGATCTGAATATTTCAAGTAATCTATGTCTAGCGTGAAGCCTCCAAGTCTCTAACAGCTACCAACCTAGTCCTTCCATTAGCAGTGTGACACTTTCTGCTCGTTCGTGGTCCCTCCACAAATCCCAGCGGGATTCCTTCTGCACAACTGACCCACCATCAAATCTTCATTCACCCTAACTGACCTCTAACTCTACTTTGGCGAGTACCCACTAAGTTTCGCTACGTCTATAATCCTCACAGCAGAGCGGCGCAGATGATTTCAGTTGTCGGTCGCCTCCCGCAAACAACTAATACAACTACAAACCGAGCTCCTTCGTAGAGGGCGGTAAAAATTGAATCACTCAGCAAACAAAATTTAATCAGTCCATCCGCGAAGACTTTCACTCCGCCATCTGACTGTGGCAACATCCCCAAGAGAAACAGAATTTCGCATTCGGTCCCATAGTTAACAAGGGTCGCGGGACATACTGTTTTTCCTGCCCCTTAGGGTATGCGGGGGTGCGGGGGAGGAGGATAAAAAGGGTTCGCAATCATCCGAGAGTACAGCGCGGCGTCGGACGACTACGGTCCTCGCCGCGCTCCGGGGACTGGAGCAAAAGGGTTCCCTTCATATATATATTTTTTCTTTCCCTTTACCGTTCCCGGAACAGCCGCTCCCCGGGCCGACTACAGAAATTGAACCGGGGAAAGGGCATTGAAGGAGAAAAGGATGGAGATGGGAGAATTCATTTTGTTTGGAAGGGGGGCGAATAACAACCCTCGAGAGCTATTCACTCCTGTACAACAGTTACGGAGCACTAGGTCAAGGGAAACTTATCTTTTAAATAAACTTAAGCATGGGATAAAAGAACCAGTTTACACGATGCGAGTACTCGTGCGAGGTTATTTACACACTACCCTTCAAATCGCCGAAAGAGCATGAGGCAGATGAAGACAGCAGCCATGATGAAGGAAAGGCATTGGGAAAAGGATTTGGAAGAGGGAAAGGCCAACAAGTGAGATGAGTGTTATGCAAGAGTATTGGCACTGACTCCGTGGAAACAATATATCCATCCTGAAGAAACAAACAGAAATACTGGTTAAAATTTTGATCAATGTCGTGTGCAATACGTCGGCCATACTGGTTGTATTATTAAAACAAGAGAGAATGCATACGGGGTTTGTTACGTTAATAATAAGGATACTTCCTTTTTCGCCAAGAACCTGTGCTCGTCTAATTATTTTAGTAATTTTGACGTCGTAGCCGTACGTTGTATGGATAAAGGGCATATAAACGGACTTCTATGGTCAATTTCAAATATCGAATAGTAATGCTCAAATATGTAATGATATTTTTATCGCCCAGTCATCTCTCCTAAAACTCAGACTTCTTACGACATAAGACAACCTCCCCCTGTTTTTCCTCATCCCCCTTTTTCTCAACTTACCCCACCCCCAATGTTACGATACATAAGGCCAAGATAACTGTAGAACTGTACCCTGATTATGGCATAACGTGCCGAAACCTTGGTTGGTGTTAATTAAAAGTATGGAAATTTTAACCAGTGCTTTGTTTCTTTCTTCAAGAGAAATGAGTGTTGACGGAGTGTTACCATCTGTTTTTGTTGCTGTCTTCAATTGTGCTATAGGAGAAGGAATGTTTGTGCCTATCAGTTCATCAGCGTATCTCTCTTATTTTGTCAAATCTTTCAATCATAGAGATGCATACAGGCTAAAATTAATACCCACCGCGTCATCGTGAAACTTGCGTGATTACAAGTTTTTAAGTAATCTTACTCCTTATTCCTCTTCCCACTTTCTTCCTTGGCTTGTGCATGTTTCCTTCCATACATCTTCGGATTATTCCATTTCCTTATCGTCTCGCCATCTTTTCTATCGCTTGCCCAGACCTCTTCTTCCTGTCTTCTGGAAGCTTATCTCTGACAATCTTAACTATTCTTCCGTCCCACTCTATCTGTGTAACCATTCAGTTCCTGCTTCCGCTCATTTATCCATTCATTGGTATTCTTTACATGGAAGTCCTTTCTGATGTTTTCATTGTAATATTAGTGTGAATTGATTTTAGTCAAGGGTAAAATTACTTGAACATATAAGCGTTAATACTTGCGATAAGACACGCTGAGAATCAAAACAGGGTCTTATTTACGGACATGTGCTCGAGCGTTCCCGCAAGTTGACGTGTTTACACGATTCATTTTGAAGGAATATTTGCTTACACATCCACTCGATCAAGTACGTGCACCGTGTAAACAAACCTTTAGGATTTTGTTTTAAGATTGTGAGAGTCAAAAGGAATGCAAATTTAGAAATTAGGGGCGAGTCTAGGCTTTGGGGAATCAAGAGTTCGATAACGTGATATAATTTCGAATAAGAATCGAATATTTGAAGTCACCTACTGTAAATAAATACGTGCCCATCGCTGCAAATGGGAGCTTTCCATTTAATGTGTTTAATATAAGCACAGATCGGAACAGATAAGCGAACTTCAGCGCACACGAACGACGATGAATGGAACGATGCGCACAGAAGAAACGTTCGTTTACCTGCCGGTAGGTAGCAATAGGTAAGTTCACAACAGTCACGGCCTAATGTTTTGGTTACAGTTATCGAATTCATTAATAAAACCATAGAGTAAGTATATGCTTACTCTATGATAAAACGTATTTAAAAATATAAAACTTTTACCACAGAGTAATTAAAAATTTTGCATCGTCCACGTTTGACGTCTTTAATGAAAATCAAAATGAAAACAATTATCGCAGATGCGACTATCGAAGTTCTTTAATGGTTTAACGCAACATGAACTCTGCTCTCGATCTGATTCTAATATTACTGGTACGAATCGTCTTGATTCCGATACGAATTTCCCACACATTTCTAGGGCCCCGTAACTCTCCATAAAAAATAATATGCAAAGGAAGAAAACGTTGCAGACAGCTTTAGGATCTGCGACCATCCCACCGGGTGTAGGTTTTCTAAGATCTGCAAGGTTTGGCATTCAACCTGGCAGGCACCGCGGCGCACTACGCCCGAACCTGTAACAGCAGTATTGGAAGGCCGGAGGTGGCGCCGTGGGTCGGATAAAGTCAGACGCGGGGTAACGTCGGGGGCGGAATCGGATATTTGAACTCTGCTCAGAACGACGGGCACCTACCGAGTGTCTCAAACCCATATGCGGGCCTCGTGCCCCGTTTTTTCGAAGAGGCGATAGCGACACGACCGCCTCGCTCACTGGGTCCCCGGAAATGGGGATGGCATTGCCATTACCGTAATCATTGTGAAGCGGGTGATTAGGGGGGCGAGAGGGAATGTGGGTCCCACGAGATGTGATTCGCGACCCCCCAAAGGTCGAGAGCACCACCGAACGATGATAGCGTCGCATTCTGGGCAAGAGCAACGACGTCACCGTGACGTTAACTGGCGCCCCCGATTTTCCGCTTTGACACGTTTGTATCCCGATAAGCCCTCACTTGTCACCGAGAGGCGGAGGTGCGAGCCTCAAATCTCCTGTTAATTCGCAACGCTTAGATTTTGCTGAGTCGTGACGTCATTCGAGTCGGTTCCCCATCTGCGAAGAGCGACTTTCTCCAAGCTGTTCTAAACGGCGATGAATCTTTCACATAATCGTGCGAATGATCATGCGCATGACATTGATACCTCATGTAAAACGGAAAATTACACGCGTAAATTCAAACGGAGTCCAACGGTTTTGTAATGCAGTTTTCCTAAAATTTGTTCAGGCAATACATCAACGATCAGAAAATTATCGAGTACTACGATATTGGAAAAATTGGGACGATATGGCCTCTCTACCTGGGCACAATTGGGCCATGTAAACAAACCATTCCGACCGTCATAAACCAGTTGCATCGATAAGTACTACAGATATGCCACAGCTATATCCTATATGATATCCTTTCAGAACGGAAAATTATCAGACTTATTTTACCGTGTAAAACAGAAGCTCTTATGGCCATCACTTAAATCCATTCGGGAATTAATGCTTCAATGACCATTCGAAAAATTATACGCCGAGAAAAACGGCCTTCAAACATTCACAGTAGACAACGGCATTTCAAAACAATGTTTTCCTTCGGTCGCGTTCCGTCAAACCATAAGCCTGAAAAAATAATTTCTATCGTAAAAGGGAAAGAATCCGCGAATTTTTCGGGGGAAGATTACAACAGGCTACCTCCTTTGGCAGTGAGATTTCATTTGCTTACAATCGCACAAGAAATAAACAAAGCTGACGTAGTTCTCATTGCTCCCACATGCTAGCGGTAGAGTTACGGACCAATTAATGGAAAAAGGATATTCGGTCGAAAAATTTGTTCAAAATGTTTTTTTTGACATAAGTCGAAAGACCATCACCATACATTGATGAGGCAGAAAAAAATACGATTCATAAGGAACCCAAGTGAGTTAGCGATGGAAAAATTTTTAGAATGAAAATCAGAAAAGCATATCTAAGAAAGTAAAGCAATTTCAAACGAGCCCCGATACCTACAGAATATAACACAAAAAAGAAAAAAAATCAATTCAATCATCACACAAATTATATCAATTACTACAAACTAAGCTACGTTTTCATGGTCCATAGCCCTCAACAAATAGACAGAACCGATCCATTAGCAGCGATGGAGTTACATAGAAAAAGCCACAACAGCTACTGATTTTCGCGAAATAAACAGCACATCAATTTGTCCGAGAGTTGCACCACTGAAAATGATGATTTTACGATGAATTGGTTGACGGATGATTCTGCCAACTAAATTTCAGGTTAAAAAACATATTCGGGGTGAATACATTCGTAATAGCCTACTGAAAACAATAATGGAAGGAGAAATAAATGGGAAGAATTACATATGAATACCAAGAATGGAATAAATCAGGTAAATTATAGGTCTTACGACAAATATCGGCAAACCGTCGATCGCGAGCACGCGGGGATTTTTTCTGTCGCTCACAATAGACGGTGAATTAATCAAATGAATGTATCTTTCATTCCACCTATACTAGCTCGCCACATATTTTCATATTTGGAGAGTAGTTCTTTGTTTCGGGGAGTTTTTTCAACCCTGACTTAGGATTTACCTATTACGTAAAAATTATGAAGTAATGAAGCGGTTAGCTGAGAGGAGAGTGGAGTGAGGCACTACAGCAAACAGCCTTCGGATTGATCACTGAAGATGGCAATAGCGGTTACATAAAAGTTTTGAAAAACTCGTGTTTTATCCTACAACTAAGTAAATACCCAAATTATTCCAGGGATATATGTCCAAGTCTAAAATCTAACGTAGTTGTACCGCACAACGCCTTGGTTACCGACAGAGACGATACAACCATCCAAGGAGTTAGAAGACGATTCCTCCAATCTCCTTTGGCACGGCATACACCACAAGACATCGGATACCTCACACCCCCATTCATTCCTCCCTTACCCTCTGACGACGCCACGGCCGAGTAAAAACAACGGAAGCTTTTGCTCTGCACCACCAACGGAGAAATGCTTCCGAATCGATTGGAAAGCCCGGCTCCGCTGCTGCCCTTTTACACTTTCTCTCTATCTCTCTTCCCTCCTGACTCTTCTTGCTCCGCAACACTTCCCAAGACGCCTCCCACTCCGCCACACCGATCTTTTGAGGCGAGACCAACACCTTCTTCCTCCTCTCTTCCGGTCCCTTCCAATTCTCCTCTCTCCCACCTGACGCCAACAACTCCTCCCACCCCCCCCCCCCCGTTACTCTGCCCCACCCACCCACCCACCCCCGAGCCCCCAGAATGCCTCCGCTCGAACCAACACCCCCGAGACATCGACCAACGTTCCCCGACACCACCGCGTCCGATGCCCGCCCCGCCCCAACCCAATTCCTTTCTCTTCACTTCTCCATCTCCCAACTCTCTCGCGCACACACACACACACACACACACCTCCTGCAAGTATCGCCATCGTTTCCTATACAGACTCGGCAATAGCTCGGTCACCACACCCTCCTCAACATCTACACAGCCCCCCCACCCCCAGCAACTCCCCACTGAGAGAAACACTGTTCTCCTCCCGTTACCTCCCATCCCGCACCACGACCATACCAAGAAACGTCCGAATGCGATTCTCTTGAATGCAATAGTTTTCGGCTGGGACGTTTCACGCTTAAAAGAATCATCATCATTGGGCATTCTACTGGCTGCTTGTTAGCTTTTTGAACAGTTCTCATCATAAAATTCCCATTTCTTGGATATCTTGGAAACTATTTGATCGCCATCAGGTCTCTCTTGAGTTCCTCATACCCTCTAAAGTAGGTGGTTGAAGAGGTATTGAGGGGAGAGAGGTAGCTAAAGACCGTGAAAGAGGGGAGAATGTACTGTAAGCGGGAAACGGAAAGAAAGAGATTAGATTTTATGGACGGGATGAAGAAAGTTAAGTCGTACCTACGCTGAGATAGAGATATTAGCTTAATAATAATAGTAGTTCTTACGTCGCGACGTCGCGTCGTCCGAAATTCCCATCCTCTCCCAATTTTTCCCAGCGTTCTGCCCTCTGTATCACCTATGATATCACCCTCTTCGACATGCCCTCGCCTTTCAAAACGTCCTCTATCCATCTATTCTGCCATCTCCGAATCTCCCACACCAACTTCCTTAAAGTGTGTACCTCGTTCGTCTTCCTCGCCACCCAACTCACTTTTTCCACTCTTATTCAAACCCAATAGCAATAAAGCTCGGTGTATTATTATTAGTATTATTCTGGCGTTTTCGGCGCTGTACATAACGCCCGCCCTCCGCACTTTTCGCAAGGGAGCAAGGCGACACGGTGCTAATCGTGCACCATATGAAATCACTTATTGTTGGATACATACAAAGATGTTGCATAAAATATCATCCTTGTCTTCGCTTCCTATAAACTCCGCAATCGCTAGGCCACCAAGCCCATTATCATTTCCTTCTTTAACACGCCATGGAGAGAAACACGGTCCTTCCCTCCTTCCCATCCCTCCCGATAACATCTACGGTGTCCATATGAGATTATATGGAGTGCAACAGAGACGCCAGGATATTTTATTTTAATACTTTTGGTGCTAAGAATAGCGCCCAATTAGTTCTACATTCATGGGGTGGCTTTTCACTAGATAGTTTAGAGCCGCGGTGATAAATATTACCCGAATGAATGAAAATCGTCTTTTGATACCTAAAGCGATGCTGCAGCAAAAAATCTCTTCAGCCTTCGCACCCCTTCCCCCGGGAAAATATTATGCCCTTCCTGTCCTTCCGCCCCAACCTACCTCACTGACGACGTCCGAATGCAATTCTCTCGAGCGCAACAGTGTTCGGCGGGGGCGCTCTATTATAACTCTTTCGGCGTTATACTTACCTTCCACCTTAGACACTTGTCGAGAGGTGTTTCTCGCTAGGGCGTGCGTGCTTTAGCGCCACGGTGCTAATATAGCATCGACTGAAATCATCCTCCGATGCTTTAAGGGATGCCGCAGCAACTGCAGTAGAGTCCCGTTAATCCGAACTAAATGGGACAGAGGTTTATTCGGATTAAGAGATATTCCGACGAACCGAAATCCATAGGTAATGCGCTCGGAAGCAGTGTACTCTAGGATTTTCGAGTGATGTAAACGGTAGCTATCCAACAGGGATGTTTATGCGCCTGCAAATAAATATTTTGTGTTTTGCATACTTTAAATAAATTACGTTTTGTGTCAATTGTTGTTTATTAATTTTTCTCATTTTGGCTTAAATTTTATTCGGATTAACCGGATTAGCATGGTTCGGATTACCGAGACTCCACAACAGTTTATCCTTCCCTTCCTTAAGACGTCTAGCTCCTTCGGCCACCAAACTCTACTTCTCATCCCCCAGTAACTCGTATTGGAAAACACACAGTCATTGCCACCCTCCCATCCCGCCCGGCCACACCAATGAACGCCCAAATGCGTTTCTCTTGAGTGCAATAGAATTCGGTGTTCGGCGCTGCCGTTCATTATGTTCCGTTTTATTTTAGCGCCTTTGACGCTACACGCAGCGCTCGCCTTGGTCAATTTTCGCTGGGTGTCGTCCTTCGCTCTAACGTTCAGTGCCGAGTGCTAATTTAGCAACGATCGATATCATCGTTCGATAAGTACAGTGGCATAGCAAATAATATTGGTCACACTGGACATCGCATGTATAGGTGTCGCGAAACCTGGTGGCACTCACTCGTACAGAAAATAACGTCAGGGAGAGGAGAGCATACAAGATAGGAGGGATAAAGATTCTTAGGTTCTCTCCAGAAGTCCCCAACTGACCCCTTCATTAACGTTGCCCGCTCATCAACGCTTAATTCGTCCGTAGCAACCTTAAACTCTCCACTGGTGAGTGCCACCAAGTTTCGCTATACCTATAGCCATTCTTTTTCAGAAACTGGACCGGTAGACATCTCGATGAAATCAATCGAGATTATCTATCTGTTAGGAACTGATTCTGCAGGGTTCGAAGTGCCCGAGCCTCAAAAGCCAAGAAATCCTTCTCTTTGTCCCGAAAATTCCTTTTATCGCACGAAGTATGAACATTTATGGCGGTATCACAATTCGAAAAAAAATATGACCAAGAATTCGCCAAGAGCGGTTGGAGGCTTAAATATTTCTAAGTATTTCCCAAGCGGAATTTTTGGAGCGAATTATAAGTGAGCACAATGCAAGAATATACCAAGGGGAAAAAAGGCGATCTCATGTTTCCCTCGCGTAGCAGCATCCCCTTAACTCTAAAAAAGATCCGAGTAAATACTCCCCTCGAACAAAACCCTTAGCGAATCCAGACTAATGCAAACGGACACAGCAGTAAGCGACAGCGATTATGGGCAATTTTGACTCGGGGGAATTTTTTTTCGACCCGTTAAAATGTCCCTACCAACGAGACTTCAATGAGTTCTTATGATAACATTCCCATTTATATTTTCGTTTTCTTTTTTTAGAGCCGGACTGAGAGCGATTAAAATAAAATAATAAAAAAAGATAAAGGGAAAAAAAGCCCCTGGTTGTGAGAGTTACGGAAGCTGGGAGTCACGCGTATAAATATTGCCAACGTCGGAGGAACGTGACCAAAAGCAAGCGGAAGGCATTTTAAAAAGGAAAATGTTGGAACGCTCATGGGAAAAGGGGGAGAAATTAGAACGAGAAACGGCTCTCCCAGAATTGATTTAACTGCGCCACGTGCGAGAGAGAGAGAGAGAGAGAGAGAGACAAGGAAGCAAAGAAGGTATACGTAGCGCTACACGCCGGACCGGCAACATGAGAAAAATTAAAAATATAAAATAAAAAAATGCCTCGAGAACTGCGACATTTCCCGGCTGCGCTAAAGGCGAATCGTAGCGACTCCGCTGGGCAGGTGTTTTGAAAAAATTGAAGAAAAAAGTAAATTCCTTGATTTCCAAGCTCTTTTTACATTTAATTTAAATATTGATCCTAATTCACAATAAAAACAAAGGAATTTTGACTCATATGTTTGCATTTCGGTCATCCAGCTGATCATCCGACAGGGAGAATTTAAGTTCACCCTGTCGATGGTCACCTGAATGGATAGACAGCGCTAAGATACCGGTACTCAGGTACCTCAGCGCTAATTAATGAGAATACGCTCCGAAGAATACGAATGAGACTACGGTAGCACAACATCATATCAGCAGTCATCGCTCTGGAGATAAGTTTATCGCAGCTCTCACGTAAATTTTCTCTCCAGCTGACCGCTAAATTCCTTCACGCTTTTGAAGTCAATCCGTGGCGATATTGCGTCAGTATTGGATGATGTTTTATTGGTTTTAGAGGACGCGGGCTTTTACAAGCAATATTAAATGGTCGCTTCCAGTTTTATCTATTCTTTTTAATTAAAACAATTTAGAAAAATAAAACTTTTTGCGCTTATTCGTAGGATTTATGAGGATGGAGTGTGGCCGGAACACTTCGCGAAGACTGTACTAATTCCTATACCAAAGAAGAGTAAGGCAAAAACGTGCGAAGAATATAGGACAATAATCTTAATATTCAACACGGCCAAAGTAGTTCTGAGAATTATAAACATGAACGCAAATAAAATGAATGAAGGCAAATGATTACCTGGGTGGCGACCAGTTCGGATTTAGGAGAGGGACGGAAACGCGAGACGCTATAGCGGTGATGAGGACGCTGGTAGAAAGAAACCTAGAGTTAGCAGGATGTTATTTCATGCTTCGTAGATTTCGAGAAGGCGTTTGATCGGGTGGAATGGACGATATTAATGGGAGTGTTGAAGAAATTTGGGGTCGATTGGAGGCACAGGTGTCTGATTCGTAATTAGTATATGAACCAGACGGCGCAGGTTAGGGTAACCAATGGAGAATCGGGATGGGCCACGATAGGACGGGGAGTGCGGAAGGGGTGCCCACTATCGCCGCTGAATTTTATCGTGTATTCAGAAGAAATGGTAATGGATGCATGGGGGGAAGAGGGGGTAGGAATAAAGGTAGGAGGGGAGCTGATAAAATCAGTGAGATTTGCAGATGATCAAGCATTGGTTAGTCAGTCTGCAAAGAGGTTACAGTCAATGGTGAATGCGTTAGAGGTGCAATGCGAAAAATATGGGATGAAGATCAACCAAAAGAAAACGAAAGTAATGGGATTTTATAGAAGTAAGAAGGCGGGGCTGAATATAAGGGTGGGAGGGCAGAAGATAGAGCAGGTCGACCGCGGTGCTATATGGGTCGGAAACTTGGTCATTGCAAAGGGAGGATGTGCGTAGACTTTATGCGTTTGAGATGTGGGTTTGGTGAAGAATAAAGAAGGTGAGCTGGATGGCGAGGAAGACGAACGAAGAGGTATTGGATATGGTCGGAGGGGAGAGGAAGCTTGTGGCAGAGGTTCGGAGAAGGCAGAAGAGATGAATGTAGGAGGTTTTGAGAGGAGAGTGCATGTTGAAGAGAGTGATAGAGGGCAGAACACTGGGGAAGCGTGGAAGAGGGAGGAAGAGGATAGGAATTATGGACGAAATAAGAGGAGGTAGAAGATATGAAGGATTGAAAAGGGATCTAATAGCGCGCCATACTTAGGAGGGAAAGCGAGATAATGTCTATGAGGTTGGGATGCAGAATGGGGACTTTCCAAGAACCTACCAATCAGCTGAATGAAGAAATATTGTCACTTAAATGAATGACTGAAGAAAAATTGTCACAGTGCCCTACGCAGCTATATGCCGATGGCATATTTTATGTCCTTCCACATATTTACAAAGTCGGAAGTTAGTGCCATTCATCGCTCTTTCTATAGTTTAGTGTGCACATTACGGTTATTTATTTAAATTTTAAGGAGCACCGCTGGGCTACCGACCGGAGAGTTTCAGGTTCAAATCCGGGTGAGACCTCTCTGGACACCTCCGAAAATCCTCACGGTGCGACTGTCTGATTGTCAGAATTTCGTGGAATATCGCAGGTGGTCCAGGGAAAGGAACTGGCCCCCCTACCCTGAATGTGTGAATTTCAAACACCAATGGCTTGGTACGGGGTCAGCTCTACTCTCACCTATGAAAACCAACCTTCGGGTTGAAACACTGAGTGAATTAAGGCGCCGCAGTCCGGATGCCAATAGTCCATAATTTTATGGAAAAAAATGTTTAAAAAATATTTCTAGGAGCTAAATGATCACTGTTGTAGTAGAACCATATCAATAAACTACTGCTTTATATTCCTTAATTCTATTATTATTTATTATTTGCTTATTGTACTTCGTCTTTGGTTAACCCATAATTCTTCTAAGTTGTTTGTTTTTCCACTATAATTTTCAGGAGGCTATCATGTTTCAAAATGCGTCCATCCATACATAAAAATGTCTTTTCCGGTTTAGTATTATGTCCTTCGCAAAGAACGATCAACTGTGGGCTCCTTTCGTCAAGAATTGGCGAATGCTGACGCCGGTGTTTCTCTTCATCAATTCTCAATTCCCAAATAAACCCTTCCTTAAGGCTGTTTTGCCTGGCGAATAATCTTGCGAATGATCATGCGCATGACACTAATGCCTCGAGTAAGAAGGAAAATTACACGCATGAAAAATCATGCAAATGATTATTCGAACAAAATTAGAATATGTTTTATTCGTGAACCCGTTAATTATCGCATGATGCGAGCGCACGACATCCATCTTGGTTGTTTTGATCAATTAAACCACCGAGATTCCAAGGGAGCACACAGATTTTGTAATGCAGTACAAACATTTGTAACTTGGACCATCAGAACTATTTCCCAAGTGAACAGGAGGTACAGTTGTAGGCCTTAAGACAAGAAGCTTAAACTTCTCATCCTGCCTATAATTTACAATTTTTATTAAATTTTATATGTGAGACAAAATACAAATAATGTAATGATGAATAAAGATGTTCATGAGCATAATACACAGCGGAGGTTTGATCATAGGGCTGTGCCTAACAGCCTGTCATTATTCTCTAAAAACACAAAATATACAGGATCTAAATTTTATGATAAACTACCAACTGATATAAAACACATTGAAACTTCCACCATGTTTAAAACAAAACTGTGGAATTACTTCAAATATCAGTTTTTACTCTGTTGATGAATTTATGACCTCATGACCTTAAATGTATTTTGTTAATTAGCGTTTACTGCCCTCTGTTAATGGTCTACATGTATGCATTCATATTCTAAGCATTGACTTATCCTATAGTTGTAAGAACAAGTCCCGGGATTAATAAACTATTATTATTACTTTCCAGGCAATATTTACACCAACGATTAGAAAAGTATCGAGTACTACGAAATTGGGAAAATTTTAAAGATATGGCGTCTCTACCTGGGCACTATTTGTCCACGTAAACACAGCATTTCAACCGTCACAAACCAGCTGCGTCGATCGGAAATCTCCCTTGAATCGATTATACTAGCATTATACGTACCACAGCGCATCCTTCCGCAGAAAAATAACAGAATTCATTCACCACTTAAAAGAGAAGCTCTTCAGGTCACAATTTAAATTAATTGGTGAATTAATGCTCGCAAGGTTATTCGCCATGTAAAACGGCTTTTACAAACCCATCCCGATTATTCATGATGGCGCAAATGACCTCAGTTGTCAGTGTCTCCCCAAACAACCAACCAGCCATACAATTGTGAGCCGTCTTACGAAAAGCCTGAGCAAATCGGAGCGGACGAAGGAAATTCCCTCCCTCTTTATGTTACGCTTTCTGTCCTTGAACCTAGAGGAGCCTCGCGCACACATACGACCTCCGCCGAGACAAGAAATTCCGTGGGGAGATGTGGGCTGGGAAAAGAGTGAACGAATACGATCACCGCCCCTTCATCCCCCTCCCCAGAGAGGCGGGAGGCATTGCAGTGCAGGGCGTTGGTTGTCGGGAGAGCGCTCATCGGAGCCGAACTGGGTCACGGAGCCAACTTTCTTGGATTCGCCTTCTCTCTCTCGAACGAACCAAATCCTCCTTCCCTCCCCCAACTCCAACACGACGGATGAACTCGCGAGGGTCTTCCGGATAGAGGGAGAGATGGGACCCGGACGATTCGGCACGACCCCAAGGGGACAGTAAGCCTTAGGGTGTCTCCAGTGGAAACTGAGAGGTGAGCGTCGAAGGAAAACCCATCGAAAGACGACTTCCAGAGAAAATCGGAGCGATCCGAGGGATCAGGGTTCGAGTCCTGGTCAAGGCGGATAATCTTTTATTATTACTTTAATTATTTATCCTTTTATATTTTCCTTAATTATCGTACTTACAGGTGATGCCGTAAAAGAGTCATACCGCGGCTAGTTCGCGGTATCCAAAAAAATTGTCGATTAATCCGATTTAAAAAAGTGATCAACCTTAAACACAGTGGAGATCGAGGCTGGAAAGTCAATTCCCGATATTTCTTATATTTCGCGGCAATTTTGCAAAAATATCCAGGAACAAATAAAAAAACAGGTAGGTAACTTTTGGTGAAGTATGAGGTATTTGCATCTATTTTTATTATAAGAGGTGTTCTATCCATTGAGGTGGGCTTAAATGGAGCTCACGTCACCTCCACTAATATTTCGAGAAAATGCTAGATCCTATCTCCCTACACGAGTTTTATCTTTGACTAGGCATACGCACTACCTCACTTCATCCTATCTATAGGCCCTATTCTCTTACTACCCACCATAATCCCCTAACTGTTCCTTCTTATTTCTTTCACCAGCTTCCTCTCCTTACCTACTTACAAAGCCGAGCACTTCCTCGTTCGTCTTCATTTCCTCTAACGCACTTTCTCCATTTTCTAACACACCCACAACTCAAACGTTATCCAATCTAATCTCATCCTCCTTCCTTAACGTCCACGTTTCCGCACCATAAAACGCTAAACTCCACATTGGATTCTTCCACACCCATTTCTTTATATCTTTATACAAGGGTCCATTCTTCAGTTCTTTCCTACTCGTTTACGCCGCTTTCACTACGCAAAATATGATTTTTTACAGGTTACAACTTCGTGGAAAAGCAGGGAAGTAAATCGTAATTTATTATCATCAGTATTATACCGTTTATGATAGGTTTGTTATGAACTGTTACTACTCTCCTTTTCCATCTTCAAACGTCTGTTTTTCACGCAATCACTCACTTTAGCTCAGCATACTCTTCCTCTTCATCCAGTCCAACAAGCTTTTCCCTTTTTTACCCCATTCCCACTTTTCCCACATCTTCCAACTACTGTCTTCTACATCATCACTCCTCTAATCATTAGCTTCACCCACCTTCATCTTCTCCTCCTAATATTCTCCAGTAGGTACTTTCCTACTCTGCCATAACCAGTTATTCAGAGTACTTGTACTGCCAGAGAAAGTATTAAGTTCGACGCGCCTTCATAAGGCGGTGGTCATTGAGTCGCTTCACCTATGATTAATCGGATGGTTGGGACTTTTTAATGAATTTCCCAAGTTAAACGTTAGCTTCAAGGATTTACGCCAGTTTTCTGAGAATTTTTTTAAAACTTTCATTGTAATCTTATAATTTACAGCAGGTAGCTTACATTTAGCTAATTTTGTTTAATATTGATAGGTCATGCCAACGACAACGAATAACTAATTATTTTTATTGGCAGAGGTTTTTAACTTTAAGGAGTAGTGGTTAGTTTCGAATTTTAAATAAATGTTTTACCATTACACATCTGTTTTTGACGGTCCGACAGAAATAAGAAATATGAATTGAAAGATGTTGTCAACTGAGAGGCACTGAAACAGTTTGCTATGCGTGAGTTTGTTGGTTTTTAAGCTAAACAAGAATGAGACAAGAATATTTGAAATATTTTTGGTTGAAACCACTAACTGGAACGGAATGAAAAAAACCGAGGCCAAGAAGTCGATAGGTACCGCTATAAATTGGCGAAAATCTATACAAGTTAAAAATATTAAAGACCGAAAACTGCCGAGTTTCTATTCTTGCGGCTATAGTTGCTCGTCCGAGGGGACAGAGACCGCCACTCCGATCACGAATCAAACCATCTTCGTAAGTCCCGTTTCTAGACCAAACGAGAAGAACATAAAAATAAACTAAACAGCCGAGGGGAGGGTACGCCCAGGAATATTTACCTCGAAGGCAGACCCTTTCCACCTTCCCCCCAGGTCACCATTCGCCTCGTGGGCTTGGACCTGGCATCGATCCAGGAATCAATTAACAATTGAACTTGGGGCGAGGTGAGGCGCCATCGAAGAGTCCACAGCCCGCGGCTGCCGCTTCAAACCGCCGACGACCTCCATTACAACTTGGGGTCACTGTAGCATTTACATAAAGGGATTCGCAGTCGGGATCCACCGCTAAATGCCCTCCCTCCACCGGGGAAAAGTTCCAACTCATGAAACATCCAAGCGATGGCTATGCCAGTCCGCTGAGTTAGGTCTTTACAACACTGATTCAACTACACTCTGTTTCCTCTAAGTTGAGATCGAGGCCTGGCTGGATAACCTCTACCAGTGTTGCCAATTTTCCTAGCGCTCTTCCTCCTTGGTTCTCTCGTACGGTCTTAACGAGCGATAGAAATTCTGCAAAAGTTTGGCACGAAGTCTCTCACAGAGCTCCTCAGATTGGAGGAGAGCCCTAATTCCGTCATAAAAAGCTACGCCGTCAACCTCAAGTTAGAGTGAACAGAGCATAGTTAACGCCACATCCCAGGTCTCGGGACTCCACTTTGGCACTTTACGCCCAGGGGAAATGGTGCCAAAATTCGGGAAATATACGAGACCACCGACTTGTACGGCCAATTTCACGAAAATGCATACCGCTGAGCCTTCAAATAGCCACCGACCACAGAGAATACGTGTAATTCTGTATGCGAGAGCGTCCGTACGTGCCTGTGATGCATAGTGGGAAGAAACCCATGATTGTGGCCCAGGACTATTCGGATACCTGTTGGGAATGAGTGGAAGGGGCAGGAAAGATAGGAAGTTGTGGACAGGGGAGGAGGGCTGAGGATGCGGGAGTCATTAAATCAAGCGTAAACGCGCACAATATAATAACAGATAACGAAACTCTGAAGCCCTTATTTTTTGCATCTTTAAGGGCATTTATTTTTTTAATCTAAGAAGTTTGATCACAAATTTATAAATAACATGTTATTTTTCCTTTATTCATTTCTCAATTCATCATAGTGTCAGTGTATGGATTGTAACGTCCCATGATCTAATTTTATCAAGCCTTATATTATTCTGCCGATGATAATACATTGGTTTTATTTCTAAATATTAGACATTTTGAGAGGAGGAGGGATATCCGTCGATTAGCACGTTTGCTCCAGTAATTGGACCATGGCAACAGAAATATGGATATGGGGGAGGCTAAAATTGAAGTATGTCCATTAGATACGAGATGTAATCCAAGGATGGAGGAAATGCGTACATATTTGAATGTGCTCATGATACTGAAACGTAGAAATGATTGTATTAAAAAATCCTATATGGAAACTTCCAACATAGAAAAACTTTCTGAAGAACAAATTACACATTGAACACTATATTTTCTCAAATGCTCCAATTAATTTAAGACTAAGAAATGACAAATGATGAGGAATATTTATATGCTACTGAATAACAAGAAATTAAACCAAATCAACTCAAAACAGAAGTAACCATTACGAACTGTTAGAAGAAAATATTAAAAACGATTAAAAAGCATGAGTTAATGAACGTTTCCTGATCAGTTCTATCCTACGCAAAGAAATTATATCCTGCACGAAGAAAAACATTTGGCAAACAAACAAACAAAGAATTCTACTGAAGGAAACACAACCCAATATCAAATTACAGATATTAAATGACAGAAAGGTTGATAACACAAATTAGAGATGTTCAGTTGCATAGATCACGAGAGAACGAAACAACAAACATCACCTATCAGCAGAAATTCTAGTAAGTTGTGAACTCCCTCTCCCCTTATCTCGAGGCAAAGGCGAGAAAACCGCTCTTCGCACACATGGACTGCTCCGTGAAATTGTCGTGCGACATCTCACGTGCCCCGACAGTCCGTGGAGGACACGGAAAGAAAAACTTGAGATATCACACATGCCTCGGACCTTTATCTCCCTAGTATGCGCGTGTCTTTAGAGACAAACATCTAACGTCACACAAGCTCCGACCATTAAGGAGGGAAAATCAGCGGAGAACAAACCCAAGCAAGCGAAAGAAGCATTCTTCCGAGCAAAGCATAACACGTGCGCAAATAAAATATACAGAGCGTTGCGAAAACAAGTACTTTCCTTTGGAGAGAGTATTATAAGGGAAGTTTCTTACGGATAATTTCCCATACCCACATGAATAACGATCTCACAAACCGGACTTCAAATGGTACAACTGCACTTCAATTTTATTTCCAGTAATAATTGTATATCAATTAAGGTTTTAAATAGCTGATATCGGGTTCGTACCGGTTTGGCTCCGGTATATCGGGTACCGGATATCGGGTAATACATTACCACAGGCGGCGACGGGTGTTGAGAAGAGGAGAAGGCATTGGCGGTGTCACGACATGAGAAGCTCGAAGAAATTCCCTCTTACTGCTTCAGGCCGAGGGCTTTCTTGCTATAGTGCCCAATGGCCCATTCAGAAACAAGATTATGAAAAACTTCCCGCATAGAATAACTCGGTCTTGTCCAACCGATACGTTTCGGTCCGATACATAGGTATTTCAACCGATATATCGGGCGATACGCTGCAAAGCGATAAATAATATCGCAGCGTATAGTCGGTTGCGGCTCAAAGGCGGTACTGGTATATCGACCGCGACAGACGATAATTAGAAGCTCGATCACAATACATCATCATCAATCATCAGATTAAAAAAATGCAGATTCAGAGCATCATCGGTCCAAAATCCAACGAATAAATAATAATAAACAAAGTAGTTCTAACTTAGTAGTCGTAGCACTTCAGTTTAATGTGCTTCAACGGCTAAGGTCATTTCGCACATACTGCCTGTAGATAGGGGTAAAGGTACTTGGGACTATAATTTGAGGATCATCCTTCCACATTCCAGCAGATCCCAGCGATGCTCAAACTTCGGTGATCAAGCGGGAGCTGGTATTTCCATTGAGGGAGGCGGTGGCCCTTCTAATTTATACCATACAAATAGCATCCTCTTAAAATATCAGCTAAAAATTCACTCTGAAGAGGGAACAGGTTTGTTTTCGCCTCAAACACTCATGCACACACTCGTACCATAGTCTCCTTTAATGCAGTCGCGACACACACTGTTAATTCCCTACTCTGACTTCCAGCTTAAGTTGGTAGCGACTCTATCGACCAGCAAGTATTACTAACCCGCCAAATGCTCTGCTAAGAAAATTCATCGGGGTAAATAACTAGCGCGTAGACAAAAATAATTCTTTCTAGCCGAATGATAAGGGCGTTCCTTAAAAACTACAATATTAAGGTACTTCTATCATGGGTGTCCTTGTCTACACATGGCGATTCACGATTAAATGATATCAACGTGCTACTCCACTGAATATAGGATCCCCTAAATGCATGGATACGCTGAAGACTGGAAGGTAAAAAACCTTTGGAATCCAATGGTTATTAAAGATCAACTTTAAGCCACCATGGGTATAGTTCGAAGACTGTGTATAGTATAGACTGTGGCTTTCAGTTAGATTTTACTTACCACCGCACGGCACCACTGAGTGGTGAGCAGCAAGATTGTTCCTATTGTTCTGCATCCACATACTACTCTGCGAATCGTCGCAGGGGCGTGTGGAAGGGGGTGTCAGGACACCAGCCACGGAAGGTGAGGGAATAGGGAAAAGGAGGGGGGAGAGGACAGAGGTGATATGCATGTGAACGATGTGCCTAATGTTAGTGTCACGCTGTTTTTGCTGTATAATCACTAATGGTGCGCGGAAAGAAGGAATTTTCGTACCCATCAGTTCGGCGGTATATCTCTCTTATTTTGTCGTTTTCATTAGGTCTAGAGATATAGCGCGGGATCCATTTCGTACTGAAACTCACCTGCTCTGAATTTTTCAAGTAATCTAAGCCATTAGCGTGTAGCCTCCGAATCTCTAACGGCTCCCAGCCAAGTCCTCTCATCATCTAGGTAACCCCTTTGGTTCTCTCGTAGCGGTTTTTAACGAAGAATGCGGCTTTCTATGTATTTCATTTACTTCGTGAATTAAATCTTACTGTGCACGGGTCCGCAAATGCTCGAGGCGTATACGACATGTGGCCTAAACAATTGTAGTCGTAACTGTATCAGGGGCGGCTCCAGACCAGAGGTTCGGGGAGGGGTGGGGGGAGGGGCACTGGCTCCGGGGGGGCACTGGCTCTGGGGGGTGGGGGGGGGCACTGGCACCACTGGCTCTGGAGTTTTGAAATACTTCCGAGGAAAAGGGGAGTCCGGGGGTCTCGTCCCGGGAAATATTGACAAACTATGTGTAAAAAAGAAAAAAAAACTCTTATTTACCTTAAAACATATGCCTACCATCGTGCTTCACAGCATACAATATTTCTGGCTTTTAGTTTAAGGTCTATGAAAAAATAAATAAAATACGCCGGGTTTCGCGGGGGGGGGGGGGGTTTGCCCCTACTGCTGCACCCTTGGAGCCGACAATGAACTGTATAACACTAACCATGTTGAAGCAATTGGTCCCCAGAAGAGAGAGAGACGCAACCCTTCCTTATCTCCCGCCATGCAACCTGACCCACGGCAGACTAAATCACCGAGACAGAGAGAGAGACAGGACAGGAGGGAATCTCCAGGGAGGAGATGAGGATCTTCACCCGGCGCGCGGCGCCGACAATGCTCTAGGCGTTGCGTAGCTCTCCACGCTCGACCGACGCGACGCCGCTCCAATTCGAATCGTCGCCTCAACTACTTTCACTTTCGATGGAGCCGCGGAGGAAGGGAAAGGGGCGGGGTGGGGAAAGAGCGCTATCCTAGCATAGGAGGGGGGGGAGGAGGGAGGGGTGGAAAGCAGGGGAGGGCGGGAAAAAGAAAATCACCAACAGCGACGGGGGAAAAGTTACATTTTCTCTCATCCTCTCTCTCTCTCCGGAGTCGCTAGTTTTTCCACCGCGGCTCATTTTCACCGATAAAATTAGAATTCGGTCGATGGATCTATGTTCGTGTGCACACGCAATACTACAAGTTATTAAAATTTCTCTAATCAAGATGGAAAACGTATTCGAATTTTATTTCGAAATAGAAGCAGTTGTAAGAAGCATGAAGTAAAAAAGTTAATAATATTTGAGACGCTTAAACAGATTTTGTGACTAAACTTCTCATTAATTAATTTATTGTGTTTGCATATCTGAAGCTTTCACCTAACTTACTCGCGATTCTATAAAAAAGAATTAACGCGAGTAACACATTTATTTTTAATAATAATTGAAAAAACGTACAAACTGCACACCGTTACAATTCCGACGCGATCTGAGCAGCAGAGATAGCTCATTTTGCGATTGTCTATCAAGAGCACATAGCCGTACCATATCTCATGAAAACCTCTAACATTAAAAAAAATATTTCGGTACGCACGAAGTGCGATAACAAGGCTGATATATGAGCATCATTAGAAATATTAATTTTTTTCTATATTATTAGGCCAACTTCCTTTATTTCTTTCTTTCAACCACCTTAAGACAGGGAATGGAGGCTGGATGCTAATCTTTGACCGAAGACTGAGGGCTAAATAATGTAATTGCAACAACGTAAATAAATTTAATTTCATTCCAACATGGAAAAAATACACTTATCGCATGCTATACGAGCTAGAATTATATCGAAAAAAATGGGAGAATTATGCAGGACGGCTGAATTCAAGGATCATTTTTCTCTTCGTACCAGTATGTCTAAAAACCAACTAAAAAGGAAGACTATGTATCATGAAAAAACATATATCCTATTTTCTAGAGATTTATTCCTTCTCTCTTCTTGTTTATGCTTATGAAGAAATATAAGCAGATAATGGTAAAAATGACCTCACATAAAACTTCTAAAATAAAGGACAACGAAATTAATGTTTTCAATTATATTAAAGTAGGCTCTGAGAGTCTATTGTCACCAACTGAGCAAATTTCGGCCGACAATTAAGTTTCCTAAGTCGGCCGTGGCAATACCCAACCACTGACCTCATGAGAGGAGGCTTTAGGGCAGTTTGACCACGCAAAACTTTGAATTCAGGTACCGCGACAGCAAATTAAGCCCGTAGAAACTAAACCTGAACAATGGTACGCTCATCATGACCTGCACGTACTGGTTCAAACCCTCAACAGCGGCAGCATCAGTTTAACTTGCGAGCGAGGAAATGCTTCGAGATCAGCTAGACAAAGACCGCGAAATCCCAAAAGTGGTGAAAGTCCACATCGGAAAGCGTCACGGAAGGAACATGAGTTTTCACGTGGAGGGATTCCAAAAAGCTTACGTTTGAGCAGACTCTTCAGTTTTTGAACTTATCCCAACATCTTGTTTTCCTCTCTCAATAGCTCGCGGCCTCAATCAGAAGTACCAACTTATTAACACCTCACACTCAGTAGAACATAGAAAATATATAGTTGCCCGGTCTTCCACAGTTTTTCCTTGGAATACCTACCATTCGAATTCAACTACGTCGGGCAAGACGTGGTGGAACACCATGTTGATGAATAAATATGATCAAAATTTGGTACTTTCCACCGACCTGTGAAATTTGATACTGACCACCGAAACAAATTTTAGTATACAGTTCCAAATTTTTAATTCATTTCTCGATTGCATAGCACTCGGCAGAACTAGTTTGGCGAGTAAGTGAAGTGAGTAAGGCTTTTTCAAGCAGGTATGGGTATTTAACTTACGTAGCGGCATGTACGTGAATGCCTATATAACACTACGTACTCTAATGCCACACATAAAATAAATGCACGTTGGAGGCCATTAAGAAGTTCCTAAAACGAGGATAAGGATTTCTAATAAGGCATAAAAAGTATATTTTAGAATAAAATACAAATTCATGTACCTACTTCAATTGTCAAAGGAAGTATCATTCAAAGTAAATATCAAAGGAAGGAGTCCTCAGTAGCAACTTGGACAGCAAGCTAAATGAAAATTGCAGACATCATCAAAACGTTTTATACTGCGGACAACCTTAAGAATTTTTTAACACTTCAATCAATATCCTATTTTGTCTTCAGTTTATTTCCAATGAGTGGTGCGTTTTCGTGAGACCATAAAAAGTATAGTAAAACGGTACATTTTCGCTACCCAACTGCGTCACCTGTCTAATTCTTTGGCTCAGCATTTTTCCTGCCTTCTCTCACGCAATGGATGATTCCAAATGTCTTCCTTATTTTTCTCCGTTGGCCTTGTTCCATAGTACCACGTACTTACATAAACCATTGCATAATACTTTCAGCATCAACTACTCTGTAACTGTCGGATTTTCTCCACCTTCCTTAATATCCTTGCCACATTTATCTGTACCCCACTTTTTTCTACTCGAGGTTCAATTACCCTTCTCAACCATTTCCATGCCTAATAACCCTCCACTTTAGCTTAATTTTCATAATAAATCATCTTTCTGGTCCATTAAAACGTCACGATCCACATCCTCACGATCACGATCCTCAACGATCATAACAAACTTCCATTCGGTTCATTCATTTGAGTATTCTACCAGCTGATTGGTAGATTCTTGTACAGTCCTTATCCTACATCCCAACTTCTGAAATACTGTCTCGTTTCCCCTCTTATAGATGTCCCGCCATCTTAAATTCCCCATATCTGCTACCTCTTATTATTTCGTCCAGAATTCCTATTCTCTTCCTTCCTCATCCACGCTTCCCCAGTGTTCTCCCCTCTATTACCCTCTTCAACATACCCTCCCCGGTCTAACTTCCTGCATCCATCTCTTCTGCCTTCTCCGAACCTTCTCCAACAGCTTCCTCTCCTCTTCAACCATATCCAATACCTCCCTCGTTCGTCTTCCTCACCAACCAGCTCACCCTCTCCATTCTTCTCCAAACCCACATCTCAAACGCCTCAAGTCTACGTACATCCTCCCTTCGTAATGATGAATATTCCGACCCATACAGCGCCACGCTCCATATTAAAGTTTTCAACAGTCTTTTCTTTACGTTTCTTCTCATACCCCCCCCCACCCCCCGCATCAATTCTCTTCTCTTTGAAAGTGCTTCTTTAGCCAGAACAATTCTACAACAAATGTCCCTACTCCTTAAGCCATTCTCCCCCAAAATGCTACCCAGATACGTAAACTTCAGGACCTGTTCTATTTTGTGCCTTCCCACCCTTATTTCAGCTCAATCATCTTACTTATAGAAAATCTCATCACTTTTTTTTTTAGATTTATCTTCATCCAACACTTTTCACACTCCGCCTCTAACGCATTTATCATTGACTGTAACCCCTTGTCTGACTGACAAACCAATGCTTGATCATCTGCTATTCTCACTGATTTTATTAGATCCCCTCCTACCTTCATCACTCTAACGAGTCGATCTGATCTCTCCACCTCGCTTCTCTTGCTTTCTTTGTTTATCTTCTAAGGCTGTTGTTTGATTCCCGGTATTTTATCTTGCCTAGCTCTGATTTATTAATTCAGAGCTCTTTGAAAGTTCGGACACAAACACAAGAGAATGCCCACCTCAAATTTCATTTCACGATGGTATCAGAACACGATCAAGGGCGGGTGTGTCACTCACGGTAGTCTAGCTAGTAATGATTACGACCCGCAAAATACGGGCGGGATAAAAAAGGTAGATGAATAATTACCAGAACAATGTACCTTACCCACAATCGACTACACTTCACAGCATCAAAACCACAATCAGAGGTCAAGGCGGCCACCAGTAACTTACCTAGAAAGAGAAATAACATGATATATATAAATATAAATAGATGTTGCTTACATTTATATTTTCGATATAAACCATGCTCTCAATTATATTTTTGAAGTCTCATAATATCATAGAAAGAGAACATTTAATTTCACTCGCAAAAATATAAAACCCTAAAAGCGATGGTATTTATCTACAGGACCAAAGTCTATTTCCCTTACTATCAAACAAAATTTACACAAAAACTTGAAAATTTTATACTATAAAAATGAAAAAAAATTTAATAACCAATTCATTCACTAAACATTATCAGAGAATAACGTTTTTGTTAATTACGTTATTAAATTAAGACATTGAGATATAAAGAACACAGGTATACCACTCTTAATTTCATCGTAATCCGTTGGTTTTGACGTAAATCATCATAATCAGGTGAAGCTCTAAGCATGGACTTTCACAGAAAAGATTCCACTGATTTGAATCGCGAAAAAATGACAAAAAGCGAAAAAAATGACAAAAGGCACAATAAAGCGCTCTAGGAATATATCTCCGATTCAAATAAAATATAACATACGGTCTCAAGAAATTTTCATGAAATTTTGCTTTTAATTAATATTTTCCTCGAAAACTGTGTCTCGCGTAGTGGATGAATTCCTTAATTTAGGGGCATCATGGTAGGTCAGTCAAAATAAGATAGGTAGTAATTACCGATTGAATCAAAGACATTTTCAAGCAATGATCTCACCATCATCGGCGTCTCTCCGCCATATACCCGTCACATGAACCAAACCGCGCAGGCGCAATGATAAACAATTTTTTCCGAAACCATCGAGACTTAAAACGAGCCAAAGTCATTGAGAAAACTTTCATCAATCTCAAAGAAAGCAAGGGACCCATTCCAAAGAGCCCAGCTCACCCCTCGGCACCCCGTACGCACCATTTTATCCTTATCATTTTTTTATGAAGGGGTAAGCACCGCAGTTCTTTGAAATATGGATCTCATTTATGAAATTTGCGGGTTCTTTCCGAACTTCGTAATTAAGTGCGGGTGCTTGTCTGCGGCACGAAACTTTTGGAACGAGATTTTTAAACCATTTTCACAGATATCGATTATCGATTCGATTTATTTTTCACGACTTATTTCCTTCTCGTCACCTTCAAAGGATATAGGAGATGGCGGAAAGAGCCGATCCCACATTCACCACAACTTCCCCGTCCCCGCCGATAACTGCCTTGGCCACAGAAAGGGCGGCTAAACTCCTTAACTGTTGATTAGAAGATACGTGCTGTTAGAGATTTTAAAAAAATCCACAAGGTTTCTGGAGATCTATCAGACTGAACGAAAAATTAACACTCCCATGTCTACTTGTGCACCCTGCAACGGTTTATGGAACCGGTTGCAGGCACAAATGGTTATGGCAGGGCGATGGGTATGGGTTTTAAGGAAACTGGGTAATGAGAGACGAACTTAATGTCGTTGTACCCTTACTTCGTCGGACGAACCTAATGTCGAACCATCATGGGCTGATTATGACAAAGAGCTCGTTTTTATATATTATTTAGTATCAATTGTACACCCATCGATATTTATTACTCAAAGATATTTCAAAAGAACACTGCTGATAAATTAGAATTCATTCATCCACTTTGGCTGCATAGAAGACAAATAAAAACATACGCACAAGCTCTTCAATGCCATATGCGAAAAAGGAATGATAGGGCTCATGATATCACCAAAAGCTATTTGAGAATCAAAACCTTCTAAGCATTTAGCACATATTTTCATATTTTTTACAGCAAAAAAATTCACACGCTGACATTCTATCTGAATAAAGAGTGTGATATGCTACAACAGCCGGGTAGAGCGCAAGGGTATGAAGAAATTCGAGGTTTCATACCAGCAAGGAAATCCTTGCAATATATTTCTCCCGAAATGGATAAAACACGGAAAATATATTAATAAATATATTTGCGTACATAAAATACGAAGGGAGTACGACATTCATAGGTTTGTTAATTTATTGACAACGAGGTCAAAAAGATTCCATTCAAGCGTGGAAGGGACCACGTTAATTCGGCTGCACGGGCATAACCAACTGATGATTGAATTTACGTTTGACTACCTTGAACGAAGGCTGGAGACTGAGTAGGCACATCAATCCTAGATTCTGAGGAATTGCGGGAGTGGTAAAACAAAAAATGGGGAACTTGAACTATTATTACTATTTGTACATTAAGTTCGTATTCCCAAATACACACGACAAATTTGGTCAACAAATAACTTTGTTTCGTGAAAATATTTCTTTTAAGTAACAAAAAAAATATTTCTTAAAAATCATGTGCGCTAGGCGGCGTAACAACACTACTGTATGCTAAAAACACCCAGACAACCGAAGGTTTTTTTTGCAATTTTAGGAAAAGTAACTCGGCAAGCAATGAATTCATTCTAAAAAAATTGAGGAAACATAAAAACTACGCTCAGTTAAAATTTTAACCTTATCTGTGCGTCAAAACATCCTAATTATTTCAGTAAGATCTCTCTGGGGTGCATAGCCATGGAAAACGCCTGGTATTATTTGGAAAACCACTCGAAAAGTAATGAGGTTAGTAGATTATATTTTTGTATTATAAGAAAGTTGACATATTTTTCTTCATAACCAGATCAAATTAATTTACTTATATGGGAAATGATATCTCGCTCCAACTACCTTAAAGGCAATCGAAATCACCATCAGTTGACGCATAGACACATGGATGATTATGTATACTTAGGATCGTTAGAAAATTTGCTGTCGTGTACCATTTTCAAGTATGAGGAATCAATTTTTTATCCATGTTCCCCGTTGCGGGAGCAAAGGAACGTTCCGGGAGTGTCCCGAAGTCTCCGCAAGGGGTGTTGGCAACCCCCGTCCCCCGGACTTCGCCCCCTTTCCTACTCCCCGGGACTCCCCCGCCCCCAGACTTCGGAGACGTCACCGCTCGACCTGCCCACTTCCCATGTCGCATTCCAATCCACCCTCCCCCCACAAAGGAACGAGAGGAAATTACTTCCCATAGGAGGGGGAGGAGATGGCTCGTATCACCACCAACACCACCACCAAATCGACGCCACCGCCCTCCCTCGACTTGTAGCGAGAGCGAAAAAACAAAAGAGGGCACAGCAGCAGGAGGATTCATCATCCGAAGCTGGGTCATCCTCCCGCCCAGCTTCCAGGAGTGACAGATGGGCTGAACCACCACCGTCGCTCGAACATCACCCATACCAATGCCCACTAATCGTGTCGTTCGCTGCGAGGACTGCGGCAGAAAATTCTACGACACTGCGAGAAAGGCTGGTTCGATATCGACGAATTCATTCGATAAACCGACATCGATACCCAGCCATATAGGTACGTTGGCACATGCATAAACAGATGATAAATAAATCGACATTTATAATTGGAGCAAGCTCATATTTGGCAGTGAAGCCTGAAAAATAACAACGGAAAAGCAAAAAGAGATCGGAAGCAATTGGAGATGTGATGTTTCCGAAGAATGATGAAGATCAAATGGACGGAGAGAAGCACCAGCGAAGAAGTCCTAAGAAGAGTTCGAGAAAAATAAATATAACGAAATCTCTGCGAAGAAGGGGAGACACACTTATTGGACACATTTAACGACACATCAGTCAATTGAAAACAATAATGGAAGGCGAAATGAACGGGGAAAAATGTATGGGAAGACCAAGAATCTTATATATTAGACGAAGTATGAAGGACGTCATAGTGAAGGATTAAGTAGAAATGAAGTGTAGAGAGCGAGGTGGAGAACTGAAGCAAACCTATCTTCGGATTCTTAACTCATGACGACGATGATATAGACGCTAAGTCTATTCACAATCAAAAGGTAGCTATTACGAGTTAATTCTTCCGATGCCTTATAGATCGGTTGCTAATAGCAATTCAATACGTGTACACGGATTTCTATGGAATTAGGGGTTGATTAGGATAATATTAATTGACCACGGTTCGCACTGCAGCGGAAAATAGACTGGATTCTGCTTTGTTTGCAAGTACCATTTCCATTCTGCGATAATATTGCATAGCATCCGGTGAAACTTCACCGGATGATTTCGAACGGGGATTTCAAACATAAAAAAACAAATAAATTATACGGACTTATTACGGGGAATTCGGAATTATGACGACTTATTGTTATAAATGGCAGAAAATGTTAAAATTCTACGAAAAACGCCGAGCTGATATCGACAAGTAAATAGATAAATAGGTAAAATTCAATACACATTCATATCCACTACGCCTACACATGAAAAGCCACTGGATTACAGCGAAATTTAAAAAGGTTACATGCATAGGCATCCTGAAAATGCTACAGTGTAGCGAAACTAGTTGCAAAAATACAAAAATATATTTAGTGGAATGTCTAAGTTTAAATCGGCACTTCTCTTATTTCGCATATTAAAGCCCTGAAAAAGGAGTTATACCTAAAAAAAAACGAGGCTCCACAACCTTTGTTAAAACTGCAGCAGTAGGCCAGAATATGAAGAGGTTTTAAATAGTCCGCAGAATGGCCAAGGGCGGGAGAAAATAGGAATTTACATCGGCATGAAAGCAGGCAAAAAATATGAAGACCTTGCGAGTGACTAACTTGAAGGCAAACAGATATTTTGGAATGGAGGATAAGAACAGACTGTCTTAAGGATCAATGAAGATTAAAACAAAATCTGTTATAAAATTAATCACTCATTCGCTAGGATGCTTAAAAACTTTGGCTGCACTACAGAGCTATTAGACCGTGGAAATAATTATCTCATTGACTTGACTTGTCCTTTTTTATTTCTCTTCATTCAACTTCTCTTCTCCCCTTCCATCTTAAAAAAAGGCTATTATATATCATATTATGGTTAATATTGCATATGCTACCACGTCAATATATAATGTGAAACATTTGAAGATGTATGCCTTCCAGGTTTCTTCCCGCGTAGGTCCATTGTGCTGGGACTACAGTTTCGCCGGCGTTGCAGTCGGATTCTTCAGGTCAGTGAAGTGAAGCGGGAAGAAACCCGGAAGACATACATCTTCAAATTCATTAAGCCGCGGAAGCCTTCATACGGATGAGTAAAATTTATTACATGAGGGCTATTGGCTATGCAATTTTTGTCTTTCCTCATGGCAAATATTTCTACTGAAAACGTTTGAGCTACTTGACTTCTTTTTCTGTAAACTTGATTGTTCATTTCTTTTTCGTTAACATGTTTTGTCTGAATTTTATAGTTAAAATAATTGTTGGCATCTTGACCTACCATGCGACAGGAGGATAGATGGAAGAGGGGACGAACTATTTTAATGCGCAGTTTTATAATATCTGGTTAACGTTAACCGTAAGATGATGTAACCTTTTGGTAACTCAATGTCAAGTAAAAGTTCGAGTTATGTACACTACATCAAACAGTCGTTCATTTGACGTGATTGTGATTGATCAGAAAACGTATTAAGATCGGTTTTCATACCGAAAAAATATTTAACCAGAGATTATGAACCTAGGCCTAAGGGTGGATTTACACTGGCAAGTTACTTCCTCATGTTTCTTCTGCAAGAGCTTGCAGGGGATTTTACTGATGAAAACTTTTTCACAAGTTAGGCAGAGACAAATTGGTTGCTGTTTACATTACCAACAAAACGCTTCTGCAAGCAACTTGCCGAAACTTTTAAAAATTCTGCAGGCGGACTTGCATAGCCGTTTAAACGAGCAATTTACGCCAAACGTCGCTTGCTGCAAGTAACTTGCGCAATAAACTTGCCAGAGTACATCCACCTTAAGAGTCTCAATCTCGCCCAACGTACCTAATAAAGCCATTTATCCATCTTCCATTGTCCTATCCTTCTCTGTCCTCCGCATTACAGTCATCCCTCTACGCTTTACTATCACCCCAGCAATGACTCTCCGGTGCAAAATACTGGGCGTGACCTCGACGTCCTCCCCCTAAGCTACGCTATCGCTCCAAAACGACCTCTTTCCCCACCACACTCGGTCGGTGCCGGTTTAGGACAATAGGCCTCCGGCTTCCCGCGTAATAAATAGGGTCGCTACGGCTGGGATCTCATTTCGATGGAAATTCAGGAGGCCGGGTTAAGGATTGCCGGGGTCGAGGCACGCACGTACAAACCTACACACGCGGCATCCCGGGGCAATCGGGGAATTTTTTTTTACCCGAGCCACAAAAATGGCGCCCAGGTTGTGCGGCTCGATTGATTCCCCTAACCCTGGAAAAGTATCCCCAGGTGGAGAGTCCTCTGGTTATGTCCCGGGCATCCCTTTAGCCAGTATCACACGAGGGGCGTTTTTTTCTTACGCTATTTCCGGTGCAATTGGAAATAGGAGTGGATTGGAGAGATACAAGACTCTAAGAAACTTGTGTATGGCCCAGACGACACAAGAAAAAATAAATGTATCAAATGTCGCCTTTATTATTTACAAGTTTTCAAACTAAAATACATTATTACTATTAACTCATATACCTTAACAAACACCCATGCTATGTAGTGTGAAAAATTCAACCATCCAGGGCTCGTCCCAGCGATTTCAGGAGTAGCATGCGAGGAATCTACCCCGCCGCTACCGAAGCCGGAAAATCCTTGTGGTAAATAAATTGGGAAGAACTACTGAAGATATTGATAAAATAAGGAGTTGATTGGAGAGACAGAAGACTCATTCGAAACTTGTATATATCCATACAGCGCAGTCGAGGGTGGCTGACAGAGAATCAGGGTGGACATAATAGGTCTGGGGGTAAGACAAGGTTGCCCGTTTTTACCTTTGCTTTTTAACATTAATGCCGAGGAAATGGCAAGATTGGCTTGGGAAGAGCTAGATGTGGGACAAAAGTATGAGGACAGCTGATAAAATCAGTTAGATTCGCAGACAAACAGATGTTAGTTTGACGACCATACAAAAGATTGTAGGCATATGAAGTGAATTAAAAATCATGGGGGAAATACCGAATGAAGATAAATCACAAGAAAAGAAACTTTAAAAATATATTCTAGGACAAAGAAAGCAAAGGTGATCATAAAGAATATGAGCGCACACACTGTAACAGGTGAATTACGTTTATATCTCGGGTAGAATGTGAGATAAGAATAGACGCAGGAGTGAGGATATCAGAAGGGAAATTGCGTTAGCGTTCACCAAAAAGAGAGAGAAAAAGAGCTGATTACAGTGAATTTTAGTGGGAATGTAAAGAAAAGACTGGCGAAGAATCTGAAATGGAATGTAGCTTTGTACAGCGCAGAAACCTGGAATCAAAGGAAAGAGGATAAGAAATGGCTGCGTGCATTTCAGATGTGGGTGCGGGGGATAATGGAGTGAAAGCAGAACAAGTGAAGAAAGACGAACGAGGAAGGCCCGTCGTTGTGGGTGAGAAGAGGAAGTTAGCTGAGGAGAAGGCAAGAGGAGGTGGTTGGAATGAGTACTGATAAGCTTAGGGGTGCGGCTGTAAAAGAACAGTATATAAGTATACCTTCTTCCATTTAAGCCCATAAGTGAAGGGATAGGGGATGCTAATTGGACCACACTTCTTCGAACGCACAGATGACTCGCATCACTTCTATCTTAGAAAAACGCAGGGTTTTACTCGCGATTAAAGGCATGACAGATTCCAAGGTATAGTGGTAGCGAAAACTTAGTGCAATTCGCATCGAGGAGAATGACGTCAAGGAGGGGAAGGCTTGCGTGGAAGGGGTCGGCAAAGGAGTGGAGAGGAGAGTACAGCACAGCAAATGGTAGGCAACGCTGCCAACAGAACTGCATTTATCCTTAGAGGACGGGAACATGTCAGCAGTGCGTTTCACGACAAGGTTTACGATCAAAAACGAAGCTGCATCAAAATATGGTGAGTGTTCGCAACCCAACTGGGCAGACAAATTGGTTTAAGCGCCATAGAGAGCTAGAATGTTGATGTGAATAAGAGATTGATTGTCTTGATGTTGGTAACCAAGTTTTGCCACCTCGGGAACCATGATAGCACAGCACGGAAACTACCTTACTCCCCGTGTGGAGCAAGTTTTCAGGTAAAGGACTCTTTTACTGAAAAGGTTCTTCTGCGAACTTGCCACCATGTTTCGCTGCCACTCCAGTACGATAGGCGCAAAGCAGATTTAGATGCAGGGAAAGATGTCCTGTGCATGACGTCAGATTTAGGCTTCCTTCATCTAAGCTTCCTGCAGAGAACTTTCGAGGGCGTCCACATGAATTTTCCCCAGTAAAAATCCCGCAGTACACATTTTTTTCTCTTCTCACGTCCCGACCACCGCAAAAAAAGGTGTGCATATTTTTTCTCGCGGGCAGTAGGGGGGATAGAGGTGGATTATGGCCCCATAAAGCTGGAGGAACGCGAAAGGAAGAACTTCTCTCCCCTTCCTCCATCGCCTCGGGGCCACATGCATAAGCACTAATTAACTCTCCGCCGTGCTTAGCTGCTTTTGACAGTGACTGGCCACAGCGTTTTCCGCCCTCCGCGCGCGCGCAAGCGGGCTTCTTTATGATTTTATGGCGGGCTCTTCATTTTCATGACCTCATTTTATTAAATGTAGCAATTTGATGCCGCGAGTTAAGAAAAAAATGAGCGTTTGGCGCTTTCAAAAACGTCCAGATATGCCTCTTTAAACTCTTGGTCCATTAACCGGATGAAATGAGACCAGGCATCGACCCACGAACCCTAAAACTTTCCGCTGCCAAGTTTTTTGCGCGCCCAATTAATTAAATACGTTCCCACTTTCACTAGCCAAGCGATTCAGATCGATGCTAGTTGGTACATCGTCCTAATAAACTTCTAAGTATTTTATCATCGCATTAATTAGTAATACTTAATTTTGTCGGAATGAGATGACAAGACAAATTCGCTACGTGAAAAATTATTTGACTTCACTAGGATTCGAACCCGGATTTCCCAATAGCCAGGACGTATGTATTAGCCAGTTACACTGAGCCATCTAAGTTCATTAAGAACTTCAGCAGAGGTTAATACGATTTAGATGCTCTCGTCTACGTCCATACTGTAGCATAGAAGGAGTCCATCTTGATCTAATATGCCTTGGTAGTGCAACTGGCCACCACACCTGACCAAAGGTTGGGAGATTCGGGTTCGAAACCCAGTCACATAGAATGATTTTTTCATGGTGAATTTCATCCCTTTGGTGATCATTAATTCGTTCCTTTAGATCATCATCATTTTTTCCTTGGTTTTTATTTTTACAGTCCCTGTTGCATCACTGTCTTCATGGGCTCGGCCCGTGACGGCACGGTAGAAAGGACGGGTGTCGGGAGGGTCACTCCGAAGGGGCTGGTTACCACAACCTCGCGACCCCTAGTCCCGCCACCCATGAGTCCCCCCCACGCCGCCGTCGAGGCCGAGGTCTGTCTCCTAGGCTAGGTCACCATCCAATTGTCTTCATTGAAGTTTCCTTCCTCCGTCAGTAGAATGTTACTTTCTGTCCACGAGTAGAAGAAATGTTCAAGATTTCCTACGTATCTGTAGTACGCCTTTTCTGCTTCGATTCTCCTACGTAGTCTTCTTCTCATTTCGTCTATATAGTTAGTGTCAGCCTTTTTCTGTCTTTGCGCTAGGGTATATTCGTCATAAATTGTGCTCTTTGCGAGGGTCAGAAGGTAGTTGGATAGAGCGAGTCCTTTAGAATCTTTTGTGTTGGCTTTGAAGGCGAAGCCAGCATATAAATCATTCATTGTGATAGTATTTTTTTTGTTACATATTTAATGTTTTTGCATACTATTTTCCAAAGTTTTTTAGCCCTCCAACAAACGAAGATTGTGTGCCATGTGTCCGCTATTATATCTGGGAACCAGGGGAAGTTGCTGTCTTCCTTGAGCCCTACAGCTTGCATAAAGCCAATGGCATTGCCTTTCCGCAAGCTGTAAGGCTTGTTGGCAATAGCATTGTGAGCAATTCTCCACACCGAATCGGCGTCACGACCTATGCACGGCAAAAGGTGCGTAACCAGTGTACTCGATCACCAGTGAGTGGTCCTGGGAGAGGCCAGTTGCGTTTATTTTGACTGTACGCATCTGTTTATAAGCATTGCTGGTTTGCGACGGACTGTACTGTCTAGAAAGAGGGGAGTATCAACATTTTCGTTTGGTATTTTTTTTAAAAGGATAAGGCGGTCCTCTTTCATCTTCAATGGTTTGGGCGTTCCAGCTATCTATGAGGCTTTGGTAAAAGTTCCTGATATTGGAGTACTGGGCTGTTGTTGGTGACTATGCGTTTAAGTGTGTGATTTGTAGTGCTCTCCAAGCTAGGAGGCGCTAAGGGGTCACGTTGTTTGCCAAGAATCAGAGATTGTGACCTCTGCAGACGAAAAGCTCTGACTCTTTCAGCAATATCCACTAGGCTTAGGCCACCTTCTCTCACTGGTGTTGTCAGTATATTCTTGTAAACCCAATGCTTTTTGTTTTTCCACACAAAATTAATCAGCATTGATTGCAGTTGTTTTATATGGCCTGGCCGAGGGCCCCTTTGGTGAATACCTTTGCACCTGAGAGGATGACTGTGTATCACATTATTATTGTACTCCGCAGTGATTTGGAAATCAGGGATATTATTCATGACACCTCACCTGAGAAGGCAAGAGAATTTTAATGCGAAAAATCATTAAAAAGCGCGGGAAACCTTTCCATCAAGTTTATTCTCACAGAAAAATAAACAAGTTGGGTAGCTTTACAGCCTGGCATGCCCCTTGGACACTGCGTCTGACATATTTAGAAGCTGAACTGGCGTTTCAAATGCATGGATATTAGTGAAATATGAGAATGAGGGCGATGTAAACAGCTATGCTCTTCCATAACGCACGATTAATAAAGAATTATGGGTTAAAGAAAACTAAAGGGCACTTGAATACGAATTGAATTTCCTTTTCGGTTTCTTGAATATCCATCCATGACTGGAATACAAAGAAAGCGAGAAGCAAAAAACTTAACGTCCATTTCATGGTGATGGCATTTTAATGATCAAGACACCAATAAAATATAGTTTTACCCAGCTAAAATGTTAAATGTGAAGATTTTTAATTGGTAATGACTATCAGAAGGGGTAGCCAGGTTGCAGGTGCAACAAAATCCCTAAGGTTTGAATCCCATCAAAGGATATATGCTATGCTGGTCTTAGGATAAAATTATAATAATAATTGATTAATATTAACTTAGCAGTTTGAGCCTCAAACACTAAACTCTGAGACTAATACCACCACTAATTAATAATGACTGTAAATAATCGAGGTTTCATAACTATAAATTTACAGAAGAAATTGCATTCATTGTCTTTATGTACAAATGTTTAGCAATTTGGTATTCACTATAAAAATGGCTAAAGGAGTACGCATGAGATAGAGACGAGTGAACGGTTGCAGCCAAACAATCTTAGGATTGAATGAACAACAATTATGAGGAAAGCTAATAAAAAATCCAGGGCTTTACAATTTTTACCGCAACCAAAATCTTACACCGAACGCCTAGAGAGTAAAAATATAGCCAGGATAAGATAAAAAAAAACACTCTTCCAATTTTAATCTTCTCCTGTATCATAGAGCTATGGAAGCCGTGAAGTTCTGAACGGAAGAGCTATCCAAAGGCATAAATTAAAAAAATATACATCCAGGAAACACCGGATTCTCTGCATTTGGCACAATCTAACATGACCCCACGTCCTATTCCCGTACCTCCTGAATAGATTATCGACGCAGGCGTGGGGTGAGGGTGGGGAGCAAGGAAGAAGGAGATTCCCCCCCCCCCATCCCAATCCCCTTACATCTCTTTACTCCATGGAGCTCGATTCAGCGGGAGTCGGCGAAAAAATGAATAAAAGAGGAAGGGAAGCCAGGAAGCTCTCCTTCTCGGGACGGGCATTCGTGCACTAGGGCAAACAGAGGTCACGGCGATTGTATCGGAATTTTTTCCGATAGCTGAGACGGCAGCGGCGGGGGAGGAGGGAGGGGCGTAAGGGGGAGAATGGAGGAGGAGGAAAACAATGCCCCGAGACGACAAGAATCGCAAGGTTTCACCTCAATCCCCCAACTTTTCCACACACACACACAGAGGTAGCACGATCCGACGAGAGAGAGGAGGAAGGAAGAGAAAGAGAGCTGGCCCGCATTTCATAAAGGACGGCGGCGGAAGAGTGACGCGTCAGCGTTCTCACGCAGAGGAGCGAGCGGACTTGTCGGGGGCGCGAAATTTCGGAACTCTTGACGAACTAAAATTTTCTCTCTGCGTTCCGAATGGGGGTTCATCAAACGGACGATGTCGCAACATCCCTTTTCTTCCACTGCAGCTCTATTCTGTAACTCGTTAAGACATGTTAGCGATTTCTGTCGTCAGTCAACTCCAATCAATGGGTCACCATTTTCCATGATATTTAAATGTTTATCTCTTCAGTAACTGCGGAAGTTTGTTAGGAGCGAGATCAAAATTGAAGTTTCCAAACGAGACAGAAACGGACGGTGGTGTTCAGTTTTCCGTTGTATTCCCGTCAGGTAGGAGTGCATTACGATTGACGGAATTATCAGCGCCATGTGTTGACAGTTTTTACAAACGGAGTTCAAAACGGTTGCGAAAAAGCTGATTACTTTAATATTTTATAATCAAAATACTTGTAAATACTCTGAAAAAATGTGACAAATATTGCTCAGAAAAAGTTCATTACGTTTCATTGTAAAGTGAAAAAGTATGATTGGCAATATGGAATTGAAATTTTGTAAATATTGAAAAAAGCTCTCCTTTGATTTGCTGCCGGCAGCGTAATAAAAGTTGCGCGGAAAAAAAGTAGGACTTCGATAAATTACGCTCATGGTCCGTTGGCCGCCGTCAACGCCCGGTCATCGTAATATGTTCCACTGCGTCACAGTCACCAAGCTTCGCGAACGCCAACGACCGTTTCCGTCACGTCAGGAGACGTCGACCGCAATCCCGCCCTTACACAGGTAGTGGCTTCCTAAAAACGATTTTACCGACTGGGAAATCAGTTAAATAAAACTTACAGAATTACGATAGCAAGTTGTTTGGAAGGATATCGAAATGACATAGGTCACTATTTTATCTAAAAGAGTAACATAATAGCGTTACTGTGCGTCTTCTATCCGTCGAATGGGACGCTCGACAGGTGATCCTAAAGTGTTTATCACTTTGCGGTATTCACTTCCCTTCCACTTACTTGAAATTGTCTGATATAATGTCACTAATTGATTTCTCCCTCAAGACTCGTTTTAACTATTCCTCCCTCTACGCAAATTTCGGAGCCATATCAAGCCACGCTCCACATTAAAATCTTCAATATTTTCTCCTAATAACTACTATTTATCTTCCTCATGTGTTTATCACTATGCCCAATGAATTGATGCGAATTGAGTTTGAGTTTTTGATTGACCGTTCCGGCTCTCTTTATACGATTCCTCTCCTCTTTCTTGCTTTACTAACATTTTATCCTTCGTAACGGTCTTCAACATCATCTCCAATCGATTTACTTACTCCACACACTCTCTTCGTCTACGCTCGTCACAATTCCTCCAGCACGAGTGTCTGTTTATTCGGCTTTTTTCCCGTCCATCTTTCTCCAGGTCGTCATCTCAAATGCCCATTATGTATTCTTATTATCTCTCCCCAGATTACCAAATGAATGACATCCATAAAAACGAAAGCGATTGTCGCATCAGCATTGTAATATCCTATAAGTCATTTAGCTGGTGGGATAGATGCTGTAGCAGGTTAGCAAGAGCGATCAATAGCAACACAAGTTAATCTGCGGAGCTTAATGAAAATCGGGAGGGTGGTTTCCAAGCCAAGTACTAGGCTTTTTGTCGAGTGAATCACGAGAACAAATCACATTTATTGTCGACTCAGCTAGTGAGAGGTAGAGTGAGGTTAAGGTATTAAGAATGGTCACTCGGCAGCGAGAAACTTCGTAGCGACACCTATTCCAGCACGAGATGGACGTCTCAACGACTGTCCCCTCACAGTCGATATCTCTCGCCCAGATCTCCACCCATTCGAGGGACGAAGGATGTATTCGCTCGATACACCGGTCCGCGAATAAAAACGGATATTGGATGCATATCCGTGTGCTATTCAAGATTCCTCCCCCGCGACTGCATTGAAAGGAGCGCGACAGGAGGAAGCAAAGCGAATTAATGCAAGTGGAGGGGGGGGAGGTGGTGGTGGAACCGAAGGCCTCTTCATTCGTACCGGTCGGGACGCTATCGATGACGCCGGGGGTGGTGTAGAAACGGGGTGGCGGGGAGAGAGAGAAAAAATACCCGGTATGTCACCCAGGCCCCCCTGAAGACGCGACCTCGCGGCTCTCGCGCCGCTCTCGGCCCCGCATAGCACTGTCACTCCTTCCAGAGCAACGGGAAGGAAAGGAACAAAACAATATAAATGGAAACTGAACTTACAGACCGGCGGGACTTGGCGGTAAGGAACCTACTTTAGTCTTCCACGACGAAAACGCAGATCAGACATAATTACGATGAGTTTTAGAAAATTAACTACTTATTATTATACTAGCTGTAAACAGTCAAAACTAGGCTTGTGCGATGAGTCGATTAATCGAAGTCATCGACGATGATTTTAGTCATCGCGGTGCGATGACTGTCATCGATGACGATGAATGTCATCGACCATCGATGTCGATGAGTCGATGAATCATCGATGTCGATGAGTCGATGAATCATCGATGTCGATGAGTCGATGAGAATCATCGATGTCGATGAGTCGATGCGAATCATCGATGTCGATGAGAATCATCGATCCCGATGAGTCGATGAGTTGATGCGAATCATTGATGTCGATGAGTCGATGAGAACCATCGATGAGGATGATCGATGGGACGATGAAAATTATAGGTTTTGTGTCGCCCGTCCGTCCCGTGCCGCCGCCGGTGACCGCTATGACGTTTCCTCCTTTGTCTCCCCCTCCCCGGCACCTTCCTTGTTCTATTGCGCAACGCCTACTTACTGAAAAAAGCCGGCGGCGTTGAGATCCAGCCCACGTGGGCCGCACAGGGATTGGAGTACGTCGACTCTAGCAGACGATATCTCGGGGAAGGTAGGTGAGGGGACGGAGTTTCTGCCCATGAGCACCTTGGCGCTCCACCACTTGGTCTCGATGTTGTCGTCTGCTACTAGAGTGTCGCCGTTTTATAACATTGAGTGTCGAAACTGTGGTCCAGTCTAGACGTGTTGTAGCTTGTTTCCCAGTGTCAGTCTCCCTACGCTGCATTCAGTTGATCCCGGCTAGGAAAATCGCGGTCATGTTTTCCGCCAAATCCAAGGCGAAGGAGCACAGGCTGAAGCGCGGAAATCTTTAGACGGGCTATTTGCGAAGAGGCGCCGCACCAGTGATGGTGTTGTTCGTGCTGCTGACACGAGAAACGCTACCTCTGCTGACGACACCTTCCTGGCGGAGCTCCACAAGTACGAGGATGTCCCAGCTCTATCCAAATCTTTGGACGTCCTACATTGGTATAGGGACAGGAAGGATGTATATCCCCGCCTTCAGAAGTACGCGAGGAAATACCTCTGTATTCCTGCCACTTCAACAGCATCAGAGCGGTTCTTCAGCGATGCAGGAAACGTTGTGCTGGACGCCCGACATCTACTCACCGACGAAAATGCGGAAATAAGAATTGTTTTATACCACAATAAAGAGTTGTTGCTAAAATTGTAACTTGGAGATTGTTTCTCTCTTTCATAAATAAGCCTTGTTTTACTCAATTACGGTTGACCCAATTCAATCTTCACTTAATAGCCACACCAAACTGCCAACCGAGACATCTGCACAGTAGAGATGGCCTTAACTGTGACTTTATTGTCACCGCCTTAAATGTCACTGTTTCGTTACAATAACTGTGTTTTTAAAATGTAATTGCGATCACATTTTAGAATTGACACGGCATGGAAATGACAATCGCAATCACATATTAGGGGACTGGCCATGTCGGTACGTCAGCATTCCAGTAGTTCAACTGCACAGTAAAAGAGAGAGACTCTTCGATCAAGTGATAAAAAAATACTGTTTATTATAAACTTTTGGAGATATATACCTATACGTATATATATGGCTGAGAAATGCAACCCTTCTCCTTAAATGGTAACTTGAAATGAAATTATAAAAATGATAAACTTATTTCACATTAGTTTTCAAGAAATGCCTCAAACTGTATAAACAATTTAACATTTACATATAGAGGCTCTACTGGCAAAAAATAAAAATTTTAAGTAGGTAATTGCACAAAACTTTGGCATATAAATAAATGTTACTTTTGGTTTGAGACTAGAAGATTTCCGTTTCTTACGAAAATCACAAAGTAATAAAGAATTAAACAAACAATTAAGGAAGAAAACATCCCAAACGCCAATGTCACTCTTTTTCCATGTAGGTATATGGAATTCGCATTTAAAAAGTGAATGGCGTTCACTTTATCATCACCCTATTTCTTCTTGAGGATGACCGACAGTCTGTGGTTACACACACTTTTGGCTGCCTTGAGTAATTGGCTTACGCAAAATTCGCATTCCTCATACATGGCAGGGATCATGGTGATCGAAATGCGATGCCTACCAGGAATTTCATAATTCGGTAACGCCACTTCCATTAATTCTTTAAACCCAACATCTTCCACAATGCTGAATGGCTGCAAATCAATTATGAATAATCCAAGTAGCTTCTGTTCAATGTACTGCTTTCTTTTGAAAGAGAGCATTTAGGAACCAAAAGAAGGAATTGTTAATTGGCGTTGAACTGTGGTCGAAGAAGACGGACGTGGGACGGCGGCTGGCATTTGAAGGGAGCTATCATTACCATCATTACTTGTTGATGGAGTAGCTCTATCCATCGAACTTACACAATCTCCGACATCTTCTGCCGATGGATCGTCTTCACAGGATAGTGTAACATTCTGCAATAAGCATATTGAAATTTAGCAATATCTACGTACTTCGACTCACGGAGAATAGGACAATTTAAATACAGTAGATATTAGGAAAAATGAATGGAAAGTATCTCAAATGAGATGCAAATTGTTTTAAATAGATGCATGATGGAAATCAATCAGAACATTTTAGTCAACTACCCCGTCAAATGATTTCAGAATTATTCCACATTTTAAATCAATGTTTACGGTAGATTATATGAGTCAAGTTACGTATTATTATACGAGTATGTCACGAACATGTAATTATGCTTCACGTACAGTTCCATATATCACTAATTTTTCTTCTTTTTTTCCATTCATTTGAACGCCTTATCTCAAATGTATATATAAAGTATAAACACCCCAGCTATTGCGCCTTGAGGACGATGGCAGGGCCACAGTGGGATGTTTGGAATTCATGTTTTTCGTCAAGTTTGTGGTAGACGATACAGAAGTAGCGATCACGTTCAATCACAGTTAATACGCAGTAGCAGTGGTAGCATTGTATTCGTTGGTTGCACTGGTGCAGTTGGTAGCAGCGGTAGCAGCCTGAGCTAAATCGGCTGAATTCACCGAATTCACAGTCACAGTGATTTCGATTATTTAGTCACAGGCTGTGATTGCTAATTTTCAGTATCGGTGATTTAATCACAGCGATATATCGCTCATCACTACTGCCCAGTTCATCGAGAGTCATCGATCATCGTAATTCATCGATCATCGTAATTCATCGATCATCGGCATTCATCGATCATCGACATTCATCGATCATCGAAATTCATCGATCATCGAAATTCATCGATCATCGAAATTCATCGATCATCGATGAATCGATGATCGATGACAGCCATCGTCATCGAAACATTTCGATGAACTTTTTTCATCGAAAATCGATGACCAAAATTGGTCATCGCACAAGCCTAGTCAAAACTGGCGTCCCCCTATGCGAAAGTTGTTGTATGAAAAGTTGTGTTGCAGCATTATACAGATATATAGGCAGACACATAGCCAGATAGACATACCAAGGAAATCAATAAGATCACCTCGAATCAACTATAATTAGCATTCACTTATAAGATGCATCGACCATTTCTTCATAAAAATATAAATATGTCGTTTATAGCATGGTAACCAAAATATAAACAATAAAAGGTAATTATCCATTGCATATCCCGGAGAATAATTATAGATATGGTATAATACGAATTATTTCATAGAAATCTGCGATTGAAATGTATCGAGCTAATTTTGATCAGCAGTCATTTCCATCAATTTTCAAAATTAATCTATGAAAAAGGCAGTGATATTTAGATAAGCAAAAAAGCCACCACTATAGGAATGATTTTCAACACCCCAAAAGCCCGTTTCACACGATTCATGATCCATTACAAGACTCAGTATACTGGCCGGCACGGCAGTGAGGACGGAATGATTGGTTCCATCCTAGGTAGTTTCGCACGATCATTGAATTTGAAATGGCGGGGAAGCGGTATAATTCATAATTTAGCACATGTCTACTAAAATATAAAATGACAGCAGCAGGCGACCAAAACAGAAGCAGGGACCTTTTTATTTATCATTGATTTCATAGCCTGAAAATTGCTGATTGTCTAGAGGAGGTATAGATGGCTGTGATTTCAGAAAGTGAAGATAGCAGAGAGTATGCAAAAGCTAACGTGATTGGTTGAAGGCTACTAGGTCCTACTGGGAGCTAGTGGTAAACTAGCCTCGAACTATTAATTAAATCAAGTAGCTCAGTAAGTATGACAGCGATTACGCTTGTTCGCCAGCTTGCTAGTTCTATATAAAACGATACTGGAAAGCTATCATAATAGCGAGAACTATCGAACTTGCGCTGGATCAAGTATCGTGTGAAACGGGCTTAACATTACCAAACCAGTAAGTGTCCCATGTAGAGGAGCTGTGATTGAGATGCATAGAAATTATTTTTATCAGAAGAACGAAGTGCAACCGGTTCAATAATGTATTTAATCCTTTTCAACTCTTCGTTTCTACCGTCTCCATACCGTCCAAGATTTACATTCACTTCCTGTCCATCCCACACTTTTCCGACATTCTCCCACTTCTTCCAACTTCAATATCTCGTCAACCCTTAAAATATCCTCCGGCCACCTTTCCTGCCACCTTCTATTTTCTCCCATCAGTATTCCGAAATAATTGTGACCGGCAGTCATTCCGATCGGTTTTGGGAATTAAGGATCACTCAAAATTTAGTGACGGGGACAACAGAAAAACTACCTACTTTAGGAACTATTTTCATCCCAAAAACCACACTAAAACTTTAAAACGGAATTGGTATATTTTACATCACGCAAAACTTTATGATTAATTTAGTACATTTTGTGCACTAAGAAGTTCAAATAAAATTTTTTATTTGCATTTCGGGGAGACACTGACGAAGGAATTCTTATTCTTAAACTACAATGCGCGTTTGAACACGTCCTTTTAGTAGATTTCTTTTAAAATCGGACGAAACCACGACTAAATGAAATCATTTTCATCAGTTTCAAACAATATTTTTCAGCCATCCTTGAATTATTATCGCCCTGAGCAGCCTCCAAGCATTAACAAAAATAATAACGAATCATAAACTTCAGAATATTTTAATAGCTTTTCATAGAGAGTGGATCCGCATAAAATAAAATTTTACTAAATTTTATGGCGCTTAGGTGGAATGATATAATAAAATCAAACATATACTACCCAGGAACGTATGCCCTCTAGTTCTTATGTAACCTTCACCACATGTAATCGCAGGGGGGCGGGGGAGGGGGAGGGGCGTGCTAAAAAGGACTAATTTCGAATTTCAGCTGTTGGAGGTAACTAAAGACTGAAATAATAACAGAAAAATAACCAATTATTTTTTTTCACTCGTGACCACTGTTGCGGGTCGGTTCTGAAATCGATCGAAATAACTTCTAACCGAAATCTTTCGAGCAGGCTCCTCCTCCTCCCCCCAATTGAATACACAGTTATTTTTTTAAATGCCCTACTATAATTACCATGTAGTGTACCTACCATTTAGGTCTCAATATGATGTAGTCATTATACCATCAAGTACAATACCCATATGAGCAACAGAAGAATAGGCAATAAATGATTTCAAATCAACTTGACGTACACAAATAAATCTAAATAAAACTCGCCCTAATTAACTAATTCCAATAATAAAAAAATTAAAATGAATACCAGAAAAATAAATTAAAGAAAAAAACCGTAATAGTCCAATACCCCCTAATTTAAGTAAAACACCTGCTAAAATTATAGAACCCGCCAGAGGTGCTTCAACAAGAGCCTTTGGTAACCATAGATGAAAAATAAATATTGGTATTTTAACTAAAAAAAAAACAAAGAAAAAAAGCAAACACTTTTGTGTACAATGATAATGATTCATATCTCCCATTGAAATACTCTCAGCTGGATACGTAGGATAGGGGAGGTAGTAACGAGGGGAAGGAGGGTGTGATATAGGTCGGTTTACGCCCGGAGTTACGACTTTGGACTCCGTGCGCAATTAAGGGGATGAAACGCCAGAAGGGGGGGAGGTGGAGAGGCAGGGGAAGAAGGAGCAGGAGGATGAGGAGGTCACCTTATATGGGTGGGAGGAGACGCTGCTCCAGAGTGATGAGGACTGTCCTTTTATCGTCGAGAGGAGCGCGGAGGAGGGAAGGGGTGGTGGCAGGAGGGTGCAGAAGGGACCGGACAACAATCCCTCTTTAACACCCAATATCCATCCCCTCCTCCCCCCCCCACCCAACACACACATATCTCCCGGGGAGGACCACCTGGAACGCCATTAGCGCCGCCACCGCCACCTCTGGAAATTTCGGACGCGAATGCGGCACAATTGGGACGACGGGGAAACGGCGCACGTGTCGCCCCAATGAGAAAGACGGAAAAAATAAAACAAAAGAAGGATGAAAATGCAGTGATCCCAAACGTATCCGCTCGGGTTATGTGCTCCATAACTTACCGCATCCGCATCCGCGGAAAGTAGAGCGAACTGTACCCATGTAATCGTCGTTTTTTTAATCGCGCCTCGTGTGGCAAATTTAATTAGTTAAGTGCCAATGAATATTACAATTAAAAATTTTATTTTAAAATATGATGCAGCAGCAGGGGCAGTTATCGAGCATTGCAGCCAGTTTGATAAGCGCCAGCCTCGCCACGCAAAGATCGCGGGTTCGACTCCGGCCTGGAAGATGAAAGCTGCGTTTGTCTTTGACGAGTTGATTTCGATGTAACTTAGCTGCGGAAGTATTTAGATATTATAAGTTAAGGTTTCTCGGGTTTGACACAGGGTAAGATTATTGAAATTCATCAACGTTTAGATGGTTGATTCAGCCATTGTCATCAGGATCTATATTTAGGTTTTGATATATACACTTTTCAAGGGCATTCCACTGGGTAATAGGCATCATATCTGCCAACCTTTCGAAGACGCAAGGGGCCAATAAAATCCCCTGTGAATGCGGATAAATCTATGTGGAAGAGACAGGCCGAACGATTGAGACCAGGCTGAAGGAGCTTCGGAGGCACTTTAGATTGGCGGAACCACAGTCGGTTGCAGTGGAACATAGCATTAACGAAGACCATGACATACAATGGGAACATGCAAAGATACTTAGCCGTACGCATGGCTATTGGGACCGTATAATCAAAGAGGACATCGAGATCCACCTAGAAAAAAGAAATTTTAACCGAGACACTGGTTTTCAATGAAGTAGTACCTGGAAACTTAAAATCAATTGCATTAAAAATGAAAGAGAAGGCGAGAGAATCAGTCAACGGTCAAGGAGACTAACGAACCACTCAGGAGTCACCTGATCCGGATTGTTGGATATAAATAACGACCAATTTTGACTCATGCGGCATTCAGAAGCCCTGATGATGACGAACAAGTCGTTCGTCAAAACGTTGGCAGATATGATGCCTATTACCTGGTGGAATACCCGTGAAAAATGTATACATTTAGATATTCTTTCCTAATAACCATAGCTGCGGTTTTAAATTAGTGCCATCAAATATTACAACGCATTAGTTGCAACTTTAACAGAATAAATTATGAGAAGAACAGTAATGGGCGTTCTTAAAAATACATGAAAAGAAATATACAAAACAATGAGTAAAACCCACAACATACCGTAGACGGCGTCACATTTTTGGGGTACGCAATAAGTATAAAAATCACTTCTGGAATCAGGAAAATTGCAACCCTGTGGGACAAATAACAGCTAAATATTTCGTAAAACAATATAAGTGAACTTATAATAATTTCATGTAATAGCTAGATATGAGAATTTGGTTAGCTGTTTTCATAGAAACAATAGCACAAGGACATAACCATTTAAGCTACAACTGGAGAATAGCTACTAAGGCTCAATCCAGCACAAAACATAGGTAACAGCAGAATTGAGTTTTATCCCACTGACCTGGCTGACTGGCTGGCTAAACATAGCTTTTATCGAAACGTGTTTCCAAAATAAAGAGGTTCACGACATTTACAGCTCCAGCCAAGCAAAGTTACAGGAGGTCTTTTCTGAATTCACGCTATGATTCGCTTTTCTTAATCATTCGCGAAAAAATGCAGAAATTCTTGCCGAGGCATGACCTCTTAGCCCACTTTTCATGCAAAAGAAAATAGCAATGAAAATATAAGCTAAAAATCAATTTTAGAAAGGGTTGAACACTTCTGAGCAATGAGAGCTAAAATGGGAGACTGGTAAATGACACTCATTGTGACATGGATTACTCCAGATGATTACATCACATATGCACATAATGACAACATTCAAAAAACGCCGTAGCTCACGACGGCGAACGAAAGAATTTCTCGCGCAAAATTACAAATCTAATTTCTACTCACGACAACTTTTTTTTCCGCGAGTTACACAATCGGGTACAGTTTTGCATGCACGAGAACGTCACGCCCGGTCCTGATGACGACATTCAACAAGAGCATGCGCTCTGCGACACAGGAAAAAAAGGTGACATCCCGAATTGCGAATTGGAAATTGCGATTCCCTGGAAAAATCAAGTCAAGAAGGCGTTTATCAGCCATTGTGACAGTCATAAAGTATATATTCAAACATAAAAAAACAACCACAGAAAATATGTACAAACAAATGATACAGTAGCGCACCGTTTTCTGATTATTCTCTTCTTCAGGGTATGTGCTTTTCAATGAGTCCAAGCATGTTCTAGTAGCATTCGCCTACGTTAACCATTGTGTCTTATGGGGGCGGTATCGGCCCGGAATCCGCCCAAGCAGTAAAAGGGGAAACCCGTAAAAAACCCCGAAAGGCCACCTCAATAAATAAAAAAACAGTGTAAATACATAAAATATGTAAAATAGAAGCGGATTTTAAAATATATATACACATTTTTGTTTGAAGGCTTTCGCAGCTTTTCTTATCTACGTAGGATGATGCTTTCGGGTAATGCTGCGTTTTGTTCATTATGAAAATATCAACGTTTCGCTTCTCTTACTGGAAGCGTCATCAGGAGAATGAGCGTTTACCGGCTTTAGTTAGTTCGCTCGTATATAGCATCGATGTCCGTTGCACCATTGTTGGGCCGATTTGAATATTTTTCGGAAGATGTTAGCCGTTGGGTTTTGCTGGAGCCAAGAACCCTATTCAAACCCTGCTAAGGATATATCCATCCTCCCAATTAAACGTTTTGGCCTTTTGGCTATTTCTATGGCCTCCTGTATTAAGCGCGGATGATATTCTTGCGTCTTGACCAAGACCCGTGTTTGGTCGAACATTATTTTATGTCCAGGGCTTGAAGCGGAATGTTCGGCAACCGCTGATGTCTCCCATTTATTTCATTTCGTTGAGATTTTCACAATGAACAAAATGCAGCATTGCCCGAAAGCATCATTCTACATATATATACACATATTTATACACCCCTATCGGCGAAGTATGAAGAGGCATGGTAGAGTGAGAGTTTCTTCGCACGTTACGCATGCAGAAAGAAGGTATTTACAGACCCGTAGAAAATAAAACTAATCAAGGAAGGATCAATAACTTAGCATGAAAACATTTCTCCAACATTGAAAATAGTGATGATAAAGCAATAAGATATCTATATCTAGTTCCTCAAAGGCTTGTGTCGCGGGGTATATAGGAAACCAGCAATAAAAGGAGAGGTTAAAGAGATTGGAATTGGATGAGGGAAAGAACTAAAATTAAGACTTGCTTTGACGAATTTGTGTTTCACTTGCTGTTAATTAAGTAAAAATCAATTGTGCACCAGCAAGGATAATTCTTGAACCTATCTGTTCGATAGTGACTTTCTCTTACTTATTCGCTTTTGTCTAATTCAGCACGTCGAACGGAAACCCCAAAGATACAAGTTTTTTTTAGAAACCGTAGTATAGCGTGCAACCTTCGAGTTTCTAGCGGCGCCAAGTTTGAATAGCTTTGTCACACTCTGTTCGCTCGTAGAATTGTTTGCACAACGCATTGCTTTTATTCGCATTGTATTGAGCTCATGTGTTACATCTTAGGTACACAATGATGGATAAAACTATTATGCACAATGAATACAGATGGCCAAACATAATTCGATATAAGAGACTGATTCAAGCCTAACTTTGCCAAATCAAGTAATTTTAATATAAACGATAGCTTAGTTCTTATACTTTACGACCATGGTTTCAGCAACTAATTGCTGAACCTTAAACCCATAATCTAGTCTAGTAATGGAGAAGAGCCACTTGCTGAACCTGGAGCTGAACCCAGAAACCTTGAAAATGGCTATTAACTACATTCAAAGGTTTCCGGCTCTACTTTGTGGAATTATAGCATGCTGAAATAATTAAAAAAACATTTTATTCCCACAGGATAGTTAAATAATTCAACCTCACTTTCAACGCAAGAGCCTCATTATCGAGGCAATTAGTACGGTGGACTTACCGTGAGGAAATACAAAATGGTTTATTTCAACATGGCAATTGGTAGCTGAAACCATCATCGGACATAAAATATAAGTTTGGGTACGTACTAAGCTGTCGTTTTAATTTAAACCACTCTTTACACAAATACTAGCAGAGAACGCCGAAATAAGCTAAACCATAGAAGATCGAAAGCGCATACGCGTGAAGTGGAAAACCTTTGACAAAACGCCGAAACCAGTGGCAAGTTACTGCGGAGCTCCTTGATAAGATTCATTTTCAAAAATCTCCCCCACGCTGAAAAAATTAATAGCCGGGGCAAAAACCTTTCTGAACTACGGCACCGGTAACCAGAAAAGATGCGGCGATTCCCCGCACCAATCCCAGTAACCCTCATTAGGTCGGACGAAGGCAGCGTCGAGCCCCGAGACCGTCTTAATCCACCGAACTCGCGCGAACACATACACACACACGATGAAACAAAACCTCACACCCTCCTCGCGCAAATCTTCGCATCCCATGCATTTATTATGCGCCAGAAATGAAAGAAAAAAGAGGGAGGAGGAGCCAAAGGAAGGAGAGGTCTATACGAGAACGAAAAGAAAGAAGGGGGAATTTGGAACGCGAATTGGAACGTCGTCCTCATATATATAAAGGGAAAGGGAAAGAAGCTTTGAGGGAACGAAAGAGAGGGAGGAAGAGGGAAGGTTTGTAAAAAGAAATACCGACGATTTTTTTCAAGTGCTGGATCTCCTAAGTAGTAGGTGGGGGGGAGAGAAAGAAAGGGACTTTGTGTAGGGGGAAGGAAAATAAAAAAGGAGGTGGAAATAAGGGGCGCAAGAGGAGGAGGAGGAAGAGTCTTGCGGGGGAGGCTTGCAAGGAATAGTAGGGGTGGAGGCGTGTGGCAGGGGTTGTTATAGGGAGAGTAGAGAGAGAGAGATAAGAGGAGCAACGGGGGTGGAGGGGAAGGGGCTGTACGCGCGGAGGGGAGACCCTGTGACCCATATATACCCGAGGCCCCTGGCGGACCCAGCGTGCGCGAGAAGGGAGGACGATCAATGTGTCAGGGAGGGGGCGGAGAGAGAGTTAGCAGCGGCCGGGGGCGGCGGAGAGGAAGCCTCCGGGGGGAGGGGGGAAGAGGAGGGGGGAAGAGGAGGGGGTGGAGGAGGCAGGGAGGCGGAGAGGGAGAGTGAATAAAGGGGAGAGAGGCCGTGGATCGATAAAGGCATGCAGGGCCCCCCCTTCCCCACACTTGGAGCGACTTCTTCCCTTCACCACGGCCTCCCTCCACTTGTACCAACGTCAGCGGCGTTACTATAGAAACCTCCTCCTCCTCCACCTCCCGCGATCAGGGAAAAGTTCGGGGCGAAGAGGGGAAGGGTAGAAAGTGGGAGGGGAAAGTGCTGGTTAATAGATATAAATATTAAAGTAGATAGATAGTATAGTCGTCTTGCGTTGGGTAGTGGTGGTGGGTACTCCAGAAAACGGAGTACTTGGAATAGTAGGAAAATAAAGTAAGCTGCTCGAGAAGATAAGGAGGAGGCAAAGTGAATAGTAACTAGAGGAAAGGAGATTCTGAAGACCGTTATAGTGGGAAAAATGAGACGAAAGCGGGGAAGAGGGATAATTGGGATCGGTATGTTCAATGAGATAAATAGAGATAGGAAATGAGATGCGTTGAAGAAAAATAGACTAAAAGTAATTTTTAAATGGTTAAGCGGAGTAAAAACGATTCATCATACCCTACCCCCATTACGGGTACGCTACCATTTATAACTAGCTTCCCATCCTCAAGGCCTGGGTTCCATTCCGCGCGTTACAAATAATTTTTCGGGAATTCCAATTCCTACTTTGGTGAAGAATACTTCAAGGTTGAACTCCGTCGATTGGATGAGACATGATGATTCGCTAGGCTTAAGTCGACACGGGATTTCTCTCCACTCTTCCTTTTTCTCCAGATACTCACTATACCGAACTAACAACCTATCCTTAAAAACGCCTCAGTTGCTCTATCTAGGGTCACGAGGAAGGGACAGCTGCTTAAGTACAACTTCAGAGAGATCGTACCTGGTAAAATTTTTAACGGAGACGAAAGGTGGATAATTTGTTAATTGTAAGTTGGAGTCGAAAGAGAAAGCAAAATGCCTTTAAAAACTAATGCCAGGCGGATTTAGCTAAAACTTAAAGCAGTTATATTGAGACCATCAGGGAATTTCCTCCGTTCGGCCGATCGATCAAGAAGGATAACATTCGAAACGTCGAGAGTAAACGATAACGATAACTTGCTCAACGTAGAGAGTAAATGATAACAAAACATGCGCGCATAACCCACGTAGCAGAATTGAACAATGAGGTTAAGAAGCACGCGAAATAGAGCCAAGGATTGCGGGGCGGGGAGGAGGGTAGGGAGGGAAACCTAGGGAATCCAGGCGTGGAGACCCTAGTAAAACCAAGGCATGAAAACACCCACTCGGTGAATTAGGGGTGATGGGTGCGGTGAAGTGGAGGTTGGTCGTGGGGGTTACAAGGGGTGTGTACGTGGGGAGGAAGCAAGACCCCACCCTCCCAAACTCCCCTCACTCTCTCCCGTACATTTCCCCATATCCAACACCCCTGTTCCTTCAACCCCTTTCTATTCCCCCTTCCCCCGACTCCGTGTTAACTCTTCAACGCCCACCCACTCACCTCCCTCCCTCCTACTCCCAACACACTCCCCTTCTCCCCCACCCGACATGGCTTCCCCGTGGCTTGTCCCCACTCGGCGCAGGTGAAAGAGGCCCCGAAACTTCCTCGGGAGGGCGCTGTGGCCGCGTGCCAGCGCTGACGCCCCGCCGCGCCGGCGTGCTTCTCGCTCCGTAGTCGAAATGCTTGCCGGGGGGAAGAGACAGGACGAGAAATGGCGGGATGATTCGCCGGGTAATAGATGTAGAATTTGTAACGTTCCTGCACTGTTTTATTAACGTTTCGTGGGTGAGGAGTTTAATATGGACCGTATCGTTGTATGGGGCAGAGACGTAGCCTCTGAGAACAGAAGACGAGAATTGGCTTCAGGCGTTCGAGATGTGGGTGCGGAGGAGGATGGAGAAGGTGCGGTGGACGGAAAGTAACACAAATGAGGAATTACTTGGCATGTTCGGTGAGGAAAGGAAATTCTAGATGAGATTAGAAGGAGGCAGAGAAGGTGGTTGGAACAAGTGATGAGGAACGAAGGAATGATGAAGGCACTAACATAGGGTTGGGTAATCGGGAAAGGGGGAAATGAGTAAGTTTAATGGACGGGATGAAGAGGGGTAGGATGTATGCTCAGATGAAGAACGAAGTCATACAGAGAGATAACGACCAATAAGCTGTAACAAATAGTATTGGTAAATGAAATACTAACTTTGTTTCCTTCCACAGATTTATTTTCTTGGTACCCACATGTTTCGACACATCGGTCTGATGATGACACCGATGTGTCGAAACATGTTGTACCAAGAAAATAAATCTGTGGAAGGAAACAAAGTTAGTATTTCATTTACGAAATTCAACTTCCACCTAGTTGAGCCAGAAACAATGGAACGTAATAGTATTGGTATTCCTTCTTTCATTTAAACCTAACTAAACCGGTAGATCACATCCAGTAACATTATAACAAAAACTACGTTCGGTAAACTTATTTATTAGTAGGTCCCCAGGGGAACGGTTAATGGATGCTTAAAAACGGAGACTGTAGAAACCAAATATCAACGTCTATGCCTTCTATTTTCACTTTAATTTCCCCGACACTCTAACTTTTACCTGAGGTTAAAGTTAGGAGAGCTTTCCATTTCTCTGAACTCCACCGATAAAGCAGACAAAAACTTAGATGATAAATATGTATCACGTCTGAGGCTAACCATGAGAGCCATTGACCAAGTACTTCGAACGACAAAGCCAGGAAAATTGTGGAGAGCGCATCCGAGAGCCTTATGAGAATGTGTGAACTCTCGGTGGGTAATTAAAAACAGTCCAGACCAATTTTCATGAAATCATTAACGCATATTTACCTAAGTTCAACGCCAAGTTAAGTCCTGGTTTTATTATTTCTGATTAAATATTTTCTCGGCACGAAAACCTATGCTAAAACGCTATCCCATCGATAACGCTATCTTCAATTGACAAACGGTCTAATTTGATATGATTTAACGTAAATGCTACGTCATCTTGAGGTTATCTTCAACCAAAATTATAAAAACCGTGCCTAGCCATGTAATAACGAAACATTTTCTGTTATACTTTTCTGCGAATTTTGTTTGAATGCTATTTAATCCATTTATTCTAATCCAATTAAAAAAACGGGACGATTTTCAGTGACATGTGTATGAAATAGTGAGAGAGAAGAAAATCTAACAATAGCCAAAAACCAAAATGAAGAATGGAGGTAACAGTAAAACTCCGATGGAACAATGCAAATGGCACATGCTTTTCAAGGGTAGTGAGGCATGAACAAAAACAGCACCAGGGAAGAATGGAATGGAAGATGTGATGCTACAGAAGAACGACGGCGAAGAGCTAGTAGACGGAGCGAATCACCAATGATGAAGTCCTACGAGAGAAAGAAAGAAGTTAGTCGGAGAAGCTGCAGTAAAAAGAGACTAGAGAGATATTTCCTGAGCATGCTCCACGGCGTAACGACCTCCTGAGGATAATAGCGGATAGGGAGGAATACAAAGGAAAACCACGACTGGAATGCGCAGAGATGTGACAGTAAGGAGTCTTGTAGAAATGAAGAGGTTGGCAAGGAGAGAGGCACGGGGTAAATAATTGCACAAAATAAAAACATTCTCAGCATTGGTGATCGCGGAGGAACGCATTGCCTTCAAACGTCTATAGACAGATATGAAACAAGTCTAAGCAAAAAGAGATAGATAGGTGAGCAGAAATGCAGAAACTCAGTAAACACATAGTCATGACTGCAGTCATTCCCAAGAATGAGCATGATTAAGTCATACTTGTGGCAGAGACAATTAAAGTAAATGAAAACCACTTACAATAAATATTTCTCACAGCGTAACGAAAGAAAAAATGAACGAGAGACATCCACGAGCCGGGGAATGAGTTCTGAGTATTTGGGACGGTTTCAGAAAAGGATAGAGAAATTAACTGGGCGCAAAAAAATCAACTTGACGAGACATTTTAAACTCGCACACAGTAGAATTCCAATTAGTAAATAGTGCGGCATCGTTTTTTCCATAAATAGCACCGGTCCGTGCAAGCTACGAAAACTTAACAATCGACTCACTGGTTTGAGGGCACCAACAACGCCCACAGACGTATTTGAGAGTTGATGCTCGTAAAAATTGCTACAAATATACGGTAGTGAGATGAAACTTTGTTGGGATAAAAATTACAATAATAACTCTCCACCGCAAAGGAAGGGCCCTAATGTTTTCCATCCTTTAAAAGACATTAAAATATTTAAATAAAATGTTTTCCCTGACTTTGGGGGTGGTAAGAGAGCGATCACATTAGGTAAAACTGTAGATATTAAACCTGAAATTGTCACTTCTAGTAAAATAAAAAAGATATTACACGGCTTGAACGTTGATATGATGAATGTGAAATTTAGAAACACTGCTAACACATATAAGTTCCATAACTATTGCTATGACAGCTTCCAAGAGTGTACCTACTGCTGTATCATCAGAAATAAGTCAGATTGATGGAGGGAATGTGCATGCTGATGCTAAGAAATTTCAGTTAAAGCATCCTTTACTGCTGAGAAAATAATATCTTTTGATTATGGCGCTGCTATGTTTATACCCAAGGTAAAATGTTGAGAAATGATAAAAACGTAGGTACATGACTGCTTATCAAGGAAATAAGTACAAACTCGACAGTGAAATTAAACTCTGAAACAACTTATACATTCAACTAGGGAAAGGATCTCGGGAAAGGACCCCAATTCGATTTCTTCATTTATTGTCAGATTTCTACAAAGTCACGCCAGTTTTTTTGATCTAAGATGTTAGTTTTAAGGACGAAATAAAGCCACTTCAAGCTCCCACCTTCACACTTCAGTTCTCCTTCCCTCCTCCACAGAAAACTGATAACTTGAGTGGTTCCTATTCTTTCCTATACGCAGTCAAAAGGATAAATGACCAGCAATAAACTTTCTGCTCAAGCTATCTGTCTTTTATAAAAAGGAAACGGACGCAGGATAAAGTTATGGCAAAGGCAAGAAATATGAATTCGAAGTTGGAAAATTACCGCTTTCCAATGGCGAACTCATATTTTCTCATCCTCACCCAAAATACCAAAACACCAGTTTCCTCCTTTCGTTTGATGATCACAATTATTCTTCTCAGTTTTTAAAACGTAAATTCAGTCGCACCGGAGAACATTTATTCTCCGAAATGCAAACAATCGGTTTTCCAATTGAGAGATATAAAAATTCCGTCAAGCAATGAACTATAAACATACTCAAATTCCATTGAATCCCGATAAACCTCCAGTACGCATGGTCCACCAAATGGCGTAATTACAAGTTGACATGTATACATTTTCGCAGCCATTAAATAATACTGACAACTCACAACACTCCAGATCCTCATTTACAATTAATATATTTTCCTTTATTCGTCCACACTATTGATTAGTCGGACACGCACGAATATAACGTCGATATAAAAACGGTAAACGTTTAACTCACAAGACTTGTAACTTTTGTACGGCGTATTTTCCGCTAGCTGATTTTCACACCCATGCGAAGAGGAAATATGCTCTTCCCTCGGTCGTTGATATAAAAAAAAAGATTCATTCTTATCAATACAAAGCGATAAAACGTGTTTATTCTTATTCATTTCGTTTTATCTTTTTCCTGCCCGTCAATTGCACGACTTCACCTTTCACTTTGGACTCATCAAAAGCAGAACTCCGAATCTAAAATGTTTGGTTACAAACATGAATAAATAACTTTCCCTTCTCTTTAATGAGGTGAAAAATTACCAAAACGCTTAAACGTATAAAAGCGACTAAGACTCCTTCACTATAAACCAGTATTTCCATAAAATCTAAATAAGAAGGCACAAACGCGGAGGGTAGTACCAACAGTATTTTTTTAATGTTCGCAAAAAATGTTTAGCTCTCACGTATGAAGACAGAATGACATGAAATTCTAACGCTATTCCCATTCAAAGCAAATTATACATTTATTGTACATGAGAAACAGAAAGATGGATGAGAATTCTCAACCCCAATGAATTTTCCCACAAATTCAGGCACCCCGAGGGAAATTGTGGCTTTGTATCCTTCAGATACGGCAACCCGCACAACAAAATCACAACCTCGAGGCCAACGTAAATTTGTATCGATTCATGGCAAGTATTTTGACTGAAATATTCGTGGAAGTTAGAGAAGAATGTGACAAGTAATAGGACATAAAATTTCTCAGTATCTGCTTCTGTTAGCTAATTACGTATTTGAGAGACTATCCCTGCTTTGCGTGACACTGTGAGCAGGTATAAGTTCAAAATACGATCGAAAGAGTCAAGTTGATTCATGGAGCCGTAAAGTCATATTTTATAATAGGATTAAAGTGAAAAAAGAACAATTTTAGCCATAACCATTTTTCAAGCGCATAAATTTAAAGTTGCGTGATTTTTTAAGGGAAACAAACTCCAATCAAACAGCATTAACTTTATTTTTCATAGACATTAACATGCGAGGTTCACAAAAAACCTTTAACGTAGCACGATTCTCTTTGCTGGAAAAAATCCGTGAAAATTGCTCTATCCATTAGGCGTAATGACTTTTTTTTGCAAAAAATTAACGCAGAAAATAAACATTTTTTGTAATAAGACGCGGTGTTCACACTAGCGAAGGTGTTTATTGCGTAAAACCGCTATATTGTCAATTTCCATTACTTGTAATAGTAGGCGCTGAATCGCCTGACCCGTCGAGTTTCTGTCCCTCCTGAACTTTTCTGGAACGTTACAAGGGCGACATTCTGAGCGTCGTAGGTTCAAGAATTTGACGCTCTTTTACCCTGTAGTCTCTTTGCGTAGGCATTCAAAATCTTGTTTTTGTGATATTTCCTCCTTCTCCCAGAAATGCACAACATTTTTCAAATTTTCACCAGTATAATCTCTCAAACGTTTCTATGCTTTGTAAAATAAGCTTGTTCCGTGGTTTAATCCCTTACGAATGTATTTCCGTTTATTATCAGCCCAACCATAGGGAATATAGGGAAAATCATCGATTGTATGCATTACATAAAAATGGATACACAGTCACAGCTGGCTTTTAATAATGTCACAAACCGATTTACAAAGTTTTGTTCAAACTTGAAACATGTCATGCTCACTGCACTATTTATAGAACATGGCACACATTCTATTCCAAGGAGTTCTTTGCATAAGTACTTGCTAATGACATGAGTGTCGACGAAAAACATTTTGGACACAAACATGCATTACTGACATAAAAATGGATACTATCCAGACAATATCAATTTTATCATGAAGAAAAAAAACATCTTATACATATATCCTTGGTTCCAAACTTCGGCCATTCGAAAATATGCATTTAACTGGGTACATAATTCTCGTACAATGGGTAAACATTGAAGCAAAAATAATACATATGAAAACATCTGACAAATTTCTTTTTGACTTTCTCGATCACTTGAATTTATTTTTTGAGCTTTTCGAGTTGTTATAGCTATTTATTTGAATCCCTTAGAGCGAACCAAACACTGCCCACTCGCCATCTTCCATCCATTTTATTTTGAATAATGACTTCATTAATTCAAAGATTACCTTTCATTTGGCTCTTTCAACCTTCCTCTTCCGCATGCGACTGGTCCTTTCCGATATCTCTTACACACGGAGCTACTCGTTAGAAACTGGTTGGTAACCTGAGTTGCTCATCGAAGGCGCAACCAGTTAGTAAACCGTTAGTCATCATTTAGTGATTAGTTCCCGGTTATTCGCCCTGTAGGTCGATTGTGGATTTAGTTTCAAAGGTTTCCTAGTTTACCAGTATACCTTAGTTTTCTGTTAACAAATTCGAATGAAAAACTTTTCAATTTAAATTTCAAAATTAAAAATAAAGAAGAAATTGAAAAATGCACTATACTTTGAGCTCCTTTGCTCCTACGAATTATCTGCAGCATATGTTCTTCTCCAGATATGGGTGAACCCAGTTTCTTATTGCATTCCTATTTCGAAAATAATAAAATAACAGCCATATGTTCTCCGTCGCTTGAGTCAATAGCTGACATTGTGTGGAGCTCGACTTTTCACGTGAAAATATATTAGACAGTGACGACTTTTTTTTCTGAAATGGGTATTTCGATCGTTCGCGACGAGCGAGGCAGCGACGTGCGGCAACAGGGAGAACCACCGCCGAGACTGCAGTAGCAAGCTGTCACTGTTGCAGTGGCGCCCGTTTGCGCGCTGGCTATTTACGTCACGGAGGGCGACCTGCTGCTTGCTGTTGCTCGGCCATCGCTGGGGAATCTCCAGGAAAACATGTGCAAGTCTCAAATGTTTGGAATGGGAGCGAATTACAAAAAGGGAATTGACTACCAATTCGATCCTAAATGATAATAAAGTCACTCAACGGTGTTCAAAACCATTTATATCACTACTTGTAATTAATTTGTATTTCTAATTCTGTAATTAATGATAAAATGAAGGATAAATGACGACTAAAAGGTAATCCGACATTCGATTTTCCCGCTCGAAAAATCCATGCCTTCCATATCCATATCTCCCTTAGCATTCCTCGATAGTCAACGTATACAGTTCATTCTCCAAGTTCACAGCTTTATGTGGTTCCATTGATACTCATCCGAGACACTAATATTTGCCTTGAGATGTAATTAAATGGAATAAGGAATTAATTATGGGCTCATACTACGAGGAAAGTAACGGCAGGCGCAAGGGCAACAAGAATAATATCGTTACCAATGAACGTCAATAAATACCTTGTTTTTATAATCATGCTAAGAATCAGGATTGAGACCGAAGAGCAACTATCTTAACCTTAAATTGGCTTCCAATGCGTTTATTAAACTAAATAGCACACAGGATTTTAGAGAATGAAATTAAATAAACTTTGTAACTTCCACACCCTCTCGGGTAAACCCCGACCGGTTTCAACACTTGCGTGTCATTACCTAGGGACAATACTGAGGAAGTTACGTTTATTTAAATTTATTCTCAAATATATACTCCAAAAAGTCAGCTTGCGCACCATTAAAGATAAACACACAGTTTGCTCGACCCATTGCCTCCGAAAAATGATGGAAATCGGGAATTACGTAACTGACGAACGCTATAACTGAAAATGTCCTAATTTATTATTCTAACGGCACTCTTTTCACGATTTCATAATTAACAACATCTTAGAGCCAAAGAAAATGAAAAACATGTCCCAAACAACTTACTCCGTTAAAAAGTACGCACGCAGCTCAGAATTTTACCATCATTAAACACATTTTTACGCTCACAGGGATTTCAAGGACGACGTCGAGAATAATGAACCACGCCACACGCTATACAATGGCGGCATTTTCGTTCAAAGTAATCTGATTTTTAGTTCCACCAAAACGCTTGCCGTATATTCAGAAGGGGATAAAACGATGAAAATGTAAAGTTAAGTAAAATGCATCCCGAATTTCCAAACGATTCGTCAACAAGTAAATAAGAGTATCTATAAGTGTATGTACACATAAGTAACTGAGAGTATAAGTCTGTGGGAATGAACAGGTTATCGCTTAGAAAGAAATTATATGAATAATGTTCATTCACATTCATGAATCATATGACGTTATACTTGCATGGTTTTGAAGCCATTTTTTATTCTATGCGCATACAGCCCACTGAAATAAACTCCGGATATATACAGGCACGTACCAGTTTTAATAAATGTAGAATTTGTGCTTCAATCATATCGCTCCTCCACAGCGAAGACATCTGACTCGATACAGATTGAAACAATGCCAATTAGTACGATCTGGGAGTTCTGTTAGTCATTGTATGCCGTAAAGGCAAGGTAAACTTATATTTTAGGAAATATTATTATTCTCAGTCACAGCCAAAGAAAGCAGCGTCATGTGTCGGTATTAGTAGCATTCCCAGTTAATAAGTAACATTAACTTCAGGTTGGCGACTTCATTTAGTTACCACTTAATTTTCAGGTAAGTAATGCTTACCTCAGTTTTTCAACAACAACCTGCTATATAAGAAAAAGAAATTTTTTTCTAAGTGATGCAATTTTCGTCCTTATTCCTGTTATTCTTTTAAGGGTAATTTTTGGAAAACCTAAAGGCGAAATGATCGAGCAAACACAAAGATAGATATAGAGAGGTCACTTAATTCTGCATCGAACACTATACCAAACTGAATAACTTTCATTTTACGATCAAATGTTCGTCCAGCGTTGATCATCGCACAGCAAACGACTGGAAGAGTTCCTATTTCCCCTTAGTACACACAACCAATCTCAACAAATCACTTCCACTTTCCGATTCCGAGCACTGCCCCGCCAATGTCCCGTCGAGTCCCTCCCTGTCGCTTTCAGCGCCTCGGACAATTCCAAAACGCTGCCCTGCTGAGCGTCGTCGTACAAGAAGGCGTGATCGCGGTCGCCGCCAGTCGAGTCTGTGACGCACAAGCGTTTGTCCGGCTTAACCTTCTCCGATTTCCGGCTTTCTCCGCACAGACCCCTCCCTCAAGCCCATCGATCGCACCGCCTCGGCCGGGTTCCCCGACCCCCCCGCCCCACAACACATCCTTCCTTAGCGCTTCCCGCACCTCACACAATGCTGACGAAGGTGGTCACAATGTCACCCAAAATATCTCACGAATGACACGTTTACACACTTTTTCCACGCAATAAAATTTCATTTCACACGTTGCAAAGAGCCGCAGGCGTGAGCGGGAGTGGGGTAGGACATGGGGTGACTAAGGGTATTACAATAATGATGCGGGTAATCACCTTTTATTGACGTTTTCTGCCGAGATAGAGAGAAAATTCGTCACATAATCCATGAATCTCAGTCGTAATTTTCCACAAATTTATTACTTTTAATTCGACGCGTTTCGACGTTTTCTTATCATCCTCAGGTAGGGGCTTAATTATTTCTCAACAAATTCCGGGGAAGGACCATCTAAATGGGAGCTTGTTTAGAAACAATTTAGTCTCTACTTAACGATGAAATGAAAATGTCGAAACGAGTAGAATTTTCAAAATAAATTTGTGGAAAATTACAACTGAGACTCATTGCTCTTAATAGCATTCAAGCGTACACAGTAACAAATGTAGAGCAGAGAAAATTCTAGGCAATGGAAATGTGATGTTAATGAAGAATGATGAAGGTAAAACCGATGAATAAGCCCTACAAAGAGATAAATGAATAGGAAGAATTAAAAAGGAAGACCAATAATGAAATACGCTGGAAAAATTATGAAGGACGTCAAAGTGAAGAATTACGTAGAAGTGAAGTGGTTGGCAGATACGAAAGTGTAATGAAGAGCTGCAGCAAATCAATCTTCAAACTGATAGCTGTTGATGATGATCTATTAAAATAGGTTTTTAAGGTCAGGAATTTATACATGTTCCACTACACCTGCAGGAATCAAATTTTTTGCACTGTTTCTTATTTTTTGACGCTCTTCATCCTGCTCAGATAATCTTTTCTTTTTCTCCTTTATACACAAATGGCAAACGGCCTTCCTTCAATCCAAGACTTTAATACACTTGATATCAAAGTACTGAGGTGACACAAAAAAAGATATCCCTAATTATTTCCCAACTCAACTTCATTTTGAATAGTATCTCATGGCTTCAACCCTATTCCTCTCAACCCCTGAACAGACAACCTGTCGTGGTGGTATTGAGAGGGTATGATGACTAGAGGAATGAATTTCCACGTCGAAGGCCTGAGGATGGATCCTGGCAATGGCAGATTTCTCAGAGAAATATCAAACTCTACTCGGGAGTCAGGTGAACATCTCTCGGATCCGACCGTCCTCTTCAATCTCGATGAACGAATCTCACCGCAACTAACCCACTAATTTAACCCTAATGGTTTCGTTCGTTGGTCGCCTTCCTTGATCACTGTACAATAATTCCATGAAAGCGGCAGTACACAGTGAAAAAACTCTTGTGCAATCTTTCAAGCTGTGTTGTATTCCATCTTTACGACGTTCTCGTGAGATTATTATTCTATCATTTGGGTAAACTACCAGTTAATGTAAGATTAAATGTAATAAAGTAATCATCCTCTAGGTTTTTATAGGCGGAGGTCCCTACATCCCTATACAATTTCTTTCTTCATCTCAGTAAACTACCTCGCTTCATCTCGTCTATAAAGCCAATTTTTTCCCTCCAACCCAACATTTTTCCGTCTATCATGGCCTACAGCATCTCTTCGCCCCTAGTTACCAGTTCCAACCAGCCACTCTGCTTCCTCCTCACCTTCTCAAGAAGTTACCCTCCCCATCCACCACATCAAGCACTTCCTCGTTTGTCTTCTTCTTAGCCAACAGTACTTTCTCCATCCTCATTCACCACTACCGAAATACCCACCAGCCGACGAATGAAAATAACTATCCCCAAGATTTTAGAAAAAAAATCTATTACTACCAAGCCTTTGAGATTTTGCGTAAGTACCTACGTCATGGACTCCCAGTCTCTTTGCCAAGCCTGCCGCCGCCAGGGGCGGCAAGGGAAGCCGGAATCACACGGGGGCGTCACAGCGGCAACGAGAGGGCCGCCCAGCCGCATCTCCGATTACGCGATCAGGCGATGCCGCATCACGGCCCAGAGGACGCGGGTTTGGAATAAAAGTGACGACGGGAAGGGAGATGCATTCACAGAGGGGAGACGCTCCGTGAATATTCATCGTTGAGGGGGCGAGTGATCTGCAGCATTGGCTTAACGAGGGGAGAGAGAGCCAAGAGGCTCACCTGGCCGCACAAAAGACAACTCGAAATTTTTCAAAAATTATAATTTTGTTGCAATGCAGATGTTGCTCAAAGTTTTTTTCCTTAAAGGACTTATTTCACACATTTTGCACATATTATCTTTACCTAACACAGTAAGGTCTCGATCACCCGAGTACACATTTATTTTGAGCTGTGACTGTGCCAAGTCACAACAGTTCATCGCCAGTCAGAAATCGGAAATAGATTCGATATTCATATGAACGGGGAACTAAAGCACAATTCTAACTGTTCAATGCAGTAAAATTAAAAATGGCAAATTTTGGATATAGCTTAACTTTATTGATATTAAAGTTCTCATATTAGCTTTTCGTATTTTCCCGAGTTTATGTTTACTTACGAGGTGGAAGAGTTTTGGATAAACCCCACAAGTTTAATCCATTCCGAGATCATCTCTAAACTAGAATGATGAGCATTGTTGAGGTTTATGATTAATAATTATTAACTGAGAACTATTTTCACATTTTATTTTATTACTGACCAAGGTTTCAAAACAGTGCGGTCATTATCAGAAGTAATTCATCAACAGTGTATGCTTTTTATATTTAAAACATTACCGGAAAAATTATCTCCTGACCTTTCAATAATGCTTTCTTTTAAAGGAAGAAAAAAATACCGCCCAAAACCTTATCCATTTCACATAGATGGCGTAAGGGGATACTTTTTCTACCTCTCCTTCCCCCACAGAAAAACTAATTGGTAGCATCGCAAATGGCTGGAGGGACGACTAAGGTATCTCGGATCCCAAAACACTAGAGATTACATGGATTCCGAGCACCAGACGGGAATCGAACTATGAATTCCCCCATAGTAGGCATAAGAACATTCAATGATAAGCCTAATGATGGACCATCAGTGGTAAAGGCACTAGGTTCCCAGCCAGGCAACCGGTCAAGGTCACGTATAGGACAAGCGCTCTAGTTTAGTTCCTCTCCCTACTCGATGTACCCAAAACGCAATTTCAACATCTCGATAATCAAGGAGCCTCAATCGTAATTTTACACAGGATAAAAAAATTAAATAGGACGCGTTTCAACGTATTCACGTCATCCTCAGTTAAGAGACCAATCAAATCATCCTCAGGTAGAAACTAGAGAGGTCAGTGAACACGTTGAAACGCATTCTATTTTAATAAATAAATCCTGTCGAAATTTATGAGAGAGTCTTCTTGATTGATGATTTTTCACTACATTTAAACTGAAGACGTCAATTTCAACACCTTCTTCTACACAATCTCCTTTGCCTACTGTAACAAATAATGATGAGGAAGCTGACACAAAGCGGCTAGTATGAATGCAATACTCCCCAGGGCCACTTGTAATATGCCGGCGTTGGCTGTATTGCGTACGTTGGCTGTATAGTATGTATTACGGAACAGATTGATAAAAAGGCAATAAGGTGACCTATAAAGTCGTTGCTGAGGAAAAAACAAAAACTAGAACTCCTAAAGCGAGTAGAGAGTCCGTAAGTATTTATTTATCATTAAAATGTTCATACGTAAGATGAGAGATGCGGAATTTCTATTTTTGGATATACTTAACTACTTTACGGACCTGACTATAAATCAAAATTGAGTTAAGCTTATTCACCATTACATTTATAGATATAAAATCTTTTCGTAAATATTTTGACAGACAGTGACAAAAGACACTGTCTGCACTTTAGTGTATAGTGTAATGCATGTTGGTGACTGCTCACATCCTGCCACACACCCCTGAGGTGGCTTGCAGGGTATTTTGTCGATATAGATAGATTGTAGAAGACTGAAGATAGGTGGCAACACCAAAGGAGAAGCTACAACACTGTCACTTCGAGAAGGAATTGATAATCATCGCCATTCATCTACATAGAATTGAAATTTCCTTAAGTATTACAAATTAATATTAACATTTACTATTTCTGAATGATGCATGACTGCAAAATATATTCGTTCCAGAGTTGAATTTTTGTTCTGCCATAAATTAACTCCGAATCGCATTTAGATGAAACCTTCGTCACTCAAGCACAAAGCGTAATGGGAAATTTTAAAATTGGTCTATTCGTTCACGAAAGAGCTTCACATGATCACTTGCCATTAATTTTACTCATTTAGAAAACGTCCATTCGAGGTAACAATTAATTGGTGACGTTAAACCCCGTCCGAGCCATAAATCACCGCATTACAGGGGCAGAGAAAGGCGAAATGCATGTCGTTGAAGAGAAAGTTTTCCTTTTATTCTCGTCAATGAATTTTTTCTGCTATTTCCTTTTTTGTATCAAAAAATTCAGATATTCTACCTCAACTCCAACGTTCTCTCCCCGCTATAGAATAGGAATTAAAAGGAAACCGCACTCTATGCGCAGTGCCCAGCGTAGTTCTCTTCTCAGGTGTTCGGTGGGTTGACTTCAACATTAAATCCTATTAACTGTAAATTTCCAAGCTGGATTAAGAATCATATTAATTTGTCACAAAAGCATTAGAAATGATCAACAAGAATATTTGACATTGAAATCACTTTGGAATACACAAATAATACGATGCGCGGTCACGCGAACTAGTGCAAAGATCTACACCGAAGGGAAGAAATTCACAATGAAAAAATAATTTCACTAGACCGGGATTCGAATCCGTAAGGTATGAGGTCCAATAACACCACCGGGATCCCGAGTATGATTCCTGGTAAATTCAAATGATTTTGAAATGCTGAGGTTCACCCGTTACGAGGGTTTTCAAAGTGCTGTTTAGCAACACAGTGCTGAAATGTAAAAAATGTGAAAACCCATGTACCTATCACCCTTGAGATCCTTCATCGATGAAGTAGGTCGCGAAGAAAATAGAGATTGACAAAGCCTTTGGACTAGAAAATTCAATCTTGTTCCTTTTTTGAGGTTAAACAAAATCTCGTATATCGCTTCCCTTTGAAACTCCCACCATTTATAGGGCTAATTATGTGATTTAAGGTAAAAGTGTTTCTCTATAATCACATAAAAAGTCACGGATTGTACGAGGTAAAAAGAAACCTTGAATTCACCCGATCGACCATAAGCCTCCTTTAATTAATCCTCTGATGGATTTGAATCATTACACTTGTGTCTACGGTGAAATGAAACGATTTATACTTCTGCTGTAGGATTAATCTAGTACGCATTGAGCTATGCCTCACAACTGAACTAATTCATTCAAATCCATTACCGTGATTTTGCCTCGACAACAGCAAAATCAAATACTGTTACTTTGACGCCATAAATTCACAAGTGTAGTTCCATGTTTTCAAATTCATCCCGATCCTAACGTCAAAAAGCGATTTTCAATCGCGAAACGTTTTATCTGGGGCATTTAGAGAGCTTGTTTACAAATGCGAAATATTTGATTCCACTGAAAACTATTGGACATCACAGGCTATCGTAATGCATTAGAATACATGTATGCGTAGGCATTACTTTGATGTTCCACAACAAATACTGGACGTGAACGGATTAGATAAATCCATTAGTAGAGGATAACTATGCAGAGGAGGTGGGTCCGCAGTCCGGGAGTGACCCAATGCGTCCTAGGTTAGTATCTATGGTCGGAGCGCGGGGCTCCCGCAGGCGAGCAGGGCAACAGATGCGGAAACCCATTCTGAATGTCGATAAATGCACGATCACCGCGGGACCACGAGCGCACCGGGAATATTTGTTCCCCTTTTGCAGGAGGGAGTGCATCGGGGAGGGGTAAATGGGGGATGATGTCACGTGGGGTAGTGGCGGGGAGGAACGAGGCCAGAGAGCAGCCAGGGCCGGCACGTGCATGCCCTGTGAGCGCAGTCACAAAGAGCCCGCCCGCGATCACCTCCCACCCCTTAAACGTGCAAGCCAGACGCCGCTAATCCCCCCCCGATCCACGTCCTGAGCTACAACTCTCTTCTCTCCCGCCCTCCCCCCTACTTTCGTGGTTTTCTCCACTATAAAGGGCAACCTCCTCGCTCTCCACTAGAGGCCCATCCGCAACGAGTATGTTTCATCGATGCCAGATCACGTAGGAGCGAGATCGTCCCGACTTTTTCCTAGGCATTTTCACCAACAACCATGCCGATGCCTTGCCGATTTTTCCACGCTTTTTAGTGCTCCGATGGTTGTTCCGCTTCCGCCGGCCAATTTAAGCCGAAAAATTACAATAAATCCACAAATTTAAAAATTGCCAAAAACAAAAAATATCCACGCATCACAGGCTGTGCACAAGCAAAGAATACCTCAAGAGAAAATCTTTGAGGATAGTTATACACTCATGTCATAACGTAAAACAGGTAAGGTCAAATCTACAAAATCACAAACCTACGATAAATAATTCACATTAGTATATTTAGACAGATTTAACTCCAGTTAAAATACACAATCTCTTTATTTAATACTAACTCAGTGATGCTTGAAAATAGCATACAAATGAAAGGAAAACCTGATTTCTGGCTGCAATTTTTTTGGCTCTCTTGAATTAATATTTTTTTCTTTTGTTAATCTGATTCGTTTCCGAAAAGATTTTCTTTAGAAAAGAATTTTGAACACCCGCAGCCTTGCCCTTTTTTGTGTCAATTTTTACAAAAAAAATCAGTGTCAAAACAGTATTTAATAGAAATACAATTAAAAATTGCCGCAGAGACATTGCAGGAAAAATATATAGTTTTTCCAGGTTAATTTATAAATTTCCTCATTGCGGGATTTGCAACGTAGAGATAGCACTAAAATCTTCAAACCAATTATAAGAATAACAAATTATAATAATACTTCCTTGGCGTTTACAAACTCCACGAAAAATAATTTATACTAAAAACTAAACACAATAATGCGCACAATATTGATTTGGAATAGGTACATAATGGGACTTCCATGTAGAATAGGTGTCAATCGGGTGGGTGCGATGGCTTAGGTACTGGACTATATTTCCAATGTAAAGCGGGTTAAGAAGTATGATAATGTCTCTTTTTAATGGAAAGGAAGGAGAATGGTTAGGAGTAGTAGTTAATATACCACGTAAATTGGCAGAAAATTGCAATTAAAGATTGCATTTAACAACAAAAACATGCGGAAAATCTATTCTTGTATTGAGCTATGGTAAAAATCGGCGCATTAGGCAACAACTTGCATCCCGAGAGCCCCGCGTTTGAATCCCGACAAAGGCGAATGTATTTCAGTTGAATTCCAGATCCCTATTTGAGTTCTTTGTGGAGAGCACATCAAGTGAAGTACCTACTCTGTCCGTCGGATGAAACAATTAACTATTACCACCAGAAATCGCAGATGTGTGATTTCCCAAGCCGTTGGGCTTCCTATCAACAGTATTCCACCTTCACCGATTCAATCACGTTTCAACACCACAGTTGGGAGCTTTGGGTGTACGAACTGTTAAGTGAAGTAGGTACCTCTAAAGGATAGGATGGTTGAACTGTGGTCCTCTTGGCCCCTTTCGTTAAAAGCATGCTAATTCCGACGCCGGGTTTCTCTCCATCCTTCCTCCATTTACCATGTAATCCTTGCATTAGCAATGTAGGTACTCAACCATATTCAATGGTGCAAATTACCTCAGTTGTCGGTCGCCTCCACAAATATTCTATCGATCGTTCTTTCCGATCTCACCTATCGACTGTTTCCTTTCGATTCCCATATCTATGCCGTACTCTCGAAGCGCATCTTTTCGACGCCGCGCGTCCCCAATATATATCCTTGTCCTAACCCCTGAGCGCGATCTTCGATCCATTATTATATCTTGCCCCTAGATTTTTTCGCCCAGGCGCGCGTCATTTCCGACCCCGAAGCACAGTTGACGCCGCGCGGCCTTGGACGACCACGGTGTCCGCCAGCGCATTCGTTTCCCGGCGACGGCAGGAGAGCGCCAGGGCTGTCACAAAAAGACCACCGCTCCGACGCGACGGGACGATATGAAAGGATATGCTGTGCCCTTTCGAGAAAATCAATCAGAACGGCCCGGTCGGATTTAAAACTCTCCCCGGGGAGAGCAGGAGGAGAATAGGCACCATTTTACCGCATCGTCGTGGAGAGGGACTCGTTCTCGACAACGGACGGAAATTTCCCTTAAAAAATAACGCCATTCCTTATTGCTTCGACGAATTCAACGAATTCCCATTTATTTATAGCTTACCATGATATTTCACGAGTTTTCTAACAAAGGAAAGGCAATACCCGGCTTATTACTACCCCCACTGCGGTGGATCTCTATGAATGATTCACTCAGAATATTTTCCGACATCCTAAATTCCTTTTAATTTCTTCACATCTCTTTTCCTTTCTTCAAACCGTCCTTAATTCCTTTTCTTCACCTTCAACTCCCATGAATGCGAGTTTAGAAACAGCTTCAAAGCAACAAAATTACCAGCACTTATTATATTCAGGTATAACAAGTAGAGGCCAAAAAGGAAATTATTTTTACCTGGGTCAATCATAGATGAGGTGAATGGAGAAACTGAGATTGGATATTCTTCTACCATTAAATAAACACGCCCTCTTTTTGTAAACAATCACTAGAAAAGTGACCGCTTTCAATGGAAATTCGTAGAAATCGGAGGGCACAACACATGGGCACAAATTAATGTTATATTCCTGGCAGAGATACGCACAGAAAACGATCGAAGAAAGGATGATCGGGAGGAGAGTAATTACCGGAAAAACGACACTCACCCACGAACGGCCAATCTTTTCCCAACATGGAGACAGAACCAGAGGACAATGAAGCCACCGGAAACTTACCTGGAAATACATAAGAGATATATAAATTAGCACACTCAATGAGACCAACAAAAGGAGTGACAAGGAATATATAAATCTAAAGCGCCTTCGAGATACTGGAAAAACGGATATTAAGTTGTCAATCTATGCGCAGAGAAGCTTGTGATTCACTGGTACATCGCATGCGCATGGAAGGAAACGGAGTTTTGGGAGGTAGGTAGCTTTGAGAAAGCTTGAGCGAGATTTTTTCTCATAAATAATAGAGACAATATTAGAATTTTATTTTGAAATTCAGGCTGATAGAAGCATGAAGCATAGTAATATTAACGACGCAAAAACTTTGTTTTATATGAGTGACCGTTTTAGTAATTAACTAAATATACATGTTTAGGGCTTAACACGGCTTATTCGTTACACGCCGTGCGCTGAAAGCACATCCACAACCAAAGTTTATTTTTGCGATTTTACAAAAATTAAAGAGGTAGGTAGGTTATAAATTTATTTTCGAATATAATTTAGAAAGAATACGAGCTATACGCGGTTACATTTCTGACCCGATCTAACCGTTAGGAAATCGCCAATTTTTTAACAATGTATCTCCGGAACGCACAGCTATGTCATATCTCATGGAAAAGAGCTTCTATTTTTGGGCAAATATCTCGAAATGTAGAGCAGTAGGCGACTTATATTTTGGTGTCAGTTAAAAGATGAGATATTTTTCTTTATAATGAGGTTCAATTCATAAAATGTTATGTGAAATTATATTTCGTTCAAACTACCTTAACCCTTTATCCTGCGATGCTCGTATATACATCCGAATGAATAATTTCATTCCCCCTAGCTTCTTCGACTTTACCCCAAAATCTCAAAAAATATTTTTCCTTCACAGTGGAGACAGAGTATATCCCCAGAGATATGTATCTCTATTGGTGAATATGCTACCATGCAGCAACGGCTTAAAAAGAAATTGTCATTTCTGTGCAACATAATACAAATAGCTACTATTTAACACCAATAATGGAGAATATCCTTTTGTGGATACTTGACGTGTATAATGAATGAAACTAGTAATCATTTAACGCAATGAGAGGGTTAAGAACGATAACTGAGAATCAGCTGCCATTTGAGCCGAAAAGGATACTTATGGATGGAGGACTTGTTAAGAGGTGAGGGCACGTTGAAGAAGACGATAGAGATGAGGCCGCTTGGGAAGCGTAGAAAAGGATGGAAGAGGAACTTTCGACGACATAAGGAGAGGCAGAGAGCTTGAGGAATTTAAGAAGAGAACTGAATACGAGAAAGTAATGTGTGGGAAAGTGAAAAGAAGCCTCATAAACGGGAAAGTTAAGGTAAAGTTTGGGGATCGGATTGGAGTGGTGGCAAGAGCATTGGCTTCCCATTCCGAGGGCTTTTCTAGCGGAATCCCGATCCCTAATTGGGTGTCTTGTGGAGGGGACTTCAAGTGTAGTACTCTGTTCGTCGGATGGAACATTAAACATTTCATTGCCATCCAGTTAATTTCCTTTCGCGGAGCAAATAACTTTGCCCACCACGGCAGTACCGCGGTAGCCAAAAGTAAATTCACACACTGGTCTGGTTGCCCGATGTCGTAGGTACCAGTCCTGACCTGGGCACAGGCGTCGTTTTTATTCTTGTAGGTACTAACTACTGAGCAATTGACTTTATCAGATGGAAAATTTAAAGGTACAATCACTGCTATAGCAGCCATCAAAAATATTTTTCATTGATTTAAACTTTCTCCACGTAATATATTTATGTAAAATCATAAAATATAAAAAACAAACCCTGGCGCATTTCATTAAGAGTAATCTAATGTCTACGGCGGGTTTCTCTTCACTTTTCATCAGAGTTCTCTTACCTCCGACTCATCTATCCTAACGGCGAAATGATCATAGCTGACGGTTGCCTCCCCAAAGAACCAATCGACCGGTAAGGATTATCCAAAAACCCACCAATCAGTTGGTACAACACCCAAAGATGTGAAATGAAGCGTTTGGCATAATTCTACGGAGTACGACGAAAATCCATGCGTGGGGACCAGGAGGAAGATCTACAAGTGCCAAACAGCCTATTGGCCAATGTGACGGACCGAATCCAACTGCAGCTGAAACTCTCTACACGCGACGCGCTAATACGAATAAAAATATTGGCTGATTAAGATTCCTCCACGACCAAGAATAGAAACTCAACCATCGTAGAGAGATCGAATTGCCCCCTGATGAATGTGAAAATCGGGAGGATACTCCCATCTACTAATCTTATAGTAACGTGGGAAGGAATAATTTCATCAAACACCAACCGTAGGGTAGCTCAAACCAACACGGGTTTTATAACATAACAAAGCTGACGTTTTCGAATAAAATGTGAACACCAATTAGGAGGCAATACGAAAAAACATTCTTCTGAAGTGTAGCGCTTTACGGACCAGAGACATGGAACATTGGAAAACTGACGATAGGAGAATGGACGCTTTCGATATGTGGTGTTGGAGAATGATTCTGAAGATCAAATGGACGGATAAACTGAGAAACGAATAAGAATACAGACGTGTATAAAAGGCGGAGTACATTAAGTGCACTCTAAAAAAGGACCAGGCTGGATTGGCCACAGCAGGAGACGCAATAGACTCGTAAGGAGCATGGTAAAATGAAAAGTACTAGGTGCACAATTGAGCCTCGTGAAAGAGACATGAAACAGAACACTTTTCAGCGCATTAAAGAAAGCAGGGATTCCCTACCCTTTTCCCGAATCGTTTTTTCCGACGACCTTTTTCCCGAATTTTTTTTCCGAATCCATTTTTCCCGAATAAGCTTTTTCCCGAAGTCAATTTTACCGAACGTCTTTTTTGTCGAAATTTTTGTTCGATGATTCCATTGCTATGAATGTGTTGCCATGGCACTGTTGTTGTTTATTATTGACAGAAGGAAATTATAATACCATTGAATACATCAGACTTAAGTTCAAATTCTAGTTGTATCAATTTGTGAGTTTTATTTCTAGTTGCTGGAAATTTTTTGTGAAATGGCTGAAGAGGAGATCCCAGAATTCACTTTTTTACAATCGGGAAACAGGGTATTCGGTAAAAAAATATTTCGGAGAAAAGGCTTTCGGGAAAGAGGACACGCCACGATTCGGGAAAGAATACTTTCGGGAAAAAGGTCTTCGGAAAAAACGATTCGGGAAAACGGTCGGGTACCAAAGCTGGGGACAATAAAGAGTGGAGGGCTGCAATCAACCAATCGTATGATTTACTGGCTGATGATGACTATCGCACAGCAAGTTGCAAAAAAGTCACTAGGACACTAAATGTTAAAAAATATGTAGGTACGTACTATCGTGAGGCAATTCTACACTAAAACTCACTCCAAGTACTGCAAGCAAAGTTTTCTTACGGTATTTCCTTTGAAATTGGATTCCCTTGCGATAATGAGGAGGGAATGCTAAGTTTCTAGCGCTACGGTAACAGATGAGATTAGCCGAATGGAATAACCACTCTGAGACTGAACGTATTCCCTCCAAACTCACAATTCCATCACAACACGATTAAAGGTAAGCACCCTCACCACGTTTGTTAGGACTACCTTGTCATTAACCATACCTTATACGAGCCAGCTTCGATCTTTTGCAACTGCATGCCAGCTAATTAAAAGCTGCCGTGGTAAAACCCCAAGATACGGGCCCGATTAGCAGTCCAAAGGCCATTACATAGAAAGAAACGTACGATTCGCACGAACACCCTCATACATACCTCTCAAAGCCTCCAATTAACGATCAACCTCCTCTCCCAATGACTGATTCTCACAAAAACTCCCTTCTCCAAAGTGGATAGCACGAATATTTTCTTTGATTCACAGATGCAATTCTTTCCCCGATACTATTCCTGCAAGGACCGTTTTTTATTCTTTCCACATAGGGTTCAATTTTCTTAATCAACAACTCAACTTAGAAGACATTATAGCTCGCAAGTGTTGACTGTAGGATACCAAGATACCAAACCGATTAAAATATGGTAACTTGGGAGATCATTATGACATCCAGCAAAAATAAATCACCAAACACAAGAGAATGAAAATTAATGTTAATATTTTTCATTAACTTTCATAAATCAGCGAGTAACGCTATTTCACAAAGGCAGCATCAAATAACGAACCACGGATAACTGAAGAGAAAATCAATTTCGTGCAACGAATCACATGGCTTTAATTGAGAATCGCCACAGCGCTGGATGGTGGTAGGTTTAAAAAAATTGGCAAAGCATAGCACCTAAAAGCGCTATAATAGCAACATCACAAAGGCTATAAGTGTAAATGAGAACTACCATAGCGCTCGATGGCGGGAGGCTCGAAAAAAGCACTAGGTATATCACTAAAATAGTAACACCGCAATGTTTGCTGGTGTAGGCTGGCGGTAGAGGGGAGGCGGAATTGAGGTCTAGGGGAAAGGGCGACTATTATGGTGAAATGGCACAATTGGAGTAATGAGAAGGAAGCTAAGATAAACGAAAAAAAGAGTCGGAGGAGGAGAGAGGGGAGAAGAGGGACGGCAGAGTGTGAGAGAGGCTGGAGGAGGGGTGGTGCAAAGGGTTACGAGGCAAAGGGGGGAACCTGGGGGGAGGGGGGATAAACCAGCAGGGGTGGGCGGAAGATCCCTGGAGATAAATTCTGGCGGTTTATTTGCTCCGGCCGATCATCCTCCCTTTTTACCGCTCATCATTCTCTCCTCCGTTATACACCATGTTTCCTTATCCTACTCCCATAACCTCCCCTTCATCCTTAAGCCGGCTTTGCACATGAAAGTTGACTTCTATGGCAGTAGCGAGGGTAGCGATGCGATGTCTCGATGTGTATCCCTATTTGCAGGGAATCGTTCTGTACATTCGTCGAATATAAATTTGAATAAGTTACATTTAATATATAAACATGTAATGTATTAGATATGAGAATTATTTTTTATTTGCATTATTCAATGCAAGAGAAGTCACAAGTATTACCTTTTAGTAACCTCTAGCAACACAAAATAATTCCAGATCAAAATAAATATTTACGTATGTAACAATAAGTCCTCAACCGATCAATTAATTTCCTGTTTACATATTTAATCCCCGCTTGCAGTCATGTGACAAGGATTTCACCAGACATTACGCAATACTGTTGCAGATTCGAAATTCTACTTTCAGGAAAAATAGAAGGCTGTAAGTGCGAACCGCGGTCGAATACTGCCGCTATCGACCGCCACTGCCATAGAAGTGCTCGCCTAAACATCGAAGTACCACTCGTAAGCGACTTCTAAGGTCATTGTCATTGAAGCAACTTCCAAGTGTGAAGCCACCTTTACTGTGGCTGAGCGAAATGACGATACAACAAAGACGAGTCGATATTTTTATCGCAGCAAAAATTTATAGCACGAGAATCTGAGGATGCATAACATCGATAGCCGAAAATTATCATTGATAAGACGACGTCGGCGATAGCTATCCTCCATCAGTTCCAAATGATACGAAAAATAATTAGTGTTATCATCGAGGCTATGATGATATTCCCGATACTACCACAAATAAGTGTTTCTAATAATTACCTCTTAGACATGAATCCAACATGATAGACTAGTCAAGTGCACCAGATAAGGGAAAATCCCGCGAGGAAGTCCGAGGGATAAATATATGAGCCAGATTAAACGGGATATGAAACATGAACTAACAGGACATAAAGGAATTAGCAGGGTATAGGGAATAATAGAGAGCTGCAGTAAACCTATCTTAGGACTGACTGACTTGTGGTGATGATTTTGATGAATGCGATATTTATATTACCTAATAAATAATCATTGATCAGAATAACTTATGATAGTGCGGATAAAAAGGACAAGGTCTCCTTCATCAATAATACACATAGGATTCCTTTCCCGCACACAAATTGTTATCTTTTCATGCATTTATTTATGTCTCGTAACTGGTCTCAATTTACTTATTTTTTTCAATTACTCATATTGTAATTTCTCTTGAGGTATCCCAATATAGGCAATGCCTAAAGGGATTCCTAATTAATTTATCCTTATTTAATTGAAATGTAAAATATGCTTGTAATGTTGATTCTAAGGGATAAATAAATATTATTATTATTCGAAATGGCCGATATATCTCGATGTATCCGATAGCTACCGTTAGGTAAATATATCGTCGCAAATTTGATGAACTTTTTCAACGATGGCCGCCATTGAGAATTGAGTATCTCACTGCTGTACCCCGTCTCCAACGAACCCCTGAGACCTAAGGAAAAAGAAATGCTTCCTTTTTGAATACAAATATGTATGTTTGCGACCGTCTTGGGTATCCACGCGGGGGGGGGGGGGTAGGGATGCCAGCACGTACCTTCAGATCGATGAGCGAGATGGAGACGGGGAGAGTGTGAGAGAGGACGAATTTTCGGCGGCGGGTGCATATTTATCCAGAGGGTGGGGGGTGGAAGGGGGCGGGTATGAAGGATTTCACCGAGGTTTGGGGGTCGATCAGCGAAGTGTGGGGATTGGGTATGAGGGAGAGGGAAAACACATCCACATATCAAATAGAGCAAGCAGCCGCAAGGGCGAGTTGCGAGGAGTGTTATGATGTCATCAAAAAAGTAGAGAGTTTACGGAGAAAAGGAATTGGAAGAGAAGGGAGAAAATATAGATATGCTTAGAGAATAGATTTAAGAAGAGAATAGATACAAACATACGTGCGCTCGTATAATCAAACGGTGCGATATCATAGGTAAATATATAAATCATTTAAATGCGCAATCAGCCATATTGAATCGCTGAGTTGTTCATTTAATGCGTAAAAAACAACAGGTATTATCAGCGGAACTGTTGCGGTGCCGTGATCATTCATCTAAAAATTGAAAAAAATGGGAATAATAAAAGAAACTCAGTATAATTCATACATGTGAGGACCAAAGGCGCGCGATGCCTACCTGCGAATCTACTCTCTTCGTTACTCTATGATTTTGAAGGATTAAAGTCTCGCACTGTATGAGTATTTGTCAGCAATGGTTCTTGGAAAGAACTTCTTATAATAATCCGTTTTGGAATTTTATTACATTCCCTTTTTCTATAACGCAGCTGTGTAATGTGTGGGAGGCATCAATAAATAAAATAAACCTCCGAGTTCACCTGAAACCCATGCAATCGTTGTTTTTCTATGAACCTAAACCTAAAAAGTATACTCCCTAGCCTCTTCGGGCCCCCAAAACCCGTCTTTCCAATAGTTTCATTACAATTTCTGTACGCCCATGTTATTAAAAATAATGTAAGGCTTTCTTTCGATCATTGCTTATATCGCATATTGCATCCTTTTGTGTTAAGCTCGTGTCACACGGCACCAGATCCAGCACAAGGCCTAGTATACTAGCCGGGACTTGATATTAAGGAAGGAATCCAGTATGATTTAAGCCATCCTGGAAGGTTTCACACGATCATTGAACTATAACTGGTGAGGAAGCGGTATTTTCATTCGTGTCGTCGCGCATTACTACTATAATTTTAAATTAATTAATATATGACAGTAGGCGATAAAAACAACTGTCGGGACATTTTCACCTCTTGACAATTTCACCACCAGAAAATTACTTTAAACCGCAAGGAGGTATGGGAGGCGCTGATTCCAAAAAGGGAAAATTGCAGAGCGATTGTAAAACCTAACGTGATTGTTCGACGGCTACTAGATCCTACAGGAAGAGGGTAGCAAACTAGTATCGCATAAATTATAAAATAAAGTAGCACAGGGAGTGTGACAGCCATCACGCTTGTTATCCATTATGCTGGTTCAGTATCATAAGAAATTGGAAAGCTATCATACTACGAGCATTCTCGAACTTGCACTGGTTCCAGTATCGTGTGGTACGTCGTTAAGCTCCTGAATGATAGTAGCGCATTTGAGATGAGGCCTGGTTTCAGCAAAACATAGAACCCCCATCACTTTTTTGTTCCCACGCTCTTTCTAGGGATGGAGCAGGCCAAGAACATTATGAGGAATGAATGAAATCGGGATGGAGCGGTTGGGAACGTAGGCAAGATTTTGTTGTTGGGAGGGGAGAGAAATATTTTATCGCTCAGCGGGGATGAGCTTGCAACACCAAGGGAAGAAGAATGGAGCTTAATCGGCTACGGGGATGGTGCAGGGGAAACAGGGGGCCAATAAGGTACGGCGTTCATCTTAGCGGAGGTTTGTAATGCTACCCAAATCACTACTTCTCCTCCATCGCACACCGAGAATTGCTCAGATTGGATGAAGACGAATAAGGGGAGAGTGAGAGGGAGAGTGTGGGGAGATTAAAACCCCCTCTCCCAACAGCCGACTTACTTCCCCTCCTCTTGTCTCCACGCCACCTCCTTGCCTTGTTTCCCTCATTGCAGACCGGGCGGCGGCAGCGGCACTCCCGAACCCTAATCGCGACGGGCGATGATAAACTCCTGCCGGGCGGCGAAACTTGGGAATTAAACTCGGTGGGACGTGAAACTACACTTGATTACGAGCCATCCCGGGGAAATTGCGGAGCATGAGCGCAAGACATGAAAAGGATTCAAAGGGGGTTCATGAGACCGCCCGCCCCATCTTTGTCATTGGGGCGTGGATTGGAGGGGGGTACGGAGAGTACGATGGAGAGGGCAGCCTGGACCCCACTCCCTTGGGAGGTGTTTTACCTTCGACTGTGGGCCACGAGCGGATTCTATTCGGATAATGGGCCCACAGTGAAGTTTTAAATCTCAATAAACCGAGATTTTTCCGAATTAAATGCTTCTCGTTGATTATTTGGAGAGGTGACCGACAAATGCGGTTACTTGCACCATCATAGCAGGTGGGTAGGTTGTCAAGCGAAGGGTTATTTCGGGAATGGAGCAAGGGTGGTGAGAAACCCGGCATAGGCATTAGCCCATTTTCAACGAAAGGCACCAAGAGGTCCACAGCTCGAAGTCCAATCTGACGGGCGGAGCACAGCACTAGAAATACTCTAGAAGTATACCATAGAAGTATACCATAACGACAGTAAATTTATATTCTCCAGTGAGCTAAACACGACGGCTGAGCGCAAAATGTTTTCCAGAACGACCATAAATGGCAGTTCTCTTTCGAGATAACAACGCCATAATACCAATTAAGGTCGTGATCACTAAAATGTCTATTATGTACCTGTAAGCACAAGTCAAGAACATTGCAAAACAAAACGTGAAAGTCAAACAGTTTCATAGTTTAGGAATAAAAGGCAAACCTTAGTAGAAAATTGGAATCAACACCAGAACAAGGAAAATAAAGGAAAACGGAAGATATAAAAGACCTTCCGCAGCATAGCCACACACTTTCAAGGAGAAGCAGAAGCAAAAACCCTATAGTAGTCACTGGAATGGCTGTCTAGTTCTACTCATTTTTAGTTCTAACACACAACTCCACCGGTCATTTATCAGGGCAAAAGCTTGATCGGTCATTCCCTTCACCCATTTATGGTTTCTGGCATTGACACAATCTCAGCTCATCTAAGCCTCCCCTTTCTTTTACCAAACTACGGCACTACCCGCAAAGATTTCACGTCCAAAAAACGCCCAGTAAATTTTTTATTCCTTCTTACCGGTTTCACTCATAGGAGTCCTCTTCGCTCATGGTCAGAAGGATGCAATACGTAGTTCATTCAACGCATTCCATTTCTGCCTTTCTACCTAAGCATGCAGCTTTCCGACAGTGAGATAACAATCAAGACCAATACAGGCAGGTTATAACTACCTGATTCAATTCACGCAGCTTTTCCTCCTAATATCCATACACAGATATGTAAACCAATAAATTAAAGGAAAATATAAACTTTCTGCCGTAGTTTTTACTCAATTCGTAGTTGTACCTAATCAGTCTAAGTTTCACATAACTATCACTGCCTGTTAGGTAAAAATAATAAATCATGCTGTTACTGCTTGAGTGAAGTCTTCAATTGTTTTTCTCCAGGTCAAGTAATGGGCTACCAACGTTTCCATTGCAGACTCTGCCATCGCCAGTTGCCCATTATCTGAACTGGTGGAAAACACTAGAAGACTTCAATAAAATCATACGTCGAGAAAAAATTAATATTTCATCCTGCTGTTAGCTACGTCGATACGATATCACAAGTACACACCACTAGAAAGGATCCCCATAGTAGCATTCGAGATATAAAACGCTAAGCCAGAATATGAGAATTTGAATTACTGTCCCATGGCGATGGTCAGAACTCGTAAGCTGCCACCAAACGGTAACAGTTTCCAGCTCACGTGAAGTGTATTGCTTCGCTGGCGTGTTTTACATGCGATGCCGAGGCACGTCGAGCGCCATCCGGAAACGTTTAATCCCTTACTCCTCGAGAGAGCCCGTAATAAAAAAATAACTGAAGAGGGCGACGGAGGAAAAGTTTACGGGCGAGCCCGGCGGAAGCGACATGAATGTTTGAGATATGCACGCTGACGATCCGCGACGACCGTCGGGCGACAAAAAAAAAACCGCCGAGCGACGGTAACCGACCGGCCGACATTTGCGGCGGAGAATGGTCCAGGTGAGAAGCGCGAGGGGGAGGGCAGGGGACAGGCAATGAGTGAGTTGGGGGGAAGGAGAAAGGGGTTGGAGGATCCAGCCTGGCCGCAATATTGCCCGCCGAATCAAAACCCTTCGACGAAGATTATTCCGCGGAATGCAAACACACGCTCACACACCCGCTACGTATGAATATTTCATCCGTCAGATATTTCCCTCCTCTCACATCAACGCTCAAAACCCAAACCGACGAAAAGAGTTTCCCCGATTCCTGATCCCTGCGACGAGGAAAACGGGGATTGGGGTGGCCAGGGTACAGGCTTACCATCAGGAGTGGTGCTGTTTCGAATCCTGGCAGTGGTGGAGATTTTTTTGGCGGAATCCCTATCCCACCTTGGTGCCACGAGGAGAGCACTTTAATGTCCGTTTTCATAATTTATGGTTTACGTTAACCGGTAGATTACACATCTTTTACGTCACAGTGATGTGAACTAAGATTTCGGGTTTTGTAAAGTTAATGAAACTGCCTGTTGGTTAATGTGAGAGTAAGCAATGGGAGAGACAATTAATGTTGGTCACCAATGGAAATCGCCCTTGTTTATTACGCAAATACTCAAGGAAAGCGTAATTATTTAGCTGGAGAAAAATCGGTTACTGAATGAAAATCGTCGACCATAATCAATTTGAATGCCGATATCAACCTTGGCAATCATTCAAGTGTTTATCGTCACGCAAATTAATGATCTGGATAAATAACAATTGATTCTTGAATGAAAGTTGTCCATCGTAAGTAGTTGGAGTTTTTCGTTGTTGCCATAGTATTAATAGAAAATCGTTACATCCGTGTCGCTTGAAAAAGTGCGTACAGGGCACGATAAATCCGTCAGATTATTATTCTGAAGACGAATTCAAGGAGTGAAAAACTAACGTCATTTTGCCAGTGCAAGTCAATATGCCAGTGCAAGTTCTGCCGCGCTACTTCAGTAAAAATTATCTTCTATTAAGGCCAATTTAATTTTGTTTACTTGAATTCCAGTTGTTTAATTTAGCCATTTTCCATAGTCAATTAATGCACCGATCTTGATTAAAACCGTAGCGCCCGTTTATCGTACACCTTCCTCCATGCCTGTCTGTTCTGCCAGTCGTCTTCACCTAAGTCCCTCGCACTCACAATCAGTCACGCCCTCTTTCCATCTTTTTTTTTTCTGGCCGGTCTCTCTATCTTCAATTTTCTCATTGGTTATTACCAATAATTCCATCATTTAAGTACTCTACCAGCTGATTAGTATGTTTTTGAACAGTCCTTGTCCAAACATCTCTGGTATATCGCTCCACTTTCCCTCCTACATATGTCACGCCATTAGATCCCTCTTAATATGCCTATTCTTATTTCGTCCACAATTCCCATCCTCTTCCACGCTTCCCCAGTTTTCTCCCCTCTGTTACTCTCTTCAACATGCTCTCTCCTCTCAAAACGTCCTCCATCTGCCTCCTCTGAACCTCCGTCATCAACGTCCTCTCCTCCCCATCCATATCCAATACCTCCTCTTTCAGCCTCCTCGCCACGCAGCTCACCCTCTCCATCCTCCTCTAAACCCACATCTCAAACGCCTCGAGTCTATGCACATCCTCCCTTCGTAATTAACAAGAGCGAAAATTTTCTCACCGAACTTCGCTCGGTGCCTACCCACGATTTAACTAATTAATTGAAAACCCCAACGTGCATCCACTGGAGAAAAGGAGAATCAAGAGTGCCGCAGGGATAGGGATTTTCATGTAGCTGAAAAGCGAGATCCACCAGTCATGCGCCCACGTCGTGGGATAACGTCCCACGCCTCGCAGATGACAGCAAAGAAGTCATCAACCGACAGGAAATTAGCGGAAGACGACTCCTCTTCCCGAACGGGGAATCATCACGACGGGGAAATCCGGTACGCGACCACAAGGACAACATGAGAGAAATGGCGCCCTGCACTAGCGCATTTAAATTTTCCTTCTTCACTAGCATGATATTCTATATCGGATATACATCGGAAAATTAACGGGGAAATTCAACGATTTGAATAATGAAAATAAGCACAAGCTCTAAATTCAACATCATTCCCGTTTTCATTCCAAAACTAGAACCTGGATTCTTCAGATGAGTGCACCGAAACTGCTATCTAATTGCCGTCTTTTTCTAGTTTTCTATTTCCATCAATTCTGAATCGTACTGATGTCATTTATTCCGAAAGGGACAGGAACTGAACATTCGTATCAGTTGTTTGTTGCGAATGGGCACTCGTTAACGACAAAGATTGATTAAGCATATCACTCGCCTGGTCTTCAAGCGGCTACTGCGGAGCTTGTCTCGATGAAGTATCCATTTTGATCCTGGTTATGCCGCCGAAGGTGGCCTTCCAAACTCGGGAGCAAGTCCGCTTTGGTACCATTCACTGACAAGCCCTTCTTTTCTAAAACGTTTTTCAACAGCGCGATCGGCATACTTCTTCAGTATAAATTTATTTTTATTTAATTTTCCCACTTCACTAAAACCCGTCCGAAACCTTAATTGCTTTCGTATGTTCGTGCTGTCATAGGCCGTACTCAGGTATGTTACAGGCTTAATCCCAAATCGAAACTACGTAGAAAAAGGGTAATTAGCACCACATTAAGCATAGGTCATGCATAAAAGCATTAGATTTGTCCCTAAGAGATAGGAGAGCGCTTGAAAGTCGTAGAAGGGAAAGAAGAGGATAGGAATTTCGGACAACGTAAGGAGAGCCTGAAGGTACGAGGAACTTAAGATATTACTGACGGCGAAAAAGTAACTTGCGCGAGAGTGAAAAGTTGCCCCGGAAATGGGGAATACTTACTTTGTAAACGTTGAAACGATGTCAGCTCCATCCAAATGTATTCCAAATTATTTCCCTCGTAACTGCTGATCGAAGTATTCTTCACGCGCAAAGTTATAATAAAGAAAAATCAGTAATGATAATACTGGTAATATTCACCTATTTTCTTGCAAGTATCCGTAATGCTGACATTATAGAGCAAAAGCTGTTCCACTCATATTTCAATAGAGCCATTCGCTTCGAAACTAGCCAAGTTTAACACTTTTAGTAATAATTTGTGCAATTTCCGTATTGAAGACAAATTGTTTCTTTCTATCTTACTTCTAAATCGCAAATCCTTAGAATGAAAAGTAACAGAATAAATGTCGCGCTGACACATGGGTAATTAAATTTTACGCACCGAAAACCGTGACTTTTCAAATAATTAGATAAGGTAAAATTGGTTCTCAGGAAATTTAAGGAAATTTTGGTGTAAACCAATTAACGTAGAAATGAACAAGCTCAGAGGGACATTTTACTGCATTACATTCGGTGTCCTCTTTTTGAAGATAGATCATCTGAAACTCACGAATTTCGACTTTTTTTACAGGCAGTCACCTCAGTTGACACTTCCGCATGTCTTATAGAGAACAGTTCATTGCAATAAAACGACAACGGAGGCAATACGTACGAGATTTTCATGAACCAAATACGAATAATTCAAGCAACGAAATTTTCTCCTCACGTACGTGTCCATGTATTCCGAAGTCGTACATCTTAAATATCACACATATAGCGAATAGGGTCCATTTTCAAGAAAGAAATGGAAAGGGAACAAGAGGTAGCTGCGGGGAAAACTATCTCCCAAATCCCAATCAAGGGGGAGCTTACTGAGAGCAAATATTCTGCTTTTCCTTCCGAGCTTCCCCAATTGAGGGAAGTTCGTCGAATTTAACCGAATTAATGGAAACTTAAATCGCCCGTTCTCTCTTTTCTCTCTCGAAATAGAAACTTGACATCATCAGCGACGACATTAATTGGAGGAGCAAGCGGAAAAGCTTTATAATAAGTCTGAGTTTAAATTTGAAATTCATGGAATGCTGCGGATTAAAAGACCAGAATGATAAGTTAATAATTGGTCAGCTCTAAGCCTATCACTTAAAAGTATTCTGGTGTCGATTTGCGGAACTTACAAGCAGTAGAATTACGTTTAGTGGACAAAGAGACATATTTAAATATACATTAACTTTAATCACCGACCAATGTTTCACTTATACCTAATTTAAGGGTCGTGCAAGGCAATCATGCACCTTTTCAACTCTTCATATTTCATTCTCCTCTTCCTCAGATTGGAAATGCTAACTATACTCTAATAAACCAACATCAGCGCATTAGGTCGTTATTTCTGCCCCAGGCATTCCAACTATTAGATGGGTATCTAACCTTTTTCGACTCTTGTAACCCTTGGCAGTTCATTTCCAAAGGAGAACCCACATCAGAGAACATCTCCCAAAAATTCAGTAATCTATCAGCTATTTTTACGTACCCCTGAATCAACAATAAGAATCCCAGGTAACGAAATACTGTACAATTGAATGACCAACTTGGAAATTCTCACCGATGTATCTCGCATAAAATAACAACTAGGAGAGCAAAAAACACGGATACATAGATATGAAGCAGTGGCCGGAGAACCATTTAGATCTCAGGAAGAACGGGCCACAGAGGTTTTGGAGGATCGCCTCACAATCCACAGGCTACACCCTTGGCTCAGCAATCAGACATTTCGCTTGCACAGCGCGGACGCCAAATGAAGAGTAAATAAAAATACTGACGACGCGAGACAAGATGTTCAAAAATACATTGTTACACGTTAAGAACCTCATAGAACTCGTTCAAATGAAAGGGGGAGCGAAAACAAAAATGGCACGAAATGGAGAAACAGTTTCGATACCGTACAATGCTGATGTTTTCTCTTGCTAATAGAGTCTTTGCAAACTTTTGGGAAGTGACATCTAAAAAATCTATCGATACTTCAGACACTAAATTTTCAATCTGACGCTCGAGAGGCTTTTCGTTAATTTTTTATTAGCTAATAAAATCTAATAAATTATTATTGCGCCGAAACACTGGTCCGCCATGTTTTGTAGGCTCTGACGTCATCTCCCATATCGACCATTTGTTGATTTGGAGATTGTGTGACTGTGTAGTCTTAGCGTGCGGACGAAACTTTTGCTATTAATCCTTCTCACATTATTGGGACGATTTCTGTTGCTGTGTAAAATATATTGCAATGGAAGAAGTCAGTAATTCTAGCGATGAAATTCCAGCTAGAAAAAAGTGGAATGAGTATTGCTTCGTTCCGCTGTGTAGGAGCACGAGAGTAACAACACCCGAAAAGATATTCGTAAACGTTCCAGATACTCCTAAACTAAGAAGAAAATGGTTAATTGCCGCTCGGAGAGACCTGAAAACCATGCCATTATCTGGATCATCTCATTTGCGCTGTTGTGCTGATCATTTTAACGTAAGTACCTATAGCAAATGTATGTACTTAAGAAATAAGTTGTTAGTAGTTTTATAGGCATAAATGTTTCGCACGATTATTATTTTGGCGATATTTGCTTGGACTGTAATTATAAACATTTTGTGCTATACTTTTGTTGTTATAATTGTAATGGCGAAACATTTAAGGCAATTTAATCGTTCATGAAAATATTATTGCGGTTGAGAACACTGGCCAGTATTGTTTGGAGCGATGGTTTTATTTAGGTTTTTGTATGCCGTATTTTAAAGGTTTATTGCATTGCATTATGATAAGTAGGTCGTATATATTTTACATGTAATTTTTTAATGGTTTGCATTATATATATTTTCGTTTTTATATGGTTTATAATATCGTATTACTGCACTTATGATATTATTGCAATTGATGTCTTATTCTAATGGTTTATTATGTCATATTTAAACGAATCATAATGTTGTATTTCTAAGTTATTCTCATATTTAAACTAATAAATTTGTTTTGTGTAATGAGAATATTAGCATTTATTTAATACAGACGTGCGATATTCACCGTATCCCTGAATTTATATTAAGACTAGTGACGAAGGTTAAGACTCTGGGAAAAGTACATAGTTATATTTCGTGTGTAAAATATATTTTATTCCATTTTCAGTTGGAAGAGGATGCTGAAAATTATTTGAGATGGAGAATGATGGGTGGCCCACTCCGAATAAAAACAAGTATTGTGCCTCATGTGTTTGAGTGCCAGTCTAGGTCTTCAACTGGGCCTTTGGCTGAGAGGCCTGTTGTTAAGAAGAGGAAGATGATTATTATGCTTTCGTATATTGTGACTGCAGTGATTTAGGAGAAATTTGGCTTTACGTTGTGGTAATGACATAGTTCTTGCTATCAACGCTAATGTACGAAGGATAAAGTACCATTAAATGTCGAAAACGTGATAAAGACCAATGTAAACATTAGTTGTCGGTGATTTAAGGTCAAGCAAATGTTCTTCTTAAATTGTGTTCAGTGATTATTATGCTTTGATTAATTGTGAGTGCAGTGATAAACGAAAAATTTGGCTTTAGGTGGTGGTAATATCATAGTAGTTGTTCAACGCTGATGTAAGAATGATAAGTACCATTAAATCTCGAAAACGTGATGGCTTTTGTGGCTATTGTTGTGCTCATGAAAGTAAGTGTTTACCCTAAAAGTATTCCATAAATGCATGGTTTGCACGATAAGTGAAGTGAATTTTATTGTGATACCGATCTGTTACAAGTCGGTGAAAATTGCGTTTCAGCTGGCAAGACGAAAGCTCACCTTAACCAATGTTCTTGTCGGTGTTTAAATAATTCTTGTGAATGAGGTATATAAAACGATGAAGGACGAATATTGAGAACTTAGCAAAATTGCATTGAAGTCTCACCTTTTACTTAGGAATTTGATGTGTTTCTACTTTGGTTGAAAAAAATTGTACCAAATGAATTTTAATAAATGTCACCATATTCGAGCAAAGAGAGTTTTATCTTCTTCGGAACATTTAATCATTCCCTTTAGTTGTAATCCACGGCAGAAGTGTACATATGTAATATATATTTCCATTATGCTCTTCCTTTTCTAGTTTATGTCTTACTTAGTGAATAATTGTGAGGTGCCCCACAGTTAAAATGGACCCATAGTGCCTTATAAAGGTGCATCCGCAATGCACTGTATATACAGGAAGAATGTGCATTGATAATGCGCATTTAACGCACATTAAAGGCATGGACAAAAATGTGCTTTTAATTTACATTTGAAATGTGCATTAAATGCTAACATTTAATTTAATGTGCATTGGCTCTGCCTGGGTAGCTGGTTTGTTGATATCACAAGAGAGCTGATTGAGATTGAGGAAAATCAGGTAATGATGGTCTAGTAAAATTAGTGTGATTATACACTTTGGAAAAATGACTAGCAAAAAGATTGCTTATATCATAGGAAGATTCTCTTTGAATTAGACATTTTTCTAAGCAATACCTAATTATTATTGTTGTTGATATATTAGGATTAGGCTAGAACTGCTATTTGGGCTCAACAAAATAGGAAATATCAGCATGTATTGCCTTACTTCGTCGTATTTTTAAGAGTGTTTTTGTCAGTCACTGGTAGAAACGCTTTGTAAACATTGCTAAACCATAATGGAAGTTTAAAATACAAAAATAAATTGATTCCCTTTCCTTTAATAGGTACATAATGAGTGTTTCTTAATGTAGAATTTTCCTAATACTCATATAACGCAAGAAAAGTTATAATAATACGGCTTACCGTGACAATTTTACGCCTCGCTGCTCACATCCAACATAGTCTGCGTTGTTGCTCAGGAAATCTCCGATCATTAACGCGTCCACACCCGGAAGATTATTGGAACTTGCCTTTGCGAATCCAACTTCCATGATGAACACCAACGTTTTATTTCAAATATCGAAATAACTTCGAAAAGGCAAATACTATTTCACTCTCAACGCGCAGCTAGGCTATTTCGCTTCTGCTAATATGGGAGATGACGTCACACTACATTTAGACCTTGGAAATTTCGATGCTAAAACAATGCATATTAAAAGCTATTTATTAAATTAATTAGTTGGAATTATACCTTGGTATTTCGTACGTGGCATTTCGAAACCAAACACTACTCCCTACAATAAATTTCAACAAAATACCTCACTTACGCAAATACTCTGCATCTGGATTCAATTGTGCACAGCTGCATTCATGGGAGGTGTTTGGAAACAAAACAAACCCTGACGACTCATCACTGAGGCTCATTAACATTCAGCCATGGTATCAGCACAAACCAAACACATACCTGTATCCTTGTCACAGAAAAATAGTTTATTTCTTCCAAAAGATATTTCTGTGAAATGTTATATAACTCACTACAATATATATTTAAAACTAGGAATTATTCAATTCCATATAAACCTAAATGGGCTAGCATGCACTTTATAGTCACAAAACTAATTGAATACGACAGTGAACACCAAGGGATAGTGACTGCACTCAAATGCTAATGTTTAGTTGGCCGATTAAGGGTAATGATTTCATTAGAACTGAACGCAACTCAATATTTAAGGACACTAATAATCTAGATTTATGATCAAGTGATCAATAGTAGTACATTTACAAATTGCACGTTAGCGCTTAGTCTAAATATACTTAATAGATTAAGAATGTTGTCTAAGGACTAAAGTGGTGGAGCTTGTAATGACGAAATAAGTACATTTTGTAGTTTTACGCTGTGATAAATATTTAATGAGACCGTATTCGATGTTTCACATCATTATCAATTTCATCATCATCGTTACCCCTTGAAAATGATGCTTAACACCGAAACCAGTCGCATTAAGTATTAATAGCAGTAGTGGAAAACTGCAAAGAGTTCTTCCGTCATACTTACTGGAAGTGTACGAAAGAACAAAAACATGCGTAGTAAGTGTATCTATCAAAGTAAATGCGGGTGCACCAAGGCACTATCCTAGGGCCAGCACCCAAATCTTACTTCAATATCGATTTCCAATCCCTCTCCGATCCCTGATCTGGACGGGGTTGGAAGCGGGAGATACAGCGAGGGAAAGAAGGGCAAAAACAGAGGGTAGGGATGTAGAAGGAAGGGAGAGATGAGAAAGGGGGCGGGGCACGTATTAAGTTTCTGGGAGCAGATTGAAAGGAAGGGGGCGGAGGTGAGAGGTGATTTTTTTTCGGAGGGCTGAGGGTATAGAGGACGCAGGGGTAGGAGGATAGAGGGGACATAAGGGGGGATGGGGGCACCTGGGGAAGTTAGACGGGTCCGGGCCAGAGGGGTGAGGGAAGGATCCAGGGAAGGGGGCGGAGGAATTGGATACCATCCTACCGCCATTGGACCTCTAAGGGAACGGGGGTTAAATGGGTAGCATGAGAAATGAAAGCGAGAAAGGAAGAAGGATAGGCATAGAATTAAAATCATCTGAGACTGGCAATGAAAAAGCATCGGAGCTACACCACTGATGTAAAGAAATTATTCTTAGCAAACCTGTCGACAGGGAGTGGTAAAAGTAGAATTAGTGTTTTAGGTGTCCCAACAGCCAAGAGTAAATCGCACCGTCTATGACATCAAACATAGAAACAATTATTTAAGCACATAGACACATAAAGAGATGCGATTCATAATTTTTATCGCGCAAACACACGAAAGTTGTCCAAATGCGCGAAGTAATGGTCCAAAAATATGAGAACGTACACTAATGTTAGAATTCTCCCCTGCTCTAGAAATCTTCCCTGCTCTGGTATTCTTCCACCCAATTACATCTTTTCCGGCACGTTAATTTACATGCTTCGTGCAACACAGGCCCCGACGTGGACAAACATCAACATTCCATCTCCTACGCCGGCGTACCGTCCGTGGGTTTGCCACCATGACGAGGAGCGGACGGGAGAAGTAAAAAAGGGATTTTTCGGAAAAGTGTCTCTTCAAGTACTGTTCGTAGAGATCCTTCTCCTTCCACAGAAGGCACCCTTTCACCCATACCCTGTTCTTTCCCTTTTACTTTTTGATCCCCTCTTCCTTCCTCCCCTGAGGTCTTCCTTCTTCAGAACCCTTCAAGGGCGTCCTCCGTATTCGATGAAAGAGTTTGACAGGGGTGGGACAGCGTACAGGGATGTTTGGAAGGACGATAGTGGGGCTGTGGGAGCTGTAAAGAGCAGGGCTTATGCCCAAGGAAAGCGAGGGAGGAGGGGAGTGCGGGTTAGGGATCGAGGCGTGGGTGGCAGGAATAAATTATGACCACTAACGGAGGCGTGTTCACATGAACGCCGATCTCATCCTCTAGCAAGCGACGACTCTCTCACCATATTCTATTTCCAATATCGACCCGAGACGGGAGAAAAATTAATGAGTTTACTAATTGTAAGACGCATCGCAAAGGCGTTGCAGACGCCTGCTGACCCCTTTTCCTGTTTTCTTGGTAAAAGATAAGGCCATCATCACAGGTATTCTAACGAATAAATTCATGGACAGTCCTATCAACAATTTCACAGATCGTGGACAGTCATCCCTAACGCTGTATTCAGATAACTCTATCTTTTCACAAAGAAGATAATGCATCTATTTGCACCATAAAAATTATTTTCCCAAAGTTAAATTTTTATTTTTTTATTCTTTATCATCATCATTAATAGTAATTCAATCCCAAAGCCTGAATCATTCCGTTATTTTTTACACATGAGTTCAGGGATTCCGGCAATGATAGGGAGCCCTATCTCTTTTACCGTCATCAGTGATCGTCCTGTTTTCCATCCCTGAACAACTGCGTGAATTGAACTACAGCCAATTACAACGTAGTTTACCATCTCTGACCATGGTTTCAAAAATTTCTGATAACTTACGTAAGATTGGGAGAGGAGGGTTCGTGAAATCTTACGTTGTCTTACATGGGGGGGTTTAAAAGTGGTAGAATAGCATTACGTAATACTTGAATAGCCCCCTGTAACATGGTACCACATCTATTCTCCTCTTAAATCTATGGCGCTTACATTACCATGATTACTAGTTGATCGATTCGTCATAACCCACCGCATCGACTGGAGTTCAAAATTGAACCAGAAATCGACAGGACGCCGAGGTGTTGTCCTATCACGCATCTCTGGACGGGTGAGAAGGGGGAGAGAAGATCCCCCAGCTATCGCTTGGGTCGTGGAAATGATAACCGGTGGAGAAATATACCGAGCGCAGGCGCCTGACGCGGCTTCGGTGGAGCAGCATCCATCATCGGGGGGGAGGGGGAGTTGGGGGGAGGGGGAGAGGGGGGTGGTGGTGAAGGAGAAGAAAACGAAGATTTCAGGGTGGAGGGAAGGAGGGGGAGGGGTAAAGGCTTGGAAGGGACGCCAAGGGGGGTAGTGGAGGATTCGACGACGAGGGTTCCGGCAGCGAAATTTGCATCCCCCCCCTCTGGGAGTCCAAGCGGATTGACCACGTTTCCCCTAATACGGAAGGGAGGGGTGGGTGGGTGCCCCTGCATCTTCGCCGTACATCCTTGTCGAACACGCAGGCGACTCCATCCTCTCCCTCCTAGCCCCTCGATTGGTCCGCAAACGAGACAAAGACCCTTGATGGATCAGTGGCTCCCCCACGGCCCTAATTCCTTGCGTCAACCTGCAGAGGGTCGGATTAAGCAGCAGTAGGTAGGTGCTCACGCAAAGCTCGTAAGTGCCACCAACGGTCCAAAAGCTATACAACGTGATGGCGGGCGTTTTCTCTCGCTTATCGACGCTGTCGTCGTCAACCTTAAAATTCCTATTCAATCGATACTTAAAAAGGAAATGAAGACGAGATTATGACAATTATTTCTGAATATTCACAGTTCCTTGGATTTAAGTATCACTACATGCAATGTTAAAGCGGAACACGAATATTCTTCATGTTTTGAAGCAGAGAATGGTGTAACACAGGGAGACGGCCTCTATCCATTACTTTTTAACCTACTGGTAGTAGTACTTAGTTTTAGTAGCACTCGAAGTACCACTGAAAGAGCACCTCCACTCCTTCTCTATAATACAGCTTCTCCCTCACCTCGTCTATTCCACACTGCATGTCGCCATTAAAGAGAATTGGTGAAAGAGAGCACCATTGCCGCACACCTTGCCTGATTTTTGCCTCTGGCTGGTGGTCTCCGCATCTTATCACACATTTTTCTCTCCTATACAAGCTCCACATTATTCTCCTGTCTCCGTATTTTACTCCTGCTTTCTTCAGATAATGGAAGAGTTGTTTCCACTGGACTTTGTCGAAAGCCTTTTCAAGGTCTATGAAAGCGATGAATGTGTCTTTCCCTTTTCGCAGACGCTTTTCGAGAACTAGTCTAAAGGCGTAAGGTCTAACTTGACGTAACTTGACTTATTCTATCGTCGAAGGCGAACCAGTGCGCGAAAATTCTAACCAATCACAACCCACCACTGCCAAATTCGATCTTACAATCGATTGATGAGGCCTATCGAGAGTGTGAGTTTCGAGAGTTGTAGTAAGCTCCCCCGAAACAGCTCAGTTGATATGTGAAGTATTAATTGTCAATAGTGAGTTGAACTATAGAAGTAAAATTAATACATTAAAATGGAAAGTTTGTTGAACATGTTAGGGTTATTTCGCACTGACTCGATCAACTTATCCGCATCCATTTTCGCTTAAACGTATCCACATACGAATTCACAACAAAATCACGTTTTCAATATGGCTGCTCGAGGAGATATCGAGAGTAGCAATCGATTGCTGCCCGACTATCGATAGTAGAGCATGCCATGCTATTGGCTGGAATTAAGAGAAAGTTGAGCTGAGCTCAACTCCAGGCTACGCCAAGTCGAGTTACGCTGCTTAAAGTCGTTGTGAACTAGTAGACGCTATTCTTAAGGTCTCATCTCTGGCGTTGCGCCGAGTCAAGCCAAGTTACGCCAAGTTAAGTTGTTGTGAACGAGCCTTAAGAGTAAGTATAGCCTCCCTTGTACCCTTTCCCTTCCAAACAAAACCAAACTGATTTTTATATCAGTAGTGTATCAATTTTTGACTCCACTCTTCTGAGAATTACTGTTTTTACACTCTTCGAGGCGTGGGATAAAGCAAAACACTGGAAAAAATCGTGACTTATGGCATCTGAGGTTGCATGTCATCATCTAAGACGTTATTCCAAGCACATACACTAAGTTCATAATGAGGAAGGGATTCGAACCCAAACTTTTTGGATTGGTTGGTTATTTGAGGAGGCAACCAACAACTCAGGTCATTTACGCCACGGAGGATAGGCGTGTAGGTTGGTAAGGGAAGCGCTGTTAAGGGATCGGAGGAAATATGTCAGCTCTTCACCAAAGGCTATACGGTGTTCACAGTTTTACGTCCCATCCAACGGACGGAGCACTACCCTTGAAGTGCCCTCCATTGCACAACCAAGTGGGGATCGGTATTCCAAAGAAAAACTCTGCCAATGACGGGATACGAACCCAGGCACTTGGGATGAGACCTTCCTGAGAGTCGCTTATCAGACCTGGATACCGCGGCCAGGCTTGTGAATAAAATAAACCACAGCTTCAGAGCTAAACGACCCAATCTCGTGAATTAAGGGCACAGGCTGAATCCTTTACTTCCATGCAACTTTGCCCCTTACAACGAAAGACTCTAACTTACTAGATAGTGGGTGCACTTGCCCCAGTGGACAGCAGCGGGCCTCGTGCGGGGAGATGGATTACGACTCGTGAACGCCCCATTACCCCCAAAGCTCGCGCATGGGGAGCAATCATTCCGGGCGACGGAATGCGTCACGGGATGACCCGGACAGCGTCGGGAAGACATAAATCATTCCCTTTTGAAAACCGCAAAAGATCCGAGGGCACCGTTTTCCAATGGCGGCGAGTAGCGAGGGAGGAAATAAAGCAAAGGAGAGTAAGTAGAAAAGGGAGGAAAGGAAAGAGAGGGAACGGGGGAGGACTTGGGGGAGGTTGGCAGTGCGCGGGAGGGCAGATTATCCCATCCGCCGTCACGCGAATTGAGATCAATGGAGGGAACCCTAGCGGTGGGGGGAAAGTGGGCGTGGAGCCGATGGGGAGAAACATTTTCGCCCCGCGACTTCCAATTACTTGTCAATCCGCGCCGCACGAAGAAATTTCGCCTCCCTCTCTCTCAGTTTTTCCCTTCTTCCGCCCTTTTCCCCCGCACTGTATACTTCGACGTATCGATTACTACGAAGTGAGGTTGCGTTTGTCGTGCAGTAATCTCACTGAGCGATTCGATAAATCGTATTATACTTATATGCTATAGAGGATTCGGTACTCACATTATCTCAGTGGGCGATTAATTCCTAAACCCTAATCCTCCGAATCTTAAAGATTTTAAAGTACCCCCTTTCACCACATTCAGTTCATATTCATGCTTAACCTGGTAATTCCATGTTTCATTAGCATGCAAAATGGGAACATATAACACTTTCGTACACCGCAAATTTTTTTCCCAAACATGAAATTTTATTTGCTCATATGTTGTTCATGAGATATCAACACCGATCCAGTCCAATTCCATCACGATATCCACGCTATAGATGTGCAAATCATGGTTTTTTTCCCTCCTAATAGAATGGATTTTAAGAAATGTTTTGCGAATCCGAATAATTCGAATTTCCAATATACATTTTTAAATCGATTTAATTCAGATTTGATTTATCCGTCTTTCCGTAATTATAAATTTGAATTCCTGCGACTCTAAATCTCTAAGCAATTTGTGTAAGAAGTGCCTCGATTCGATTGGTAGGTATGGTTGGGGAGGCGATCGAGAGTTGAAATCATTTGTCCAAGGGGTGAGTTTAAAGAAAAAAGGAGAGGGAAGACTGGTTAGCGAGGAAGACGAACGAGGAATTGTCGGGTATGGTGGGTTAGGACAGGAGGCTGGTGGCGAAAATTCAGAGAAGACAGAAAAGATAGAGAACGAATTGAGATATGAGGGCATATTGAAGAGGGTGACAAGGGAGAATGCTGGAAAAGCGTGGAAGAGGAAGGAATGGGATAAGAATTTTGACAATATAAGGAGAGGCTGAGGGTTTGAGGTACTTAAAAAAGAGACCTGATTGCGAGCAATTAATGTGCAGGAAAGTGATAAGTTGCCTCAGAAATGAAGAATTCAAAGTAATGAATGCTAAAAACCTACCAATCAGCTGATAGAATACCCAATAGTGATAATGAATCTCCAAGACTCCCGCCTTGGTCCGTATCGAACAGAGAATTAAATCACACTAGGTACAAACACTATTATTACAAGTATAACTCATCAAACAGCCATTCGTGTAATAAATGGGGTTTTTTTGGCCTCTTTATATGCACAATCAGACCCTCACCCATACTGCCGCGACGGGGATCTCCGTAGAGGTGGTAAGGGGTCATAAACACGTCTCGAACTCCACGCCATACACTAATCCCTTATATCTCAATGAAACTTTCTTTTCAGTCTTAGGCCATCACGTCGTAAGGTTAGTGAGTGCGCTCACTCAGACAACGTTAAACCCTCGCGACGGTATCGAACTAAGGGCGATGATTTTATTTCAGAATATTTTTTATACTACCCAGGCAGTCGCGAGTTATACTCGAACGATGATCAGGTAATAAATTTAGTCCCAGCGGTGAATACGGAGGCGAGTTATTACTACAGCGAGCGGGGAGATAGAAATCCGACCACGGTCATTTGTCACACAGCTGTCACGGACGGCATCATGAGAATCGTGCCAGCCTTGACATTTCAGCGTAAGATCGATGAAAAGTATTCGATTGGTAGACAAATATATAAATAAGGGAAGCTTCAGTGGACATGCAAATCCAGTCTCGGCAGTAAAATTTGAGACATGTTCACTCGAAATACGGCCAAATCATCATGCCACTGCATTTTATTCAGCCATATTTTAAATAAACTTGATATATTTTGACGCAGTTCTCATCAGAATTGCGGCAGTGTTGCTGCATGTATGAAAATGGTATTTCGTCACTGCCACGAGTAGAGCACGCGCGATGCAATAATTCACATACTTTAGAAGAAAGCACACACTCCGCCAACTTAAATCAAATAGCATCGCCGAGATAAATTTCTCAACTCGGCAAAAGTTTTACTTACTCATTCCATCATAATATTCACGCTACTCATAATCTTACAGTGAAAATTTAACTTATAAATGATCGGTTACAGTTAGCAATCATTAAGGAAAGTGGTGAAGAGATAACTAAGGTAATCGTAGCAGATAGCTAATGAGGCCGAAAGCATACAGCAGCAATCCTTTTCCATGAGTACTACAGCTTATGGGAATTGTATTTATGAAAATAATACCTACTCTTTAGCTGTCCATCGCGGCATTTTGAAAATAGCTGCATGAAAAACATTCTCAAACCAATGTTGAGGATGAGAAATGGTAGGAGACTTTTGGGATTCAGCTGTGGAGAAGTATGGAGAAAGAACGATGGGCATAAAATAGAAAGAACGAGGAAGTGCTCGGTGTGATGAGTAAGATGAAGAAACTGATGGAGATTAGAAGGAAGCAGAACAGGCTGTTGGAACTGGTATTGAGGGGCGAAGTAATACTGAATGTCATGATAGAGGGGAGGATGTTGGGTAATCGGAGAAGGCTAACAAAAGGTTTGGTGGGCGGGATGAAGAGAGGCAGGACGTATGAAGCGTTGAAGAAAGAAATCGTGGAGGAGGAGGAGGCCTGCGGTTACTTGAATGATTAGTAGGTGTGAACTTGTATCCATCTGAAACTATCATAAACGGTCGACTACCTCTAATGGTAACACATTTGAGAAAAAAACACCACGGAGGGAGCCTCATCGCCATACAATAAGGGCGTAAAATCGAACAAATCAAGGTGACAAAAGGCTTATTAGCTTATTATGATAATGGTAATCTACCGGTTAGATACATTTCAATGGAAGTAGGTTTCGGAGCACTATCTTCCTACACAATTTCTTTCTTCATTCCAGCATACGTCCTACCCTTCTTCATCCCGTCCATAAAATGTATTTTTTTCCTCCCCTTCCCCGCTTACCCAACATACGAATGAGTCAAAATCCCTCTATCACAGTGGTAAGCAATCTTTCGCCCCTCATTACCTACTCCAGCCATCTACTTTGACTCTGCGTAATCTCATCCAGAAGTTTCTTGTCCTCCCCAAATAAGGTAAGCATTCCCTCGTTTATCTTCCTTTCCATCCACCGCACCTTCTCCATCCTCCACACCTACATCTCGAACGCTTTCTGCCAATTCTCTTCTTCCTTTGCCAGAGCCCACGTTTCAGCTACATACAATGCTACAGTCCGTATTAAACTCTTCACCAGCCTCTTCTTTATAATTTTACCTAAGGCCCACGTTATCAGCATCTTATTAGCTTACGGCATGTACAATCATTGATTACATGTAAATAAAAAATTCCCTAAGAATAAAAGGTATGCATCCAGTACTTCATCTTTCCCCTGAAATCACTCCGGTCAAAAATAGAACATGATGTTTTCCTTATCTCGGGAGGACAAATTTTTCCCCTCCCGGCTACAGAGATTACAATGAAATATCTTCTAAGGGATTTTCATAGGCCTCAGAGGTTCAAATACCACCCTTAACAGGGAAATTGCAAACAGATCACTTTGCATCTATTAATTTTTAAGTATTTAACCGGTGCAAAACGGCCACAGACGCCGGATTTAATTTTTCATAATCTCGTTATCCGCTAGCCCCCCTTAGAATAAGCTGGAGTTCATGTTCGGAAACCATGTATAATGCCACAATTCCGGTTACTGCTCTAAATAATCCTTTCTCCGCTCAGTGAACCGATAAATAAAACAGGTATATTCCGAGAAAATTAAACGATTCCCCATAGCCGGAAACATCCATTAAAACGAACGCTGCTCGAGCTTTGAGATGGGGTAACGACCCTAGCCGTCAAAAAATAAACACCTCCAGAGGCAGTATGAGAAGAGAAGAGATGGGGGAAGAGAGGAGGGAAAATCAAATCAAACTTCACTCACGATTCACAAAGTTCACAATCACCTCGTCACCCCCTCCGAAAGCAAGAACCTAGTCGCTCAAAAACTCCCTCCCGCACGCCGAAATCTTTTCAGCGCCATCAAATCAGCCACGCGGAGACTGATTCTTTCTTCATCCGATTAAGCCCCGGGTCGAGGGAAGAACGAGGGTGCGTAAAGAAGTAGCGGGAGGGGAAGGAAGGGGCTCCCCGCGCCGGTGTAGGTATATTGGGAAAGGGGGGAGGGCCAGAACGACAAGAGATGGGAATGATGAAGGTGGGTGACAAGATGACTAGGGGCGTGTGGAATGAAGCGTCTCGTCCCGACACGTCCTCCATCCACCAGGGGCGGTAAAAGAAAAACGGTTCGATTTTGCGATACATGGCTCACGATACGCCAAACCGATGTGGCGATTAAGGCGGCTTTACACAGGAAATATGACTTCTATGGAAGTGGAAAGTGACGGCGATGTCTCGATGTGTTACACTTCTGGCACGGGAAGGTTCTGCTAACACGCTACTTTCATCACATCCGAAATAAGAATGAAGGAAGTAGCGGAATGACAGAATGAATATGGCAATTTCTAACATTGATTAATTTCGGCGATTCATTTGTATATACATCGCACTCTTCAGGTTCCACAGACTTTCACGGTATTTACAATTACATACATACCCATCAAACCATTCCCTTTCGGGTAAAGCAAAGTCAGGAAACTTAATTATTGCAGTAGGGGCTATAAAACTGGTCCCCTTTTAATAATGCCCTCTATAATGCCTTATTCTTCCATTAATCTTTCGCTTCTGTTACATTCATGCATTTCCTTACACACGCTATGCTATTCTTAAGACTCCAAAATGGAGATTTCGGGGAATTTATACACAACTTTAAATGCATACGCGCTTCTATCAAGCATACGAAGAATTAACAACATTATATTTTTTATTACTCGGTACAAGAACGTTACCTGCGTCTGTTCGCAGTGAGAAAGACTGTGCAGGGGTAAAAAACCTGAATCGGAGAAGGTCATTTTCCCTCCAGGCTGCTGCTTTCGGACGTAAATGGGAAGCACCTTGACCCGCCAAGGGAGGCGATAAATCGTTTTCTAATGCAAATTCGACGAAATACGACATGCGAGGGAAATTCCATATAAATGAGATTACAAGTTAAAGTGTTCTACCGAGCGGTTTGATGGATAATTTCCACCTTTCCATCGCAAAGCGTGGAATAAAATTGAGATAGAGCTCAGCCATTTATGGAAACGTGTATTTAACAGATAATAGGGAATTTGCCTAAACACACATAACCCTCGTCAAAGCGGTGCGTATGCTGTGGCGATATCGCAGGTAGAGGTAAATATATACATGAGCATGCGTCGAGTAATCCTTCACCATTGGACGCACCAAGCGGACGAAGACGGGATTTGACGATCGGATGGATATTCCTCCACTCGACGTAACACATGGAACTCCGTTTAACCCATAGGATTCCATGTAACAAGTTTAGCGATGCGAGAAAGCAACCTTGTCCATTGAGGTCGCGATGCTTTTACCTCACTTTGATTGTGCTTCACAATGCGTATCGATGCGTGTTATTTTTCTGATACCAATATCGCAAATCCCTGTTGGGGTATTAGGAGATGCGGAGGGCGGTCGAACCGGCAGCGGGGAGGAAAAGGAAAGGGGAAGGCAAGACGAGAGGCGGGCCCTCCTGTCGAAGGATGCAAAGACTGGAGGGTGGGTAGAGTGTTGGAAGAAAACCAGAGGCGACGTCCGGTGTGATTTTTGTCCATGGGCGGTGTCGGGGGAGGGGTACCAAAATTGGAGGCGAGACGGATTAGGATCAACGGAGTTGATGGTGGGTGATGAGAGGATGGAGCCTGAGAGCATCGGTGGAGAATGGAACTCGGGCGGAAGGTTTCGACAACTGTCGGATCGGTGGTGGGAACATATTGATACACGCACCGAATCCTCTCTCAGGACTAACTCGTCGAGGAACGGCCAATACATGTCGATGCCCATTCAAAAGACGAAAGGTGATTTCCCGCTGATAATGCCTCCTTTTACTGATACGAAACCTGCACTTCGAATAAGGAGAGGATGAGAGTAGATTGAATGTGACTGAAGTGTTGATGTTAGGGGTGGGCGAAGAAAATTAGATGAGCAGTAAGGAAGACAAATGAAGTTTTGGACATAGTTGGGGAAGAAATGAAGTCAAGTAGCTGGAAGAAGAAACACACTAAGTACTAAGTTACTGACTTTATAATTAGAATGAGATACATGTAAAAGGGGGTAGCTGCGTACAATTAGTCGAACTTAAAACACCTTTGATCATTAGAAATTTTTGAAAACAACATTAAACCTTTTGGAGATAACAGTTTACAAATATTGTGTTTTTCGATGAAATAACCGGAAAAAACTCAATTTCACATGGGAACACAGCTCCGGGAAGGCTCAAGGAACACGAAATATTTGAACACTGCCACGTCAATGATGACGTCGTCTCCACTACTTCGGCACCGGAGTACACACTCAAGACCACACATACACCGTATATACACACTTATTGCAGACAACTATATAGCGTTCCACATTTAATTGAAGTCATGGAGAACACTGGTGCCAAACATACACTTCGTCTTCACACCTCTAGGCCACGTAGGACACAATACCAGCACCACGCTAAATTCAGTAAGTATCTTTATAGGAAATTGTTTTAGGATATTTGATGACTCCAAGAAGTGCAGTTAGTATACTGTATAGAACAATGTTGATTTTCCTGCAGCTATTAGCAACATCGCAACCCCGGCCTTGTGGAGATTTGCACAGGAAACGAATTTTCATAGAATCTCATGCAGTCAACTAAATGTGGAACGCCCTACACTCAACCTAACAACCACAACAACGTCTACAACGAATTCTCAAAAATCGTGACATTGTAAATTCTGCATGAAGTACAAGAGCGAGCACACACCAGCGGACCATTTCCACAGTGAAAGACACGAAATTCGACGGAGGGAAAACAGAACGGGATGAATGGAAAGCGAAGAGAAAGGAGAAGGGGAAATGGATGAAAATAGAGAGGGAAGGCAATTTTATGGTCGCACGCTGTATTTGGCGGCAGTAATGGCTATTATCCATAAAGCGTGTTTTACGAGGAAGAAGGCATCACCATCCAGAAGAGGTTTCCTGTATGCCTGCAGACGTTCGAGAAACAAACGGCGAAAATATGTCGGAATCCCAAATGGCTTGGGGCCAGGGGAGACCCGCGGTGTATATCAGCCACACGCAATAGAGAGTCGCTCTATCCCTACCTCGATGGGAGCCCCAGCCCTGACGAAACTTTTTGGCAATTACACCTGTTTATCCATGGTTCCTACCGACGCTTTTGTCACCGTGATCGTAAAATAAAAGACGAAGGATACCAAGGTTACTGCCAAGAAGTTTGGGCCTTTTTGTCAGCAGATCTATTCCTCAAGCTCTCCCTAATGAAAACGCGCTTCGGGCAGTCCTCATAGGAGCCCGTTACGAGAGAAAGGTAACTGGCCTCTTAAGGCTGGGATGCTTTTTTTCCTCCTCTTCATCCTAATTGGCCTCTTCGGAATGATGCCAACCAAGAGAGTTGGTAACTGCCAGATTTTCGAGAAGTTGACCAACAAGAGTGATGAGCATATACGGGAGAAATAAACTTGTCCGTCCGGATCACAGTCGTTGCACCTTGCACTCGAGAGCGATTTAGCCTAAAAATGCATTAATCACTATCTCACGTACTCTATCGCTTGGAACAGTAAACGCTTGCCTAAAGCGAAACTGGTAGGCACTTTCGCATCACTACCTTCGATTATCACACGGATTTCGTCATCCTCTTAGTTGGATGAAACCTCTAAGTAATGATGGTTACCTTACTTAGCCCGTAGCTTAAAAATCACATTTGGTACCAAAATATGATTTTTTTAAGTTGAAAAAAATTAGCAGAGAGTATAATAAAGTAGGATCTTTCCAAAAAAGTACATGAGTATATGACAGACTTCTTCATTAACCCCATCCAACCTCAATCGATTGACTTGGGATGTGGCAACTTTGTCACGTTAAGTTCTTCAAAACACCACCCGAAAAGTAACCATAAAAATACAAATGTATACGGCACTATATTACTCTAACAAAAATCGTATTTTTATGAAATATTTTCCCAAGAATGAGGATGACTTCCACTTCAACCCAGCATCGTCAACTCAAATGTTCACCGGCAAAGAAAGAAACCTTTGTTATCTCGGGGAACATTTGCCGAAGCGCAAAGGCGCAATGAAACTTGTTTACCCTCCACGAAAACGGGTCCGACGTTCCCGATCCTTATTCCGACTCCATTCGAAACGAAAGAGGAACAAACTTCACCGATAACCCGAAATGTTTTCTGTCAGTTGATGGAACTGTGGATCGCCAAAGTTTAAAAAGGGTGAAAAAATCGATGTGGAAGCAAGCGGAAGCGAGGATGTCGAAATGCAACTAACAATTTCGTAAACGCACCTCCAAGACACTAAGAGAGGAAAAAACACCGCTTCCCGCTCCGCAATACAGAATTCCATAAAGAAGTAATGGAAAAAGGAGTTTTCGGAAAGTGGAAAATATATATAAGCCATCCCGGATACTACTTTTTTGCCGCACAAAATAAATAGCACGCCGGTCGAAAACAGGGTTGTTACAAGATTCTGGAAATGAAATTCCCTGACATTTCCCTGACTATTCCCTGACAAAAATTGTCATTTTCCCTAACATTTTCCTCAAGCGTTTACTTGACGTTCAGAGAGCAGTGAAAATGAAAGTTAAGAAAACACACCAATATTACTTTTACTCATAAAATTTAATGACAAACTTATGAAACTATGACAAAATCAAAAGATGGAACATCGACTCCGGCAACAACGAACGAACGTATACTTGGGGTGTGTCGGCCACTGACCAATTCATCGACCTTCGCCCTTACACCATTTGTCCCTGACAGCTCGAAGATTTTCCCTGACATTTCCTTGATTTCCCTGACTTGTAACATCCCTGGAAAATGAATATCCGCCCTCAACGCGGCGTAGGAAGCGTGGGTTGGAAAGAATCAATCACCCGTCTCGAACAAAGAAGAAGAGTCTGCAACTTCGAACGTTTCGCCGGGGATGTGCAACTTCCTAGACCACAATGCGGCACACGACTTTGCGCGGACCACAGAAAACAATCTCAAATGACAGGTACGTATATTTTAGAACACTTGATCAGGTTATTTCCTGGACGTGCGGAGCAATAGATTCAGAGACTTCCTTCTCCAGCAATCATCACGTGATGACAGCAACTACAGGGTTTTTACTCTCACTTTGTCAGTGAGATCTTGAAAAAGTTTTCCCGATTCCCCATCAACTTCCATTGGTACTTGTGCCTAACTTCATACAATGCTTTCGAGGCTAAATATTGGCGAAAAGCCACAGACTTCAACCAGAAGGTTCACAGTTGAGAATAGAGCTAAGCCTTAGGTAGGAGAGTTCACACACAATGGTGGGAGAAATTCCTTTCCCCATGCAACCAGCAGTTTCGCGAGAAAAGGTATTCGTGAATGGAATGCTCTACTGGAGAAACCCTTGAACCTTTCTCTATGAGTGTAAACCTTTTAAAGAAGTTATGTAAGAATGTTTGTAAAAGTATGTTAAAAACGCAATTTACTAAAATTGTTTCATATTTAATTAGCATAGTTTCAAAAACTTATTTTGCTCTCATCATTGCTCTTACCGTTTTGTCAATCACCTAATTTCAAACAATCTATTCTAAATAAATGAATAAAGATAGATCTTTTAACCAGAAAATAACACAGCTTGAGCTAAGTTGGGAGTACATAGTTATGTATAAGTATGCTAGATGTTCAATTTTACTCAAATTAAGGCATCATTTTAAGAGGATGTACGATTCACTGGAGTAGTAGTACTAAAGTTAATCGTGCTTCGACACTAAGGCTATTTCGCACTTAGTGCCTGCCACTCGCAAACAGAGTCAACAGCACTTGGACGAATGAAACGATCACCCCTCCAAATTCAAGTCGAACCAAACAATGCTTAACTTTGGTGACTGATCGGGAATCCATCGTGGCAGGCCCTGAATCCTCTGGAATCACAACATTTTCTGTTTGCCAAAAATCCTAATATCGACATATTTTCTTCAATACCTATTGACACTAAGGATATATTATTCCAGAATAAAAAACAATGGCGACAGCAACCTGAAAAGTAAATTCACAGATATTTCTCTGATATTTTGAGTGTTTATCAACTGACCTTCTTTACCCTTTGTTCTGGCAAAACCATCCTATTCTCTTATGCATCAATGAGCTTGAAAATTTGGCAAGTGTTACTGGATGGAGTCTACTCATGCTAAAAAAAGTTTAAAACGGGAATCTGGCAAAACTCCACCAACTATTTCATCTTTTATTTTCCAGTATCGGCAATTAGGGCATCATCACGTTGACGTACACTGCTTAGTAAGCTCGTAGCATGATACATAAAACGTGATAAGTTTCCTGATCTAACTTAAGACGTAATAAGTAAGTAATATTTGTAACAACACGGGATAAGCTCCGCATGGACCGCTAGCCTTACTCAGTACTTCAGATATGAGGCAATAACAATGGGGCTGGTGATCCTCCGAAACTTAAAGAGGTTGTTTGGGTCCCTTCAATGTTTCTCTGAAGTAGGGTCAACATACACCAATTTCCCCAAGACCTTAGTTTTCAGTTTCAATATCTCTCAAGAATTCCATGATTTCCCTTCTGTGTCATCATTCAGCTTGAAATCTCGCAATTTCATTTCACGGTTCTATAAGCACAAAGGTGCTACCTTTCGCATGTCCTTAATTGAAGTTAGGCTTTAAGACAAGGAAGAATTGAAGAAAAAGCTTTGAAAAACGGCAAAATCGCGGCCGGCGATTTCCGTCGAAAAAGCAATGGGCGAGTAAACTAACTAAAAATGATGGTGTTTTAGATACAGCTGCAATCAAATATAATCTCCGCATTTCCGTCCGTGCCCTTAGGTCATCGGCCTTAGTTGCGCGCTTTCGAAAACGGCATAACGGAAGGTTGCATAATTTCTAAGATAATACAAATAACTGGAGCGTTTTGAAAGAGCTGAAAGATGTTATAAAAGACCAGCCTAATGAATCCACTGCACGAGACCTTTCCGGAATTCCCGGTGAAAGATAAGATGGAGAGATTCTCTCAATCAGAAAGGGAGATAATAGGATCTAGGAAAACGATACTTTAGATGACTGACTCAGATTTATCGGTGGGCCAGAAAAATAATGTTAGACCCGGAAGCAATTACATCAATGACTCGTACTAAAAGGGCAATTTCTGGGATTATCGATTTGATATTGTGGGAAGAGGTGTTACTCTAAAAATTAGAAACTTCGCGTTCCTCCTCAAGTGGGACTTCCACTGAAGCTCATATCGCCGTAGTTATTATAAAATTTCATTCTTTTAACAGCAGAAGTCTGCTGGATGTTTAAAATCAATAGAGTTAATGATAGCGCCAGTAAAAATCGTGGCAGAAAAATTTTAATACAGACCAGAACAAATTATCAATATTCTCACTGAACGACTTTGAGAGTAAGGTTACCGAGAATCATTTTCCAAGCTTTCAAAAAAAAGTAAAAAAATCTGCAATTAAAGATGCAGAGAATTTGAGATACATTTACGCCATAGACTACTTACAATGCGAAGATTTTGGACGTGAGTGATACAAATACATATAGAGTAAATCTGGCCTCCTAATTCCACAGTATACCTCGAAATGAGTCACATACTCCCGAGCCAGTATCGGAACGAAAAAGTATAAAATATTTCAAGATTTTTTATAATCCTTATTCCGAAGCATTTAAATAGTCACAACCTCATTGGTGCAGACTTTTTCACTCAATTTCATCGGGACTGCCTCCTCACAAGAATTTTTTCCTCAAGCACCCCCAGCAAATACAGTGAGTCGCAATTGAGATTTCAGGGCCGCAATGTCAAAGGTTTTCACGGGACTCGGAGGAGCTTTTGCTCAAAGTGCGCGCCCGCGTTCCAAGCTTTTTGGAAACGGCGCGGGAAAACGGCAAAGGGAACGAATTAACCGAAATGACCCAACTCAAACCAGAGAGAGCGCTGCTTTTATAATAAACACAGGATTCGTGCTTATTCTCTCCTCTCAGACCGTTCCATCCAAACCAGAGCAACGCACAGATAGCCCTCCGCGTGAAACCGAACGAGCACAAGAACCGCAGCCGACACAGCGACGACGGCAAAGACGACATCAACCTCCTTACTTTTAATTGTCCCCTTCGCCCGCACGGGTTGGAATGAACACATTTGCGCGGTTCATCTTGGAGAGCATGTCTCTCCACGACTCCTTCAGCGGCACTCGACTGGCGTGCCGCAGTAGACGAGGGTAACTCTCCCACAACTCCCTCTCTCACGACTGGTTCATAATGTTACGGTCAACCCCCGACAACCTATGATGGCGGTCATCCATCCATCCAGCACGAGGAATGGACAAAAAAGAGCATTACAGCGACGTTTCCTTTGCTCAAAGCATAGCGTCGGAACTGCCGCATATTACTTAATTCTAAATAGTTAGGTCTTTTATGGCAGTGAAGCCTGGGAAATAACAGCTGCAGAGAAAAACAGATTGGAAGCAATCAACATGTGGTGTTGCCGAAGACTGACGGAGGTCAAGTGGACGCATAAAATCCCTAACGAAGAAGTCCTACGAAGAGTTGAATGAAAACTCTTTGTGGAAGGGGAGACAAACTTATTGGACGTATTTTGTGACACAACAGCCTCTTGAAAACAATATTGGGACGAGAAATGAATATGAATAATTACAGAAAAAGAAAAAGAATGGAAGACATCAGAAAAATTGTGAAGGACATCAAATCATGTAGGAATGTAGGAAAAAAGAGGCTGAAGGCGGAAAGGAGAGTGGACCGGAGAGCTGGAGCAAATAAATCTTCGGATTTGAGCTGCTGCTGATGATGAAAAAGCTAGGTCCCTTACACTATATGGTGAATCAATACTATAATTGAAATTATAACGACTAATAAATGATTTTACAAGCTGCTTTTTCCGCACACTGGCCACACACCATTCAGGGGACTATGTTGAAGTATATGTAGAAAGCATGTAGTCTGTGAGACGCGTCCACAAAGGAATGAGATACGTTTGATAGGGGATGCGAGCTGAAAGAAACGGTAGTGATGGAGAGGAAGAAGAAAAAAAAACGACCACGGTTTCACGGCTCAACGCGGTCGCCGGAGGACGACGTGAGAAAGAAGAAGGTGGTAGGGAAGAGAAACAGGGGTGGCGAGGGTTAGCTGAAGACAAGAGGGCGTCGTGGAGCCCTCCACCGCTCCCCTTAAACCCCAGACAAACAACTCCTCCCCCGAATGTAGGGAATACATTCACCCAACCTCTTCACATACGCTTCCCCTTCCAACTGCAGAACAGTCGCCACGCTGCCCCCTCTTATGTCTCACACGCTCGGCCAGTGAATTAGATCGCCTCTTCCCCACCTCCCCTGTTTCACGCCTCTTCAAAGGAGAATGTGAAGTGTTAACGGGCGGAGGGAAGAAGTTACAAGCTGTCGCCTGGTCTCGGTCGACTATCAAGGTAGTTCCGTAGTAAAACGACTTAAATGTCATTTTATTCCTATTCTAACTACACATACGCAAACTTATCCTTTACTTGTTGTGAACAAAAATATACTACCTTTCCAAACCATTTCATTTTTCACAAATTGAACTTGAAATCATATGGTGTTGAATGTCGGAGTGGGTGAAACATGGGGAGAAATAGTATTTTTAAAACCAAAATTAAATGTAATTTTCGCGAAAAAAATGTCCCTCTATTAGATGCGAATCCATCCAGGAAATTGAATTGTAATTAAAATTAGGAGCCTTTCCATACTGTTTTTTTAAATTATTAGTATGTACTTGGAGTAATTTAAGTCAAAATGTGTTCATTAAATGGAAATGGCATTGCAGTCAGATTCTATGGCAGTGATAAGTTTTACAAATATATTCGTTGAATGATCTGCATATGTTGTAAAATAATTTTTTTCCTAATACCTAAGTCAAGTCATGAGAAAAAGAAGTGTTTTTTAAGCAATACAAACGAACAGTCGCAGTGAAACTACCCTAAAACACAGCGATTTTCGTGGCTTCGCCGTGGCGCGTGTCTCTTTTGTCTCACCTTCCACCCTGTCTTCCGTTCATCCTCTCCGTGGTGGGGGTGGAATCCCCACGTCGTTCTACCCTTCCCCACACGAAAAAACACTCGAGCCGAGCACCGACGAGACTAGAAGGTGCCACCAAGTTGGTTGGTTAGTTCAACAGGGAAGCAACCGGCAACTAAGGTCATTAACGCCATCATTTAGGATTGGTGTACGGTGTCGTAAGGAAAGGGCTAAGGTGGCTGGAGCGGTAATCGTGGGTCATTACATTTTAATAATGTTTTTATTAAGTAAAAAAAATAACCTTGAGCCACGTTTCGCTTATGTTTACGCGTTGAAACTCACCATACAGGCAGTAATGGAAATGATACAACAATTATATTTTACCATTTTTCCCTTAATTAAAGCATGTCATGAAGGTTTTTTGGAGCTGTATTCGAAACTTGCATTAAATTCATTAAAATCGGTAGCATTAAAAACGGGTTTGAAAAAATGGAAAACTGCAAGAATTCTTTCATTCATAATGAACAAGTCCCACCACATCTGCCCAGAGACAACATCATTCAGCTGTATTCTAAATCTAGACGAACTTATATTGAATTATGTATTTTTTTTCGAATATTGGCCTCGGCGTGACACCTTGATATTGGTTAGCAACAATTATCATGATAAGAAGTAATTCTTATCATGATAGTAATATAATTAATTTATTTCGAAATACATGTCATGTGCCATAAGGCTACGTGTTAAAATAGCATTGATTTGCCAAAAACCAAATCGGTATGATGCAATTTGTTTCACATTTATCTATAGTTATCACTAATTAGAACACGTATTCAAAGATTCACGCAAATTTGTATATAAAGAAAGATATTGGGAGCTTTCCGTTCGGTCTAGTGTGCTGCTCACATCGCAACACAACAGCGCACTTCCTTTCGCACCTTTACAACACTCCGTACTAGGCAGCGCTCTTCAAAACAGATTGGGAGTAGATTTAAAGTGAGCTGGAGTGTGATTGGGATGAAAAGAACTCCGAGAATTGCAACCGCGAATTTTGCTGATGAGTTTATTGACAGTAAAGGCGTCAAACTTGGAAAATTGAAAGATTTAAATTACACGTTGGTCAAAAGCTTTCCCTTTTAAACACGTAGGCTGGACGAATGTTATTATCATAATTAAGGAAATTTATCGATTAAGGTAGATCTAAATGGAAATGAGTACAAATCCTGAGGAATATTATAAGCACAGTATTCTATCTACCAATAATATTTCTTTCCTCGTCTCAGCATACGTCCTACCCTTCTACATCACGTCCATAATGGTTCATGGTGAGTACCTACTATAAATATCAAACAATATTAACTGGTTGATCCGAGGGTTTCCGTTGCGTTTGGTATGCAGAGTGTCTGCTTTCAGGTGCTCTGTCGCGTGGTGTCCATTGAGGACAACAGTTTCGCCAGGAACCATCCTCCTGGCGTCTTCAGGAAAATGCCAGCAGGATGATTCCTGGCGAAAATATTGTCCTTCAAAACATCACGCGGAGGAGCACCTGAAAGCAGGCACTCTTTAATATTACCTGGTGAATTCTCAGCATGCCCTTATTGTGTATTATTTCAATACTAAAAACCTATGGTAGCAAATAGCTTTTGATGGTTTCCAGTTTCTTTTCAAACCATCCCAAGACTAAATTCTGCGACTAACAATAGGGGGATTTGAACTGTGCACTTCCGGCTGCCGAATTATTTCATGTCGGCAGACTTGGGGAACTCATGAAAGCTTATGTTGCCTTACTTAGGGATGAAGGGGAGGAGGTGGATCCAAAAATCGTCACGATAGAGCAGTTGTCTCCGTAAAACAAGAAACAACACACCGGCGGATACGATGGGTAAATCACCAGGCGTTCTAGTTAACTCTACGTCGGACGTATACGCATGATGAATGAACATGCTTAAAATTCCAATTCCACGTCTGCTTCACCACCCGCGTCGCGAATCACGAAAGTAGAGCGACGTTACACAAAGACCATTTACAGCAGCATGCAATTTACAGCCGATGACATATCTAATTACATTCAAATCCTCATTTTGTTCTGCAGGTGAAATTTTACACCCACGTTTGCGTATTTTATTCGTTGAAAATATTAAATTAATTTCCACCGGAAAATGTCACTTGATTCATATCCTGGCTACTTGAGAAAAACAAGTCCCCTTATATAACAAGAAAAATTCTACCTTTACAGTCTATTTTTTTGTAAACTTAACTTGAAATTGCACGGAGTTAAATACTTGTGGGTAAAACATGGGGGAAATGGCAATTTTATATATAATTGAAAAAACCTGTTCATCGCGAAAAAAACTGTTCATTAAATACGGGTTCGCCCATGGAATGGCGATAAAATGTAGGCCATTGACCATCTTATTTATTTAGTTATTAGCAAATGACTGTGATTAATGAAGTCAAAATGGGTTAATTCTAAGGAAATAGCGCCGAAGTTTTCTCCGATTGGAGGAAAAAGTTTTAACTTAAAATAAAAATCTTATAAAATATGCATATTGGTAACTAAAGTTGGTTTTCTAACAGTTCAAACATATTATCCGAGGAAGCAGTGATTTTTTAAAACAATGTAAACGGAGAGTTGAAATTCGGTAATTGTTTTGACACGCATAGTCGCGATGGAACCTCCTCAATTCTTTCATGAAACGAGACGGTGCACTATACAAGCGAGAACGAGGAACAGTTTCCCCGAAGCTCCCGAGTGCCCTACTCCAAGACTCTCAAAAGTTCATCCCCTAGGCATTACCCAACCCTCTTCAGCCACCAGTATTGTTCCAACCACTTTCTTTCGCGCCCCGCTCAACCCACCCTCGCAGTCCATCCTTCTCTATTCACGAAAGGGGAGAGCACGGCACAGCGGTGAGCCACAAACCTCTCTTTTCACGGGCGCTCACGGCAAGAATTTTAACACGCCCAATCCTTTTGAGAGAAAGACTCCCTTTTAGAGGAACGCCCTTGGAGCCTTGATTTGCGACTCCGCACCACGTTACGAGATTAGGGCTCTTCCATGCATCCACAGACAAGACCAGCCCCCATAATAACCCTTGTATTCGCTCCATAACAGTGGTTTCCAATCTTTTTTGCTCAATTCCTCCTTTCGCCATAGTTCATTAATTCATTCCCCCTTCCTCAGAAAGTCTAACTCAAAAGATGCAGTTCAAATTATATGCACACCTACGAGTCGATTTTAATCTTTGTCATTCGATAAAATTTATTGAAATTCACAGAATAAATAAAAACAAACTACAATTCTACGGATTTTAAATAATCTACAGAACATATAATATTTCTGCATAATTTTCCCTGGTTGAGCACCCCAGCTTTAACACGATTTATTTGTTTCACGGTGTACGCTAAAAATGTCTTCACAACTGAAGGTTATAATTTTGGAAGTATTAAGGTAATATAGCAAAATTATATATTTTTTAAATCGATAAAACATACGAATTGCAAACCTTTGCGATTATACGCGATTTGTGCAATAGAATTCCTCAAACCTCTAAATGAGACATGATGCTCACGTTGGAACGAGAATTCTTTCCTCTCACTAAGAGTAATTTCCTCTCAATGGTTGCTACTATTTAATATTCACTGGATTAGAACTTGCTAAGACCATTAGCGGATTGACAAAAAAGATTATTACAGCCAATGTCGCTTTTGGCATCTCAGTATGTACTCTGTGGTCTAGGAGAGATAGTACGCAAATGGCGAGCGCAAAATACAAAACTTTTGAGTCTACACCAGCCTCTTTGGGCAGGAAAAGATATGAGATGCATAAAAGCCATAGATTAAGAAGAAAAAATACATTATTTAAGGGTAAGGTGTACCTGAGTATGCAAAACGAATAATTCACGAAAGCATCACGGTGTGTGCGCAACGTACATGAAAATTTAACCGCACAAGGAAAAAAGCTGCAACATAGATGTCTTTATTGTCATATCTTAGAGAATAACAGCATTTCAGTTGCGAAACGCAATGGAAATAAAGATATATATCAAGTTAAAAAAACTTACCCTCATATGAGAAGTAATTATGGTCTATTTCGGCAGAATAATGAACATTGTTTACCTGAAATGAATAAGAAACATACATAAATGCCAATTTAATAAATAAAACAAGCTGGGCAAAGCCTTCAAACACTCATCGTCGAAAAAAATAATTTAAGGATAAATATTTACAAGCACTCTGGGTCACAAAAAATGTATTAACATTATTTAAATAAGATAAAAACAAAAAATTATCAATAACTTGGTTAGTCGACATAACAGTTATACGGATAACGGATAGTAATGTTTGGTATCAGCAAATGCGTGGAGCCCAGACGTGAACTAGTTTCTATAATGCATTCACTTTGCAACGACATTTACCCAAACACTTAATTACATTTCTCGCCGCCTCCATAAATTTTCAAATCAATTTTCTCCTCTCGCGTACATTTAATTGAAATATTCATATCGCGTAATGTCACTATCAAGCTGCCTTCCAAACAAATTATAGCATGGAGCTGGCAGTGAATCCCGTTTTCTTTTTTCAGCAGTCTTATGGCAGGAATAAGTTGGTATTTCCTTAAGACTTGAGGCTCAAGATGCCATTCCAGTAATTGTATTTTCATCATTTTCCCTCCCCACACTCCTCACACAATGGCCAGAGATCGCGGATAATAATAAAAATTGATCCTACGAGTTTTTTCCCGTGTGTTCTGCTGCTATATACGGGGCAGGATCTTACATCGATCAAGAGCTATTTGGGAAGGATGAGTGTATCCTGATAGTAGCCACAATGGGATACGGTCAGGAAAATATAACCCAACATTTCCTGATTTCTTGGGGGTTTACACCTAATCCTTAAAGCTAACCGAGAACAAGCTGCCAATACAAGCACCGATGAGAAAGCCAGTTCCTTGAAACGATGATCAAACACAGCATTTTCCAATAAAGCTACCTAAGGGTCCACCACATCCCCTGCCATACATAGCAACAACACTAAAGGGAAAACCTAACATTCGATAAAGATAATATCGCAGCAATATAACCACAATGGAATATCATGCGAAAATGACGAATTTCAGTCAATAGATTTATACGCACATAGGACGATGTTTAAGACCATTTTGTACAAACTACAAATCTATCATTCAGAGTTCAAAACACGGGGAAATTTCCAACATGTTGGCTTCTGTAAATAGTGTGCACGTGTCACTTCAAGACCCAAATACATTATAAAACTCAATATAAATATAGCTATAAAGCTATGCGGGAGCTGTGTAGTTGCAATACCACATACATTGGTAAATATTACCCTAAAATAAAGCACAATGCTGACTGCTATGTCTATAACAAGTTATATAATAAGATCCTAATAAGTCTTTAGGATTTTCCAGCAGGTTTGTCAGCAATATTATCCATCACAAGAATGCGTAACACCACGATCCTCCCAATCATAAAAAAGAAAATATGATTCGGTATTATCCTGAATAAACAAAAAGCCTTTATTCTCCGTAAATATTCCAGACATAAATATCCTCAGTGGGGCCATTCAACAACTTTTACATAATGCATCGTTGCCTGTGATTAGCATGAAGAATATTTAAAATGGTTATGCTCTCTTTAATGTAGCATGTTCTTTTCACCATCCAGGTTATGAGTGTTTGTGTTATCGACGAGTAAATGGTAAAAGAAAGAGCTGTGAAAGGCCTGAATTCGCCCGCTCATAAAAAAGACGCCATGATTAGTATTTTGATTAATGTATACTATTTGACACGGCTTAATACTTTTAAATATGTTTATTCCGACACCTCACGCGGTCGATATCTCGATCGAGTGAGCCTCGCTTTCAAAACGTAACTCCTATATAACAGAAAAGGATTCCGCACAGCTTTCGACCCAGATAAATCAATACGGAGCCACGTTCATTTCACGTGGCTCGATGCAAATTACGAGAGCACAGGCGGTGCGGCGGTGGAAAAATATGGAAGGGATTCGGCGAGGGAATTCACGTCACGAACACCGGGCAGGGGACAAGTCGGGAACACGCGGAGACTTCCACTTCCTAGGTGTAGAAATTTCTCGAACATCCGGTCGTACGACTTAAGGCCGTTTTACACGGCGAATGATCTTGCGAATGATCATTCGAATGATCATGCGCATGACGTTAATGCCTCCTAAAATACGGAAAATTCGGCGAATTCTTGGTCATGCGCATGATCATGCGATCAAAATTAGAACATGTTCTATTTTTAAACGCATGATCCCAAGAATAATCGCATGATACGAGCGCAGTACGTCCATCATGGTTGACTTGATATTTAATTCACCTCACTTCGCTAAAGCGAACTCAAAATAACATATAATGAAGGCAAGGAAAGCCATATCAATGCACTTGGAAATAAATATCTCTGTAGGCAGGATGCAATGCACACACTTTGGCGCACGTGGAATGGTCATTTGGTTAAAACTATCTTGGAGGTTTTGCAATATGAAAACAACGAAATCTCATAGGATAAACCTAAATAGATCTGACCAGACCTTGAATTGTTTATTCAGGCTGCAGTACAACGAGTAAAAAATATCTGGCCCTATTTTGACTTCAGGATGAGAGGTGAAACAAAACGCGATGGAACCGATTATAGAATGACGTAATTTAAGTTAATTTGTAACTGAACCCGTTCAACTGTACACGTCTAGCTATGTATGATGCCATTATCAGAGCTCTATGCTCTTAGAGGATGATATAACAACAACATCACCACTTACATATGCGACAATCGACTAATGGAATGCCATAAGAATAACATTACAATCCTTGCCTGCACAATATAAGACTATTGACTTATCAAATACTTTCTTCAATGGCAAACTATCTCCCGTACAGCAGTTCTACATAAAACTGTAATTCATAAATACTTACCCAATTTTTCTTAGATTAACTTCATCAAGAATTGCATAAGGAATATAAGCAACCCAGACAGCAGCAGTGATGTAGATCGCCTCAGCAATAGCTCGTTTTCTCCTTTCAGATCAAGGTTAAGCATTTTTAAGTCGTGCAGTTAATAGGAATGGAGAAATTATATTGGACAAAGCATTTTTAAGTCGTGCAGTTAATAGGAAGGGAGAAATTATATTGGACAAAGCAAGGTTAATACGTCATGTGATAAAGTGATTGATAGTATCAGCAATAACGGCAGAACTATCGTGTCTGCCGGCAAAGGAAAAAGCACATTTTTCATAATGGGTAAGATTTTCTCGGTCACTTTTACTCCCAGTCAAGTATGGATCACGTGAAAAATACTTCAAGGCTATACGACTCAACGTCACAGCTTTCACTGAATTTGTATTCCAAAAAATGAATTAATCTTCTCCACAGTCTATCACTTCACTGCCAGGAGTAACGGGTAGTTTCTAAAAAAACGACAAAAGTGAATAACTCAAATTTATGCCTTGCACAAACGGTCGTATGAAAACATACGACCGGGACGATAAATTACAGGAGAACACGTGGCGTCAATAGGTCTCGTTTGATAAACATTTGAAAAATACACGACGCCTACGAATACTGGCATGGTTCCATAAGGGACGTCTGTTATTTTCCGAAAAATGGAAGACAAAAAGTGGAAGATTTAACACCCCTTCATTTTTCAAACACGGCGGATATAAACTCGAGACTCACAAGCCCTGCTTTTAAAAGGTTTCTGGAGCCAAACTAGTTAAAATGCTGTAGGGAAGTAGCAGAAGGGTACACAGGAACCCAGCTCGCTACCTCCTCGTATCCTCACACGCTCTGCTGCGAGCAGAGTTGAATAATGCTCAAGTTCTACTATCCTTGTCACAACTAATGCCAATTGGTTCTTTAATGAGCGTCAACATTTTAGTTCCGGATCGCCGACTATGCCATGAAAGAATCGTGTCTCATTGAGCGAGACGTGAGAGTCGAGAATAAAATATGCAGCAGGGGATCAAGTACGTAGAATTCAATTTGGGTAATAAGGAAACAAGCTCGTAAGGACTGGTTGAGATATAACCCTGGCTCGAATATGTGAATATTTAAAATATTAGGCATGTTGGCACGTAACTTTCGCTGAATTACACTAATGAGCTCTATCTTTGAGCTTCGCCTAACGAATCCACCTTGAATTAGGGTATAACCAAAAAAGATTTGCCCAGTAATACGCTTACATTTAGACACCAGATAGACGTTTTAACGATGTTACGAGGAGTTGCAATAAGTTATTAGGGGTAATTAAATAATGACATCTATAGGTTCAAACTTTTCCCTTACGTGTTCATCAAATGCACTAGCATCACAGACCGTCAAATTATAGTGCAACCGCTAAAGACGTAACAAAATTACTAATTCCAAATGTCTCACTCCTTACTTTGGTAACACGTGGCGTGAAAGTCAAGTGCAGTAGCGTGAACCACGTACAGCTGTCGAACCTTCTCCCATTTCGTCAACGATAGGCTAACGATGACAAATTGTCTCTCTCTACTCCTCCTACGTACCAAAACTAATGCTACCCTTACCAACCCACACGCCTGCCCTTAGAAAATCATATTACACAGTAATTGCCCAAATTGGCACACATGCCAAATTTAATATCTGTGAAATGTAAAGGTCGCGTTTTGTGGAATTTTGGCTTTGCAGAAATACAGCTACAACGCAACATTATTCACATGGAAGAGACGACTGACGAGAAAATCCCAACTAAGGGGAAAAAGGGTAGGCAGAAGAAGAGTAACATTGCAAGCATATTTTTCCTTACACCTGTAAGGATTAGGATTCCTTCTTAGATCAACCCTTCTGATCATGACGGAATAGTCCTAAAACGTATGAGAGATAAAGGAAAGATATAAGAGTTAGGAATTAAAAAATAAAGTTTTACGACTGCCACTACCAAAAAAGCCAACATTTTCTTTCGTGAAAATTTCGTTGACCTGGGAAAGATCGTGATCTCAACTCATCGCAAAAATTAAATTACCGCGAAATTGGCGAGGAACTCTCAATCACCGTCTTTGCCGCCGCGTCCGTGGAACACGCCTGTCCCAGCAAACAAAAGTGACTCGTCTCTGACCTTCCCCGTCGTCTCCTCGGCATTAGAACGTAAGAATGGGCAGGCGGGAAGAAGGGTGATAACGGAGCAAGTTTCCTCCAACAAGTCAAGGAAGATAGAGAGAGAGAGGCAGCCCCAGACCTGCCCCTCCCCCGCGAGACCGACATTAGCGGCTTCCGAGGGAATTAATTAAGAAAGTTTTCAAATTAGAAAATGGACTTGCCACCGCCTGGTACGCGTTTCTAATTTCTGTCCCTCCGAGAGACGTGAGTTGCCTCGAGGGATACGCGACAACGACGCCCGTGACCAAAGAGCGGCCGCCGCGACACCCGGCAACCACCGCGGGGGATCCTCGCTGACGCATCCTCTTGGGGTGTCTCATTATCCTTTATTTTGGTCCACCCATTCGTGCTCCGCAAATTCAATGCGGGACTGGGTATGTTAAAATGTGTTACTTTCCTCCGTGAAAAAAAATAAGAGGAGAAGATGTTTTTTTAAGGGTGAAGACTACGCCGGAGGATATTATGCCGGCCAAAAACATAATTTTAATTATATTTCTGGAATACTCCGCAGTAGTAAAATAAATAAAATAATAATATTGCCATAGAAAGGTAAATAACTGCTTGAGGTTTTCAGAAATGGTTGCTTTCTCAGAAACATATTGAAATATTTTAAAAACAATTTTGAATGCATATTGCTTTGAACTGTTAATTACTCTGCATAATGAAGACTTCTACGGAAATTATTTTTTTCTGCCCTAAGATAGTGGCTTCACTCAGGTAGCACGTACAATGGAATCCACCTAAAACTTCCAAATCACATATAATTTTGATGTCGCACTACATCTCTAGGTCCGACATGAAAGATAGACTAAAAGAAATACATTGCCAAACACATAGGTACAAAAAATCGTTCTTCCCACGCACAATAAGTGACCATAATAAAAACAGAAATCCACTGAAAACACTGCCGAAATACACTTCACCTTTTCACCTCTCTATAACATTCTCTTTAACACATTTACACGGCTGGTGTCTTAACACCTCCCGCTAAACGCCCATGCGGCGACTCGCAGGGTGGTATGTAGATTAGATAATATATTATGAGTATAAGAAATACATAATACCAAGAAATTAAAGTACTCCACATAGTAACTCACTAACTTAAACTTTCGCTGCGATTGCCTTTCCCACTTCTAAATGAAATTGAAAGTTTTTACTTTCCTGTACTATACATACTTCATTTCTACATCTAGAACTGCATATTAACCTTTGGAGCCGCAGGGGCGTGTGGCAGATGGTGTTATGATACCAGCCATGGAAGAGGAGGGAATAGCAATAAAGAGTGGAGAGAGGACAGAGGTGACCTGCATGTTAACGGGTTGACTTATGCCAGTACCGCGTTGTTTTTTTTAATAATCCCTAAAGGCAGGGGAGCTGATAAAATCAGTGAGATTTGCAGATGATCAAGCATTGGTTAGTCAGTCTGCCAAGGGGTTACAGTCTATGGTGAATGGATTAGAGGTGCAGTGCGAAAAGTATGGGATGAAGATCAATCACAAGACAATGAAAGTAATGAGATTTTCTAGAAGTAAGAAGGCGGGGCTGAATATAAGGGTGGGAGGGCAGAAGATAGAGCAGGTCGAGCAGTTTACGTATCTGGGTAGTATTTTGGAGGCGAATGGGTTTAGTGGTAAGGACATCAGATGCAGAATTGCGCTCGCTAAAGATGCATTTTCGAAGAGAAGGGAATTGATGAGGGGGGGTCTGAGAAGAGACGTAAAGAAGAGGCTGGTGAAAACTTTAATATGGAGCGTGGCGCTATATGGGTCGGAAACGTGGTAATTGCGAAGGGAGGATGTGCGTAGACTTGAGGCGTTTGAGATGTGGGTTTGGAGAAGGATGGAGAAGGTTAGCTGGATGGCGAGAAAGACGAACGAGGAGGTATTGGATATGGTCGGAGATGAGAGGAAGCTTGTGGCAGAGGTTCGGAAAAGGCAGAAGAGATGGATGGAGGAGGTTTTGAGAGGAGAGGGCATGCTGAAGAGAGTGATAGAGGGGAGAACACTGGGGAAGCGTGGATGAGGAAGGAAGAGGATAGGAATTCTGGACGAAATAAGAGGAGGTAGAAGATATGAAGAATTGAAGAGGGATCTAATAGCGGGAAATCCTTAGAGGGGAAAGCGAGACAGTGTCTATGAGGTTGGGATGCAGAATGGGGACTGTCCAAGAACCTACCAATCAGCTGGTAGAATACTCGAATGAATGAATGAACGGTGCGCGGAAAGACTTATTTAAACCTAACAGTTCGGGAGTGTATCTCTCTTACTTTGTCACTTCCATCAGTTCTAGTGAAAGAGCGCGGGGTTGAAATGGCATCCTCCGTGTCGTACTGAAACTCGCCAGATCTGAATTTTTCATGTACTCTATGCCTAGTGCGTAGCCTTAGATTCTCTAGCGGCCCCCAACCTAATAGCTCCACCAAATGTCTCTTTAAATAATTAGCTTAGAACAGCACCTTTCAAAGTATACCCATCCGATATTTCCCCAGTATTTCATGCAATGACTCAATTTCCGTATTTTCCTCTTCATCACTTTTCTCTTCCTACGTAACCTGCCACACATAATGTACTAAATAGCTTTCCCCCTAAAAGAATCATGAATCTCCCAGCAAGATTTCACCATCGCAATCGATAAGAAAAAACCCAAGATTTATGAACTAGGAAAATTTCATAGAAAAAGTTTGTTCCTGACACGCAGTCAATACCTAGCGTCTATCACCCGAAAACGTCAATCGTTAATTCTTAACCCATTAAAAACTGCAATCATGAGATTTCGCTCTCAATTTAGAAGACACGGTTCATTTTTCATGCCCTCGATCTGAATTGTACTGCCATCCCGTCGTTTCGATCCATGGAGATGATGAAATTTCGCAGACACCCGACGTTTCGCACCTTCTTCCGCAGCCCAGTAAATCATGTGCTTAATAGCTTCCCCACGCGCGAGCCACCCTCCAATCAGAACGGTCCGTATTCGTCACCGTTAAGGACCCAATTAGCGCCGGGCTAAAAAAATTAATCGGCGGGGGATCGTAAGAGACTGGGACCGTGAGCCTCCGCGCGCGAAGTGCCCCAGTCAACGGTTCCACTTTTCTCCGGCGAACCTCGATCATTTATTCTTTAGGTATTCCATAAAATGATTGGCAGATTTTTGGACTAGTCCCTAAATTAACTTCCCCCTTTTGGTGTCAATTCAAAACTCTAATAGACAAAATCTTAAGTTTTGTTTAGCATTTATTCCCTCTTAAGATCTTCATGCCTTCTGCTGATCCTGATTTCATCTGCATTCGTTATTTGTGCCAAAACCGGCGACTCCCCTTTGTTACGATCTTAAACATATAGGCTACCTTTAATCACGTCTTCCATCCACAGTTGCTATCTTATTCGAATCTCCTACAAAAATTCCCTTTCCTCTGCCACTGTCTTCCTCGCTACCCACCTTTCAATCTTCGCCAAACTTATAGTTATAAATAGAGGTGGATCTACCGAGTGATGCAAGTTTAGATGAAATAACACCACCATTTTTGAAAGCTGAAAGTACTTTCTCCTTACACTATTTCGTTCATCAGCTCGGCAAATGTCCTGCCTCCCTTCATCACATCCATTAAGCCCTTCCCCTTCACCGCCAATCCAAAATCCTCCTATCTATCACGAACAAGTTGCCACAAAAATTGGGCTGCACGCAAGGCAAATAATTTATTAGTACTAGGCTTGATATAACGGTAGAAGTAGGTTTAGGTGAAAGTAGGAATACCTAATCTTTTAAAGTTGGAGGTCCTGTCTCATATACCATTTCATGTTTCAGCTTGGCATTAGTCCTGCCTGTTCTCTTTCATCCTCTTCCCCGCTAATCCAACATACTCCCTTCTATCACGACCATCAGCATACCCTCCCTTCTTATTATCTGTCCAACCACCTAATCTGCCTTGTCCTCATTTCCTCTTGCACCTCTTCGCCCGCAATGACAGGCACTTTCTTGTTCGTTTTCCATTACATCCATCCCCCATTCCTACTTCATTGCACCTTCCCCATCCTTCCTCACACCCACGCCACACAATCTATTCTCGTTCTCTTTCCACAGTATTCCACGAAAAAAATAAACGCTAAAAAACAGACATACGATTCCTGAATCGAAAATCGATAGGGTGGCACACTCAATAGAGACATAAACACGAAAATAATCGACATTGCCGCCTCTCGACGTACTCCACGTAGAAGTGGACATTAAAAATAAAGTTAAAAAAGGTCGTTTTTTAGCATGGAGAGAGCCGGTACGACCGCGCTCGCAATGAGCGCTCGTGGGAAATCGTAAAGCAGACGCTCGTTAAGGCCGCGACGCGAATGGCATCGGTAGCGTGCACCGGGTTTACGACGACCATGTGAGAGTATGGGCGGATTAAAGTGGTTCTCTGGGGGAGTCGCAACGCGTGGTAACTTCCCAATAGTATCTATTCCTGAAAGCCCAAGACGATTAACCTCTAAATCTCGCCCCTTTACTTGAAGGTGTTTCGAATTTATATTACACGATTCATTAAACTTTAATTGAATTAATTCAGAATTTATCATTTTAACTTAACAATATTATCTTGAGTATAGGTCCTTGGTGAGTAAGAAACGGTACCACGGGCAATGTAGCGCTTGCTAGAGTATCACAATTATGGCCATGCCCAGGAGAAAATCGGAGAGAGCGGTTTCATATGAGAGAATTAAAAATTGTACGGTGTACTGCCACTTACTTTCTATTTAAATTAAAAGAGTACATACAAAAAGTAAACGTTCCAACGGAGAGCTTTTAGTACAAGAACTTAAGGTCGTACTTCGTTAACAGCTAATAACCGATTCTCTATCGATACCTGCTTTGTGAGAAGTAACATTCCGCATACTGTAATAAGAAAGGGCAAACAAACTATATTTTCGAATTTATGGTCAAGGAAACAATCATCAGTCAAAGAATCGACAAATAATGTCGATTGACGTAAAAAGAACATATTGCAGATTTTCACTGAGACCGGTTTCAATTTTTTACAACATTTTTAGACGTAAAATTCCAAAACCGGTCGCATTAAATATTTCTCAGTGAAACTGCAATGAGTTCTTCTTTTGTCATGTACAAGTTCCACCACATTATTACAGACATAACATTATTAATATTTATTCATACGACTACTCACGGATACTAATTAACAGATGATGAATTATGATCGCTGATTAACAAAATGCAGATGAATGCAGGGCTATTGGGGCAAAAAAAAGTCATTCCTTTTAAACACTTCGTAAAATGTCTAATTTTTTCCTCCCAAACATATCACCTTCCTTGTGCAGTGGATGCTTTCGTACGCCTTTTGTAACTGGCACAATTGATGACCTGTGTCACAATACTCCCATTCAAGCCCTTACAGAGCCTGAATAAGGATTTCGTCGAAGAGAAAGTTCAGGCGCCGCGTAAGAGTCGATTGGGGCCCTCGAAAGAGGGAGACCGCGAGGGGGTCCTCGATACGAATACCCACTCGGCAGAGAGATCCGGGGATCAATGAAAACGACCACACAACAAGAGAGGTGGAGACAGGGTGGAGAGATCTGAACAAGGAAGACAGGGAGGGAGAGAAGAGGACGAGGGAGAGGGTTTAACGGAAAGAGAGGCGAATTGTGAGAGGGAGGGAAACGAGAGGGACAAGGGTAAGTAGATAAAATTGGAAAAATAATAAAATACAAGGAAAAGTAGATAAAAGTGGAAAAATAATAAAATCGTCCAGAAAATCGAAGACGGGAAGTGCTGGAAAAAAGAGAGGTTTTGAATGTTCCCTTTTGCTCGCTCTGTTTCCCTGCCCTCTGCGATACTCCGCGGTCTCTCCTCTACACTATATAAAAAAGCCCAAACTCGTACGGTCTCTATTTGCATTTGCTTCGAAACTAATTGTGAGGAAGTGAAATTCGCATCCCCACCCAAAGCTATGAGGGAGCGAAGAAGCGGAGTGACGATTAAAGGCACGGGTATTCGAAAGGTCATTGCTGGCACAGGACTACTGAATCTTTTTTTTTCAATTAAAATATCGAAATCCTCAAATAAAAAAACAGGCTTCACATCATTCAAAAATTCTATGGAAGTATACGCTGTAGTCTATTTCACCTCCTCAAATCTCGAATACCGCGAGTGTGGTAAGGTATTGCGGCCAAATGGCGGCTGGTTCGAGTTGGTTTGCTCGTTTCCGAGGAATAGACGGTTAGGGCATTGTGAGACTATTGCAGAGAGAGAATTGATATAAGGGAAAATAGATTCGGCATGTCACGTCCACTCTTACCATATAGGGAATAAGATGCAAAGGCAAGCTGTGCGCTTAATTAAAAAACTACAAAATACAAATGGTCGATATGCAACAAAGGTGAGCGTTGGCGAGGGGTTTCCAAGAAGTGGATGTGGAGAAAGATGGAAAAAGTAGCTGGGTGGAGATAAACACAAATGAGGAGGTGCTCGATACAATAGAGGAGGGAAGGAGCATGACGAGAAGAATTTGAAGTAGGCATCAAAATCGGCTGGAGGACTTATTGAGGGGTACTACATGATGAAGAGAGTGATGGAGGATAGAACGTAGGATGTGTTGGAAGGAGAAAATAAATAGGAATTTCGGAGGCATGAAGGGAGGATAAATTTACGATGCATTTCGGAAGAAATATAATGTAGAGAAATAAATGTAAAGGAAATGTTAGAAAAGACTACCCATAGATGGGAATATTATAGAAAGGACTTTCTATGAGCCTAAGGGATGAAATTCGCAATGAAAAATCGTTTGACTTGACTTGGATTCGAATCCGGATCTCCCGATTCCTAATCAGGCATGTAAGCCAATTACACCACCAAGCCTTATCTTACTTCAAGACGAATTTCAGCGGGGGGTTTTACGGCCTAGATTTTCTCGTCTCTAGTCCATATTGTAGTACCAGAGACGTTTTCGTGCTTGAAAAACAACTGTCGCGTAGGATAAAAGCGAAACTGTCGCTTTAGAACGAATAAATTAGACTATTTTCAAATCACACAAAAAAAATCAATAAATATAAATAGAACAAAAACACAGCGGATTACAAAATCATTTGTATATTCCTCAGTGAATTGGGCATTATCTAAGAACCGGACATTTATCAGGTTCTATGCCTATGACGATATCACATTAAAATCTGCAGCGATACGAAATGGATCTTCTCACTCGCAGATGAAACGTTAAGTAAATGTATATAGTGTCTAATGAGAGTGAAACACAAAATCTCCAGGCATTCGTCCCATAAAAAGTTTTATTGATGCATAGCGTAATATTTCTACAGACCCCCGTCGGCTCGGATTGATTTCCGTTGGGTTTGACGCTCACGACGACGGCTGGGGGAAAAGGAACCAGGGTCACCTATTCCTGGCGCTATTCCTTTTACTCAACTTAAAAGATCTGGGTTGCTTGCAAAATTCACAGAAAAAATTCAAGGGAACAAGGACGATATTCGAGAAAAGGCAAACATTCGCCTTTTTCATTAATCAGTCCACTCCACTCCCATGCAACTTCAATGAATACGTCACCTTCATCTATGCACTGCCCCGCGAGCCGCTCCAAGGACGATTTAAGGACAACAGACAAAAATACAGGGAAAAGTAAAAATGAATCTGCGGGAGGGAGGCAAATTACGATTAATGAGGCGTGTTTCGGTAGGACTAGTGTCTCGATCTGCTCTCTTTGTAGGTGTTTGGGGAGAAATAATTATTGAAGCCTGGAAGGAATAACTTACACCTGTCCGACAGATGTAGTGTGCGGGTTGAAATAGCCACCATGTTGACTGCACGAGATCTTGATAACAATGCAAAAGTAGAAAAAATCGGCTCCCGAAAAAAAAGAACCTAATTATGAATTTATCATGATGGCAACATCAAGTACTAAATCCTAATTCCTCAACTTAGACACCTACGTGTGCGATTGTTTTTCAGCGAAGGGCCATTAATATAATTTAGGTCCCATGGAAAGGATGCCTAAGCACCTAATATTAGTTTCAACATGTCACATAACTGAAAATCTGTGCCAACGTCTCATTGACAGTGCGACATTTTTATAATTGGCTATTCTCACGCTATGCCAATCACTTATTTCATTTTATCACAATCGAATGCGGGGCTTCATGTCTGGGATAAGGATTGGACAAATTGATCCGAAAACGCTGGGAAACACATCGAGCCAAATTTCGAAAGCCACATTTCACAACTTCGTCTACAGATACCATATAAAAATGACATAATTTCCTCCTAAGGTCATAAGAAAATAAACACAAAGTTACTAACAAAAATATGGCTGTGCCTTACACTGTACTATTACAGACATTTTTATCCGAAAATAGTGAAGTGGAACCGTAATTGGCTTCGTGGATATTAATTTTTTTCCCGACACTTGGGATATATGTTAGGTTCCGGGACTACAACACGTTTATAGGCCAAATTCTAATGTTCATGCATAGCTGCACAGCGAGAATGAGGCGGTTCCAAGAACAATGACCATTGATTGCAGAAACTTTGGCGTAATTTGTTAGCAGTAGAGCTTCCATCAACTTTCTCGTCCTGATTTTATTTACTTAAACATTCTCCGAACAATTGACACCCGAATAATTTTTTCAAGCACATCGCTCGTGCAAAAAACTAAGATACTAAATCTTAAAAGCGAAACTAACAAATATTCATAAATACTTTATTTCTCTTGGTCCGTCAATAAACCATTTTTAGCCACAAACTCGAATAAGTTGACACATGCAGTTTCTCAATGATTATAGTGGTCTAGCATAATCAAAATAAAAAAAATGAAATAACATTACCAAAAAAAAAAAAAATGAAATTACAAAAATTGGCAATTGATCAAATTTTCTCACAAAACGCCCCTTTCACTAGAGACGTTTACCTTTCACCATCACGTATTCTGGAGTGACTATTTTCCTTCTTCTTTTTCAAAATTCTAGCTTTCTTCCTCCCGATTTAATTTGAACTAAGTTAAGTATTAGTATAATCCTAAGGCGTCTCACGCGATAGCCTAATTCTTCTTCCGTAACCTAATCAAACCTTCATTTTTGATATTCCACGGAGGAAGCCAAGGGAAACAATATTTCTCAAAACATTATGCATGACTGCTTAACTGATCACCGAGCACAGGCCTCATTCGAAGTTTGACAAGAGATCCTTCACGGAAAATACGATTAAAGTAAAAGTACAAGAGATACCGGTGTTGACTAAAACTACTCGAGACCACTGTTATCGATTCTGGCATTACAGTTCTCACTTCAGTAGACAACATCGAATTTTTCCGACCAACATTTCAGAAGGCAGAGCCATTATCAAAGAAAATTAGGTAAACGCTATTTTCGCCACGAAATAATCGGCCCTCTAGGAAGCTCGTCGATAACGCTGTCACGAAAGACTTAACGGAAAGGCAAAAGGACCCAGAGATACACAGAAACAACACTCGAAAATTATATTTTTGCGGGTGAGAAGCTCCGGGCCTCGCCTGACAAGGGACTGCAGCATTAATGCAAAGTAAATTTAAACTGGGAGACGGGGATGCGGACTTATTGACTTTCCTCGGGAGCAGAAACGTTCCCGAGTCCCTCCTCCGGCTGCGGCCGGGGCTTGCCAAGAGATTGCGAAACCAAACATGGAAGAGAAAGCACTGCGGGCTTAAAGGGGGGGAGGGGAGGGGAGATGACTGAAGAAGAGTAAGATGTTACAAAACCCTAAGAGCGACGAAACTGACACGGAAGAAAACATGCACTGCCAATTGGATGCCCGTTTAGATCGATCCTTCTAACGAGAGGGAAAATTGGAGGATCTCCCCGTGAAACCACCATTGTCAATTTCACGCACTTTCAATGTTTTCGGTTGAAGTTGGAGAACAACTCCACGATAAATACGGTTCAAACAGGTGGAATGCGGAAACGTAATAGCACGGCTGCTCGATGATCCCATTTCAACATCGATTCGCAACGAAGGATGAGCTTCTCGCACGGGTTGCGACAGGGCATCGAAAGGAAAACGGAGAATCGGATCCACGATATCGCCAACTGTATCGAATATATGTACATGAAATCTTCTTCACCGAGCAACTGTTACTCATGGCATTACATCACTCACTAGATTTTTTGACTCATGATGAGTGGCCATCAAGGACACGGATATATCACGCCAAAATCACATCCTGTCGATTTGGACGTGATATTTAGAGTTGTGTAGTTTATAGTAATAATTTGCACGCGAATTTCGTCATCATCAGTTGAGTTGGCCTTTTGAGTATCTCTACCTGAAAAATTACTTACCTCATCTAGTGTCTATAAATGCAAAAATAAAAACTGTGAATTGCATTGGACGATGAAAGAATATTGAGCAGTAAATATCAGTATTTTATTAAATACTTATTTTTTCTTGATTAAAGAATAGCAAATACATCGCATACACCAATTTAATGGATAAACGTCAATTGCTTCTCTTTTTAGCTACTCTCCCCCATCGGACAGATTTCAATTTGACGCCTGAAAAAGCTCTAGACCATTCCCTAACCAAGTAGTCATTCTTTTATCAGAGAATTCACTTCCAAATTTTCTTCCCTTTCCTAGTCATATTTTCTCATTTCTCAGTCACTTCATCCGGTTCACTGCCTCCTCAAGAATTCTTCTCCTAAAACTATTTCTCAATTCAACTTTCGAAGTACTAGCAGTACTTTAAATGTCGATAGCACTACTAATCCATAAATTCGCCTTTTGATCTATGGACGAACACTGATTCATCGCTTCACTGGTTTCACCGCTAAACTTTTAAAATAAAAACGGAGGGAGAAAAATGAAAACCTTTTATGACCATAGTGTGTCTCACGACCCGCCACGTGCAGCGGAAAACCTGGCCGACTTTTCTTCTATGCGACACATGGCGGTGCTATCGCAAGAACAATAAACACAGCGTCTTCTCACGGAACTGCAGCGAGGGGAAATAGAGGGTGAAACGCACGCGATATACGCAGACAGACAGACGGAAAAAGATATTTGTGCCCGGAAGGGGGGTGTTATGTGGCTTATCTCCATAGAACTAGCTTCGCCCAACGGAGTCCGTGGTGAGGAGGGTATCTATCTACCTACACATAGTCCGACCGTAGTGAGAGAGATACCGTGCACACACGGCCATTCTTTTCTACTCCACGCTGCCCGTGGATATCAGCGACTCATTCGCGTACCTACGGCCGCCTCTCGCCTTAATCCCGCGGCTCTGCCGCCGAGTGTACGACCAGCCACGCGCGGAAAACGATAAATTACTACCGCTAGTCGCACAGCGTGATAACGTCGTCGTTTTAAAAGTGATTTCTGAGGGCAGGCGAACAATGACTTCAGACCTTTTCAGCGTCTGAAAACGGGAAGTCTCCCGTACCTTTCGCACGTTTCCGAAAACATGGGCTCCGTTAAAAAGGTCGAAAAAAAGGACCTACCTACCGTAAATTATGGCGCGGGATTTTTCCTAAAAGTTATGACTTCTGCTGCGCTCTTCTAGGGGCGAAGTTCAGTGCGGGACGCAACGCTGCGCCAGTAGGTTTCACCTAAGGTCCGCATTTCGTAACGCACCATTCTGGAACGTGGATTTGCGACGAGAGGATAAAGCATTGCAGACCTCAAGAGAAATATGCACAAATTTCGCCACATCTTATTGTTAGTCGCACGCAGTCGATTCTCGGTTTAAAGTCACGAGAAGCCATTATTTCCTATTACGATTCATGGATAATGAGACACAAAGGTAACCTACCACGCAGAGATTCTGAAATGGCTGATTTGCCAAGCTACCTTAGGCTTACAACAAGGACTGCAAAACTGAGATTTCGACCCGAACTAACGGAACTCCCGATGGTCAGTTGGAATTTATTCCTGTGATGGAAATATAGCAGTCCATTTGTCCTACTTAAGTCACAATTTTTTCAGAATGCTCCAACAAAACATGCAAGAAAAAGATACAAGAGTAATATTGGAAAACAATGAAGTGGAGTAAGGATGAATTCTCACAGAAAAAAATATAAAGATATAGAGAGGGAAGCAGGTAATTAGACAGGAAGTTCATGACCGTAATAGAAGAAAGAATGCTCAGTGGGGATGATATGAGCCAAAGAATAAGATTTTATGATAGATTAAATACAGGTAAGAGGACGCAGACGAGAGGGAATTATGTGAAAAAACAGGCGTTCACGAGAAAAGCGACGAATTAAGAAATACATGTATGATCAACCAAACCTCCCTTAGATCGGCAGAGCCTTTATAACAATAGTCAATCACAGGGGCATGAAATCATATTTTTTCGGAAAAAATCCCCAGGGCATACTCACAGGACCAAAAGCAGTAGTGCAGCACTTGCAACTCCAACAATCCACACCGAAAGATATGCCGCACTTCACGAAAATCTACGAAAGTGGTACTTAATTAACCGCTGTGAAACATACCCCTCGGACGCGTAATCTCATTCCCCAATCCCGTAATACGGGGAGATAAAAGAGGGATGCAGGTCCTGCTGTTGCCGGGATTTTGCGGGGATCGGCCTGCACCATCCCTTATACTCTTATTTGAGTCCTACGTCAAGAATCCCTTTGATGCATCCGGATTCCCTTTTTTTCTCCTCCTCCCGGAGAGATTCCCAGCCCCGGCGCGCTCTCCGATATCCGGAAGAAAGAGTGATTTATAAAACCCCCTTACCTCTCCCCGACAATAGCTGGGAGTCTCTCCGGGGCACACGTTTGCGGAAGTATGTATTTCTATCCAACAATCTGTATTCGAGGAGGGAAGGGAAAAAAAGCGCGCTCTTTGTTCTTGCAGTTCCGATTGCGCCTTCCGCGGACTGAGGACGACAGCCGCGGATTTGATCACTACGCCTGGGATGAGAGACACAGACAGACTGGGGAGGCGATCGTCGACCTAACCACAGTATGAAATCCATAAATTTCGCCAGAAAATATTTGACGAAAAAATTTAATCCTACTCCCCCTCGTATATCTTACCGTCTATAGGAAAGAACCTTACTCGAAAACATGCTCGAAAATGTTCACAGAACTTTTCACTCACTTCCTGTTCAACTTCAAACGCACACCGGGGAATCGAATTACTGCCGCCGTCGGAGAGGCGATTCGCCATTCCGTGAGGCGTGGGTCCAAATCCAGGTAACGGGAGAATTCGCCTTTAAATAATCCCTTTTATGTTGGTTATTTTATTATCTGGATGGTATGCAGGAGAAAAATGGGGATACTAGTATAAATATTAGAAAAGGAATAGCATTAGCATAGAGACGTTCAATCATAGGTTAAAATTAAAGATGGGGGCCTCGGGTAAGAGTGGTGTAGAGTCTATACGATTTCTCTATAGCTTTTAAGGCTTCACAACTCTAATCTAGGTAGCACTGAAAAACGTGGAACAAAATCAATACGAACGCCGCCTATAATATAATATTTTTAAACTAAAAACCACCCTACAAAGGATGAATCCATGGAATGGCATAATCCTCACCCAAATATTTAAATGAGAATTATTAGTACATGTGTGTCGTGGAAAATTGGTACGGAGGGAAGTCTGGCAAAATAAGTTTCCGATATGGCAATGAACAGATACCTTGGTCAATTTTCAGCACCTTCGATAGCAACAATCCTTTTTACACAGGAGTCGCGCGCTATATTCATCAATATCTCACAGCTTTGTTACTTCTAAAGAATAACAAGGAACTCTTGATTCATTCATTGCTTCATTACGCTATCTTTTTGGAGATAATCCCATACAGACGAAACATGCTCGTGCGTATCATACTGGTCTCAAAAGCATTTGAGAATTTGTACCAGCTGTTGATGATAGTCCAAAGCTACATCTACGAGGCAGTCAACTCGTGATTATCAACTCACCTCAAGGTTTCACCTCCGATTATTCTCAATCCCTTATACCGACACAATTCCCAGCCGGGAGCAAACAACAGAGCGTTAGTAATCACGTCGGAGTATGATGAGTATACGACAGCAATTTCGCACTGCAAAGACTATGAGGATGGAGCTCACTGGCTGGGTTAAAAATTTCTCAATACTTCGGCGGCTTCCTTCTAAAGAATTTTCCTGGGTCAATTACGATTTGATCCAATCGCTCCACCCAACTCACAATCCGTTGCCTACCCACTCCTCGTACCTATTTAGCTGAAAGGGACTTTTTTTAGCTTCCAAAAATAAACTTCATCTAAAATGACTTTCCTAGCGTTCATTTTTAAGGAAGCCTTAGGAACTTAGGAATGAAACGAACTAGAAGCCAACTCAACACTAAATATATTCCAGATGAGTTCCAAATAAATGACGGGTATTTCTGCCAGCCCTCCAGTCAGTATAGGAGAGCAACTTTTCAGACGTTAACAACATAAATGATAGGACACGATTGGGTTAAGTTTAACCCTTAACGTACTCTACCCGCAAGATGTATTCACCTGCCGCGATGAACACCAAAGGATGTCAAGCGGAAAAGGGTTTTAAGGACCAGGAAACGAACCACAGATGTTTGACATTCCGGGAAAATGCGCCGACCATTACTGAACATGGGCCCGGAAAGAGGAAGGTCCTTGATTCGATTCCCGATTTAGGAAACCCTTTCCCCTCTGGAAATTTCCTAGGACCCTTGATGTGGCATAAAACATCAGCAGAGCATCTCGAAAAAGGTTAAATAAAAGTAGGAAATGTTACGATCTTAGAAATGCTGGTCGAAAGTTCCTCGCACTTGCGCAAAAACCCATTTTCGGCCTGATTGTGCCTTATTTGGATCAATTACCAATATAGTAGGAGGTGTAAATGAGAGAGGCAATTCTCTTCCGCGACTTCACCGAGGCAACTTTCAATCGCTGCAAACCTCTTTGCTTTTCATTATTCTTCGCAAGACATCGAAGTGTCGCGAACTTTCAACCGAGCTATACTTTTCTCGGAAAAAATGAACAACTATGATCTGAATTGGCCAACGTATACACTATACATATACAAGAGATTTTCAAAATACTCCTCATAAAAGAGCCGCGCCATCGATCTGTGGGCTCTTTGAGGGATCTCCATTCAGCCAGAGGGGGAGCGAGTAGCCAATTTAGAAATTCTCTGAACTGAACTTAGTGAATCTTGGAAAGGTGTAATCCCTAGTATATTTGGTCCCGGGAGGCCGAGAACATTGAAAACTCGTGGGTATTTCGTCCGACATAGTGGGAGGAAGGTCGACGAGGGATGCAGGTGAACATCGAGAGGAGGAGAGTTGGGAGGAAGAAGAGAGGCGGAGGGCGGAAAGCAGTAAGGAGACCCTGGTGGACGTGACGCGGGCTTAACGGCGCATTAATTAAGTGAAGGGATGAGAAGAAGCGGCGAAGCCCCACGCTTAAACTCCTGAAACACGATGGGGAGAAGGGAGGAGGTTCGAGAGGATACTGCGGGTGTGGGGAAGAAACAGCAAAGTTAGGAGAGAACAAAGAGGAACAAAGAATAGAGAAGCATAGATCGAGCAAGAGGAAATACTGCAGCGAAGACTATTTCGGGCGTGGGCGTTAGGCTACAATATGAGTGATAGGGGAAAAACAGTGTTGCGCCAAAATAATATATTTTCGTCGGTTATTTTATATTAATATAGTAGAATAAAAGTAAGGAAGCACTTTTTCAAAACATATATTCGGAGTGTACTCTTATATGGCAGTGAAGCCTGGACAATTACAGCTGGCGAGCGGAAGAGATTGACGGAAAAGAAGATGAACTGTTATCGAAGACTGATGAAGATCAAATGGACGGAGAGAACCACCAACAAAGAAGTCCAACGAAAAGTTGGAGATAAAAGAAGCACAGTGAAAACTATAAGAAGAAGAAGAGACAAACTTATTGGACACATTTTGAGACACCATATCCAATTGAAAATATAATTGAAGGAGAAATGAACGGGAGAAAATAAAGGGGAAGACCTAGAATAGAATACATCAGGCAAATAATGAAGGACGTCGAAGAGAAGAACTACGAAGGAATGAAGCGGTGAGCTGTATGAGAGTGGAGTGGAAAATTGTATAAAACCATCATTCGGATTGAAGACTGCAGATGATGATACTTTAAGAGAAAATGTTTTTGTCTTATTTTATGCAGATTTTTTTCTAACAGTTTTCTTGTCGATTTATTCATTGGACGCAGGTCATTCTATCTTAAGTTGATCGACTATTCATTATTATCATTCACTAATTCATTCATCATCAATGGTTTCACCACTTGCTCGTACGCACTACCAAACAATTATTCTTTCCACTAATGTACGATAAGAAGATGGATGGAGGAAGATGCATGAAGAGTTCCTGATGAGGGAGAGGGAAAGTGAGGAAGGTAAAAAGAGAGAGAAAATAGGGACTGCAAAAGAGGATATTGAGGGACAAAGAGAAAGTGAGAGGGAGACAATAGAACAGGTTGGATACGGATAACGATGAGACAGGCGGAGAAAGGGAGGGAGAGTACCGGCGAAAATAATGAGAGAAGAATAAAGCAGGGGACAAGAGAGAGAGAGAAAGGAGAAGACAAAGGAAGGTTGCAAGAGAGATCGAAAGAGAAAGTGTGACACTGACGCTTTCTTTAATTTTAGTGAGAAGGAGAGAAAAGAAAAAATGGAAGGACGAAAGGAGGGAGAGGCTTAATTATACTATAAAAGGGACACTGGGATTAGAGATATCAAGGTTATCAGTGAAAGAAGGAAGCAAAAACGAGTGAGAGGATGACAGGTAAGGAAGAGTGAATAAGAGATAGAAAGGGGGGAAAATATTATGGTATTTTCTTGATTATAGCTAGGGGGGAGGGAAGTACGGAAGAATGGGCAAAGGAGGAAAAAGGAAATTTATAACAACGAAAGAGACTGTGACAAAGGGGAAGAGACGGGTAGAGAAAGAGTACAAAAAGTAGGCATAAAAAGGGGAGATGTAGACAAAATAGTTACGCAAGATTCGGAGGGAGTAACCATATGTGAAGCCAGCATTCCGATGTGGATGGATCCAGAAGTACTCCCATTTGCATGTACAATTCTTGTTAAGCAGGCAATTACTATCTGCTTCTTCAGCTCACCATACTATATTCCCTGCTAACACGCAGTTCCTCTCGTCTACCTTTACCTTACATTCAGCGTCATATAACCCTCACATTTACCGGTTCAAACCATCTACTCTGCCTCCTTATCTCCTCTCCTAACCTACCACGCCGAGAACTTCTCATTTGCTCTTCTTTTCGTCCATTGCACCTCCTACATCCTCTTTCACACTCACATCCCAAAAGCCTTAAAATCTATTCTCATCCTCTTTCCTTAGGTTCCAGGTTTCTACACCCTTCAATTCTGGGGAGGGAAAATTATATTAGTATTTTCTTTATTCAAATGAAAGGAAGTTTGAGAAGGGAGCGGGAATGAGAGTGAGGGGGAGCTTAGACGGAGGGAGCGATAGGTTGAGTGAGAGGTGTGGGCCAAGAGGAGAAAGGTCGATATCGAAGGTGCCTTGGGAAAGGGGGGGGGGGGCGATGGGAGGAGAGGTGTCCCGGGCGCCCAGCGTCGCTTCTTCCCTCGGGACCTCACCCAGCGTCGGCCGCCGCCGGCGAAGCTCCCTCTCACGCCTCGTGGAACGGCGGCGGGCCCGCTCAAGACCCCTGCGGCGGCAGCCATTCTCCCATGCTTCCGCATCCATCACGTTTCGGGACGCGGCCGGGGCACAATAGGCAGTCCGCTAAAGTACGATATTTTTCCGCATTTCGGACTTTTAAAAAATTATACGTAGTACCGCAATTCGCACCGCACTAATTAGCAGTATAAATTAACGCCGTGGTAGGAAAATTTATCAACTTCTTACTAAGAAAAATTATAGATTCGGTACCACGACAAAATATCAGTTTCGAGGAAGATAAGAGAGGAAGTGTCGGAGATGGAGAGGGAGAAAAGAAAAAAAATGGGAGAGAACCGGAATAAAGGACGTACATGAAAATGTGACGGCGTGTGGAAGAGGATGATATAGGAAGAATGTGAGACAAGCGCGGAATAGAAAAGAAGAAAATAGGAGATTTAGACGATATGTAGGGAGGTAGAATGCATGAAGATCTAAAAAGAGAGTGACAGGAAAGTTCACACACGACCCTGGTACGGAGTGAATTGAGATGGGGCCTGCACAAAAACAACTAGCAATGAATGGTGAAAACCCGAATAAAGAATCAGTACTCTACCAAAGAAAGATTTAGTTTTTTTTCCCGGAGTATGATTTGAGTGAAGCGTTCACGGGTCTTCCACTACGCTAGGAAATGGGCTGCCGAGGTTTCGATAGGTGACTCTGTCATCGTCATCAGGGATGGATCCTACCGGTCATGGTACGTTTTATATGGGTCGCTCCCTATCTCCTTTTCCATTTTCAAACATCTTCCAATTATTTCTCTCTCTATCTCAGCATGCATCTTTTATCTCTCTCCATCCCTTCCACTTTGCTTATCTTTCTCGTCCCTCTTCCCCGCTTACTCAGAATCCTATCCTTAATAGCGGTCTCAAATATGTACTCTCCTTCAATCACTTGTTCCATCCACCTTCTTTGTCATCTCCTTACCCTTATCCAGCAACTTCTCTCTTCTCTTAAAGAACCCCAAAATCTACGCCTAAAGTATCACTAGCCATAAACTCCTCAACAGTAACAATGAGGTGTGTTAAGAGAAACATTGGGTAGATTTTGGCACTAGCATGCAGAAATATTTTTAGCATAAAGTGGCTTTCTATGCATTTAATTTTCAAAGAAGTAATTCATGTTGTAAATCATCAGTCTCCACATAAACTGCTAACAACTGCTCCAAGCACAACGGGTAAGGTGACGATGAACCTTTCTAAAGCACTGCGTAAGCATCTGATAAAAAAGAAAATGTACTGATTTTCATTTCATAGTCTTACATACCCAAGACCTTTGAGCCGTATTGAACTAATCCTATATGTATTATGATATTAGTCCCAAACGCCTGTAAGGATTCGATGAAGCTACACGCTCACTCTAGGTAATCGCGATAAACGTGGTTCACGGACCTCTTCAAGGTCTTCCTAAAAAACTTCTGGGGTTCAAGGACCGCGGATTAAAGAGTCCGCGCTCAATTTTTTGCCCATATCTCACCACTTTCCCCATCGATGATGACAAGAAAGCAGCACGCAGGCTTCACTCACGCGCCCCACCTGAGCCGGAGATATGGACACACAGAAGTGTAAATCCCATTCATTTCTCGAAATCTGATACAAAATTACGGCATTCGACCCGGCGGTGAAAAAGGCCAAACATGAGGGTTGGTGAAGATGAAGCTGGGCTGATACGGGAAGGCGTATAGCTGAGCGAAAAAAATATCAGTCGCTAAGCGTGAGGAAAGGTGTTTGTTATAGACCATAAACTGACAAAAAGGCCGCACCAAATTAAAAGCTACTTCCACAATTTCCATTATCACTCTCTGAAATGAACCACTTTAAATCAAGAGCACTCTTGCATGGGAAGAAATGCTGGGTTGGGAAAGGGAAGAGAAGGGAGAATAAGACAAGAGAATATTCGAATAAGCGCAGGGAAACTAGGATTTATCAAGCGAATGGCATGAAGGTTCTCCCAAGAGAAAGTCAAAGAAAGATGCTGCTGTATTCTAGTTAGGCCAATTCGAATATCCCGCGAGCATTTGGGAACCTGCACAGAAAGATTTAATACGCGAAGTAAATGAAAAACAAAGGAAAGACGCATGATTCGTTAAAAACTGTTATGAGCGAACAGTGTTAAACAGCTGATGGAAGGACTAGGTTGGGAGCCGCTATTAAAGCTACCAAGTAGAGGCTTAGATATCTTTAAAAATTCAAATCAGGTGAGTTTCAGCACGGAGAATATTATTTTGACCCCGTGCTATGTCTCTAGAACTGATAGAAGCGACAAAAAAGAGAGATACACTGCTGAACTGATAGGTAAAAAAATCTCTCCTTTCCACACAACAATAGTGATTATAACAAAAACATTTCTTGCAGACTGATACCTCATATGCAGGACTCTTTCCCAACTAGGTTTTTTCCTTACCTTCCCATTGATTAAGAGACGATGCATAAGTAATATAGTATTCAGGCGTCTAAAACAGTGGGTAAATTAAATATCAGTGGTATCCAAAATAAATATGGAGTTGAAGTAGTATTTTCTGTTCAATGCAAATCAAAATTCAGCCCAAAGCACAGTCGATAGGATTTGAAATTCAGCATCGTGTGATCTAGAGACACGATAACGCTGGCACAAATGCACGTGAAATCGACCGGTATCACATCAAAGAGAAGGAATTCCTTCTCGTAAAAGGGGAGGAATGAGATCAATAGCTATTGGCTACGTTCAAAATGTTGAGCCTCTCGCGGCAGGAATCAAAAGTAAAAAATGGAAGGCAGCCAACGAAGTTATGCTAGTGTTAACGAACCTGCATATGCAGAATTGCCACGAGGATTGCGTTGAGCTTCACAGACCACATCAACACTGCATCTGTAGTTTGTTTGCTACAGTGAATTGTTGAACGTTACATACATTACTAGTTGAAAATATCCACGGAAGCAGAGTAAAGTCGAAATGCGCACAAAGAAAAGTTTCATCAACGGTATACGTAACAACGTCATTCTTAACAATGGAACAATATTGCTTATGTTCTCAAGTAATCGCAGACAGAAACAAACTTTGTCATCTTTCTTTAGCCCTCACTCATTAGTGCCCCAAATCAATCGCATTTTAATTCGCTTTCTCCTTAAAATTCTTCAGAGATAAGCATTAACAATCAAACTGATTTGCAGCATTAGTAATCTTCGTAATGTGAAAATGATAAATGAGTTATACTTATAAATCATGAGGTTCACTGAATTGTCTGTATCATGTGAACATCTTGAGCCTCTTTTCCACGTAATTTAGAGGATAACCGCCGCACGTAAATCAGTTGGCCAAAAAATGGACGCACAGACGGTACTAGTTTTATTTAAATCATAAATAATTTGTTATGTTTGGAACAATCCTTTCCTTCGTAAAATCTACCACAGGGTCATCTGCAAACTAAAACTAACCAAACGATCAACTTTTCTTGTCTTAAAATTCTCTAAAATAGACTGTAGAAATCACTCCAAAGATAAATCTATAAAAAGGGAGGAGTACATATAAAGGTGTCAGATAAAGGAAAACAACTGGTAAACAACGCAACTTATGACCTAGCGTAGGGGAAGCACAAACAAAACATTTGTGACGCATTAAAGAAAATAGGATTTATTAAGCGAATAATATCTAGGAAAAGTGGATGAAAAAGTAAAAGAGAAATGCTATTTTGCTCGAGTTAGGCCACATCTCGAACACACGGCGAGCATTGGACCCTGCACGGAAAGATATGATTCGCGAAATTAATAAACACGGAGGAAAGACGCACGCTTCATTAAAAAATCCATATCGATTGAAAAACAATAGTAACTTTCCACACTCAATATATTTTTACAAGTTAAGTACAAGTTAACCAACCATGGTTTTATTACTTAATGCTATTATCAAGGTGCCATTAGGTGCTGAAACCACAGTCGGTTAACTTGTACTTGTTAAAATATAATGAGTGTGGAAAGTTAAAATTATTTTTCATTCGATAAGGATATCAAGAATTTCCTCAAAGTTCAGCCTAATACGCTTTTATATGTCCTTGAAAAATGCCACGAGTAACCAGAGAAAGTAACACAGCTGAAAGACGGATTATGGGCCTGCACGCTCTGCTTAAATTACTAGTTAAATTCTGATCAGACGAGTATCATTACGACACGGAGTATATAATTTCGACCCCGCACCACATCCCTAGAACTGATAAAAGCAACGAAAATAAGAGGGATACCTGGCTGAACTAATAGGTGCAAAAATTCCTCTTCAAGGCGTACCTAACATCAGTGACTACTAGAACAGAAAAACAGAGCGAAACACTGAGATACACCAATTAAAATGCAATTCACATTCGTCTTATTCCACTTCCCATTTGCATTTCGAACTCCATCCCCTTCTCATGACTGGCCTTTTCCTGCCACAAGCCGCTCTGGCGGATCACATAATTTGTTTCACACACGCAGGATCGCATAATTTGTTAAGTTTTAGTTTATAGTTCATTTTTAGAACAAGAACGAAAAACTCAAAATAATATATATGCCGGCCTTCAGGAACTCTTGAGGAGAAGCCTAACCACATCATACAAACAAATTAACATTATTTTAAAATTTCCTTCCTCAGCCATGAAAGATATGTAAACAGAAGTAAACGACCAAAAGGAGTTACAAACAAACAGTTACAAACGGCTATTGTAAGGGGTCAGAACGTTTTCAATCACTCTTTCATACAAGTAAATATTGTAAATAAACTGTAAAAGTCAATTCTGCAAACCTTTTAGATATCGTTTCCAATTTTTTTTTCAATGTAGACGTTAAAAGTCCAATTAATGTTATGTTTTTCTTGAACGCGCTTAAGTTGCTATGCAAATTTCACGTCGGGTTATTAGGCTACTTTCACATTTTTTCCATAAACCGATCTTTCCCCCTGAATACATACTGTCTTTCACTGGGACCTTTATAACACACTTTGTGAGAGTGGTTCATTCGGTGAGGATACATTATTTCCCAAAATCCCGAAAATCCTTGAGACATCCCTCGAAACGAAGTGTATTAGCGCGCCCTATACTCTCACGTGAGACGCATCCATTTCGGGAGATAACGATCCCCGTCCCCGGGATAAGTCGGGAGCAGATAAATCCTCGGGAGTCCCATTCCACCGTTACGAACCCGAGAGCAAAAAAAAAAAACATTCCCGAATATTTAAGGAGAAGAGAGGGGAAACGATGCTGCCCCAAGCCCAACTCGCCCGACCGCCCCCTGGGAAATAATGCGGACCCTATTATCGAGCCGCGTGTACCTCTTGCGACATGACTTTTGGCATGGGATGTCACCCGGCAACGCGAGAGAGAGATGAAGAGAAAAAAACGCGAGGAATGCAAATGATGGACGCAGGAAGGGAGGAAAACGACCCGGGAATCGTGCGGTAATTTATGAGTTGACGAGTGGCCGCGTGTGTATGGCGTTTATTTAAAAAGAAAATAAATAAACGTATACACATGGAGCATGGGGATGGAAGAGAGAGGACCTGATATCTGATGGAGGAGATAGCAGATTGGTCCGGGCTTGAAACGCAAAGGATACGCGGCTGGGAGAGCGCCTGGAAAAAGAGAGAGGAAGATAGAGGAGTTCTGAGAACGAGAGGTTTTAGAGAACATAATGGAAAAGGGAAATGAGATACAGGATGAGGAAGCTCTGGGGAAGAGGGTGAGGGAGAGAAAGGGACTTCTCGGGGAGAAATGGGATACAGGGATGAATTGCCGTCCCTAAATGACGTTTCGCTGCTCCTGGCCTTTTTCAATCCTTCCACCATTGTCACACTCCGTCACGCGTGAGAAAATCCTCGCAAAAATGATGTCTAGTCACTCCCTTGAAGTAAATAGTCCCAACCACGCTCTCCCAAACAATTTTACAGGAAATCCGTGTATTATATTACTACCAAAGTATATTTACTCCACCCGGCACGAATCTTACATGGCCGTAAGCGGATTTTGACCTAATGCGCACTTTAATACTTGCCTAGTGAAAACGTTTAAATGGCTTTGACTTGGAAGTTCTATAATGCGTTCAAGACGAAACAGCCAGTATGGAATAAGTGACACATTTTGTTGCACCAAGTCGCTCTCTCATGTATGTAATCCACCCAGCAATATCCAAGAGAAACAAATAAAAACCGCGCGTCATATCTCAAACACAGAACATGTATCATCTTGGCCTTTCACGAAACGATATGAAATCAAAATACTACAATGGCATAAGAGAATTTTAAGGTCAAAATAAAACCTTTGGCAAAAATGTACCGACGTAATATGACGTCAGGTCACTCACTGAAGTAAATTTGCCCCAAACTCACTTTCTCGATATTTTTACAGATTATTCTTACATCATATCCCAATCACAGAATTCTTAGTTATCCTCAAGCAAAACTTACTTACAATAAAATTTTACCGCATAAGAGAATGTGTAAGGCATAATTAAGCTGTTGGCCAATAAACAGGACATTTAAATACGCCAAGAGACTCCGTCCAACATGTATCTCCACCAACACACTGAATAATTTTGCAGAATATCGACAAGTTCCTATTAAGTATTGATATTCAAAAATTACGGCAAAGGAACCGTTTAAAATTAAAAAAATAAGATCATTAGCGAAATGGACAAAAAGTATTTTACGATACATTTGATTACGGCTTCCGATTCGTTTTTTGTGAGTAAAAAAAATTTAATTCAGCACTTTTTGCACAGGGTTTTAAACTCGGCTGCAGATAGATTGCATACCAGAGCACGCAAGGCACCTAATTACTCACATAAACACAAAATTCGGAGACGTCACGGATAATAAGACTCCTTGTCTCGGTTAAGCGGAACATAATAGATAACTCTAAATGTGTGTAACTCTCCAATATCCGTCGACTACTTTTTTTATTTAAGCCACATGCATATTAGACTTAAATAAAATATTAAAAATTTGTCTTTTTAAGAAGCCAACTTATCGCCTGACATGGGTCAATTATGCCATAACTTTAAATGTTTTTGAGGTTGTTCTTGACCATGAAGTTATTAATCAAATTGGGTTATTTTTGGAGATTAGGTCAATTAAACATAAAAACTTCCGCCAAAGTTTCAACCTTTAATTAGATCATCATCAGGGCTGTAGCAGTACAACAAGTGAAAACAGTTATAAAAATATGTAATACATGAAAATATATATTAAAAATGATAAGTTTACATTGAAAATTAATTTTTACCTTCAGCTTATAATGGTTTCCTAGTAACAAAACAAGCAACACAACTAGAGACAGACTGAAAATACTATACTAATTTTAAAAACATAATAAAAATATTTATAATAAATTAACAATATCTTAATGAAATATATTATAAAAATTTAAAAAAATATATACATACAATTTATAAAGATAAAAAGCACAGTTATTGATAACATACTTGCACACTTGAATTTATTTATTTCACGAATATCCATAGCATAACATATTCGTATTTAAATTTAAGAAAAAAGGTATTGATAAATTTTGCTTAATTTTTTAATATCCGTTCTGTTATTGTAAGCTAACGGAGATTTAGCAATATGAACCATCTCTTTGAATGTCCTCTTATAAAGGTTGGGTTCGTAATCTAAAATTTTGGCTTCATTAAAGTCGAAAAAATGATTATCGTCTAGAGCGTGGTTAGCCAAAGCACAGGTCCCAGAGTTAGTTTTAATTGATGGCTTATTTTTGCTGATTCTATTTTTGAGGTGTTGTGCAGTTTGTCCAATGTACATCTTTTCACATTCATTGCAAGATATGGAATATACAATATTACTTTTTAAATCCTTGGGGGTTTAAAATCCTTGGACTCTTCAATTTAGAATAAATTGTCTTGTGTTGTGTCTTTTGAGCTTTAAATGTTACGCAAATATTTTCTTTCTTAAAATGTTTTGGTTAGATGTTCTGATAATCCCTGAACATAAATTAAATTAAATTGTTAAGAAGGAAATTTTTTGCGTAACATTTAAAGCTCAAAAGACACAACACAGGACAGTTTATTCTAAATTGTAGAGTCAAACCCCCAAGGATTTAAAAAGAAAGACTGTTTATTCCATATCTTGCATTGAATGTGAAAAGACGTACATTGGACAAACTAAAAAGATTTTATTTAATTTATTAGCACATTAATATGGTGACCTAAAAGCATCATGTGTGAACTACTCTTTCCATACGTTTCTATCAAGGATTCTTTACATTTTGAATACTGAACATTAGATATTCACTTTCGTCCACATACGATCATACACCTATATTATTTTACAAATAGCATTCGCAAGCGATGGGACGGAGCGTGTCCTTCGGTGAATGAATCGCTAGTGGCGACTAGAATCACCCTCCGGTTTTCTTTGGTATTATAATCTTCGGAGGCAAGGGAGGATCCGGATGTTTTTTCAAACGGTAAATTCTAATGGCAACTACAAACCATTATCAATGCTCATCAACCAGGCTTTACTTATAATAGTTCAGTGGTATTCCAACTTTTTTGCACAATCCCCCATTTCACTATGGCTCAGAATATGATTCCCTCTTCCCAACATGAATTTTTAAATAATAATCCGATTCCGCAAATGAAACTAATTCACATGCTAAAGAATCGATTTTAATGTGGCAATGAACAAAAGATTGCGAACGCCACAAAATAAATTAAAACAAACTACAATTGTAGAGATTTTACGTAAACTACAAAACATCACAATTCGCTGAATAGTCACAATTCCCCGTTCTATAGAAAGGGAAATGCAGGGCATTTGAATAAATGCGTGTTAATTGTGAGTTTACTGTTATACGCACGATTTAAATCAGGTAATGTTGATACAGATATACACCAGCTTAAGTATTATGTCAAGCTTCCCCGGCGATTCTTATGGTAGAAATTCCCATGGGTTTTCCACCGGGTGTCTGAGTTATCCTCAGTTATTATGCGCCCAGTCCCCGAGATTTGAGATACTAAGCGGCACACAAGATCAAAAGGTGTATTAGAATACTTGAAAGGGCCATCTGGCTGTTTACCGGGATATTTTTCCATGTCAGAAATAGAGAAGTTCTGGGCATCGACGAGTGAATAAATTTTTAAGCCGTACTGGGCCCGTTTCTTTCTCATATAAACTCTAATTGCACAACACCCTCTGAAGCTGTACATCATTTCTTCAATCGTCGCATATTGACTCATTGTGAAATTATTTTTACAAGCAGAGATAAAATCTGTGAATATTTCCCGAACTGGGGCCAGCCTGTCAACCCTTTTTCATGTCGCTCGATCTCTTCTGTCATCGAATCTGAGACATCGCAAGAGAAAACGCAACCTATGGTTGAACATAGTGGCAAGAAATACGTCAGCACCAGTTCCATCTGAACCGTACAAATCGTCGATTAGAATTTTTCATGCTCCCTGCTACGTACAGCTAACCAAAAAGTGCACGCATTTCGTTGGCTGAAGCATCTTTAGTGTCCTTCTCCCTGACAAATTTACTTTTAATACTTTGAATACACAATTTTGTGTATTTTGTGATATGTTCGACCATGCAATCAGAAAAAAACATTGACCATAACTCTAAAGATGTTTTTGCGCTTTTGGCTGAGCAACGAATTCCAGGCAAACAAGTTACAATGTTGTGATCTTGAGTTCTTGAACTTGAAGGGCGCTTCTGGGACAATTTGGTCTTTTTGTCCCTACCTAAATAAAAAGCATAGTATCATCACGTCCATATACGGGTGGGAGGTCTTCACCACTGTGGTCGGTGTCAGAATTGTGATATGAGTTATGCACTTCATCGGAATCATTGTCATCGTCCTCGTCCAACTCTGGCACTTCCTCATCGGGCATGGACCGAATCATTTCCAAAATTCTCGCCTGATTTACCTCGTACGGATCCATCTTATTTCTTTAGGATAAAATTCCGCTGGATAAAATGAAAATTTTAGTTAAAAAACCCGGTGCAATAACAATATTTCAGTCATTCATTAACTTGGCTTTCACGCAAAATATTTGCAGTAGAAATAACTTATATTTATGGATCAATGTTAATGCCTTAATCTTCCCAGATTTTTCTCCCTTGCACCCGTCTAGGTTCCTCAGGAAAACTCCAGCTAAAATATAGAGTATGTTGCAAGTCAAAATGTTATATTTGCTCAGATTATGCCCGTGGTACTACCTTTAGTACATCAAAGGTTTATCAACAGGTTAAGAGTATTACATCTACTTACAGTTTAAAATATATCCCTTGACGTACTTTCGCCAACGCCATTGCTCGCGCCCTGGTCAACATGACCGAAAGGAGTAAAGTATGTGCAAAGAACACGTGGAAAAATAACTGGATTTGCGAAGTCCTCGTAAGATTATTACGTATTATTAAACAAACTACGGGGTAAAGACCACAACGCGACCAACGCCGGGACTGGAGTTAAAAGCTTTCCCGGTGACTCGTGGAAATTCCCGGCTTTTTCCCGAATTTTTCCCTTTAGCTCCTAATTCCCGGCTTTTTCCCGGATTTCCAGAATTTCCCGACTGGGTGGCCACCCTGTGTATGCTTAGATGGACAAAAATATTTCCTTTCTCATTTTCGCAATTACAATTTCTTCATCCTAGCCACCATGGCTATCATTTTCCTCCCACTTTCCCAGACTATTTTTCTGTATTTTCCCTTCTGCCACGGCGTTCAGCATACCGTTGTGTCATGTTTCCGTCAGATCCCCCAAAAAATATTGCAACGCCATTTACGGAAGGGAACCACGGCTGAGAGGGTATAAATGGGTAAGTAAAGAGAAAAAACAAAAGAAAAGTCCAAAAATGGGCATTTAACCACCATCTCAAAAAAGGCGCTCAGCACACATTTGTTTCCCTATCTCCAAAACCATCTAGATCAACTCGCCCTTTTTTTCCGCGAAAAAAATTGGTTGAACGTCCCCAATCCACACCGGTGGAAACACAGATGAGAAGGAAGAAGAAGACATTTGAATATCCCCCAGCCAGCGGGACGCATAATATTTCACGCAGGACGAGTCGCGCAGATCTCTCCCTCCGCCCACACCACCACCGCCCATCCAAGCCTCTGGACCCCCCGACAAAACCCCGTCCCAGGGATCCCTCCCTGGCACCCTGCGAAATCTCACCAATGGCAAAGCCTGCGCGCCAACTTGGGAAATCCATTCCATGCTCCCACCGAACCCTTTTGCACTGCAAAAAGGGGAGAAACAAGTCATAAAAAATTCTTCTACCCCCCGCCGGCCTCTCTCCATCTCCCTCCTGCATAACTGAATCCGCGATAAGCTCCCGATGCGCGTAAATTTTATCATATGAATGAGGAGGAGCACAAACTGGCCAACGACGAGCATAACGGCGGTCCACACATACCCGAGTAAATATTTATAATGGGCGGTGAACGCATTCATCAAAGAAGGGGGAAGAGGGGAGGGAGAAGGAGGGGTAGAGGTGGAGAAAATAGGAGGGACGCAGCGAATTGACCGCCGAACCGATTTGAGGGGAATGGAAAGGCGAGTTCAGAAGGGATTCTCCGACCCCGGGTGAGGACCACTTGCGAAATCGAGATACAATACTCCACCGATAGTTCGAATCAGTAAGGCTGTCGAACAACTGAATATATTGAACTACTATTTGGATAATTTACCGGTTAAGTTAGGTTTTAATGCAATTCCGTACACATCCTCGAGAATTTTACAGGTGCATGTCCCTATCGACTCACATGATTACCTTCCTCTCAGCATACGTCCTATCTCTCTTCACCCCGTCTATAAAGCATATTTCCTTACTTCCACTACCCCATTAACCCATCATCAGACACTAATATTCAAATTGCAGCTCTCAATTCACGGAAATAAGTAACCTGTTCAAAACCCATTTATTACTGTTTCAGTGATTTACCGATTAGGGTAGATTGAAATGGAAATAAGTAAATATTCTCTAGACTTTTCCTTTACGTTCTACCTCGCTTCAACCCGTCCATAAAGCCATAGAGTAAGTATTTACCAGCATATTTTGTTTGAAAAGAGCAGAAAAAAGGAATAAGCATGGTGTTGGATAGCTGAGGAACACACAACAGTTATAAAAATATTAAAGTATTTAAAAGTTTTATTATAGAAACAAACTATTTCTTGGGCCACACTGGTAGCCCACGCGCCTATCCGTGTTACAATAAGTCACGCGCCTCTGCAGGGCAACAACCAAGCAATAGCCAAGAAACAAACAGTTAAATTACTTGGAGTTCACCTTGAATCAAGACTCTCCTGGAAGGCCCATACCGATATTGCCAGAAAAAAGTCCACTGCGCTTACGGATCCGTCTATCCACTCATCTAACGCCATAGTCCCCTTGCAATAGAAACAAAACTTATTTACAAATCCATGATCCGCCCCCTCCTGTGCTATGGATATCCTGCCTGGACCACGGACACAAAAACGCAACTAAAAATCGTACAAATCCTACAGAATAAAATAATAAGAATCATCGCAAACGCCCCCTGGTATGCAAGTAACGAATACATCCGCAATAACCTTAATATTCCCAACATCGCGACATACCTCCACTCCATAGCTACATCTTTCTCCAAATCAATCGGCAACTTAGGAAAACAAAATATAGACAATATATGGCAATACGAGAAAAACCCCCACTTCAAGTACAATAGAACAAAATTTGCAATAGATAACCACAAATAAACACATTCCTGAACCAATAGCATATCCTACTCGCTATCCGGACGTCAAGCAGCGAGAGCTGAGAGGACGTAGAAAAATGCGCAGTGAAAGTGCCTGCCTGCCGAACTGAGAAGCCGGAGATTTAAAAGCCTGACGGGGAGTTACGAAGAGTGGCAGAGGGGAGGGCGGGAATGAGAGGCATCCTCTCATTCCATCAGGCATTTTAGACGTCACCAAGGAGATAGAAAATAGGGATGTAAAGAGGGAAAAAATTAACGGGAAGAGTATGGAAATTTGGGTAGAAATACTGATGCCTCGGTCAAAGATAGACAATTGTAGACAGAGAATTTCCAAACGCTTATATTAGACAAGATCTATTGCGTCACAAAATCGTTCCACTTGACGACTTAATTTCATTTCGTTCTCCCCCCTCCTGTCTATCTTACTCCAGGGAACTCGCACGGGCTGAATGCACGCTAACGGCTACGCGTCCTGCTCGCCAGATCGGAGGAATTTTTTTTTTGCTATCCCTCAGCCATGCAATACTTGCGTCGAAAAAACAATCGAAACAGTTCCCAATTTCATCCCCGCTAACTCCCCAGTCGGTGCTTGCGCAGGAGGCTCGAGCAGGATCGAGTGCGAATTGGGCCTCTCTCACTCTCTTGAAGCTTGGAATTTTGAATTCGATTCCAAACAACTCCCTGCGGTCCTCGGCGCTTACCAGAAAAACATACAGGCCGTTACCTCGACTAAGATGGACCCATTCTGCGGATTACGTCACGCCCAAAGGCAGACGAATTAGCGTAAGCGTGGATTTACACTGGCAAGTTACTTCCTCAGCTTTCTTCTGCAAGAGCCTGCGAGGAATTTTACTCTGACAAAAATCTTTCGCAGGTTAGTGCAGAGACAGATTGGTTGCTGCTTACATAGGCAACAATATGCTTTGGCAAGCGACTTGCCAAAACTTTAATAAATTATGAAAGCGGACTTGTAGAGCCGTTTACACGTGGAATTTACGGAAAATCGCTTGCTGCAAATAACGTTCGCAGTAAAATTTTCAGAGTAAACCCAGTGTTAATATATTCCGGCAGCGAAATTTTTGAGGATCGAAATGATAAGATGTACCTGCTACAAGTGTATCCAATACATGACTTAGAAGGCTTGCTTGAGTGTTTTCCTATTTTCTGTCATCGACCAGCAGTTTACAGGGGGTTGAGAAAATAAAACTCAAACGAGTATTCATTTGGCGGAACATATTGATTGAATAAAGGAATAACATTAAGCATGATCAAGTGATTAAGCATTTAATATCAAAAGAATACATATTTGCGTTGCTGCCATGGAGAAAAATTTAGCAATATTCAAAATAGGCTTTCTCATGCTCAATTGAATATCTGACCCGGTCTTTTGTGATAGGTTGTACCTACTTGGTGCTCCGCTGTTTTATCACGATTTTTTTAATGTTTACTTAATTTTTATATCCAAGTAACATATTTTGATTTATTGTTAGTTAAATGTCTATAAATTTATGAAATTAATATGAAAATAATTATATGGAGCATTGGAATACTTTTTGACTTTGAAATTTGAATGAGGAAGTCTATTCTGGTGTCAGAACAATCTTTTACTTAAAAAATGTTTTTTCTCCAGAGCAACGCCGGATATTCCAGCAGGTCAAAAATTATCCTTATTCATTAAATAACAAAGATTAACGGGCATCACAAACATATAGCTATCAATTCATAACCACGATTCTAATTTCATCGAGGTCATTTCAATTCATTCACCACTTCGAGCGCGAATGAAGTCATTCTTTAGTTCGAAGACGAAGGAATGTATTAGTTCTTCCCTTTTTACCGTTCACGCATATTATTGAGTAAGTTTATATAAGTATTGGTTTTTTGGTTATAGTAAATTATGATAAACCTTTTTTTTAGCAGGATTGTCATGCAGGAGCGAAAAAATTACGAATTACATTAATCTAGGTTTTTCAGAGCCAAGTAACTGTCTTTATTCCATAGCCTCTGAGTAAGACTCCCTTTTTTAGCTACAAACTCCGACGGAATAGGATACGGAAATGAAACTGCAACTAAGCAGAAATTTCAGCGCACCTTCCCTGTTCCGGATTATCGACACAAGCATTACCACTGATGAGATTATCCAGCACTTGATGAGAGAAACGCGTCCCTGCACCAAGGAGTAAACTAGTTTGAATTTAAGCTAGCCAGTTTCTGAAACACCTATAGCGCCGCGGAAGATTCATGAACAAGGGACGGAGGCGAAATACATTCGCTGTGGAAATTTCCTCCAATTAGGAGAAGGTAAACACTGAAAAGTCTGAGTCTCGGTCATCACAGAGGATCCATAATGGAAAAAGGAGAAAATTTCTCTCTAGGCTTAATCCCTTCTCTCGGGCATTATTTTTTTCCAATCTTCGCCGCGGTAAGAGGATAACGATTATTTTTTTAACTTCCAAATAAAGACAACCCGGCGTGTAAAAAAAGATTAAAACCAGCAATGAGCAAGGATTCGAGTTTTCATTGTTTACTCAAATCCGTTTGGACATGGGCATCCCTTCCATTTACGCATCGTGCAGCCGTAAAACAAATTCCGAAGACGAGCACTACTGGCAAATTCAATCAAATTGACCCATACTTCGGATAGATAACGTGAAAAACGAATTCATCGAGGTTCACCTCTGCCGGGGGATAGAGAAGATAAAGGGGCAGCAGTCCTCACGTAATGGATAATTAACGACGGTGACCGCAGCACCACGCCGTTATTTTGAAAATGAATATTAAGATGAGGGCAATAGAACGAAATGAAACTAAAGAAGGCATTAGAAGGTAGAATAACATAGCAGGAGAGAACATGAATTAGGAATCAATAATGAATGACCTATTCTAGATAATGAGGGAATTTCCCATGAGCAAAATTGGTACGGGCTTCGATTTTTATGAAAGAATGTACTCCATCCTTGGGTTTTTGGGATGGGTTTTGAAACTCTAGAAAGCCTTCTCTGCAAGGTGATTACTAGGTGAACGTAGAGAGTATTAGGCGTGAGAATAAAAAAACTGGTCCATTTTTAAGACAAATCACCATTAAATATGATTGCCCACGACGTTATTTTACACTCTTCATTTTAAAAACCTCACACGTTTAACTCTAATAGATTCTTTAAAGTAGCAAGGAGAACTGAGAAATAATAATAATCCAGTGGATTCATAATCAGCGTATTTTCCATTAGAAAAAAGTAATTTGTTTTATGGCTGGTGGTCGCGTTAATGCTCTTTTGAAAAGATCATAAGCATTCTTCATGCTACACGGCGAAAATGGGAGAACCTGCAGCATTTTGCCTTTCAAGGAACTAAAAATACATCTACTTTCGGTCGAGAGAAGAAATGTGTGTTTTCGCGTTACTATTTCGCGTTACGTTATTTCTCTCGCCTCTTTTTCTTACCCTCCGCACGGGTCTGCATCTTCGCCCACTTATTATCTAACGATTCGCTCCAGGGACGGGTGGCAGGGGGCGACCAGCCATGAAAAAGGGAGGGACTGGGGAAAGGGAGGACGAAATTGGATTGCATGTTAATAGAGTGTCTCAGTTTCTCGCTCTGATTTTGTTTTAGCCACTATTGGTGCGTGGAAAGGAGGAATATTTTCGTATCCATCAGTTCGGCAGGGTACCTCTCTTATTTTGTCGCTGCTATCAGTTCTTAGAGTGCACGGATAAAAATATATCCTCCTGATTATCCGGAAACTGGCCAGACCTGAATTTTTCAAGCAATCTAAGCCTGAGGTGCATCCTTCGAGTCTCTAGCGACTGCCAACCTAGTACTTTTATCAGCTGTGTTGCACACAATGTTTGTTCGTAGATGTTTTTAGAGAAGCGTGCGGCTTTCCTTTGTATTGATTCTCGTCAGGTAACTCGAGCACCTTAATCTCGTCTCCGCGAGAGCACATGTAAACTAAGAAAACGGATTCTAATCTCAATCGTCGCGCGTTAGCCGGCTCTTGAACGCAACGTAAGCTCCCTCACCCCACCGCCTCGGATGGGATGAGGAGGTAGGGATCAACAGAATCGATCGACTCTACTCCCCCTGGCGTCTCAGAAAGCGGGCAAAAATTAAAAACATCGTTAAAGCCATAATTACGACGTGCATCACAAGACCCGTGGCCTACTTCCTCGGATAATGGAATTTCGCGATGCACGGAAACACTCTGCGACGAGATTTTTGAGTGCACGAGCGCCGAGGAATACGGAAGCGTCGCCTCCTGCAGGGTAGGAGAGCGAGGAGGCGGGCTGAGGCGAGGGAGGCAGGCGGCGGTACGAATGGGTAAGGAAAGAGGGCGCAAAAAGAACGGACACACGTGTGGTATAGCACAGGCATACCCGAGTCAGATTCGATTTTTCCTAAGAGCGATTATTTTTAAATCGACACCCGAGTTTTCGAATCGGTAGAGAAGTTATTACTCAGAATAGTTTACAGTCTCAGGCATAACTATATGGAAAACTTCCACAGCAAGAATGAATTCATAGAAATAGCAATATCCAAAGTGTATTTTATTGTTCATGATCACGGTTTCGTTGCAAAGCGATATCATCCTGGCTCAACTAAGCAAAGTAACTGACCTGATGATGTAGCATTACTACGAAACCTTGGTCGTGAACAAGAAAATACATTTCGGAAATTGCAGCAGAATAAAGTTGCCTTTCATTTCTATTATTTATAACTTAAATGAAGGACGATTATTGACGGGAGACATGGTCATTACGGAGGGAGAATGTGCATATATAGACTCGAAGCTTTTGAGACGTGAATGTGGAGAAGAATAAAGATGATGAACGGGGTAGCAAGAAAGACGAACGAGGAAGAGTAGAACGTTTGGTGAAGAAAGGAAGTTAGTGGCGGAGATCCTGAGAAGTCAGGAAAGGTAGATGGAGAACACGTTGCGGGGTGAGGGCATACTTATGATGGTGAAGGTGGAAAGAATATAATGAGATAAATTAAAATAAAGCACATGGATACATTTTATGTTTGTGCCAGTATCTGCTGTTTAGATGTTGCCCAAATACCTAAAATTAAGGCTAAAACACTTAAATAAACCCTAAAAAGGGTAGTAAAGAGACAGAAATGATAGAGTAAAACTATTGAAACAAATTCATCGCGGACGATCTAAAATACCATTTGATCCTCCACAAGAGCATGTAGACGGGGTTATAATATTAATAGCGCAATTATGGATAAAGTGATGAGTTCCTGAAATGCCAACGTTTCACCTAAACAAAAGTTGTACAACAAAAGCGCATTATTCAAGGTTTTTGTGCATACGAACTTGTCTGTCCTGATGGACCAGTCGATACTGAGTAGTTACGTCAAAAAAATCCACAATATCCCCAATATACTAACTGACCGGTAGAATTCAAAGTCACGAACAACTGTTACCAACGTATTCCTTTCAAAATTAATGCAAATACGATGGAATTAAATTGCCGGATCGTCACCATATCGGTACAATATCGAGCCATTAACTCCAACCACAAGGATGGCGACCCACATATAGGTAATTCTTAAGTATTCACAACCAATCCATCTAAAGCGATCATTTTTTTCGAGCAAATCGATTTGGCTCATTGGATTCGGATCGGTTTCATCGTGCGAATCGATCACCTCTCTCAAGAAACTGGGGGCAAAACGGAGGGTGGAAAAATGGAAAGGAAGAGGCGCCGACGGGTTGAGGAGAAAGAAAGCAGCGGTAATCCCTTAGGTCGCGGATGGAAGGAGATGAGAAAGACGGTGACGAGGGTGCGAGGGAGGTCGAAGGCGTATTTCATTAGCTCCGCTCTATCGGGTTTAAGGGAGGCGGAGGGTTTGGCCACCAGGGGAAAAGCGGGGAGGGACTGTTGGCCAAAAAGATTTTAAGGTTACCCCCCTTATCACTTTTTATCCATCCCCTGAGCAATTAGACACCGGGAAAATGACGGAGGAAGGGTTGGTACTTAAGGGATAAAGGGAGAGAGGGAGAAGCGAGCGTTGGGAATCTCAAGTCTCCTCGCCAAGGCTACCAACCACCCGATTTTTCAGAGGACGTTCTAATGTTTTATACGCACTAAGGTATGCCCTGGAGAGATTTATTAAATGCCTGCAATTTTGGATCTAAATTTTTTCAGAATGAACTCCCAATGACCGGGACGTCATGCAAGGGCGATATGAAAAGACTGGTGAAGGGTCCGACATAAAGCGTGGCATTGTGTGCCACAGAAACCTAGACTCTGAAGAAAGAGGAGAAAAGAAGGATGCAGGCGTTTGAAAGGATGGAAAAGGTGCGATTGACGGAATGGAAGACGAGCGAGGAAGTTCTCGACATGGTGGGCGAGGAGAGAGAGAGCTGCTTGAGGAGATTCACCCGGGGTAGAGTAGATGGTTGGAACGGGTAATTAGTATCGATAGGATGCTGAAGGCAGCGAACAGAAGGGAGGATGTAGGGTATGCGGAGAAGAGGAAGAAAGAGAATAGGCTCTATGCATGAGAATATGGGTGATATGAGATATATTGAGCAGTTTAAAAATATAGTATAAAGAAGAAATTACTTTCTTAGAAGAAGCAGATGAGCATAAGGCAGAGCTTATGTATTCATCCTTAGCCATCCTTCATCCAAACCAACCTTAATCAGTAAACTACCTCTGATAGCAACGCTGGTTAATTAGAAAAGGATGCCACGGCCGAGCAACGTAAAGTTATCGGATTCAATTATTTCCTCGGGCAAGAATTGCCTAGTCTGCGTGTTCTAGAATTTATTATTATTAATAGGGGTTCTCTACCGGTAAAGGTAGATTTATATGGAAGTAAGAATGCCTAACCTTTCCTTTGGACTACAGCCTTAACGAAGAGAAAGGTCTTGCGCGTTACAACGACCCCTAGAGCTGGACTGTTAAGAGCAAATATAATTGCTCCTGGTAGGGCCACCCATTGCCAGATAGGCCGAAGTGTAGGAGCCAAACTCAAGGTAGATCACGTGATTGTGTCAAGCAATTATTATCGTTGGAAACGGAAATGGGGAAACCCACTCAAATATAAAATTTCGGGAAAAATTGTCAAGGATAGACGTGCGATATTATCTTAGCAGTAGGAGAACAAAAAAACGAAAACTACTACTACCTGAAAGGCCGCAAAAGAAAAAATTACATAAAGCAGTATAAAGACATGGAATGGCGTCCTCATTTTTTCAACCCAAATTTCCGCATTTCCAAAATAACGGAGTTGGCAGCCCTGCATACAGTCCAGCCAAGGGAATCCGAGCGACGACGTATCCTCATGCGCCCGAAATGTCCCCTGGCGGAAGTCCCCAGAGATACATAAAAGATGTTTTATCAGCCTCGATATTTTCTTTTTGAAAATTATCCTCTTGCAGAATGAAGACCCTCTTCTCTCCCAAATCCTATTTCTCCATTAATCATGCCGTCGTGGATTAGCCCCCCCGGAGTGGCGCAATCCCTTGGTGAACGAAAAATTTAAAAAAATATAGAACAAGGGTCAGAATTCGATTCCCACCAGCAGCAGATGTGCTGCATTGACGGTTTTGCGATAATTTCGGGGCTTTATGAATTCAGCCACTTAACTGAGCTCAAGCAACCTGATTATCCATGATTAATCTCGATATCACCAAGAAATACTCTACATCTCCTTAAAGCGAAACCCACTCCAGTCTAACTACGGCCTTCATCCGGCATAGTTATGACAGTAAGATTACTTAATAATGCCATCAAATATAATGAGAGAAAAATCTATTAAATAATAATATAATATTCATTGTTCCTTAAACAAATAGATACAGTTCAGAAAGAATATCAGAACAAACAAATGACCTCTAGGTGACACCTAGGACATTTGCCTTAAGATGGGATCAACTTCAGAAAAATAGCAATACTGACGAGTGTGAGTGATTTTATAATTGAAAGTATTATCTGTTTAAGAACATTTTAAATACACAACTACAGTGAACAATATCTTTATAATTTATAGGATAAGAATAATCAAGTCATAATGGGGAAAAAGTCACAATTTTACATTTTAAAATGTTTTGTTTTATTGATTAATTTTGTTACTTATTTAACTTCAACCACGAAAAGGCTCATGAATCACCAGCGAATAAGAAATTATTGAATTTAATAGGTAATACTTGTAAAAAAGTTCATGAATGACCAGAGAACTAGAAATTATTAAATTTAATAGGTAATAATTGCTGAAGGACATGTGAAGCCAATACGTTCCAATACCATTTTCACGATGCCAATTTAGACTGCGGATAATGTTAAATAAGAGTTGTGGAAAAATAGCGATTTGAAGGGCTAAAAAATCTACTTATCAGCAAAGTGGTTATTCTAATTCATTAATGGGGAAAAATTGTTGGGAAAAAATCGCAACCTCGACGAAGTGAAGCCTGTAGTAATTGAGTTTGTGGGATAAACATTGGTTTACCTAATGCATACAAACTGTTAAAACCCGCCAGAAAAAAAATCCTCAGAGGTTTCAAGAGTTAATTCGAGCTTCGGAGCTCCCACATTATACATTTTATTCCTTAGTTTCGATATCTGTCCCCTTAAGCGATCCGTCTATGCATCTCGTAACTTAAATGTGACCAATTCACAATAAACAATTATTGCATTGAACTGGGATTAACTAAATTGTAATTTCGTGTGCCTGTACTGAAACTAGTGACAATGGAATCTCTACACAGGCTATTGTATTTGATGAATAATGAAAGATTTGGTGAGCACGATTAAGTTTATTTTGCTCTCTATAATTACTTGACATGTCTATGTAGGGAAAATCAGTTGGGAGCAGTTACAATTATCAAAGGGTGCCGAGAAAAATGAATGCAAAACAGTAAGTAGGAGGATGAGTTACAGCTCAAAGAATACAACTCTCTGACTCTTTATCCACGAATGACTCGTTCACGACTCGATAATCGATACTCGGGCAACAGAAGGTCGGGCAGGTCACGGGTAAAAGTTACTGCAAGTAGAAACGGAAAAACGTCCTTATTACGTCACTCGATAAGTTCTTTTTTATTTCCTGCATACCATCAGTTGGTCTTTTTTATTTCGCGCATTTAACTGGATACTCATTTAGTATTTCCACTTGACACATTTAAGATACAGCAATGACCTGGAAATAAGAGTAAAGGCAACACATAGTATTTGCATGTTTATTTATTTTCTTTGTGCGTTTTTGCTCTGGTTTTTGTGCTAATTTTACTTTTTTTACTATGAAAGAGTCGGTAACCCCAAATCCGGAAACTGTAGGTTTTCAAGAAATTCCTCATATCGACCTTAAATTGTATTGAACGTACGTACAATGAGGAATAAAATAAATATTATATTATTATTAATATGTACGCTAGGTTAAAGATGGACTGCTTCTTTTCCATTTTCAAACTTCTCTTCCTCACTCTAGTTCACGGAGAATGGCCTGCCACGTTGGAAACAGGCTCCCGAATCCCGAGTCCCGATCAATCACCGTAGTTAAGCATATAGTTGGTCTCGGCTCGAATTTGGAAGGGTGATCCTCCTGCTCGTCCGAGTGCTGCTATCCCTGTCTGCAAGTGGCAGACAGTATGTGAGAAATGACCTTAGCCGTCGAAGCACATTAAACAAAGAGGCCAAAGAAAGACTAATTCTTCTTTCACCGCAGCATGCTATCTATCCCTTTCCATGCCATCCAGCGTCTCATGTGTCTTCCTTTTCCCCCGGTTCCGCAGAATGCTATCTTCAATGTCGGTCCCATCACCTCTGATTACAGGTTTTAACTACCTACTACATCTTCTCAAAATCTCCTTCAGTAACTTACTATCCTCTCCTGACGAAACTAGCACTTCTTCGCTGGTCCTCCGTTCTGGCAATCTTCACACCACCATTGTGTTCGTCCAGTTTATGAGTTGCCTATCCCTTTTCTTTCTCCAGACAATCTTCAAACAAAGCGAGAGTGAGAACAAGAGAAAGAGAGATGACTGCGTTACGAGGGAGAGTGTGAGAGGGAAGAGGGTAGCAATGGCGAGAAATGAGCGCAAGGGTGGGGGACTGGCTGAAGAACTAGTAGATGCGTAGAACGAGTATGCCAAATTTAAACTTCAACAACGCATTGCGTTGCATACTTTACATCACAACAGAGATGTATCGCTTTAGATCGTGTTTTTTGCGATGCAAAATGACGATCACATTGCATCGGATGACATCGAATATTGCACAAAAATGGATATCGCATTGCATTTCATGCACCGCAATATAAATCATAGCACAAAACATCGCATACGTATCATAAAATAGCATATGCCAACGCATTGCATTATGTCACATCACTCAGCATAGTGCTCCATTACGATACGGTTTAACGAAGAGTCCGGATAATGAATATCGCAATGCGATACTTCCCGACACATCGCGAATCATAGTCAATGCATCGGAACACCGTACCGCCCTACGTGTCGAGCTTGTGACGGGGGCAAAGGTAAGAAAGGGGAGGGGATGGAGTGGGGGGTAGGGAGGATGGACTGTTTGGAGGGGGCGGGAATATATCTGCATCAAGTCAGATGTTCGCTCTCCAGCAGCGGCGAGGCTGCTGCAGTCTTGGCGGAGAGGGAAAGGATAGAAGGACGCGGTCGCCCCCCCTCCCATGTGGGGACTGTCCCAACGGGACGCCCTCCAGGGGGGGGGGGGGAGGTTGCAAGGCTGGCTTTGGAGAGTAGTAGGAGGAGTCAAGCGGGCTAAGAAGAAGGGACGGGGCATTGAAAATTAATCGCGGGAAAGGAGAAAATGGCAGGGTATGAATATCAATGCGCCCATTAGGGTGTGTGTGTGGGATCCTTTCCATTACATTCCACCCACTGGCTTTCTATTACATGCACCACCCACTGTTTCAGGGGAAGCAACATCCCTCTCCCTGAGTTGTTTTTACGAAGGGAAAAACGTGATTCACCGAATTGATTCGCTTAACATTGGGCAACCAACGAGAGTTCAGCCAACGACCTACACAAAATCAGTGCGAGAGGGGTGAATTAAATGGTTGCAAAAGTAATGATACTTTCGGTAGACAAATATGTTTAGGCTGACAATAAATGCAAAAAATGGATTCGCCAAAGGCCAAGGCCATTCACATATTTTATTTTTAGGACTGTTTTTTGGAACAATGTATGCCGTGGTGCTTGAACCCCAAAGCTAAATTACTCATCCCTCCCCATATACAACATTTTATTTATCTTCCCCACCCCCTAAATTTCCTGAAATCCCGAGTTTTCCCCCAATATGTTTTATTATGATGCACTTTGCGTCATGGCCCCTTTTTGTGAGCACCAATGAATGTAGGCAAAGAAAATAAGGAAAGTCGAACGAGAAAACGCTATTCAAGGTAGGATAGGCAATGGTGTGACTAGGTAAATAATAAGGATGGGAAAGCAGGTGAAATGAATAAGTAATTAGAGGCGACGATGTGAAGCAGAAGAAGCATACTAGTGGAAGAGCGCTAGGAAAGATTTTAAGAGAGATGAATTGAAAAGAAGTATGAACAGAAACAAGGGGTACGCCGAAATCGTGCAAAAAAAGAGTTTATGGCATGCATGGTACTAGTTTCGGCAAAACCTTTCTTTCTTGGGTGCGAGGCGATTGGATATTTTTAAACTGAACTACCGGAGTTCATTTCTTCGACGAAAAATTCATGAAATGAATAGGTAATACATTTTAGTGCACTTTCTCACCACCGATAGTCTCAAGCTCAATAATTTCTAGCATAATTTCTTCCATACATCATCATTATTTCAGCACACCGAGCGTGAAGTGTTTATTCACGTTAATGACATAACACCTCGACGTTAATTACACAGAATTGTACACGATGGATTCATACCGGAAGAATATTTGGGCATTTTTCAGCACTGCGTTTACCCTGAGTTTCAATCTCACAACATGGTCACACAAAAAACGTGCGTCTATAACATGCATTGAGCGTACGAAAAACGAAATGAAAAATTCACGCAATAACACGAGCAAGCAATAACAATTTCACGGAGCAAATGCTTTCCACCATTCAGTTGGAATTCCAGAGGGTGACGCGAAAGAGGGAGAAGTTCCGTCACGAGGAAAGCCATCCAGGAGAGGGAGAGAGAAAGGAGCAGAGGGTTTCCCTTGGTCCTCCCCAAAGGTCAAAAAGGGAAAATAAAGGGGGGAGGGCAGAGAGAGAGAGAGAGTTGGGATGCTACTGGCTCCTCCTCTCTCCGCAACCCACTCTCACAAAGCATCTCCCACGACACAAGTTCCCCTTCCTCGTCTCTCACGCCTTTTTCTTCCCTTTTAATCCATTTCCTCCTCCTATCCCGAGCATCCATCCCTCTTTTCTGACTTACGTCGTCGTCCCCCGGCGCAATTTTCGCTCGGCAAGGGAATTCTGAACGCGTCCTTGACATTGTTTGACGCTATTTCTGGCATGCGCATTTTAGGAGTTGCGGCCTACTTGCACACTCCTCACACCCACAGAACAGCCACACACACACACGTGCGACGTCCACCATTTCCCTTCCTCCATCTTAATCGATGCCGCATGACGCAAGTAAGGCCGGGTGAGGGTGGGGGGTGGTAAGTAAGGTGAGCTGGGAGGGGGGGGGGGTTGGAAGGGAAGGGTGGTTGGGCAAGTGGGTGGAGAGAAAGGGGGGGGGAGCGTGGAGGGGCTGCGGACGGGTGGCTTGGGGGAGAGAGGCAGAGGGGGAGTTGGGAGGGGATAAACAAAACTCAACCGTTTCCACGACTCGGGCAACTTCTTCCACGCTTTTTTTTTTGCCCCAAGAAAGAAAACAGGAGGGATGTAGAAGGAAAACTAGGGTCGGAGAAGAGACCCTTTCACGACTCTCTCCCAAGCACCACCTCGAAATCATAACATAGACTTTCACATGTTCCTGTGGCGAAAAAAGTTATAGACATAGAAATCCGGCTGAAAAAATAATTTTCAATTGAGATGCGGGATTCAGTGTGCGCCAAGCTTGGAAACTGGTTATCCACAGAATAAAGATAGCGAGCGAAAATACGTTCTTTGGCGCAAAAGATACTCCTCTCAACAGCCAATAAGTGACGCCCTGGTATAAATTTAACAATATATAATACGGTTAGAACGAAGACTTCCGCAGCGACATGATGTGTTAGATCCCATGTTCCGGTACAGCTGCGTGTTACAGCGTGTCAGCGACAACCGTTTCTCTTCCGTTACAGGAAGATTTCTCCTCCGGTACCTCTAAAGCCGACTCCTGTAGCGGAGGAGAAACTGTTTTCACTGAAACAGTGACACACGCAACTGTACCGGAAGATGTGATCTATCACGATATACAGGGTGATTACAAAAGAATGCGTCGGTTTCAAAGATCTGTATTTTTAAAATGGTAGAAGCTACCGAGCTGCACGACCTCTTAAAATGACCGGTACATTTTCTAGTTTTGTTGATAAAAATAACATTACAAATGTTCAATATGTCCTCATTAAGTAACCCGAAAAATATCAAGCCGATATTCAAATTCCTCTCACACTCTGTGAAGCATGTCAGCATTTACTGTCTTCACAGCCAATGTTATGCGTGCATTCAATTCCTAGCTGTTAGTAGGCAATGACGGCACAAAGACTTGACATATCCCCACAAAAAATCACATGGTGTGAGATTAGGTGACCTCGGAGGCCACAGACGAAGGGCGAGGTCTTGCCTTGCAAATCGAACAATCCATCTTTGTGGGTACGTCTCACTAATTGTAAGATGAGCACGGACTGAGAGCTGCCAATGGGGGGGCGTCTTGCTGAAACACAAAATCATCGGAATATGCTTCCAGTAGAGGAAAAAGCCAATCTTAATCAATGCCTAATAACAGCTCGAGGAATTGAAAGCACGCATATCTTTGGCTGTGAAGACAGTGACTGCTGACATGCTTCACAAAGTGCGGGAGGAATTTGAATATCGACTTGATATTGTTCTGCTTACACAATGAGGACATATTGAACATTTGTAATGCAATTTTTAACAACAAAACTAGAGAATGTACCGGTCATTTTAAGAGGTCGCGTAGCTCTGTAGTTCGTGCCATTTGAAAAATACAGATCTTTGAAACCGACGCATTCTTTTGTAATCACCCTGTATAATACGACAAAACCTAGTCTTGGCACCATGAAGACGATGGCAGAGTTAGTCATCGAAAGGTCGATACCTGAACTTATGAGCCGGTTGGAAACCCGAGAAGAATTTACTCATACAATTAGCCGGGAAAGCACCAGATCCTAATACACTAGGGAATTAGGTGATGAAAAAGCAAAGGTTACACCGAACAGTCTAACCTAAGGATCCTGCAGAGTGTTCAGGCAAACAGCTTAACCTAATCCTATACTGTGCTCAAGATTTAGTTGACAGAATGGGCTCTTTCAGAGATTCGTTTCTGTTTAAATCTTTATAAGGAAAAAGGTGCGATGTTGCCAAAAGCACCCAAAAGAATAAACATAATGCTATGCATTGTACTGACTGCACATCTGTAAGTCTTCCAAAAACAAATATTACTGCCTTAAGAAACTTACTAAAATTAGCGCGGTCTTAAATGGCTTCGCAAGTGACCTAGAGGTGAAAACATGGAGTGTCAGTTTGGCAACAGCGTTCCATAAGGCCTATTCTGTCAATTAAATGTGGAACGCTCTATAGCACACCTATAACCTCCACTCCCGAGGCAAGAATCGGACCGGCTAGTTTTATTTTCCCAGGCAGGCTTTAAACCATGGATACTGTAGTCGGATGGTGAAAAATGTTGGAAGGTAACATTTCCAGAGATTTTCCAAATGAAATTGATTTTTTAAACTCCCAAATTATCCCTATACTAAAGGTAGTTTGAGCGAGATTTTTCTCTTGCTATAATGGAGACCATTGTCGAATTTTATTCAAAATTTAAGCAATAAAATAAGAAGCATAAAGTAAATTTATCAACGTTAATGACGCGAAAACTTCGCCAAAATGATTGAACCTATCAGAAGTTAACAAAATATATGTATACAGTTATAGTAAGTATCCATGCATACAATTTTGACTTTTTTGTGTCTCGATTTTTTTAACATTGAAAGCCCATTGAACATAAGGCAACATTTGGATTTTGGATTGGACCCCCATTCTGGAGTCAAAAGATGTTTTTCTAAAATTTTGCTTACACGCACAAAACATACGACATTTTTTCTACACTGATGCAAAATTTCATCAGCGTGGCACCAACGGAAGTGCCCAAATTTAAAGGTAAAAAATGGTACACGATCAATGGTACATACTGTATATTTGAGCATTAATTTCTTCGTTTCACGTCGAAATGTACCAAAGAAGTGGAACTAATGCTAAATCGGGATGCCTGAGAGATAGTATGCTCTGATATCGTTAACCATTAACTTGCATTTATCCATGTGATGAGAGTATAGCCTAATTACTATCACATGATTCAATCTTATTATTCCTTAATAAAGTTAAGCCCTTTACCTTCCCTCAACAACTCTACCCAATTATTACGAACTAAATAATTGCGGATGCACATCCGAACACCTCAATTATAATAATCTAGCAAAACATGAACACAAGTTTTAATAATGATGCTTTATGTTGACAGAAAGTTACCTTTTATTATAAATATGAAACATTCTCTCCAATCCTCGTGCAGCAGAAACGCCAATATTTCAACCCTCTTTCAGAGCTTTGGTGGGGTGTGACTACACGATCTAACACAGACAACCGTTTCAATAAAATAAGTAAAGGCCTCATCACCTCGCATTTGAATTTTATTTATTTTTTGCTTTTTTCCGAAGTTATTTTCACCTTAATGACTCCCTTTCCTCCTACACGGATTGACGTAAACGTATCCTTAAAAAACGATTCCGTGGCTAATTCTAGAGCAACGTAGCTGGCACACGATACGGCTGAATTCCACATCATTTGCTGCGCGCACCACCATTAAGATTCGTGCATTGTCGAGCTTCCAGATGTGGCAAAACAGCAACCCCTTGAATGTAATCTGCCCCCCAGAGGAATGAAGGATTCTAATCCAACAAAAGCCAATCTAACAGGACGTAACGCGGTTCATTAGCGCGTGCATGAAAGCAGACGGTTGAGTTCTTGTTTGACTGGGAGGGAATTCAATGAACCAAGCGTTGATTACCCACATCACGCCTTAAGCTACCTACCTCATACATACACGACAGGTTTGTATACAGGATTATGACCAATCAATGGGTGATATCCAACAATCGTTTTTGATTCCGATTGTGACTGAGATTCGATGAAGAGCACTGTCTGACCCAGCTTCAATAGGGTAAACCTCAATAATCTAAGCAGGAACTCAATAAATTAAAATTTAACTTTCTCATTTACAATTAATTTAGCAAATAAAGTTAACCATTGCCATTAAAATATGAAGGGCGGAATCTATTATGATGGGACTCGCCTACAAAGACCGGATTAGCAAATGCCAACCGAGCTGGCAAGTTGAAACAGAGATTAACTATGACTCGATATTCGCAACCATTTAATCTCAAGAAAGTAATTAATTCAGCATATGACATTAAGGATTTTCCTTCTCCATCACGAAGGCGGTGAAGGGTTTAAACTGCATTCTCGCGAGGACAATAATTTAAAATATAATAATGAGTAGTTAAAAAAAGTAAATATGTTTAGTTAAAAATAAGAAAGTATTAATCTCCAAGCTAACGAGAGAAGAACGTCAAACATAATAATACAAAAGGTCTGGATGACGCTATTTCCCACAAAATTTGTCTATTAAAATGGTGCTAGCGGTCTTTAAGATTTATCTGGCATTCGACATCCATATCCGTGCCATTTCGAACATTACGTTTTCATATGAGGTCATTTTCCAAAGTCTCGCGGCGATCATTACCAAATGGCTCTCTAGGTCTTCGTGCGGCTATCATTAGCCGCGCAGCCAACTCCAAATTCGGAGGCTTCCCAGGAAAAATAGTGGGTGCGAAGAGTGAACCAGAACAGTAGGTCCATGCGTGCTATTTTATTTCGAGCGAAAAATCACCCATCACTCTACCCCCTATCTCACACGTTCATTTACGGTAAACGGAAAAAAAACTTCACCTTACCTCCCTAAATATATTTATTCTTGTAAAATAACAGCGGTGAAGTCACACGCTTTTTAGACCTTCAGAGCTTTGAAATTCGTGACGAGCACGCGAGGTACCACTCCAACAAGGATTGGGCACGCAACTTGTAAAAGAGGTTGATAACCCTCCGGCCCCCTAGCGCTTAATTTGACATTTGCGAAGATAGCCGACACATGCAACCTTTGATTATGCTCACTGCACATAAAGAGTAGCGTTAATTATACCTTATACCTACGTACCACCGTGACTTAATGATGGTAGCTAATAGCCATGCTAAGCCTTCACTTAGTTGGGAAATGTGTAAACATTGTTTTATACTAGAGAAATGGAACAAGTCAAGTACCACTAATACCACATATAGTTAATACAGCCCTATTACTTTAGATTTCTCAGACGGTGATGAAACTGGATTCCATTGCAATCACTAACCTCTACCAATGCTTTCTATGTAACCACAAATAAAGACAAAATCATAACTATGCCGTAAAAAAATATTATACCTAATTGGGTACACTTAAATTCTTAAAAATCCTTGAAGGATGCTCGTACAACCACGTAAGTTAACCTTGAAATGAAAAAGGTGGGATGAGGTAAACAAAGTAAAGCAAAGGCAATCGATGAAAAGCCATTGTATGTTGCCACTTTATATCCATAGGGAAATAGGAGGACGCGGGTAATAACACAACATTTAAAGCCCAATAAATTAGGTTGGTATATTTGAGCAACTCGCACTGCCTCCAAGACATTCTGTAGAGACTTTAGTCACCAAAATGTTAGAACAGTATCCGTTATGAAAATGAATGATGAGATCGATAGTTGTTCTCAATGCAAAGGTGGCATTGCAACGAATCTTCATTTTCATTGAAATTTTTTATAAGTTCTTTAAGGGATTTGAATACGGAACCGTCAGTCTCCCATCAATTCACCCCTACGTAGTCCTTTAATAACGGAACAAGATAGGCTACCGCGTACATTATTTTCCTCAAGGTGTTCACAGGCTGTCCGTGACACACGAAAAATTATCCCACTGGGCACAGAAATTAGCAGGATCGAGAGATGATATCTACAAAGTCGGACCCAGTTCACGACATGTGTTTAAGGATCGATTTCCAAGGCACATAGCGAATATTTGGCTCGCGCCTCTTAAAGCAAGTTCAAGCAAAATGACGCAACGTAGAGTGAAACAGTTACATATTAGAAGAACTAAAATCAAAGCCACCACACTACGACAATACCGAAATGTAAACATTGAAAATCTGTCAAGTCGTTAAAACTTTCGCGGTCCATATTATGACTTATATATGTTTTTTGGGTTGTCCGCGTCGAGTATGAGTAGCCCTGAGGAAGTCTCCGGCAAAGGAGAGGAAACGTCGGCCACCTTCGAACCAGCTAGCAAGACGCGGACAACCCAAAAAACATATATAAGTCATTGAAAATCTGTATTTATCAACCTATATTATATTCGAAATCACTTATTACCCATAATGTTCTTCCCTTCCCAACCTACGCCCTAATCATAGTGCCACAAACGACCTGATTCGTTGTTCATCTCTCCAAATAATAGCACTATTCGTGCGATATCAAATGATCTGTTAAGTTTTGGCTGCAATCCATGTATACGGTAACACCAGTTAAGCCCTTTTCCCGAGAATTTCTGAGAACAAGAATCTCTTAGGACACCACAGCAGAAAATGGAAGGACGCATCTAGGTGCCTCATAACTCTCTGCACATGATTTTTACGCGTTTTCGAGATTACAATTCGTATCAGGAGAGCTCTACCCTAACCACACGAGTGATTCCTGGGGAATAGCCGGCGCCGAGTCAAGGAGAGGAGAGCGGCGCGGTCAACGCCTGGCACGCCGGCGTTGACCGCGCCGCTCACGTGCGCGGGCCGTTCACGCCGGTGAACGCCACTGTGCCACGGCAGCCAGCAGCCCATCCCCACCGATCATTCCGTGTCTCCTAAGTGTTATTGATTTCCACTCCGCGAGCCAGTTTCGTGGCAGATAAAGTTCCGAGGGGGGCGGGGGAGAAGGGGAGGGGTTTGGAGAGAGAGGTGTGCAGGGTTATAGGGGGACAGGGGTGGGGGGGAAGATGAGGGGGTGCGGGGGAGGAACCGAGGGGTAGAGGGATGGGATATAGCAGGTTCCGGGGTGTTGGGGCGAGAGGAGGAGAGTTGGGGGAGGGGGTGGGCCTGGGGGAACTCGAGGGGTGCCGGAGTTTTGGCAAGCGAGGTGAGGGGAACCCAGGCCACCCGCCTCCCTCTGTTCCAATGGTCGCCCAGGTCTCTCCCCTTGAAGTCGACGCTGGAGTACGCCACCGCACCGAGCCCACATTAATACTCGTATCCTCTCTCGGAATAAAATAGTTTCGATTTTTTTAAATGAGTACATAAATTAAGGAAAATATTAAGGTTTTCATTTATTTCGTCAGAGTAGTGACTGTTGAGTGAGCACGGAAGAGGGGATTGTGGGGACAATAACAGGCTTTGTGGACGGTAAGAGGGGAGAGAACGGATACTATGATTTTTAAAGGGCTTTGCTTTATGGAGTACAAGAAAGGGAGATAGTACAGTAAAGGAAGCATTATAGAAGATTTCGTGGTTTGCAATTTTAGGAAGGTCTGTCCAAGGATCCAAGATGCAAAAGTTGAAATAAATCTGATGATTATATAACGGATATAAGATAACGGATTGAATGGGTGAACAAAAAGCTATTTCTAAACTATTAGGTTAATTCGCTGATACCCACATTTGTTCAAATATTCCCACATTTTTTATCTCGTACTTGATACCTCTCATCCATAATGGTAATGCCGTCTTCCCAACGATTACCAAGTATCCTCCCCCCCCCCATCACATCCATTAGCACACCAATGCCTTTAGTAGGTAAATCTACCTGTCCTTCCTCCAAATTTCCTCCCGCATCTTCCCTTCCTCCAGCACCATTCCTTGCACTTCTTAGTTCGTATTCCTTTCTTCCCATTTACCTTTTCCAGGTCGGTAGGTCATAAATTTGAGCACATGGAACACTTACCCAAATCATTGAGGGATGCATTTTGGATTCATACATTGCTCTACTTGGACACTTGAAGACAAAATTACATAGATCTAAGAAGCCAAGATGCGGAATTCACGAGGGAGCAACAGTAGAAAGGAAAGACGCCTAGCACTACTAGATATGATTTCTTTCCGTTCATTTCATTCAGTAAGTCCATCTCCATACCCAACTAAAAGAGAAAATACATCCGTAGAGAGTAATTTTACTAGAAAAAATCTAAGGAAGAGAGACTTAAAGTGAAAACAAGGCAGATTTAGGAATAAATAGCCATTCTATTTCAATGATAATGCTATCAAAAAGAGAGGAAAGGTGAGACGTCGCCGACATGCTGCGGAAAAGCTATATAAAAAGTTTTAGTGCGCGTCATACACGTGAGTATATGTGCGAAAAACCATTCCCGTTCTGCTGGGCGCCCGGCTCTTTCCTACACTACTGTATAATGTAGGTACATACCTATGCACAATATGATTTGCAGAAAGAAACAGATTTCTCCTCTATGCTTACTCTCATCCAAGTCTTATTCCAGCCTCTCCCGCTTTCTATAAAATTGCAATACAAGGAGAAAATCATTTTGTGATTCTCCCCGTAAACTTACGGAGCGCGTTTTACACGAGGACACGCAGTACACGTGTAAATACGGTATATGATGAGGAATGTAATAACAGCGTCTTAAACACATTGTTTCGCTTTGAACGATCCTTTGTCATAAATGCATGATGGTGGATGGTTGGGGAGATTCAAAAACAAGAGGTAGGGGCCGTCGATGACGTGACCACGGTGGTGTGCGGGAACGCCTTAGCGTGTTTGCTTTGGGGTTTTCGCCGCTCCGACTGACTGAGGGAATATGTGAGCGGAGTGGGGGCGGGGAAAAGGGGGGAGATTTGGGAAAGGTAGGGGAGAGGAGGCCCAGGGAGGGGAGGGCATGAGTGACGGGAGTTGTACAATGCACAACCCAAGAGAACCTCCCAGCGAAGCGCACACAAGAATCACCACGCCACGTAAAAATAACTTCCTATAGTTCGTTTCACATTCGGTTGCCAGCATGGCTTCTTATGAAAATTCGTTTCCTGTGTAAATCTCCATTAAGTCCGGAGGTGCGATGTTACGAATAGGAGCAGGAAAATAAACAT